>JBBDHG010000098.1:850000-1450000 GCA_037951165.1 Lophius americanus | reverse complement strand
CCGTAACACAGAGATTAGTTCTTTTCCTCGTGTGCTGCTGGGCCCAGCATGTGGTTTGTGTCGGTCCAGTGTTCCCTGCATGTATGTTATACGGCCGTTTGTTTTCACCTTGTTAAACCTTCGCGATAACAAGTGAGCAGCATGGAGACGCAAGTCCAGGAGCCAAAACAGTGTTTCTATAATCACACCATCCATCTCAGCAGAGCTCATCTGACTGACTTACACAGTACGGACTGAAAGAGTGCCCTGTCTCTGGGTGTGTGTGCATGTGTATGTGTGTGTGTCTGTGTGTGTGTGTGTGTGTGTGCCCTTAAGGGAATTTACTCAGTTTCTTGGCCTACAGCCTCTTTGCTGAATGGGCCGTCACAGCCTCTCAGGTTAAACTCACAAACCGGGTCAGGCTGCAGAGTTGTATTTCAGTTGCGGAGCCGTTGATGGGTGTGGTCGCCAAGGTGAGAAGCTAAGCTGCAACCACAACGCATGCAGCCAGAGAGGGTACTGGTTACTTTGTGAACCCGGTATCGGTATTTCTACCTTATATCATTTCATTTCAACAGTATTTGGATATTTGTCTTGCCCTTAAGGTTGTCTGTTGGCCTTATCATCGGAAATGCTGCAATACCACTGCAACAAAGACCCTTATCAACGCAGCCTTTATTTACACTAAACAAACCAACAGCAATGTAATGATGTCCCGGAGTGGGATTTCAGATAGCATGATGAAATTTTGCAAGCGTCACACATAACATCCTGTAAATGAGCCTTTAAGTGTTAAAAACGGATTAAGACATCCAGAAACTGCTTTGCTTTCATTTCACCTGTATTTGGGCACCTGTTCTGAAAGCTGACAGATGAAGAAAGAGACTTTATTGCCACATACATTTAGACACTCAGAACAACAGAGACATTTTTTTCTCTGCGTTTTACCCATCCCTGAGGAGCAGTGGGAAGCCCTGTGTCGCACCCTAGAAGCAAAGAGAGGTTCAGTAACGCGCTAAAGGATAGTTGGACATGTTGAATGCAGATGCCTGGGATCCAACTGCAGATGCTCTGATAAGTGGACCACTGCTCTGCCTCCTGAGCCACAGACGGCCCAGATAGGAATGAAATGGAGCAGTAGCACCAGAGATAACCAGGGACAGCGTAGCCACAAATCAAGCAGATGACAAAGAAAAAAGTCCTAAAGTGAAAAAGTAAAAAAAACAACAACCTCACTGTCCAAATATTGTGATGTTAATTATCACAACCCGTATTAAGGGTTGTCAACTCTGGAACACATTGCCTACTGAAATCAAATCAACTCCAGATATAAAAATGTTTAAATGCCGGCTTAAACAAAAATAAAGCTGTACCCATTAACTCTTCATGTCCTGAGGGTTACATTTCACTTGTAAGGTGGTATATCTAATAATATCTAATAATATACCGTACAAGTTTTCTGGTATCTATTTTAGTGTACTGTGTAATGTAGCATTAGCATATTATTCATTTATTTCTTATTATGTTGATTATGTATATGTATTTTATTACTGTATAATGTAATTTCAGCATGCGAATCACTTATATCGTATTGTTCCGATTATGTTGTTCATGTAAAAGCCCAACTAGGGACAGGGGTGAAAATTAGCAATAGCTATAAACTCTCTGTACGGCACATCAGCTGCATTCTTTGTATTGGAACTAAGTCAAACTGTATCGTTCCTATTTAAATAAAATTCTATTCAATTCTATTCCATTCTATTCTACGTCCCATTAATTGCTGTTCTTGAAACGTTCGACTCTTCTTTGTCACCTTGTGGATTTATCAATGCCGGCGCAAAATAATGCATAATAATAATAATAATAATAATGATCTGTGCTGTCTATTTTCACACACAAAGGCTGAAAGTGTAAATGAGGCTCAACACAGCATTGTTTCAGTATAGGGTAATTCCATTTCCCATTTTAAAGAAAGGATATTTTTACCAAGCTTGTCAAAATGACGTGTTCATTTAATAATTTTTTTATTGAACAAATTGATGTGACAAAAGAATTAAGTGTGCTCTGTGACCTTGTATGTCAGTGAACGTGGAAAAAACACGATCTATGCAGATGATAAAGTGTCATCAAAGCGCGTTAATTGTTCCGTGTGTGTTGAGGCACACCTGAGCATTGAACCGGCACACAGAGAAGAGTTCTACTTGAATACAAATGATTAAAACCTGAGGAAATACGTGTTATTGTGAGTCTATGTTAATAAAAGCAGACGTGGGAACGCAGTTTCTCAGCACAGAATAGATTTTAGTTTGCTCAAGAATATTTTCTCTTCAAAGGAAACGTATATCCTTTCCGCACAGAAAGTTCCAGCGCGTGTTCAGGAACGAGCCGGGAGAACGGCCAAAAGGTCAAGCAGTAATAATGCTTAATTTCTGGATGTGTTGAACTGCAGTGAAAGAGGACAGAAGGTCAGGTGATTGACAGGCGCTGGAATCGGAACCCCATCGGCGTTTTCAGCTTTTCATGCGATTTAGATAAACAGGCACTACATGTTTGGATCTAAAGAAAGACGACCTCTATGGTCAATCCTTCGACCTCACCCGCCATAACACTCACCACACCCGGATCTCCGTCCCCTCTTGCAGGTATGGCAACGCAAAGGTAACCTTCACTGCTCACTCTGTTTTAGCAATCATTAACCCTATCTGTTACCTTTCCCTAAATGAATCACACATTTCATTAATCTTATCGACACATCTTAACTCGCCACATGATCCAGTAAACTCACTTGTCCTTGATTGTGCAACCCAGCAAACAGGAGAAACAACAATGACTTCCTCTCAAGGCTGCTCTCTGATCAAAAAGGTCACCAGGCACAGAAAATATACTTCATCAGTGTGACACGTTCCACTCAATTACCAGCGTCTGAGCTTTGAAGCCAATGAGCTCATTCCTGGAGAATGATCTTCGTTAAAACATTTTAAAGTCTATTAAGTTCCTATAAATACACCTCTGACCAATAAAAGAGAGTGGAAGTCCTCTAAAAAGAAATGATTCCAACCTCCCAAAGTTAAAGACTGTTTCATTGGACTGAAGTGAAAAAGAGAACAATTATCACAGTTGGTCAGGGGACATGGAAGACATTCCATTTGTAATCAGGTCAGCATCCGTCCGTTTGCGTCATTCAATCAGCTGATGATAGACGCATATACAACATTTCTGTGGGCAGACCAGCATGCTGGACCGCCAACACCCACATTCACCATCCAATAGAAAGTTCCCGCTCCACAACATCCCGCTGAACAAATCAAGAAAGGTCAGAGGAACTGACCTCTGTTACGACTTTTTCAATGTACTGAGCTTCCAACTTTTTTAGACCAAAATTATGTTTGTTTCTTTAGAATATGAAAAATCTAAAGCCAAGCAGTTGAGTGGACATCTTCAGTTTGTGGTCCTGGGTAAAACCAAAAGTACAGCTGCTCTAAATACACCAAGTTTCGTGGATAACGTTGAGATTGCTTCTTTTCCGTGCATTATTGCGTTCATTATTTTTAAACCACGTAGGCTGATGCAGAGGTTATGCTACACTAATGCCATCAGAACTATACTCTAGAATCAAAATCCAGCAGGGGCTGCGTAGAATCGATTCTGCTTCGTTTAATTCAAATCCAAATCCAGAAATACACATTAATTTGTTTTCTATATGTTAGCAAATACTCATGGGAGGAAAAAAATTGTTCATGGCTTGGAGATAAAAAAAATCTCTTCTGGCTTTAACCCTTCCAGCTCAATTTCTAGACCAACGTCAGCGAGCAGAGGATTGGTTCATTTTCCTCACGGGTAAGGTCAACTGTTGCTTCAGGGTTAGCGACTATCAGCAGCTGACGAAGAACACAGCTGACTTCCGAATCTACAACCTTTAAATATCAAAGTGGAAAATGCCATTCAGTACAGACGTAACAAAAAGTAGCACACATTCAGATGCAGCCCGATTATTTTATTGACTTCTTGTCTGATAAGATTCATTCATTCATTATCTACCGCTTATCCAGTTCAGGGTCACGGGTGGACTGGAGCCTATCCCAGCCAACATCGGGCGAGAGGCAGGGTACACCCTGGACAAGTGGCCGGTTAATCGCAGGGTAGACACACACAACCACACACACTTACGGGCAATTTTTTGTGTGTCACCAATTTTACTTTATCACTTGGTTTTGGAGGTACAGGAGGAAGCCAGAGTTCCCAGAGAACCCACACAGACAGACACAGGGAGGACATGCAAACTCCACACAGAAAGGCCGGCAGACGTGGATTCAAACCCAGTACCTTCTTGCTTTGAGGCAGCAGTACTGCACCACAAACTTGGCACCGCCTGTTTGATAAGATTAGAAAGATAAGATCTCAAGTTTAAATTGAAATAGTGGGAAATTATCTTTTTCTCATAGGATGTACAAAGGATGTGCAATCTTCAGTCTATGGGCTTCCTGTATTTATATTCTGTACTTCTTTGGCTTTGTCCACAACACCAGCCTCAATTTTCAATTCCAATTTTTTTTCGCAGATCCCATCTCATCTGGACACATATTACAAGTGTCCTGCATCATATGGGCGTGCACACATTGACACAGTTCTTCACGAGTCATGTGCGTCACCAAAAAAGGAGAAACGTAATACATTAGAGACGACTCGGGGTATTAAAAATGGACGCACCGCCTGGTGGACTGCAAACATTATGTAAGCTGATTACAAGCAGATTGTGAACAGCGGACAGTCTGCATTGTCCTCATCTCTCCTCTCTGGTTGTTTCATTTTGCCGGTCGATGATTACATCTCTGAGGGTACGCACATATTTAAAGACTACACAAGTGTGGGATCTGAACAGTCGCATCCCTGTTGCAATTAATCGGCGCTGTATACCATATTTTATTTTTGTGTTCACACAGCCCTGAATCTTATTTATGCCATAATTAGGCAGAAAATAGAAAAAAAAATCTCAATTGAGTCACCTTAGCACTTTACCACCATTTACAATTATTAAGCCTTTAAAGTCACATTTTGTGTCACTTTTTCTTATTGACAAATGTGAGAAACTTGAGAGAACCAGCTTGTAATATGACCCTGAGGCAGTATTAATGTATGTTAAAGAGTGAGGGGCCAAGGATGGGGCTCTGTCCTTTGGGTATATTAAGGTATGTAAGGACTTAATGAACAGAAATATGTCACTCAATTCACCAAAAAAAGTCAAATAAGGGTCAAAACTACTAGTTTCCATGAAATACAAAATTTATATCATAAAAAAATGTAATAAGTCTTTTTTTATTTTTTTATTTCAGAGTGTATAGGGTATTAAATTTATAAATGCTCCAAATAAATAAACAATGTTTCTATTCTGTTTTGACTTGGTGAGGACATAGAAGTGTTAAAATGAGGTGTAAAAAGTTTGGATGTCTTGTTGTGTGGAGTGTAAAGTGAAAGGAGCCTGCGATCTTGAAGTGGAGTAAAACGCCTAAGTTCTGCATCAGGTGGGGTTATTTCCACAGAAACAAGTTTGTGTTCACAACAAACGTCCACCGGGGATCATGGAAAGAGGTCCTGATCTTCAAACCTGATCTAAAGCCAAAACACACAGTCAGAAATGAATTCAAATCCACATGATACACAGGACCACAACCCTGTCAGGGTCATTCCCGCACGTCTGAGAATGACCTGTTGTATTTAATTACGGCAAAAACGTCAAATATTAACACCTCACATGATCAGAGAGGGTCCTGCCTTTAAGGAGAGACAGTGTGGACAACCTTAGAATGTTCACATAACATACAAGCTAAACCATGCACGCAAAACAACACATGAAAAATGTGTGACCGAGGGCTTCTAATGTGCATAACAATATAAAAAGTCCCACATGAAAGAAGCTAATTACGAGGAGCACACCTTTAGGGGCCCATGTAATGTTTCATTGGACTCCGTCACACGGGTTTTCCGGAGATGTTACCATATCCTGTTATGTCATGACAGATCTGAATTAGAATACACAGATCAGCCATAACATTAAAACCACCTGCTTTTGCCCCTCACAACAGCTCCGTGTGTTCTAAAATCTGTCTTTGTCAGACCTTGGATTATCCATAACCACGCTAAAGACATGCCAGAAGAAGTACTGTAGGATTGTAAAACAGGTACTGGCCATCGCTGACCCCCTTGTAGCCCCTTTGGTAGGTGCTTACCACTCAGTGTCATTGTAGAAATAACCAATGTCATTATTAATTCACCTGTCAGTGGTTATAATTTAATGGCCGACGTGTATGATTACACTTTGACATGATCAGAGCACAGGAAATTCTCATTTTTTCTTTGATGGGCTGATGAAAAGTGTGTGGAGATCCGAGAAACTACTATAGCCTTTTGAAAAGAAAGAATAAAATTCCAAAAAAGTTCTTCTTTTGCTTGGTTCTGAAAATTAGACGACAGGTTAGCTCAGCAGTTCTCCAACCAAGGGGGGGGGGGGGATATTTTAGGAGGGTGTGGAATATGGAGTGAGAAAAAGAAGAATGACTTAGATTTATGTGGGGAAAATCAACTTTTATAACTTCTGACAAGTTGTGCCTTGAGTTTGTGCACAACTGACTGATTTCGCTCAGGGGGGGGGGGGGCTGAGACAGAATACCCCACTGCACCAACCTCACCAGCACCACCTGCACACCCCTATAAAATCCCTGTGTTGTTTATAAGTCATGTTGTGTACAGGCTAAACAAGGAAACAAGGGAAAAACAAGATGTTCATTGTTGAGCTCTGGACTCTGTTGCTTTTGGATGGAGGCTTGTTCGGCGTTTCACCCCATTCCAAGTCTTTCCAGTGCTCAGCTGACTCAAGATTGGACATAACATCATAATAAGTGACAGGAGTTCGTAAACTAGACTCTCATTGAAAATGTATGCGATAGAGAGGCAAGAAATCTGCATAAAAGCCTGTACTGTACATTGATTGACATTGACATTGGGGAAAGTCTGATTTTTTTTTTACTTCTGCAAATGTAAATAAACTTATGTAAGCCTATAATTAATTAGACAAGCCCTGGCAGATTTCCAGATAACGTGAATTTGCAGTTATATCCTAAGGCTACTTGGTCTGGTAGGACATAACGTCTGGAGGCTGATGTTTGCATGAAGTAGATACTTGAACTAAGAACTTCCCAGATTACAAGTTTTCATGGACTTCATGTGTCATCCATGTATGCAAATGTGTTGATCTCAAAACCTTCAGTTTTTAGTGAAAACTGAAGGTTTTGATGTTTCTCTCACAGTTGAGAATATTCTTCCACTTCCAGAAAGAAACATCTAAAAAAAACAATCTGGGATTGCTTTCTGAAAAATGTCAAAAAAAAAGCTGAAAAGACACTGATCTCATGACTTGTCAGATATATATGTTTGCCATAAACTGGCTGTGATGACCCGATAGATCAAACAACTCAACGTCATAGGTAATTTGATTACATCATCCTTTAACATCTACAGCAGTGACCTACATATTAATGCAGCAGTCTTTTGAATGAAAAATATAATAGTAAAACACTGAGAGGAACCATTTCAAAAGGACTTAAAACTTCCGTTGAGTTATAAAGAAAATGTATTATTATTATTATTTTACAGCACAATTATTACATTCAATTTTGCTGACAATACTTAATTACTTCAAATAACTTTTCACTGCAGATATTTTTCCTATAAGAGAGTATTTTCACTGAAGTAAACTATCAAGATACTGCATCCACCACTGAGGGCCATCTTCTACCTCCTATGTTGGACAACAGTGGAGGGTCTATGAAATAATTGAAAGTGTGAGGCTCACAGCAAACCTTCAATCTGACCAACAGGCCTGTTTGTGTAAAACTGGAAAGAGCCTACTGATTCACCTCCCACAGGAAAAAAAAACAACAACACCATGTGACATGTGAAGATATTTTTACAGCTCAGACATGGGGAAAAACAAACTCATCATCACATCCTTAGATAATAATAGAAACTCTGGGATCTATCATTTTGTGGTAAATGATTTACAGTGAATCTATAAAAGCCAAGAGAACTGGATTTCACAGCGTGACCTGGAGAAGAGCTTATCTTCTGTCCTGCAGTCTAATCATATGATGCTGCTGATGTAAGGACAGGGACCGGACGAAGCCAGTCTAAAAGCCCCGGGCCTAGAAGGACTAACGCGGGCGCTCAGTCAAAGACGCTCAAAGAGACAGTTTATCCAAATGATTTCCCTCATGCCAGCGAACGCAGGTATTTCCCCCTCTCACCGACGGTACCTGAACGCATCAGGTGAAGTACTCAAACATCCCACGGAGATAGACACACGTCCTGAGCGAGACGTGTCCCCTGTCCTGTTTCATCGCAGCACACTCTCACCTCTGCACTAGGATGCCGGTTAACCATCCCGATCACCGGAGGCTCACATTTACGCGCCGTCACACAGCATAGACGTGAAACGTTTACGTACCTGAGGAGAACGGAGGTGAGTGTGTCCTGTGCTGGGCCGGCGCGGTGACCTTGGTGCGGGATGATGCGTGCTTCTGTGCCGTGGACGTCTGTGTGTTTGAATTTCCTCAGTGAGGCGGTGCATGACGTGGAGCTGGCGATCTGCAGAGGGAGGTGCTGCAGCCGCACGTCCTATTTAAGAGCCGCTCCGACTGTGACTCATTCATTCAGTCCATACATCCACCCCACGACACTCGCACCCACTGCTGGTAGCCATCCAGTTCCTTTACGACACGGACCTGCACAGATAAGAGGAAATGTTGAGCTACCGGATCATTCTGTAAACACAGACTGATATTATTGGAACTTCTGGCTCTGTTTCTTCCACACCGCTTCCATTCTATCTAATCCCACCGCTTTTACAGCATTATAAGCAAATTATAAGTTAAAAGAAATGCAGTTTGACAAGATAGAGCTCCTTGATTCCATCCAGAAGTACCGACTTTGGACGAAATTAGACTAACGGCTGGGGAGGTTATGTCCACAAAAAAATTTTGTTAAAAAAAAACAAAACTCTTTTGTGATAATATATGAACAATTACAGAAAAAACATAATCTAAAAAAAAAAGATCTCACATGCGGAATATTTGGACTAAATTGGTTGATGAAATTATGGTCCAAAGGCTTTTGGTGAACAGTAAGCACAGGAAGTCACAATATCACCATTATCCATGAATCTAATCTGCCTCAAGCTTGTTAAATTGTTTTAATGTTTTTCTATTTCTACTGTATTTACTTCGATACTACGCAGGGCCGGTCCGTGGCATAGGCGGTATTTGGCAAATGCTGGGCGCTGTCCATCAAGGGACAAAAATGGGGGAAGAATAAAAATGTAACTTCCACTATTCTTAAAAGTAGTTGGTATTATGTCTTAATATGAAGATAATAAGCCCACATTAATTTAACTGCATAGCAAAGCATATTAAATAGGAACAATAATAATAATAATGATGACACGTTACTTTCCTAAGTCGCCCGCCCCCCCCCAGACAAACACAGAGGTAACGTTACAGTAAGATGACGTCATGACATAATTTGTCTGTTGCGGAACGACGATAACGTCGTTAACCGTTAGCATAACATGGTTTGCTAATCAATAAATAGCTTGCGTAAACTGTTTGTTTTAACGTCAGTTAAGGTTATGGAAGGGCCTAAGCTGTTATGGAAATGGTAATGTAACTACTTCCACCTTACCTTCCTCAGGGAAGTGTGTAAATATTAGATATGTTCAGCAGGTGTTATAATCGAAAATTTGTTTACATTTTTATTGACATCTGGTTATTCTTAGCTTGTAATATTCAATCAAAATTCTATTCCTTTTCCACCCCTTTATATATTACAGTTGTAAGCCCAGCTGTATCTTGTGTTACAGTTAATATTGTCTAAAGTGTGTTTATAGTGTTAAACTTTACATCAGTGTTAAAGTGCATAACTTATATCTATATTATACTGCCGTTTACCGCTTCTCTGCAATCTGCTAATCACCATTTCATTGTAAAGACAATAAAAATGAATCTTATATAATTTGCATATCAGAAAAAGTACATTGTACATTAAACATGTACATTATAGTGAACATCATGCATGTACGTCTTAGATTTTTCATTAATATTATTTCATTTCATTTTATTCTTGAAATCATATGTATCATATCATATTTATTATTAGACTGGTGTCACATACTCCCCTTCTCTCCTCAGATGTGTTGTTGAGGTTTCTCAGTCCCATCCCGGCAAATCTTGGGCCACTTACAGCATCAAGCGCTCCTCCTGTTGCCTCCACCTCAGCAGCACAACCCAGCAGTGATGCAGCCGCATCAAGCGCTCCTTCTGCTGCTCCAGTAGACCCTGCTGACTGGCCATCTCCTCTAACTGATAAGGTACGAACAGAGTTGGTTCACAGAGGTCCATTTCAAATTGAAAACAGCTTCACATTCCCTAAACAAAAGGACGGACGAAGGTGTCAACATGAGTATTTTAAAAGACTCTTAGACAATGGAGAAAAAGTCAGAAGTAGCTGGTTTATGTACACTGTAAAAGATGACAGCTTGCACTGCTTCTGCTGCAAAGTCTTTTCCAAGAGAGATTATAAACTCAATGGGGAAGGACTAAAGGACTGGAAAAATGCAAGTCACTTGCTCAAGGTCCATGAAGATAGCCAGGAGCATCATCCTCACATGGCAACATGGAAGGACTTGGAAGTCCGTTTTGCGAAAGGGCTCACAATAGACAAACAAGAGATGGCACTCGCTGAGGCTGAGAGAAAAAGGTGGCGTGACGTTCTACATCGTTTGGTGGCAATAATTCAGTCCTTAGCTGAAAGAAACATGGCTTTTAGGGAGTCCACAGACACATTAAATAAACCAGACAATGGAAATTTTCCGAAAGAGGTGGAGCTTATGGCCAAATTTGATCCAGTGATGAAACAGCATGTCAGTAGGGTGGAAAGTGGAGCTGGCAGTCACGTACATTATCTGGGCAAAACAATCCAAAATGAACTGATAGACTCCATCAGTTCTAAAATAATCTGGTAATAGCTGATGCTGCAAAAAGCTCACCAGATGCTCTTGTCTACTTTGGGCATTTAACAAAGTTATTCAAGCTCTTCTCAGCCTCCACCCATAGGTGGGATGTCCTCCTGAAATATGTCAGAATCACTCTGAAATCATGGGCTGAGTTTGAGCTTCTCTAAGCTCAAACTGATTAAAACTTACTTGAGATCTGCTATGATGCAAGAAGGTCTCAGTGGACTTGCCATCATAAGCATAAACCATGTGGTCTCAAATCAGTTGTCATATGATGATGTTGTAGATGACTTTGCATTTATTTTATGTCACTTGTTTAGACTTTTTATTTTGTGGGTATTTAAATCTTATACTTTATGTAAGTTATTTATATCCTATTTCATACATTCATTTCATATTTTTTTGTATTTCTTTCTAATTCGTTCTAAGTATTTTTGATTGGGCAATTGCTTTCTTTAAATAGTAGAATGTCCAAGATAAAGCTATTCAGTTTCTTGTGAGTTTATACACCAGCAGTGGAATTTATTGCAATGCAAGGGGGGCGCCAACTAAAATCTTGCCTAGGGCGCCAAATCGGTAAGGGCCGGGCCTGACTAAAGAAAAAGACATGCTATGTAATCTAAATTAAAATAAAGGGATGAACTGCATGCAAATGTAGAAAGAGGAAGGTGCCCGATCTCCGACGGCATATATAATATGCCTTTAAATAGTCCAGTTCATGAACACATTTCTATCTGTTTATATCTAGCTAGCTAGTTATCTATACATAAATGCAGGCTTTTAAAATAAAAAGGATTTAACATGAAAGTGCAGATTATTACCCAGCTCATATCTAAAATGGTCAGTTGAATTTCAGCCCTGAGAGGACATGAATCTTGACTTAATGTTTAACGCGTAAATCAGGTACAACCATTGAAAGACGTTTAAAAGGTTAAAAACAAATGAGATTAATTCATGTAGTTTTTTTACTCCCTTAACATTGTGTCAGCTTTTGTCCTAAATGATCTTTGCCTATTCAAAGCTGCTGGCATTACCAGCGGAAAACTCAATCTGGGTCATTTGAGCTCAATCTGCTGGATTAATGTTAAAGGGTTAGAGGGGGGCTGCCACATATGGAGGGTCACTCGGCAAACGTGAAGAAGACATTAAAGGCAACTATACCAGAAATACCTAATATAGATTAACCTACGTGCTACGAGCTTCAGGTAATCACTGCTTGTGTTTGGATGTAGATATATGTTGTTTTAAAGCAGTGGTGTGGGAGTGTAATAATATAATCTTTATATAATGATTTAATGCTATTAGCTGCTAATGCTAAATCCTAATCAGTCCTAAAAATCAGTTTTTGAGGTTTGATTTCAAGATTTAATCAGCCTGATTTTAGTCCTTAATCCTGCTTCTAGCATCAACATCTCTTGACTGTCATTGCTGGAATATAAATAAAATATTTTTTACTAATCGATGGGGGCAAACGGCCTGTAAAAGCCACATCAAAACACAATTAGCCATGGTAGCTTCGCTGAAAAGTCTTAACTGGCCATTTTAAAAGCTTTCATATGGGACATTCTGACCGTTGTGTAAACGTTGCCATGGTAACAACTGAAATCAGTACGCGCGATGGTGGTTATAAGTTTTCTTCAGCAAGTATAATACTCCTTGTTTACTGTAGCTTTGGGTTCTGTGCATGTTATTGTCATTATTAAGCTTATTTGGGTTTTTTTGCAATGTTAAACTTAAACTTTAACATTTTAAATTTAAGTCAATCGACTTAAGTCAAATTAAACTTTTAATTTTAAGTCAAACGCCTGCATGACCCGGAAGTGAAGCGAAGCTAATCGCATCAAGGCTAATCAAAATATCATGACATGTTTGTCCTTTACATCCGTTTTATTCACTAAATGAAGTGTCAAAAAAAAAACACGTCCGAGGAAGCATCATTTTTGAGTATCCTTCTTAAACACTCTTGTGGCTTTTGCAAATCCTTTTTCTTAAAGTGCGGTGTTGTGGTTTTTGCAGGGTGCGTGTGTGTGTGTGTGTGTTGTGAAATTGATGAATATGTTTTCTTATTGTTGTAGCATGCGTGCGTTGTCGGCTTATTGTTGCAGTGCATTTGTTTTCAAATGGATGGTTCCTGCTTATCAATAGGCCTTTCACAATAGCCATGGTTAATACCATCCCCTCGTTGGATCACTTTCACCCATGGTGTTCAACATGGCTCTATGTTTGGCCCCTTACTCTTTAACATATACAGTATATGCTGCCATTTTAAATGGGGTCACATTATGAACAGGTATGGTCAAGTGGCAAACATTTTTCAGTAATAAAGAGTGAATCAAAATGTGCTCAATTAAACAGTTGAGCAGGAAATCAAAGGGTTAAGTAGCTTAATCTATAAAATCATCATAACCGGTTAATATCATCAGTGTCTGATGAGAGCCAGGTATTTCATAAGATCAGCCTGTTTTCAGCTTTGTAGCTTTTTCCAGATAACCTCAGATGATCTAATATAATAAATTTATCTTTTAGAAGTATGAAACTTGATCTTTTTGGTTCATCAAAATCAAGACATCTGGAGTAGAGATAGATTTTCAACGGACAGGAGGACATCAAAAAATCTACTCCGAAACGATGTCAGACAAATGTAGTGGAGCGAACTTTAACATATAAAATATCACATTTACTTAACCTAGTCGTGTCACCGGTCCCACAAAATAAAGTTGAATAGAAGAGGAGAAAGATTAGAAGACTAGTTTCTACTAAATGCTTTTAAGGAACTCTCACCAAAATGTCTTAATTAAGTGCTACCTTTAAGAGTTATGATAAAAACAGTTGCTTCATTTACTGAGATTGATTATGATGCTAGGGCTGCCAACAGTTATTATGGGATTCAATGTGTATCACATAAAGTGTAGTTCATGTCCTCACCTCAGATTATGGAAGTTCCAAACTGGCTGGGAACCCAACAGAGAGATCTGAGTTTTCATTCTTGCATTCTCTGAATTTCCTCTCTTCAGAGACGTTTTCACACTGGGCAGAATTAAATATGAGAAACCTATTTCATCAAAATATGAATAATTCAGCAGCTCTTTGGAGCAATGCACCTGCATCATATAGTGCACACATAAGAGCAGTGTTAATTGTCAGATATTCTTTTTAATATCTGACACGGGATGCTGATGGTCTGATCCTGAATAGTCGCACCAATTAAAATCATTAATGCAAGAAGTGTGTTGTTGTTTTTGGATTTTACTCCTTTATATGACTTTCATTTGGTGACTGTTGGTTGAGTTGGCTCTTTCTTCGGCGTGTCTAGACTGAGTGGTCTTAGTGATTAATGTTAATGCAGTTGCCGTGCAGTTACTGATATGTGTTCGTTCCAGTTAATTGCCAGGTTAAATGCTTTGCGTCTGGTAATTTTGCAAAACCCTGAAACCTTTCCATCAGTTGTCTGCCCTCACCAGGAAGCCCGACTCCATTAGGGACAATAAACCCTCTCTTAAATCTACTTACTGGTCTCTGAGTCTGCTTCTGGTCCAAGTCTAAAAACAGCCTTAACACTAGTCAGGCAAGATGTCAGATTTCAGGTCTGCATCAATCAATTTCAGCGCACACAGGCTCGCCAGTAGTACCTCAAGGCCCTGTGGGGAACATGCACTGCCTCACAGGTTGTGCTCTCCTCTCTTAAATAAACATTTGCAGCGCTCTTGAGGAATTCACATGATCCTCACTGTTTGAAAGTGATAACGATATTTCAGGTCGTAGATAAAAAAACAAACCTGAGAGCACGGGTTATTGGAGCATGGCGCTCCCAAAATCCAAACAGAAATTTCAGACAAGCCTGCACTGTCGAGGCAGAGGTGTGGCTCAGAGGGGAAGCCGGGAGAAACGTATTTTTGAGTCCGGTGGAGAGCAGTTGCTGGGGGCATTCAGAGTGGGCATGATTCGTGAGAGAATATGAAAATATTAGAATCCCCACTTTCCCAGTGTTTAATGAACATCAATATTTTGTCTCGACTCATCGTGCATCAAGACGGGGATAATATTTTAAAAAACGGCTAATCTCTTGTATATTTAATCACTATTTTATGGGATTATATCACCTTTGTGTAAAAAAAAAAGAAAAAATGTTCCCTGTAGTGCTGTTTTCATTTTGATATTTTGCCTTTCAGTACTAATTTACAATAAGACAAATTTTACAAGGATTTATAAATGGTTTATAATTAGGTTATTAATTAGTTTATAACTCATTATAAACTAATTAATACATTATTTGTACATGATGTTGCTCTGTTATTCTGTATTCTGTAATATGCTCTTTCTGCTGTAACCCTGCAATTTCCCCATTGTGGGTCTAATAAAGGTTTATCTTATCTTATCTTATCTTATTAATATATTTTGACAAACAACTTATGACATGGCTCTTAACGTTAATGTGGGTTCAGCAAACATGTCTCTGTTACCCTTTGTATCTGATGGGTTATAGCAGCTTATAAATTGATTCATATAGAGGTCAAAATAATGAATGTAGGGTTCACTATTTAGCAGTATCAAGTTAATTCTGCACTTTCTTTTATAAATAGTTTATAATTAAGTTATTAATTAGGTTATAAGTTATTAATAAACTTTTCCAAACAACTTATGATATAGCTTTCAACAATTCATGTGGTTTCATTATTTGGCAAACAACAGGTAATTTTTATCCTTTGTATCTAATGAGTTATATCAGTTTATTAATTATCCATACAGAGTTAACAACTCTGTTGTTAACTCTGTCACATCATCACATCCATCACATCATGGATGTGATGGAACTTAACTAGTTCCATCACATCCATCTATGTATTAACCCTTAATGAGGCTAGGGCTTTCTCCACTAAAGGCATCTGATTTCTATAGTATTTTCCATACAAATATATACATTTGTAGATTTTTATACCAGTTGTTGATTTCTTTATGCCAAACCTCCACAAACCATTTTACAACTATGTTTGATTCCCTCTGTAAGCAAACTCGTTCCTGTATGTTCAGAGGTTGGTAACAACAGAAAAATACTGCGGGAAAATTAACAAGATCTCTCCGTCTTATCGGTGTCAAGTGTTGTTGTCGTCTGGAGAGAGAGAGACAGTCGCTCTGGATCCATCTGGTTTTACTAGCCAGGGAGGAATTCTCTGTTCAATACAAATGAATGTGGCCTATATCCAGAGCGTTTAAGTGCACATGCTCACAAAAGGCACTGTGGGTTTGCAGCCTTCCATGTGCAGATTTTCATTCATGAATTAGATGAAGCATAACATGAGTTTGTGCAGAGCACCGAGGTCACACTCTGTCAGACTCCTGCATTTCTAACATTGAGGTCAGTTTGCATCAGTGACCACAACTTTCTCTTAACTCACTCCTGCTGGTAGAGCTTTTCTGCCAGTGTCAGGCATTTACAGTAGTTTACGTTCATCGCCTGATAGGGCTGTAGAAGTAGTGTGTTCACATGGGGCCTCTCATGTATAGTGATCACTACAGGGGATCTATAGTGATCTATTATATGCATTTTAATGGTTTAGTTACAGATAGGAAAAATGTATGGTTCAACATGTAAGATGGTGGGGCTGAGGAGTCGAGGAGCTGTATGAGGGTCGGGCAGAGGGAGGGAGAGAGGAGAAAAAGAGAGAGAGGCTAGAGAGTCATGTTCAACTTTCACTGAGGTCCATGGATAGGATACAATATGTAAACACACTTTGAGGGAGAAAAAATCCAAATAGAGGTCATTATAACTCCTGTAATAAATGGTTGCATGATGTCAATATTGTTGGAAACATCTGCAACTGGCTCAAAATGGTTGAATTATTAAAATCAGTTACAGTATTAGATTGCTCTGCTTAAAGTCCTTAGAGGAAATAATATGGCTCTGTTTTTTTAATAAATCATTCGTTAAAGGGTCGGTCACTGTATTCTCTCATCAAACTAACCAGTACCACTAAATACAACCCTCAGATTAGTATAACTAAAGGATACTTTCAGTATCTTAAACTTAATTATTTCAAAAGTGTACCTCTGTGTTTATCCACAAATCCACTAGGGTAGCATGTGTTTGGATAGAACAACCTGTGTTTAGTTCCTGATAAGATTTCCGTGACCATCTTAGTTTGATCAGTGACGAGAAAAACACAGAAAAAAAATCATTAAAATAAGCATCATGAAAGCCACAACATGTTTACTCAGCCAGGAATGCGTCCCTCATCAACACTGATCGGACCCTGTGGAATGGCGGCCTTATATCTTCAGTCTGCGTAGCTTTTGAGCCTGTGGAGGATCACACATCACGCTGATGCACTCGCGCACTCAACCAACCCAGCTGTTAACGGTAGTTCGAGGATCTTGTCTGGATGATCCAAAACTCCAGAACTGTCTCCAGCACGACAATTGAACCATCCCGTTCATGGTGCCGCCAGCCATAGTTTTCAAGCAGATATCACTCTCTCCCAAATCTTAAAGTTGATATATAGGAGGCTGATAACCTAGTGAGTGAGGGGTCATCCGGGATCCGTTGGATAAAGGAATCTTGGCTGTAATTTATCTGTAAATATTGTGTTGTCATAGTCGACCCACACAGAGAAATCAGTCAGGTGTGACCGAACCTGAAATGTTGAAAGTGAACCTTCCCTGCATTTAACTATGATAAAGAAGGGAAAAAAAGTTTTCTCAAAACACGCCAAAAAATGGAGCATTGCCTTTTTGAATTATTATTTCATCACATATTATTTGACACCGTTTATTAAAGCCCATGAATTATTCGGAGAAGAAAGTGTGCGTTGACTATAAGTGTTCTCACTTTCAAGCATGTGAACCGTTGAATTAATAAAAGAGTGAATTGTTGAAAATACCAAGTTTAAGTCACTCTATGGATTTAAAGTGTTTGTTTCTAGTTTTTCTAATGTCCCTCAATTCCATATAATTTTGTGCTCCAAAAATACTGGAAAAAAACAGTGCGGGTGGAGTTTATCGGTGATCAAGAGAAAATATGATGACCTGAAAAGAGAAAAATTGAATGGACCGCCAAAAGTCACGTGATTTCTGATGCAGAACCCAAAAAAGAAACTCAAGGGGTGGTCTCATGTAACTCTTTGTGGGTCAGTAGTTACTCCGAATACCCAAGAATGTATATGGAAACACTGGAAAGAGTGATGTCTTCACAATATGACCCCTGTAATGTATTACTAGGCGTGATGAATGGTGCCTGGCCAGCAGGGGGCCATGTTGGAATCAACAGGTCACAGTTGAGCCAAGATTGTTCTTCATCCAACCACAGTGGAAAATCCGTTCAGTTTCATTCTTTCAGTAGGAGGAAGAATTTTTTCTCTCTCTCATTTATATTGATTTCAACCTGAATGAAGGAACGATAAGACACAGAGAAAAAGGCGATCCATTGGTGTTTCCGGTGATGTGTTTCACAGACGACAGACAAAACATGACGACAGACGTAAAACATGCTGACATTAAAAAACACCAACTTGTGTGTGTTTTAATGTGTAAATCTCCACTTCTGCTCTTCAGAATAGATAGATAGATAGATAGATAGATAGCCTTTATTAGTCCCACAATGGGGAAATTGCAATATTACAGCAGCAGAGCATGTTACAGAGTAAGAATAACACAGAGTAAGAATAACACAGAGTAAGAATAACATCGTGTTATGTGCAATTAAAATAAATTAAAATAAATTAAATTAAAATTAAACGTTATGTGCAATTAAAATAAATTAAAAGGTAGATGTGTGTGTAAGTGTGTGTGTAGTTGTGTAGGTGTGTGTGTTGCTAACAGTGCTGGTTGTGGAGTCTGACTGCTGCAGGAAGGAACGATCGGCGATATCGCTCCTTCACACACTTGGGGTGAAGGAGTCTGTCGCTGAAGGAGCTCTCCAGTGCAGAGATGGTTTCCTGCATGGGGTGGGAGACGTTGTCCCGGAGAGATGACAGCTTGGCCATCATTCTCCTGTCTCCCACCTCCTGTACCGAGTCAAGAGGACACATACAGTGTAAAGATGCAACAGGATGTCTCTTAGTTCTTGTTAAAACTTTGCTTAATTCTGTCTGTTCTGGAGTTGATCGATAGATTTTTCATTCAGAAGGGTTCAAAACTGTTGCAGAGATTTAAACGTGAAGATATAAAAGCATGTAGAATGCGTCTTTAAAAGTTCAAATGGATCTCATTTTATGAAACGTAGGTCTTCTATATTTAGATGGCAGTAAAGGTGTTGAATATGACACCACACTGCTATAACTCATGTCAAATAGAAATACCTTCATTAGGTATCTTAATTACGTTCATTCACTACAGGTACCTTATGTAGACTACTTCACCATGTGTGTTTCATTATTTTCCCCACTATCATTAACTATATTGACAACAGACTGCTGATATATTGTCGTTTTTATTAAAATGTGTGAATTCATTAGCTGATTTTCACCAACAGTGGAATAAATAAGTGACAAATAAAAGGATAATAAATAAAACCTGAGTAAAAACATATTCAATTTCCATAGTAGAATGAGTGAATGTTAAACGAAAGAAGGACTTTAAACACAAAGGAAGTTTTGTGTCAAACTCCTCCCTCCTCGTAATCTCCACCTCTAGAGGTCACTATGCACCAGAAATGTCCCTCACGACAACAAGAAGCTCAGCTCTCTGATCCCACATCATCTTATCACCTTGTAACTTTTGCTCTCGGCCGGCTGATATTTACTGCCGGCGGTCAGGATTTGAAGCTGCATTTAAACGGAGTCGAGCCTGTGTGACTGATGAGGCCAGCGAAGGAAGGGGCTCTGTCCACACCTTCATGTTTACCTCTGCTGTCAGCTTCTCTCCACAAAGGCAGCAAAGAGAGAGACTACATCTGGGGTGGGCTGCATTCTAACCTCAACACCTCTATTTGGGTTGGGGGTAAAGGTGTTGGGAGACATGTTACAGCTGTAACCATAGACACCTTTCACCTGTCAAACATTTCATTCTGTTATTGAGTCCACTTTTCATACAGGTGCGGTGACTCCCCACTAGACAACAGGATTAATACTCTTTAGATTGGAACATTAGCCGACCGAACAATCCTACAAAAAGGCTATTTGGTTTGTTGTTAGGAAGCTTTCATTCGTATCATATGATCTCCCTAGGAAGGACACAGTCCTTTGATACCAATAACAGTACTTAATAATGTTTTACTTGTGACTCCACCTAACTATCTCTGTAGACTGACAAGATGTTGACTGGCTAATTACACGGTGTGGAACGAACTCTCTAATCAACACTGGTAAGATGGAGGAAACCATTTTTCCAGCTCCTTTCAGTGACAATTCACAGTGTACAAACAAAACAAGTCTCTCCATACAAACAACTGGGTGTTACTTTAGATGTGACCCCTTACTTCCTCCGTAGACCCTGAACCTTTGGAGCCAATAGCGAAATTATTCCCCTGTTTTTTGAATAGTTGATTCTGAGTGTCACGCTGAACTGCCGTACGGCCCGGCCCAGCAGCCTATCTGTTAAACTTACAACCAAAGTATACAATCAGATAAAAAGGCCAATCGGTGGAACAATCCTTTCAATCATCTCAGACTAGCTAACAGTATCTCCTTTGATTCTTAATGTGTTTTGAATGGAAAGTAGCAGCTTCTGCCCTCCGAGACCTGCTTCACCTAGAGTCTTTTTTATTTTCATCACCTACCTTGAAACTCCAGACATCGGAGAAAAAGGCAGGTCATGTGTTTTTTCACATAGTAGTGCTGCTTTGCTAAGTGGAATCCCATACTGGGGCTCCAGTGTGCTGAGAGGATAATGAAATCTCCATTACCTACGACCAATCATCACGACTGATCATCAACTGCAGACTTCTGGGTAAGGGCTTGTCGTTTTACAGACAGAGGGTAGTCTCTGGGTTTTATTCTGCTTCAACAGCATTTGCTGTTTACCAGTTCAAGCTCTACCGCACTCCTTGAACGCTGCATTGTGCTGTGTTTCATCAGAATGCTTTGTCTAAACTTCTTCTCAACAGTTTAACATTTAAATGCTGTTTTACTTTCCTCTTAATCGATCGAATTAAAATATTTACACACTGCTGACATCGTTCCTCCTCTTCCATCCTGCCCAACTAACACAAGTTAATTGTTTGTTTGCGGTAAAGTTTGTATTTGTATTATTCCTGGTGATAAAAGTAAGACAAACCATGGGCATTCAGATTTCAGTCGCGACAGTGTAAAAATA
Source organism: Lophius americanus (assembly GCA_037951165.1). Lineage (NCBI taxonomy): Eukaryota > Metazoa > Chordata > Actinopteri > Lophiiformes > Lophiidae > Lophius > Lophius americanus. The sequence continues at coordinate 1,428,717 of JBBDHG010000098.1, read as the reverse complement.
ATTGTAACTAGTGGTGGACAATTATTGACACTCTGTTGAGCTTTGACCTAATAAATCCCAGGTGACTCTGGTTTACAGATCTTGAGTAAATTTTTATGTTTGAATTTATTTGCTTTAGTTCTAGGCTTTAGTTCTTCTTGGACTCTCGCCCAATGTCAGCTGGGATAGGATGAGAATTAACCATTAAGCCGGGCCTCTCTGTACAAAATAGACCGGCAATAATGTCCACGGCTTTCTAGACACCTACGAGTCCAGATACGCCGGCAACAAAAAAAAAAAAAAAGGAAATTTCGGCACACAGGATGGCAAAAAATAATTAAGACAAGTGTGTTTCTGTCTTGTTAGCATGTTGCTAATAAACAAACTTTTTTTTTGCCTCGAAGCTTTCAAACTAAACTTTAATGACAACGAGCTGCAGGAGCGGACGGTTGGTTCAGTGTATGCTCGGCAATCGTGAGCTTCCGCTAATGTTTGATTCGTACAATGTGAGTTGAAATGAGACGGCCACGACTCAAAAGACGTACAGTGTAAGCCCAGCTTTACTGAAGTGAATGAATGAATTCATCTGCCTTTTTTGTCAATCATGTCAAACGGCAAAAATCCACTAGCAGAGAGGATCATGGTAAGCAGGACAAATGGGCAACATAAACATCTGAGTGATGTTCAGATGCTCAGATTGGTCAAATTGTGATGGCTAGATGACTGGGTCAGCGCATCTCCAGAACTGCAGGGGTTTTCTGGTGTTCCCGGTCTGCAGTGGTTAGTGGTTAACAGTGAGTTCAAGGTGTCGGCCAGGCCTCTGTTTGCCAGATCTCGGTCCAATGAAGCACCTGTAGGATGTGCTGGATAACAGGGTGCTGCCTGATACCACAGCACCCCTTCTGATGACTTTTAGAGTCCATGCCTTAATATATCAGAGCTGTTATAAACAGCAAATGAGGAGCTACACATTAGCATTAAGCAGGTGGTTATAACGTAATTGACAGTTCAGTATATAATTAACAGATTTTAAAGAAAGTACAGTTCATTCTGCCAGACAGCACCCTACACCTGCGCCCAGATTTGCAGACCTTGCCCTCAGATTCCTGCTTACAAACACTCATTGGCCAAAATCAACAGATACAAACTCCCCTTCATCTCCTCAGCAATTCTTCTCTGCCAAACTAACAGGAAAGGGAAACACAAAACTTGACCACCCAATCATGCCAGATGACAAGTTTTTGGTTTGATTTTCTGAACATATTTATTTTGTTTAAACTTGTTGATTTTACATGTCTCTTCTTGAACACAGTGTTTTAAAAGCTTGTATTTATTGTTTTATTCTCGTTTTTTACTGTGTGCATGTTCTTGTGTCTTATGGCTGCTGTACAAATACAAATAAAGTTTTACTTGATCTGACTGTCCAGCACCTAACAGAGGGAATAGGAGATAACAACTGCTCGTAAAGATAGTGGGGAATTTGGCAGCTACAAATAGTTACTCCAGGAGTTGGCCTTGGGATTCCGGTAAAAGCAAAATTTCACAATTCATTCGTAACCTCAGAAGCAGTGGCTGACAAAACATTCTCAGGAGATTGGTTGGACAAAGCCAAGCTAGCTGATTCCTTCATTTGCAATATATATGCAGAGCTAAGTGGTTGCTGTCAATAAACATTTAGTTGGTAAAATGCGTACATTAAGCACACAGATTTATAAATGGTTGTGCCAATGGAGGGGTCTTTCAGCTCTTCTGATGGGGCTGAGGTGTGACAGACACATGTGGTATAGAGAACCAGGGAGACAGAGTCTCAGTTGTCCATGAACTGTTATATGAAGCAGCCATTATACGCAATGAAGGGGGAGTTAAATGGGATTAAATGCCACAATCAAATATTCGTTGTGGGGAATACACAAACATTTTGTCGGGTGCATAGGAATATGTAGGACTTAGTCCCAAAACTTGCAAAAAAAGGAATTCCCGTACACTGACTAACTTGCAAAATAATATTTATTGCAACATTTTGGTTAGTTAGTGTGGGGGAATTCCCTTTTTGCAGGTTTTGAGTATACAGACTTGAAAGGTCAAAGCCAGATGAAGTCTGTAATTTTGGTCATTTTGTCTGTGTACCATGCAAAATATTGACATGGTCAAACCAGCTGATTATACAGAATTTGGCAGGCCTTTTTCGAGTAAGGCCACCTCCACCTCCTCACGTGACCATCAAGACCAAAGGGCTCGATCGATGAAATGGTTACCTATCATTATCCACGTTTATCTGCATGAACCTTCTATATCTGTGTCCGTTATAACCCAGCTAAAGATGTACAAAAAGAAGATGCCGTATCTCAGGCGTAATTCTCTTAAGCTACAAACTTTTTTTTTTCTCTTTGCAGGTGGTTGACCAGGTATCTCCTGCCACTCTGGAAACAAAGATCTCAAGCAGGGCCCGAATGCCATGCATCATCAGTCACCAAACAATGGCTTAGGATGGAGATGGAGGAGGGGGAGGGGAGAGAATGCACTCAGTGTGAGGTCAGTGGAGATAAAGTTTTGTCGGGGGCTGGGTTGATCCATCAGAGCGCCTGAGGTGCAATGAAGGTGCTCCGAATCCCTGCTGCTTTCAACAATGCTCAACAAACAAAATGCTGATTAGGTCTGTCCTAACAATAGGTGGAATGTTACTCAATCACAGCTGATAATCTCAACCAATTGTCCTTTGTTTAGTGTTTGTTAGTTTAATGAGTAATAAGTAAAAGGATCATTACATCCCAGAGAAAATGCCCCGTTCACATGGCAACAGTTTGGCCAAATAAAGTTGTGAAAAAAAAATCCTTGTATACACAGATCAACTAAAACAATTGAAAGTAGATTGACGTGAGGCAAGTAGATGGTGGTGTAACTTTTCAAACGCAACACACAGAATAACCCCACGCATCTGTGTAAAAATTAGATTGTGCAGCATCATTTTTGTTGTGACACTGTCTGAACACACAAAAAAGGGGCTTTGTCCTTGCTGGTTTTACAGGAAATGTATTATGCCAGTACATACAGCCGTAGTGGTTTTAGCATTAAATGATTACACTGATCCCGCTACCCATTGTTGCTATTGACAAATGTCAATTAAGATTTGTTTGATATTTTTACTGATTTGTTAGGAATCATATCTGGACTCATAGCTGTCTAGGACTCTTATCAGGACTCGTACATTGCTAGGACTCATATAGATTTGTTAGTGGCTAGCACTCATAAATTAATTTGTATGTGGCTAAGACTCCTATTTGGAATAGTAGGTGGCTAGGACTCATATATGGACTCGTAAGTGTCTAGGGCTAGGTGGAAAGTATGGCTGGTCTATTTTACAGAGCGTATTGGAGGTATTCTAGCTACGTTTTACTATAAAGATCGTTAACTTGATAGCTAGAACTGCGCTGACGGATAAGAACTTTTCTTTTTCTCCCTTTTCGTGTAGTTGCTACTTGATGAATACAGCAAACAAATCTCACAGTCACAGTTACAGAATAAATTGTGATGACATCATCTAATCAGAAACAGTTTTCTGACAAGCGCAGATGATCCACATTCCCGTTCATAAGGTGGCGAGAAATACTTTGATGAGCTGAGTACCAACCGCCAACAAACGCCCAGAAGTAGAACACGACAAAGAGGGCATGCGTGGAAGTGACCTTCCATCCATCTAAGCCTCCAACAATGTTGTTACAAAGTTACAATGAATAAATTAGGCTCCAATGTAGACCATTACTGTTTTGAAGTCGGCATATTTAAAATGCGGCGCTGTGCATGCGCCGACAATTATGTCACAATGCTGGGCATGTGCAGATACATCTAATTAAGGGAGGTTACTGAAAGTGTGTACATGCAGCGTCTGGCTATTGGAAAGGCTTTCTGATTGGACTGAGACTACCTCCTTTAAAAGGAATGAAATCTCATTGGGAAAGGGTTTTTTTCATTCACAAAGGGGTGTTTACATGCAGCATTTCCTTTTCCATTAGGCGTCATTTCGGAATATATTCGGAATTAGGATGTCCATGTAAACCACTCTCTTGTATGTCCAACTTAAGATAAGCAGGTTTAGTGACATTTGAAGTATTTACTTCTCTAATCTTTTCCTAATTATTTAACCTTGTTTTGTCAGATTGACTTACATAATTAAGTAAAGTAAATGTGAGGTGTGTTTTTCTAAAGGGTGAGGCTGCATTTTATATAATGAAATGATCTCCTTCATCCTCCAGGTAATCAATTTCCAACCTTTTCAGATTCAATCTCCTTCCATATTAACATACCTGGCATGTAGTTGTTTGCGGAATTGAACTCCACAATAGCTGCCAGCACAAACAACATTATCAGCATCTCCGGTGATTAGTTAACAATTTTGAATTTAACCACTGAAGTTGATACGTATACCTTTGTTTTATTTTGCATGGTGTGTGATGAATCAGGAAAATGCATATAATGGTAAATGTTTAACTACCCACATGTGTGGGAAAGATCAACCTCTTCGAATTTAACCATACCTGAGACTATTGCTGAAAATCTTTCAAAATACACGTGAAAAATAGTACATGCATACAATTTTGAATAAAATTCAAGGGGCCAATTTCTCTCCATTGAGAAATCTCTAATGAATTTCCATAGTTGTCTTAAAACAGACAAAGTCCTTAATATTTATGGCTGTTCCAGAATAGCTGACATGTGTGGCAGGAGTAAAGCTATTATTCCACAGATTTGTGTGCGTTCCCATGTCCTACATTAGCCCTACATGTAACGCTGGATCTGGGAGAGGTAATGGGGGAAAAATGATGCCTGGGATGATTTAATAACAGAAGTTGTGGTAGGTGGAGAATAGCAATAATAATTTCACATGTCCAGATTGGCCTTGATCAACCTTGAAAAGCTAAATCTACACATGTGGAATGAGTATCAACAATAAATCTGGACGCCAGCAGATATCCTCAAAGGTAGTATGCAAGTTATGTTACCTGAGTGATGAGAGAGGACTAAAAAGAACTACTGCCTGCCCCTTTTACACAGCCAGTTCAAGCAGGACTGTTGAGGCACTGTTACACCTCATTGCTCCGTATAAAATGTACCCAAGCTTAAAGGAGGATCGCTCTGAAGCCGTCTCTGACGGTGTCAAATCATGTATTAACAAAGTGTACAGTGATGTTGAAGTTATCTCTTTGACCTATGACCCAGTCATTTCAATAACATTTCAATAAGAGAAACTATTGAAAATGTCTTCAAACTGGGATGACATTGGGAGCTCTGATATCTCCTTACACCGTGCATGGAGCATAAGGACCTCCTGGCAATAGCCGTAAAACAGGGCGTTTAAATGACTGAAACAACCCTGTGTTTACCGTTACTCCTCTTTCTTTGGGTATTTAATCTCACCCCAGTTAAGGGCAGCATTATGCCACTTTTTGTTTTGTTTATTGTTAATAAACCATTAGGAAAGGGTCATCAATGCAGTGGTATCACACAGCCCCTTTGTGTATTTATATTCACGATATACGGATATGGTATCATAGCATTGCTCTTTGTGTCTTCAACCGTTATGTATGTGCTATTAAGCTATTGTCATTTCAATTCATTTCTGTCAGCATTTATCACGGCAGATAATGACAAAGTATTTTGTAATCTGTGTAGTCATGATAGATTAAGAAGGAAAAGGGGATTTTGCAGTAAAGGGAGTGCAGTTCAAATGTCTTTGGTTTCCCCACATACAAAACAAACCCATAGGATTCAGGCATTACTTTCAATGTGAATTCATCATAAGTGTCTTGCCATGAAGAGAAATGATCTTTTACAGTGATGGAATAGATTGTACAGACATTGAAAATACATTACTTTAAGAGACATGCTTTAAAAAACACAAAGATAATCTCAAAGTTCACTAAGGAACAGCATTTATTTGTGATCATTTTGTAATGATCTTACGTTTATATCCTGTCATCAGAGAAAATAATTGGCTACCTGTTAGCTTTATATTTATTATGAACACATACAACAATCAGCCATATGAGTGTGACCACTGACTTGTATATAATTGATTATCTCATTACAATGGTACCTGTCTGTTGGTGGGATGTTTAAGCAAAAAGGGAACATATGTGCTCAAAGTTAATGTGCTGGAAGCTGGAAAAATGGACAAATATATGAGGATCTGTGAAACTTTGATAAGGGCCAAATTGTTCTGACTAGACGACTCGGTCAGAGGATCTCCAGAACCGGATGTCTTGTTGGGTGTTCCTGGTCTGCATTGGTTGGTACCTACCAACCTAAGGAAGGGCAGCTGGTGAACCTGATCTCCAGCAGTTCCTTCAAGGTACTTCTAGAGCTGGAACCTCAGATCCGTGACATCATCTTCGAGTTGTACAAGTCTAAGTACGTGTCTTGTCTCAAGCTGCTGAATGAAATGAAGGATAACTTCCTGTTGGAAAGTTACCTGTAGCCACACGTTAAAAGGAAGTACAGCCTGATCAGGTAAATGGGTTCTCGAACGCCAGAGATGAACTGATGTATAACAAGTTACTGAAAAAGTTCAAGCCAGTTCAAAAAGAAATGTGTCAGAACACACAGTGCATCACTGTGGGAGATGATTTGTCGGCAAATAGAGGACCGACAAAGTGTGACACCGGTGATTATAATGTTATGGCTGATAGTGTATAGAAATTAGAAACTACAAATTAAGTAGTCATTTCTGCAACTATGAAAGTCTAACTAACTACAAACAAACTGTTTGGAGACTTAGCTTTCGAAAATAAAGGTGAATGAGGCTCCTCCCCTTTATCTCCATCATACATATTCACTTCCTCTCAGCCGTTAAAAAATGAGTGTGCCATTAACATCACATTACCTTCAACAATGGCAGACAACTATGTCTAACAAGTGTTCTTTGAAATGCAAATCTAACAACCTTCGCCCACGCAAACAAACATTAGGGCAGTTTTCATCAAAGCTTAAATAGGTTGAGCTCCAGCCGAGAGCAGAGGAGGGTCAGATATTTATGAGGTTTTGTTGAGTTTTATCACCAGGGTTCATGTAAATGCTTTTGCCTGAGGGAATAGAACAAGTTAGGTTAATAGCACGAGAAACCGTTATCATGTGTGACCCTCATGTGACCCTCGGTTTCACTTGTGTAGTCAGCTTTCTCTTTTCTTTCCAATGGCCGTCCTCTCCTTTTCCTTTCTCTCACCTTATTTTCCACTTAGTAGTGAAACACATGCTCCTCTGGCCTTCGGTTGAAAAACATAACAGCTAAAAAGACGCGCTGTATTTATGAAGGTTAGTTCTCATCTATACACAACAGCTTTTAAAATCTTACCTACATGTTTGATGGACTTTTAAATTGGTCATGGTGCATTTCAGATATTTCTTTCCAGAGGTTGTGATGTAGTCTATTATAAATCTATTATATAATATAAACGTGTGACTATCCATACACAAAGCCTGGTTTTTATTTAGCAATCCTGTCATTTCCTCTTTACTGCAGCTTCATCCAGTCACTCTGAGTGAATTAACAGCAGATTAATATGTACATAAGAGTTAAGGATCACGTTAAAATGGAATAATAAAACTAAATAGAATTCCATAGGTCGTCCATGCCGTGGTAATTCAATGTAGCTGGAATCCTATAAAGTAAATATGCTGATCTTTCCCTCAGTTCCACCCCTGCAGTGTTCCCTCCAACTGTTTGAACAGCTGGGCTTTCTTTATCACTGCTGTGGACCCACCGCTGATTCTTGGAGGGAGGGTTGAGTGAGGTGAGTGTGTGAAGGTGGGGGGTCCTGGAGTTGGAGGCTCTCGGCAGGAAAAGAGGTCTGGTGTGACTGCTGCTTTGTTTGGCAGAACACAGCTGGAGTTAGAAGACGGTACACCATCAGATTTTCACTAAAGACTCTTCTGATAATTGGGATGCCAGTAGAGCAGATATACCTGGAAGAAAATAGCTACAAAGAGAGAAATATGTAGCAAAAGAACTCCTAATGAGATTCCAGGAAAACAAAGCCTTTCCTCTTAAAGCAGAGGATCTACTGAAGTGGTGGGTGGGTCATTTCAGGGTCTACACTGAAATGAATGGGTTCTCTCCAGATGAGTGTCCCATTCTACCACAAAGGTTTGTATCCTGTCCTTTACAGAAAAGGTCCTGGATGCACCAGCAGACCCCTGAGAAAACATGGTGGAGGTAATAACAAATGGTTTAAGATTCCTTTGTAGATATCTGCACCCTAGGTTTTAATTTAAACAGCATGCCTTTGCCAACATCTGCCCATGAGCTTCTTAGTTGGTCGCCTGGTTAGCTGGATCTTTGCTTGCTTGGTTGATTAGTTAGTCGTTCAGTCAGTCTGTTGGTTAGTTGGTTGGTGAACAGAATTGTTCATAGGTTCCTTAACGTTTCAAATTTCATGGGGTTTTTTTTAAATATTTTTTTCTAATTAAGTAAAAAACATGGAACTAGTTTGGTTTAGGGTGGGTTTGTTTGTTTCTGAATGTGCAACTCTCCTGCCGAATAATGAGGTTATGCTCATTTTGACGGTGAGCAAAGGTCATAGTTTGGTAGACGCAGTATTTGTGATAAAGAAGGAGCAGATTGGCGAGTCTTCCTGTATTTTGCATAAAGATAATAAAAGTAATAATACATTTAATTTATAATGCACTTTACATTTGGATCAAATCTCAAAGTGCTAAAAGATGTATTCATTCCACATTGTCCTCTCCATCAGGACCGCGTAGACAAAAAACACATTCAGTTCTCATAGTCCCCACATGATAACTCCATACCCTCCCTTTATCTATACAGTGTAGCTTAGTGTGTCGGCTCTGTACGCTTTAAACTACCATCATCAGGCTTCATACTGAGATCTAACTAAAGTCTGAAACTAAGAATCAGGCCCATTAAAAATCTGTTATTTACCTTTCATGTCTCAGGTAACATCTAATACCAGGTTTATCACCCTGAACCTCCTCAAGGAGAGACTGACTGAAGATATCGGGGTGCTAGATTTTTTTTTCTCCTCACACAGCATTCGGAACAGTTTTACCTTTATGTGTGCTGAGACAAACCATTTTCATTTAAGTATTACCCCTTAACTTGGTGTCTTCAGTAAAGATGAAGCACTGGGACCCTTGCTGTCAGAATCTCTCATAACCACTTCTCAGCGATACTTCCGACATGGGAAGTAGTTGAACTTGGCCTGCTGAGTATGTCTACTCATGTTTGGCGTATCAACATGTTCAACACGCTCGCACACTAATTAAGTCAATCACCAGAGTCCACTGTGAAGTAAATGTCACTGAGGGAAAGTGCAAAAGGTTGATTGGGAAGTTAAATTGGATATTGAACCGGCTTGTCTGCATTTCGGTCAGTGTGCCTGCATGCGGCCGGGTTATTATTGGATAAAAAGTACAACAGTCCAATAAGTGGGGAAAATGGGTTACAGATACACTGCAGCTTCACCTCAGGGTGAAAGATAATTACAATCAATTCTAACCTCCAGCTGAAGTTCTTTATGTTGTAACCTTGAATCCAGCGTGAAAATCTATCCATCATGTCTTTTTAATAACTTCCATGTTAAAATATTGTTTTTATATATATATATATATATATATATATATATATATATATATATATATATATATATATATATATATATATATATATATATGTTAAAATTGGTGCATTGAGATAGTCACATTTAGGATTTCAAAAAGGTTCTAAGCAGAAAGTGATGCACTCTGGTTCGTTTCCAGGCAGTGTGGGTGCATCTGTGTTTATCGAGGGGGTCTGAAATTACAGAGAGAAATGACAAATGTTGACAAATCAGGCCATCAGTCTGGGCCACCACACTCCACGCCAAAGTCAGTTGTCCCATTAATTATATGAGGCCGGCATCCCAACCGAACTCCACACACTGCCTCATTTATCCCCACTGACCAGTTCACACAGCAGACATTTTGATTGGGCTCTGAGACTTGTAATTGGCTGCGGCCACACAACGCAGACTTTAACACAGGCCACTTTGGAGCCTCTCATCAGGCCACCCGTCAATATCAGCCTCACACAGGCTAAGCCCCGACAACTCCTGCGCTGTTCTGACGTTAAAATGCTCCCGTGTTGGGCAGGACATGAATATGGTTCGACACCTGGAGTGAGCCTGAACACAGCACGGCCCTACATAGACTGTAAAAAATAACAACAACAAACACTTAAATACCAGAAAGACAATAAAATACAGGTAAAATGTAATACTTAAATTAAAGAAACAAAGTATTTACTGATTTATCATTCAGATTTTTAGGGGAAAAAACTGATGTTTCACAGATTTTACATGGTAATAAACAATAATTCTTATAAGTCTTCCTTCTTACATGATGGCTGATCGTGTCCTATGCTATGGGTGAGGAACTCCCCAATTTCAAAAACATTTCATATGATTTTTTTTTCTTTTTTAATTAGCTGCCACCCACTACAAGCTGCTTTTACGTCTTCCCACTGTGACCTCTCCATATAATACCTTGTCAAAATGGTACACCCCCATTCCTGCATTTCCACCTTGCATTTATAAAGGTGTGTGATTCACATCTGTTACTATCTCTGCTGCCGTCTCAGACGTGGAACAACTTAAAAACAACCACACCTCCTTTACATATGCAGTAAAAATTTGGCAAATCATTCACATACCCATCATCCTCAGGATGGATTTGAACCCAGAACCTTGTTGCCATCAGGCAGCAGTTCCAACCACCACACCGTGTGCTGCCTGCTTGTGTTAATTATGCGTGTTGGCTCTGTAATGAACTATTTCACCGCACATGCAGTGCATACATTAAAATACTTTCAAACCATGTAGTTTGTTCAAAAACGCTGTATCTGAGGACCTTGTCCTGCCTTGCAGTGTCTTTTTGTTTTGGATAATTATGATATTTATATTACATGAAAAACAAAATAGACTTATATTCCAATTGCAAGAGTTTGAAGCTGAAGGTGCACAGTAATATAAAAGTACTGAATTATGAAATATAACTTTATATGTTGCTCTTGATTTGTTCTGTATGTAATTTGTTATTATTGGCATTTTCATTTGTGCAAACAATAAAAAACAGAAAAGGAGTTCAGAATGTTTCTTTTACATGTTGTTTCATCTCTGCATGATGGGTGGTTTGGTTTATTTTGAATAAATGGGCAGTCTTCCAACTCATTAAACTAATGGAGTTTTAGAGAAGAAATAGCATGTCATTACAAAACATTAATGGAAGTTTGTAAATCAACAATAAAAGGGGGGAAAGGGAAACAAATCAATCAAAAAAAAAAAAAGCAGTTGCACAATCCTTAAAAATGCTGACAAAAAATAGGTCTGCCCAGAAGTCCCAAGGGTCTCATTGGAGACATTACTCAACAAGATTTTTCCCTGGAACTCCTCTGTGAAGATTACCTGGCAGTAGACTGTATAAATAAAATTAGCCTAGAATAAACAGAAGAAAAGCGAGTTGCTGCATATATTAATTGTCTTTCATTAGTTGCCAGATATGCTCCACCAGCTCGTTGATAACTTGAGCTGTGTTCTTTGGTTCTTTGGTGGGCAGGGTTAATCAAATGTTTTTCACTGACAACAACTTCCTGCTGCGGCTGTAAAAAAAGAGGTTGATGTGAGCTGAGAGACCGAAACAGTAAAGATGTGGACTATAAAAGCAAAACAATAAGATAAGAGATGCTGAAACGCCCCATAAAGCTGAGGGGAAACTGCGGAGATGTTTTACGAGTTTGTTCCTACAAGTGATCCCTTTCATGTTAAACACAATCATTTTATCCATTTTTAACGTGAATATAAAATCACTTCAAAGCGTGCATCAGAGACCCGTCCTCCACAGCGTAGACCTGATATTTGTCTCACCTCCTACATATTCTCACCACTCAGCAATATTAATCATGCCACATTTGACCAACTTTCAGAAGCTGTGAGGAGAAACATTAGAGATGACAGTCACAGTGGAGTTTAATCACAGAACTACTTGAGCTGCTGAAAAAGATCATGGTGTGTGATTTAAGTTGAGTTTGTTACATTATTTCAATTAAATGATCATTAAACTTTGGTTTCACGCAGAGAAGATCGGTTGCGTGGGTGAAAGTCCCGTGTGAGCCATTCATCTACCCGTTGCTCCGGACATGGATTTTGTCATTCTTTGCATGAACTTCTCATGCCTAAACCAAGCAAAACCTCAGATAACCTTACAGGCATGCATTTATTTATTCTAATTGATGTGATTCTGATTGAAGATCTTGGGCAAAATGTTTTCATCAGACGTGATCTATGAAAGTGATGTCTGGATATTCTGAACTTCTTAATTGGACAAACATATCTGTGCATGTGTGACATGTGACAATTCGTAGTGGCAACAGGTTAAGAAGGGAATTCCAGGTGTCCCTCTCCGCAGAAACACTCTCCAGCTCATCTTAGGGGACCCAAAAGCGTTCCCTGGCCAGAAAGATGTGTAATACCTCCAGTGAGACCCCGTGGTCTTTTACCTGTTGTGGATGCCTGGAAAACCGAGAAAAGAGAGGCCTCCTAATCAAATACACAAACCACCTCTCCTGGCACCTTTTAATGAGAGGGAACAGTTCCCCCCATTACTCCATCCAACATTTTTGATCCTTGATGATCTGGTAACAGCTGTCTTCTTTTTTTGGCTTGTGTTTTAAGGAAAATTATGACGGATAGTGGATTAAAATTTCATTTAAATGATTAATCTAACATGAGAGAAACAATGAAATCAGGTATGAAAATTTTGACCAATAGTTTTTCTATAATGTGCCTTTTTTAATGTGAAGTTTATTGAATAGAAAAAACTATTAAGCCATAACAGCTTGCTGAACTTTTAAAGCTAGCTTAGCACATTTATCTGAGTTTGGCTACCATTACCTAATATTACATTTATTAGTGAGGCCGTGTTCTGTGGTAAACTTACCAGAAATACTAACGTTAGCCTCAACATTATCCAAAATAATGAAATATTTAAAAGCAAGATTTGCTATGGTCAACTAAATATTTTTTTTTGTCGTCCCTCCATTACTTTGTCCATTGCTTCATAAATAGGCATGTTGATGCGATCCGCTACACTTGTTTTGTGGGATCTAGCTTTGTTAACAGTTCTAACTCTTATGTTTTCCAGCAGCTTTTGATTTGCTCAACCGTATTTCCAGGCTTCACTGTTTTTTTCTTGAACATAACTTCTAGTTTCTCTTCCATCCAGGGAGAGTATTTACTCAAAACAAACCTCTGCTGTGGTCCAGTTATGCTTGGAAGCCCCCATTTGCATGCGCAGAAAGAGTGCAGCCAGAACATAATCAGCTCCATCGTTTATAACAGATAGTTCTTCTTTTCATCACTTTGTAAATAAGCATATTCTGCCGCACCGCAAAGAAATTCAAATTCAAATGGGATTTCATGCGAATGCTCACTGATTGTTCAATTTTATTTATATCGAGCATATCAATTCCTATCATATAAGCTCTGACATCCTGATACAGTTTCCTGACACAGTATCCTTTAGCACACTTTAACATAAGACTCGCCCGGAAAACACAGATTAGAGCATCTTTAACGTGAATTAATAGCATTCCAGTGACAAAGAAAAGAGTTCCACGCACAAAAATTAATGCCACATCAAGAAAAAATATATTCTAGGTCACCATGTTATGTTTCGTGCAGCATTCATGAATGAATATAAGGCTTCAAACTAAAACTTGAAATACTCTTGACTGTGTTCGGTGCTTTTCTGCTGCTTTAAATAAAAAAAATAGTCATTGGAAACACTTGCACACACAGATATACCTTCCCTGCCATTCCATCCTTTTACTGTATGTTTTCACTGGCAGAGAGCGGTACCTGGAGCTAGGCATGCTGGGTAGGCATTTTTCAGAACCGTTACTATTCTGAGTATAATGTCTGGCCCACAGCCACGTGCAGCATTAGCGGCCCGGAGAGCTCACTGCCAGCATCTGTCTGCGCCCTGTACTGCAGAGGTTCTGGCACAGTGACTCGACTGATGGACCGACCTGCAGCTCCAGGAACGTCCAGGCGATCCTCCAAAGCGTCTGAGGTTGGGGGTGCAGTCAGGGGGACCGGGAGATGTTTCACAGCCAGAAAAACATCTATCATCCAGGCGCCGCTGTGACCAAACAAATCAGTGGCGGCTAGGAAATATGATTTCAGCAGGAGAGGAATGTGAGAGCAGAGGCGTGCTGCAGAAAGAAGAAGTGCTGTCGGTGGTGGGAACCATTCTAGGGGCACTCAGAATATTCAGGGAACTAAAAAGGGGGGGGGGGCAGCAAGTAGAGTAACCTGGAAGAAAGTGAAAATATCTAAAACTACTTTAAGACTTTTTGGCACCCACTTCAAAAAGAAGTCAGATTTTCTCCTTGGGCTCTAGATTAAACGACTTGTCAAGCAGGAGGGAGGTGTTTTTGCTTTCTGTTGCTGGTTACCAGTGTGAGGCCTCAGCAGAGAAGACCATGAGGAAGCAATCAGCCCGACGACGAGTGGGTCTGTTGGGACGGTGCAACCGTCCCCCCTCTCCGCTCTCCCAAAATCCTGTAGGAGTCTGCAGGGATCTAATCAATCACTACAAGCAGGCAAAAGACCCCAACATGCCCCGAATTCCAGCTAAGTTTGTGTTTTTGTTTGCTTCTTCCCTGCTGAGGAGTCAGCACACAGAGGGGAAGAAAAACATCAGAAGTAAGTTATTATCAGTAGAGTCCATCAACCGAATTTAACAAAGCACTTTTTCAGCAGGTTACAAGATTTTGGTTGTAGAATCTTTCGGTCAGTTGAAATCTCATCAAGCGTCTCTATTGCAGAAGTAAACCTATTCCTCCAATAACACCATAGTGTATTTATTATGCAATTCAAGAGTGTATCATTGAATCCCCTTCATGTGCATCCTGCTCCCTAATTAGGCTATGCAATCAATCTTCGGCCTAACAGTCAGGTTCTTTCTGGCACAATCCAATTTATTGACAGCTTTTAATTGAAAAAAGATTGAAGACAGGAGAAAATGGAGCAGCAGCAACGGCTGCACTTAGTTTATTCATAAAATATCTAAAAGCTGTGGGAACCATGTTAAATATTAGAATATTACTACACAAGACCAAACAATCAGTTTATTGAAATCAGGCCTGTAGATTTTGTACTAGTAGGGCAAATGCCAACAAACGCATTGTCTATAGTCATGTTAAAGAAAGGAAGAAAACATCAAACTTTTATAACCAACCATTTATCCAACCAACTAAACAACCTATCGAACAGCCAACCAACTAACCAATTAGTCATCCAATAGACCAAACCACCAATCAACCAGCCACTTAGATATGTAACCAACCGTCCAACCCACGTGCCAACAACTCAACTGACCATCAACCAACAAACCATCCAATCAATTAACCAACCGGCAAGCCATCTTATTAAATGACCAACCAACCAGCCATTCAACCAACTAATCAACAAGCCAACAAACCAATTAGACATCCAACCAACTAATCCACCAACCGATTCACCAACTGGCTATCCAACCAACCAACCAACCAACCAGCCAGCAATCCAGCTACACAACGTATTGACCAACCATTTAACCGATTAGACATCTAATCAACCAAACTACCAGCCAACCAGTCAACCAACCAACCAACCCAACCGGCAGTCCAAGCCGACGGCCAAAAAATCAACTGATCATCAACCCACAAACCATCCAATCAATTAACAAACCAGCCAGCCAATAAACTAAATGATCAACCATCCAGAAATTCAACCAACTAAATAACCAACCAACTAACCAATAATAATAATAATACATTTCATTTATAATGCACTTTACATTTGGATCAAATCTCTCAGTGCTAAGACATCCAAACAGCGCACGAACAAATCAGCTGACCAATCAACCAAGTAGTAAATTAAATATGCAACCAATCGTCCAAAGTAGCAGCAAACCAATCAGTGAACTAACCAACCAGCCAATCAAACAACCAACTAGCCACAGGACATGTTAATAAACTTAACATTCTTGTGACAAGTAAAAATCATTGTAGTAAATCAAAATGAGAGAAATAACCCTGTTACCAGGTTAGTAAGTTGTGTTCTTTGAATGACCCTCATGACTAAAGCAATGCATGCGCTTCTCTCTTTAATACCTCAAGCTATTCGCCCTTCTTCAATACAAAGGCTTTGCCTGCCTACCTGACCACAGGAGGACTCTCACACCTTCAAGCAGATGTCACAGGGGCAGTAAACCAGTCACAGCTGTCAGAACAACAATAGAATTGTTTATCACTAATCACCCCCATTGTAAGTGCCAAAAAACAAAACATCAAAACCATTCGTTCTGATTAAGTCTGTGCCTGGTCCTAATGGATGATGCATTAGTAGATGTTGATTGGAAAAGGATCCAAATGAGGAGTGAATACATTATTGATAGCATGAACTTTTTTGTTGACGTATTGTGTAGCATTCTTGGGAAGCGTAACATATAAACTGACTTATTGAAATCTTTTTTATTATTCAGATTTTGTCAAGATAAGTCTGACTTTCACCCACGTATCAACAAATGAAAGAGCCTGTGTCCTCACCGGCAAGAGTAGGTGTGAACGGATGGTGAAGGCATGACCTCTGTCAACAGGAAACGCTGCCTGAGGGGAGGCTGATGCATCTGCACGGACATGAATATCCCATGAAGGGCCTTTTAATGTGGAAAAGAAAGAGGAGGAGACACATTTTAAATTTCAAATGAGAAAACATCAGTTGGCTTTTAAGTCTAGAAGGTTAATTAAAGCCTCTGCTAGGGATTTTACTTTTAAGGTGACTGACGTTGTTCTGTGTCCTTCAGCAAGGTGAAGTTTGGCCTTCTGTCCAATTAGCACTTTTTATTCATGATGTAAACACAGATTCCTCGTGTAAGGGGGAAAAGAGTAATTATCCAATTATTCTGTTATGAGACGTAGCAAAAACTCCATGCAGCAGCCACATTGTGGTCAACACAACATGTCTAACGGGTTTGGGATGTTATTAAATATTATACATCTTACTGATGAGTTTAATTAACCGTTGCACCAAACAAGCCTGTGACAAACATTACTGACTTTGTCAGTCATTTATTTTCCCATATCAAAATAATCTTACAAACTATGCCGACCAGTTTCACTAAATTTAAAACATCTATTAAACTAAATAAGTAGTTCTGCTTTTAAATACTTTGCCTTTTCTTCTTGTGTCATTGTTTGTTAATTTTATGGAGGCATGGTTCTTAATGAATTTCTGAACGGTGGTCATCTTTTCTGGAGAAAATCTGAAAAACTGTCACTTGAAAAAATAATTCAGGGGATTTATTGCCAGCATTTCATTAAAGGCATGATTGGCAGCAATTCTCAAAGGTTTTTCTTTTGCATAAAAAAAAAATGCAAAGGCAAAAACCTGAAAATAATCCTTCTGCTCAAGGACATGAAAAACGATTGATAACGCTGTTCTGTTTCATTATATTATTATCATTTCCATTTGTCATTAATAATTATTCATGTTGCAGTGTTTTCTGGTCTACGAGAAAGACATTTCTTCCACCTTTATACTGTATCTGTGGTTTAACAACAATAAATGTTGAAGTCGAAGAATGAAGCCTCAGCGGAGTAACTTTTCCACCAAAGAATCACACAATGTGATATTATATTATCGCGTAAATAGCCTTTGAGTGTCTCGTCCTAAATTGTGGCATAACCAATAACCAACTTTATATTTTGAGGATTCACCTGCTAATAAGGCTGATGGAATATGTTACAATATTCCAGCTAGGCATTGTAACGGTGTATAATATATAATTCCACCTGAAAAGAAACGGCATGAACACTGTTACTGAAAAAATTTAGTTGGAGCAACTTATGTTTGAATGCATGTCAACGTAAAATATTGAGCTCATAATTAGAGAAAAGTAAGCAACTGAAAATATTGTGTTCATGCTACCCATTATTAAGTAAGTGATAATTAAGCAAGTCTTGCCTTTTCCATTTTGAATGAGACTGTGATGATAAGCAGTTGGACCCTTTGATATTTTGACTACTACAGATAAGTCCCGTACTAGTAGATATCCGTAGATATCCCTCATACATTTTCGTTAAATTGCTCCTGGCTGTTGCAAACACCGAGCGACGCAGAGGCAGCAGCGGACTACATTTCCCAGAATGCCACTGGTCCCTCCCCCGCATACCTCTGGTGTGCGCTCACGCTGAGCTCTGGGGATCCTGCACAAGTTGCCCCGACAGCAGCACCGATACCCACGGCAGAAAAGTTTCTCCGCAGGAATGGACAAGTTTCCGAGGAACGCTTTCCTCTTACTTTTCACATCCACGGTCTTCAAAACATCACGGGATTGGATATAAGGATCTACTGTGAACGTTAACTTCACCCGATTTTGGAATTTGGCAGTGATTTGTCGCTGTGTGGATTGGTTACGCTTCATCTGAAGTCTTCTGAAGAGGGGTGTTCTCTTTGCGTGGCCAGAGAAAATGTGGTCCTCTACGCAGCCTCGCAGTGTTGCGAGGTTTGCCGTGGTTTTCCTGGCGTTTTTAGGACTACAGCGTGGGTTTGGAGCAAGCTCGAGGACTTGTCCCCCTCCCTGCGCGTGTTCTGGGGAGCTTTTGGACTGCAGTCGACTGAAAAGAGCCAAAATTCCAGACCGGATCCCGGAGTGGGTCGTTCAACTGTGAGTCCAGTTAAAGAAGGTTTTCTAACTTTATTGTTAAAAAAAAAACTTCATCAGGTTTGTGCAACGTGCGTTGGTTAATTGTTTTCTTCTCCTATAATAAGAGAATCTAGTTAACCAGAAGAAAGCTTTTCAACTGTGCTTTAATATGATTTATTTATTTATTTATTTTTATTTTAGTGCAGGTGATGAATACTTTGCAAGCTTTCAGCAAATTTTCTTTTATCATCATCTCAAGTTTCAGGATTGCAGAAATAAGGTGTTTCTCATGAAGAAAAATCTTGTCTTTAATCCGATTTGCCACCTGAACTTAATATATAACCCCTTTATGCGCCTCCAAAGGTGTTATTTAAATGTATTAGTCCTTACAGCCGCATTCCAGGCGTCTGGGCTCCTGCAGAGAAGCATCAGCATGCTTTCAAGGTGTTTTTACACATCAATATGCTTTTGTCAGTCCCTCCAATCCTCTTAGTTGAAGTGTAAATAAATAAGAAGTCCTCCCACTGCCTGGAGGTGGTGGTGTTTTAAAATCAACCTTTGTGGCAGTCACTGAAGAGTTGTAGATGGAGTTATAGTGGTGCCAGCACTAGCCATTACAGCAGTAACAACAACATCATATCATCAGGTTTCCCGTGGCGCCTATAATGCAATTCAGGAGGAACATAGTGTTAATGGTTTGACAGCATTCGCTTTTTCTTTGCAGTGATTGGTTGGTGTTGGTTCAGTGTTCGGGTTTCAGCTTCACGGGCCTTCAGAGCCACAAAAGCATAAATCAGACGTCTGTGTGCAGCCTTGGACCGTTTCCTAATACCTCCATTACTCTCCTTTTTCTAAGGGGCTCCATAAATTGAGAAGAGTCTGAGCTCGGCCTAAAGCCTGTTGGTGTTGAACTACCAAAAACAACTTTTAAGTGGCAGGATGCTCCCCTCACCAGATGCTTATTCGGACTTTATCATCCTAAGTTAAGCTGCAGTACTTGATTTTTTTTATTGTGCTGTGTTAGTGCTTGATTCACTGCCTGGTCAGAGCAGTTTAGTTTTTCTCCTTCTAGAATGTGCTGCTCTGGAAAGTTGACATTGCCAGAGAAAACAGACCCAGCCTGAGCCTCATAACCAGTGTGGGCCTTCCAAAGAAAATGAAAAAAAAAAAAAAGTTCCACATGGGGGGAAAATTTTTTTTTCACTCTGGCATGCTAATTTACGAGTGGTTCTCCAGCACATCTTAAACCCCTTAAACCACCCGACCCTTTGTTTTCCAGCACCCCATTATTTCTGCTGAATTAGCAAACCCAGAGCCAGCGATGGTACTGATTAAGGAGGAGTGTGTAGGATTAGTTTGAAGTCACAGATGGAAAAGGGGGATGGAGAAAGTAAAAACGGGAAGAAGAGAAGTTGGATAAGCCTTGTGTAGCTGGGTGGCTTTTGGGGGAAAATATACTCAGATTGAATTTACACATCCAAAGTTTAAGAGTGAAAGTTTCAAAATCCACAGTGAAAGCCTTGCATTCAAAGTTTTTGAGTGAAAACTGTTTGTTGTTTGAATTTAAAGTTTTAATGCATCAATGCTCAGAATCTCTTGAATTTGACTTGAGGAGTTTAGTTTTCATCATCATCTTAACACCAATGACTTATAAAACTATAAGTACCCCTTAATGTGGCACAAGTACAAAAAAAAAAAAATCCGGTCTGTGTGAATCCAAAAACAGCTTATTTTGAAATTCAATTTGAGTCAGTTTAATGTGTGGTCCAATTTCAGATAAATAGCTGATTCATGGTCCGCCCAGATGAATAATGACTCATGGTAAAATGAAATATCTCAAGTTGAGCGAAGCTTACAATCTATCATTGAACAAAAGACTCTGTGTTTATCAACCTCCAGAGGAAAGTGTTAGGCAGTGTCACTGTCACTTCTAGCAATCACTTTTCAGTTGGAATAGCATGAATTGTCTGAAAATGTGACATTTTTTGTTGTTTGTGGAGGAGGTGACTCGGCGTTCTCATCTCATGGCTCTTACCAGACATTTGGAGGTCATAAACTTTCACATTAGAATCCTCCAGGTCAAATTATACATGTCAGCCGTCAAGATAATCAAATCTGTAATGGAGCAAGAGATCATAAATGAACAATGAGATGTAATAATAATAATAATAATACATTTAATGTAATCTGAACACTGGCTAATAGCGAGCTTAAATAAAAGAGCCGGATAGCCAATGCTAATTTTTTGATAGCTTTAGCTAAAACTCTCCTCGCTAACATTCAAGAGCTTAAATACTATATAGTAGGTACAAATAATGCAGAGTTACCAGACAGGAAGTACAAGAGGAGGCAAATAATAACAGGAATTATCAGGTATTTGTCATAACTTATGTAGATTGACTGGTAAATGATCTACTTGGGTAACTTTCTAGTAAAAAGGGAATCCTAAAGCCCTGTCCTCACGCTGTATTAGCATAAAGAGCAAAATATTCAAGCATTTCTTTATTCTTTAAAGAGAAAGGGAACTTTGGGAGTCATGGAATAGCGTGAAACACAGCCGCTTTTTTGTGTTGGAATAAAAACATAGATCTCTGAAGGAGTGTTTAAACTCTGGCCCTTTAAAGCTAATTGCGAAGGAAAAAAAGAAAAAGTAGAAGAGAAACTTGATATCATCACCAGATCCAGCTGTGCATATTTCCACTATATATGTAGTTGAGTATTGTCCTGACTACTTTATCAAGCTAGTTAGTTAATGGCTATAACATAGTAAGGATTTTAATGAGTAAACTTACAAAACAGAGTGACTTAAGAAAATCAGAAATGGCCCTATTATTTATTATTGTTTATATTTGTAGGTGGATCAAAGTTCTCTGTTTTGTATTAAGTTGTATTATTTGGCGTATTCTGTGTTCACAGCAAATAAAAGTACTCACTTAACATATATAAAAGATACTCGTGAATAGGTGATAGCTGGAGTCAAGCTAAAGCCTTTTCCCAAACCTAACTGCTGGTCCAACCTCCTTGCTGACGCATTCAATCTTTTTTTTTTTTCCCTGGTGACAGTAGGTATACAAAGTTATGACGCACAGCTACTTCAGGTTTATCTCGCATTTCCACATTACAATCATAATGACGTGAAGAATCTTGTGGCTTTCTGGTACGAATTCCCGTCTTAAGAACTCCCTTTGCGTTGGGTGTGAACACACCATCATTTGTGAAGTACATAGGCTCATAGCTTTGTCTTTCCATACAAAGGTGTCCTATGCCTCTGAGAAACAAATGAGAGCTTAATTTGAAATGTGCTGCACTGTCCCATTATCATTATCTGTTCTTGTAGCAAGTGGCTCATTTATTCACTTTTCAGTCTTTGATAAGAAAGTCATGCCGTACATTTTCACCAGATCGACTGAAGCCTGTACGCAGCGCTGTGCGTTATCTTGCTCCGCTCAGAGCCTGCTTTGTGAGGGAAGTGGAAGTGTCAGAGCTACTTAGGTTTTATCTTGGGAGTATGATAGCACATCATTCCCATATGGCCCCTAGCAATGGAACAGCAACAACAACAACAACACACAGCTCCATGCTTGGAAAGAAAAGGAGGAGGATTGGGGGGGGGGTTTGGCTTCAGAGGGGCGAGTAAAACTCTGGTTGAGTGGTTCATGAAAGTTGGGAACAAAAACAGGCCCTAGAAAATTCAACAAGGGTATTTCAGATGTTCGAAAGGCGTCCCTCTCGCTTTTCCCGGCATTGTGAATACATTTCCAGTTGATGGGTTCTTCCCCTCCTCCCCAAAGTTCCTTGATGGATTCCAGATGAGGGAGGTAAGGAGGGGGAGGAGGAGGGGTACAAAAAAAGTTTCTGGCACCACGGTGTTGATCGTGCACTGCAGCGTCAATAACTCCACCACTTTATGGCGCACGAGGCGAGGCTCCCCTCGCCAGATTCCTTAAGCTGGATTTCGGGCTCCTTTTCCAAACAGGCAGCAAAAACAAAAGTCTCATCCCCAGTGAGCATCAGCCAGGTCTGCTTGAGTCGAATCCAACACCGGCTCAGTCCAGTTTTTCTTCAGGCCCAGATCCAAGAGTCTCAGACAAAATTAAGACATAAACCAGAGTTGGTGGAGCGCACTGCCTGAAAAACTACAATAGGCATGAATCTACCTATGCAGCCTTGCGAAACGCGAGAAGATTACCGATAGAAAAAAAAAAACTTTGGCACACCCTGGTTTCTTAAGAGGAAATGCTCTTAAATGTGTGAAGTGCTACAGAGAAAACCTTTATTGGGACTTTTGACAGGGACTGCCCATCAACAACATTTGTCCATGACAAAGAGGAATCAACCCCGACGTCAGACCAGACTTATCGAGTATAGTTTAAAAAAAAACTAGCATAACTCTGTCTATCGGACGGCTCATGTTCTTAGGTTTCCTGTGCTGTGCTAGCTTTGATGGGATCATGGCGGCTCTATCAGTTAGCTGAACTGTGAATACTTCTGATAGATGGTGAAGTATATCTGGGCAGGGGGAAGCCAGAGGAAACTCTGGTGGAGGCCTGTGGTTCTCTTGACTTTTCCCTCAGGATCACAGAGAGTCTCAGAGTTTTATCTGGTAAAGAGACTGGTTAGAGGAGGATGCAAAGAAGTTCCATAAGACTAACAACGATTTCACACACACGTTAGCGGCTTTTAATATGATCCGGACTAATTTCTGCTACAAGACCAATGATACACAAAAAGACTGAAACTTTAAGTTTATTTTCTGAGGGGATAATGGAAATGATATCAGACCCACATGTGCACAAGCCAATTAATCATCAGGTATGGGGAGACGTAGTCATGCATGTGGTGACGACAAGATATGAAGCTTTTCAGGAAGCTACGTCCTGAAAAGTTCTTTAGTGCGCTTCTGAACCAAATTCTGAACACTGGTTCGGACTTTCAGGCGTCAAAGTGCTTTAAAACGACGTCTTTAAAAATGACTGGCAACATTAACTCAAACTCGAATGTGCGCTTATATTAAATTGAAAATATGAATTGTATTAAACACCATGAAAGAATCGTGATCAAGACTCCCAACATTTTATTAGTGGGTTTCCAGCTCCTTTTTTTTTTTAGCAGAAACAGAATTTCTCCCTTCAGTAACCTACCAGCCTCTCAGCAGAGGTCTGGATATGAAGTAGTTTGCTCTGGCACCGACTGTCTTATAAAGAAGAAATGAAAAACCAACAAGAGTGCTTTAACCAGCGAGCCTTTTTCTGGATGAGAGGCAGTTTGTTTGGGAACTTTTGAAGTTGCTTTCACATGTCACTAAAGCAGCGGATGACATCTGAAACAGCGTTCAGTTTGTCTCCCCTGTTGGTGACAGTATGTCGGTATGACTACATCGTATTCTCACAGTTTAATTATAGTGACTTCTCCTTGATCCGTTTCCTCTCCTTACAGTGTTACGGCACAATAGCAGAGAATTCTCATGTAATTATGTTGGCTGTGTAGACCCAAATGGAAGACTGCAGCTGCTGAGAATTGAGTCCATGTTGTGTACTTTTTCCATAATTTTGTTTTTATCTCCTTTCCTCCACAGGGACCTGAGCCATAACAAATTGCAGGTACTTGACGGCACTTTGTTTTTCAAACTACAACATCTGAGCGAAATGTAAGTACGCCTCGTGTTCTCACCACTCTCTCCAGTAAACACACATCATTTTCAAACGCCCTCTGTCCCTGTCCTGACTGTGACAAACTCTCCTCTCGGACCGTTTGTTTTTCTTCCCCCACAGAAAGCTGAACCACAATGAACTGGAGGAAGTACCTGATTTGGGCCCCTATGCGTCAAATATCACAACTCTCATTCTGTAAGTAAAACTTTTAAAAAAAGAAAGAAGCTATAAGTACCTCCCCACACACACACACACCCCTGACTCGTCAGGAGATGGATCCTCTGTCAGAGTTGCCATTGCTGGTTGAAGTATTGAGCTGGGAACTTTTCCTCCCCTCCTCCCTCCCTTCAGAGAGCAAACTCTTTGGCTGAGCCCGTTCCCAGACGGGCCAGTTTGAGACATGGCTCCCAGCCCCAGACGGGTCACATGGTCTTAGACAAATGCCATCAGCGGGAATGGAAATGTTTTGTCTGGTGGCTCATGCTACACTTGGTGTATTTTTCTTGTGATTCTTGAAAGACATTCATCATTTTATTTTTACACTCATCTGGATGTGGAGTACCTGTATCTGTGTGGCCTTTTTAGTGACTCAGGAATGCATGGTGGTTCATATGGATACGGGACAGTGTCTCTGAGTTCCCAAAAATGTAATTCTGACTCAATCTCTCACCTTCGATGAGTCAATTTCTCCATAAATTTGTCTGTAAATGAACAATCTCTTTAAATACTCGGCCGCTGGCGTGAAACGGATAAAGGCAGAGGAAAAGCCTTAAACTTGTCACACTTCCTCCCGTGCAGAATTAAAGCAGACGACCTCTTGTTGTGCAATACATTCTTTCCGAGGAACACCAGAAATTCACGTGTGAAACCCCAACTATTTTATATGCTTTCTGCGGCATGTCTCAGAACCCACTGATGTGAAGTTATTTGGGAAGAATGTATTTGTCTCCCAGCTTGATAAGACGTATTCCTCATCAAGCCCTGACACGATGCAGCACCTTTTCCCGAGGCAGCTGCAGGGTGTTCAGCCATCAGCCGCCGACAATTTGTTTGCACGTTTAGTGCAGGAGTGTCACCTCCAGCTATGAGTTTCAAGTGGAGGGAAAGTGGGCGGGGCTTTTTCTTGCCTAAGGGACGTTTTTAACACCTTATCCGTCATTTTTCACTGCAGTATTTGAGGCTCCCGGTTTTTCTATTTGCACATAACTCATCGTGAATTTGAATATACATCAAAAACTTTCATTTTAAATTGCACATATACACAGCACCTGGCATTGGTTGCAATGTTCCTCAAATGGTTAGAAAGAGGTCAGGGGTTTATCTGCCGCAATTGTAGTGTGCGCTATCCAAGTACCCTCGAGCGACCTCTCGGATGAAAATGTTCCCGCAATGATTCACTTAAAAAAAACTCCAGACTTTCTCCAACCCCTTTTTTTTTTTTCATGTAATCAAATACATTTTGGTTTGGTTTGCCCTAAGTCACGTCCCCCGTCAACTCTGCCCTAACACACTGCAGATAAATTCCGCAGGGGAGAGCTTTTAATTACAAAATAACACAAGAAAAAAAAAACTGAGACGGTTTTATCTTGAAATAGGACATCTTTTTTAAGATAAGAATTAAATAAAGCTGAAATGGTATAAAAACACACTTGACGGTTTCCTTTGTCTCAAAACCATAAAGGTTTATAAAACCTTTTACGTCCTTTTACAGTCAATGCAAAAGTACACTAGCAACCTAATTTAATGAGTTTGGCAAAGTTGCTAACCTATGCTACGGCTTTTACTGTTCCACATTTCGTGGATAGTTTGTAATTAATTGTTAATTAAATGATATGGCTTTAATATTATTGTACCGTCTCGTTAATGTCAGGTACAAAAAAACATGTAGTAACATTTAGCCAACATTACCCAGCACTAGCTACTAGACAGACCTACACAAGTAAAACTTCCTACACAAGTAAAACCTCCTACACAAGTTTGGACTTTCGGACTATCGGTTTGATGGGGACCAAAATTTCCGGTTTCAAACCTCCCTTGGACTGAGGTCTGGATCAAACAGCTGGACTTTGGTCTGACAAAGTAGAGGTGATATAAGTCCTGATCAAACGGACCACAGCCCGGATCATTATCTGTGTGAAAACCTTTGTTGGATGACTCAAACTTTGAGACCATTACAGGAAGTTACAGCAGACCACCTTCACTAATAAACAGAAGAATAAGAAAAATAAACAGCAGAGGGAAGATTAGTGTGACATGTGTGGACCGTCTGACCTAATGTTCATGCTTTTAATCATGGCATGGGAACACATTATTTTGTTTTTGGTCCTGGATCTGTATATTGGTCCAGTAATTGTTTTGAATGATTTTTTTTTCCCTTTTGATAAATTGAGAAAAGTTCCACATTGTGGCGTCAAGGTTCAAATGCTCTCATTCTTCAGAGGTAAAAAAAATTCACTTCTGCGATTTAAAGGGGAAGCAGTGAAGAATCTAAATGGAATTTAAAATATGAGCCATTATCCAAAAAGCACAGGAACTAACTGTTAGAAATAGAGTTGTTCCATATTATAGGTGTGTAATTCAGGGTGGAAGAATCTTAATCCAGGTATTTTACCAGTCAGCGGTATGGGTTCTTAGAAAGGTCCTGTTTTACTACGCGATGAAAAGGACAGGAAGTATAGCAACGAGGCTCACCATATTTTATTCTAATTCATATGAGTCATTTACCTGAATTTCCAGAATGTTAACTTTTTAATAGCTAGAAGGTAGTGAAAGAAGGTCATACCAATAGTTTGGATTGATCATTCAAGATGGCTGGAATGATCAATGAAGGATTGAAAGGGTTTTCTTTGCCTTAATATAGAGATTAAAGTGGAATTTAGTCGTCAGCATGTTCATTTCCATCCATCCGTAAGCATTTCAATGTCCCACAAGCTTTCCGTTTGACATCAGGAACTTTATGCAATTTTGGAAACATGATTTTTAGGTGAGTCTGAAGGTTGATCGACGTCTCCCTATTAAATATCCAAAAGAATACTTGAACATAGGCCACCAAAGAAGTGGAGGATATGCCTGATACTGACGCATTTGTTGTCCAACTTTTTTAAAGATGTTAGAGGGACTTTTCACCTCCAGATGATTTGTTTTTTAAAGTTCACTCTTCGTCATTACGGTCTGAGGTAAAGTAGTGTCCTCTGTTGTCACAGATGTCACAGTAAGGACAAAAAAAGCTGAATCGATGACAGTAAGACTTAAGTGTACTTGGAACAAAGCGAAAAAAACATCTTTTTTGCGTTTAAAGTACTGTGTATCAAATCTCCAGAACCGTGGTCACGAGCTTCTTTGATTCTTAATGATTTTAAATCAAAGACACTCTTTAATGTGTCACACCCAAAACAGACATTGCATGGTGAATCTATTAAAGTGTTGTCAGCTTCGGAGTCAGGGGCCTAGCTTATTTTAAATGAGTCAAAACAAAGAAGAAGAAGAAGAGAAAAGAAAGAGCACATGGAGAAGACCAAAATGAATTTCACACTTTCCCTCTCGGTGCATGCGTAAGGTAGCGTAGTGTGATTTTTCCAGATTTTTTTCCACCTCCTTCAGTTTCTGCGAGCTGGGAGGATAGTAAAGAGAAAAAGACCTCAGGGTATCAAATACCACTTATTCAAACAGCCAGTCAGACATAGCGGCAGCTCTCACCGACTTCTTTGACCTCGCAGCTCTGAGTAAAAACAAACAGCAATAACCCTGCAGCTGGTAGTAATTGAGTCATGATCATCTTAATTAATTGAACAATTTCCCTGGAATTTATGGAGGGGGTAAAACCCACCACCACTAAATCCCACTGCCTGTGTTGAGGGGGGGGGGTTAAACAAATGACTCGGGGATTCCAGGTCTGATAAGGTATATTAGGACGTAAACCTCTTGGTATGTCTAGGGAAATGGGAACCTTGTTAGAAATGGGAACTGCCAAACAACAACAACAGCAACTTTAGCAATAATTCTAACATTTGAATAATACACACAGAATGGAGATTCAACCAGCGATAGGAAAAGTGTAATTTTCTTTGAGGAATCACTTTTTACTTATCCCCCTTTTGGTAAACACAAAACACAAACCTATTCAGTTTCAGTGATGTCTAGCATAAAAAATCCCCAATTTTTGAGAAGCGGAGCAAAAAAAACGAACCCCTAAACGTCTTTGAATAGTTGGTGTGAGCAAGAAGAGGTACAATAGGTAAAGCGGTTAGAAATAACGGTTTCACCAGTGGAGATGTACCTTTTATTGACAGAAGAGGGAAACAAAACATGACTCAGTTTGACGTAGTTTGATTGACAGGTGATCTGGAGGAGCTGCAATGAGGGACAGTCATGGCAGCTCAGTTATAGAAATACATTTTAAATAGTTAGAATGCAAAGTGCTTGCATTAACTTGGAAAATGTGCAAAATTTAATATTTTTTAACTGCACATGAATTTTTTGAAACATGACAGTATGACGCTGTCCCGGTCCTTCAGTCCACATGTCCCTGCTACTACACATTCTACCACGTTAGGATGGTCAGCCGTTTGAGTGAAATATGTGCAGAGTTTAATATGGAGCCCATGCAAGCCCTGGTTTTTATTACAGGCGCCACTTTAAAGAGAGGGAGTCATCAGATGGCTTCTCAAAACTGTGTTCTTTTTCCAATAGGCAATACCACACACACACACAAACGCACCGCCGCACACATGCAAGTAAACACAACGAAAGAGACAGTTTTAGAAGCAACTTTCCATTTAAAGAGCTGCTCCCATGAGAAGAAATATTCGCTTACTCACATATCAGCCACCATAACATAGTTTGGTAGAGAAGACAAGAAAGACTTCACTACTCATCAAGTTTACTGGCATATGTGCTTTCTGTCAAATCTGTGTCACATTAGTATAATAAGGGCTTCAGCCACACTCATATTACTCATATGTCAGGAATTCCCAGCTTGGAGAGTTTGCAGAGTCTTGAAATGTGCAAAAAAAAGATTTTGTTAACATACCCACTTTTGAAATTGAGCAAAAAGAAACGATTGCTCTATGGACTTTTTATGTGTGATTAACCCATTCTGTGGTTTTCATGTCATCGGCATTGATTGAACCTCATATCTGCTGCTTGACTCGGTTTAATCAGCGCACATTTGATCGATACTCAAGATACCTAAGGCTGTGATTGACGCGGTGTCGGACTTCCATCGACTTCCACTAACGGCAGCAAAACCTTGCAACCGCAGTTGTAATGACTCTATAATCATGTTATCTAGTGGCAAAGTGGATGAACAAATTTGAAGTGTGTGTATGATTAAAGAGTGCTTTGCCAGGCTTGTATGCATGTTGAGGAGACGGAGGCGTTCTCCATGAGCGGCGGCTCAGATGGTGAGATGAGGCATAGAAATGTGTACAGCATGTCTGCACGATTGTTCGGCCATACCCACACAGTGTTCATGATGCGTAATAACCAGTAAGCTCTTGCAGGAGCTGTTGGGATAATGGAGTAAATTAATTTACCAGCTTTCTAATAACCCCCTACAGCAGTCAAAACTTCAGGGTCCATCTCTTCAGCCCCATCCCCCACCCCCCCCACCCCCGCCAAGAAACTCGAAGGACTGGTTCTTTCCCACCAGGCTGCCCTCCTTCTCTCAACAACCAGTCAGGGGGACATGAAAACTGAGACACAGGTGGTGTGCAGCACTTTTGTTTAGCAGCAGAGGTCTGTGGTGCGTGGAAAGCCCACTGCAAATCTCCAAACAATGGACCTCCCTTTGACGGTTTTATTGCAGAGGCAGCTATGTGAGCTCCATGGGAGGCTTTTTGTTACTTCAAGCCAAACACAGTCATTAGAGTCATGCGATTTGAATTTGTGATGTTTAGGCTCTTAAGATTGAGTCCTGTCAGTTTTACTCACCAATAATCACACATTGGGTTGTAAGAGCGGTACAATCTGCTGTCAGCAGACAATGGGGCACATCCTGCAGAGAGCTGACTTTGCTCTTGAGACAGCCAGAAGTTAGAAGGCTCCTGCCTAAACCTGAATAAAAAAACAAGGGGGAAGCCACAAGTCTAGGTTAATGGCGTATTATCAGTGTGAAGTGATTCTTTCATTTTGACCTTTGACCGTCCTTTGTGCATTACTTGTTTGCTGGCCTGTTTGAATTCCCACTAGTCTATGTAGCAATGTAACCATATAATCCGGCAATGGCTCGATCCAACTTAAAGTGATAACAGTTCATCCAAAAAAGATGAGTTTGGCTAGAGTGATTGTTTTATTTGTATGTTGCATTGAGTATTGTCTCAACCAAAGGCTTGTCCAACGAGATTTTCGTCTTTACTCGCCGCTCCTTTTTTGGGGGGTTTTTGAGTACCTTTTTTTCGGAGAGCTTATAGATATAGATGAGACGGTGTAAAACACAGGGGTATTTGTGGGGGCAGAGAAAACATGCTTCAAGCAAGACACGACAAATGTTTGCGGACACGAAGTAGAAAAATGCAAGCTAAATCTTAAACGGCCATGTTATGACCTGTTGTGACATCAGACTGTCGCCAAGTAAATCTGCTGCTTTAACACTTATTAATTATCACATTACCTCCGACATTGTAGTATTTCTTTTGTTTGTTGTTGTTGACTCTCCTTTGCCGTCTTGAGGATGTGTTCATGTCAACAGTAAAGACTCAGGAAAGCGGGGTGTGCAAAAACACCCTTTGAACCAGATATATTTATTTTTGCACTCAGATGGCGATGACCAAATTATTCGGATGGCCAAATGAGACGTAACTCTGTTCACCAATAACCAGCCAGAAGTTTGTGTATCAGAATTTATGTTCTCAATTTCTGAATGTCATTCATCAATTATTTCTGCTTGCCCATGGACTTTCAGATTATGCCTTGTTCCAACAGATATGATATCAGCATGCTTTGTACATCCAACAATTATTTACATTCTCATTTAATTTGCTCACATTTTTCTTTGTCTATCGCTTTTTTTTTAGTACATAAAATGCCATATATTGATTAAAACTGCCAATTTATAATTTGCTCAAACCCCAAGATGATGTATTTAGTATTTTCTTTCATGAAAATTAATCAAATGATGAATTATTTATCAAAAGGAGATTGATTAATTCATTAATATCCCTCTCTTGTGTTACATTCCCTTCTGCTGTGGGCCAGTTGAGTGACAGATTCCGATAGTTACCGATTCACGACACTGCATCCCAGATTAAACCTACATTACAAAACGGCCCTCACTTATTTTTTTGAGATTTGCTGGAAAAATGAAACGGGGAAAGCTAACAGCCCCCTCGTCAGTAAGGTGCAGCTGGAGGGGGGCTGCAACCATCTCGATGAATGCTGAAAACCAGGCCTGTAGTCTGGTACATTGGAGGGAATTCCTGCCCCCTCCCCTCCCTCGCTCCCTGCTGCCGAGGCTCATGCACAAAGAGGGCACTGTACAGCCTCTGTTTATAACCAAGCAGTCCCTGCACTGCAATTTAAGAGGCGTGCAGCTCAGGAAATTGTTGGCCTCTGCTGAGGCATGCTTTCACTGAGGGAATGGTATTCATCAGCTAAGTAATTGGCAGGTTACTTTTTTTTTTAAATACCTTGTTGGTAATTACCTTATAAACCAAATAACAGATCAATAAACCTACCTTGGATCTGGTGTGAATTGCAGAAACATTGATCACAGTGAGCAATTTGTTGCCGTTTTTTGAAATATACATGCAACATCAGCAAAAAAAAAAAGAAAGAAGCTATGACAGCATATCATGTTGGGTGGCAAGTTTTACCCTTGCGTGCCTGTGAGACCTCCATAATCCTGCAGGCTAATTGAGCGACCCGACTGTTTGCATATAAGGAAACATGAACCTGGCGTTTGCCGCTAGTCTAATGCTCCATATTTTTGTCATTTATTGGTGTGGTGCTGTCTGTATTTTCAGAGCAAACAACAGGATCACCAGGATCTCTGTGGAGCAGCTCAGGCCCTTCCTCGCACTGGAAACGCTCGACCTCAGCAACAACAACATTGTAGATGTAAAGGCCAACTCCTTCCCAGCTCTGCCTCTCAAGAACCTGTGAGTTTTAGCACTTCTGTAAGAGCTTGATTGTGCATTTAACATTTGCTATAAATTGGAATATATTAGCGGCTGCTCATTCAGAAATGACAGAGATCTATGATGCATCAGTCTGAGTAAGGCGTGCATTAGCCTTCTATTTAATGGTTATTGTCATGTGCTCACATTCTGGAGCGTCTGTTCGGAACTAACCCCCTTTTTTTGCTGTTTTCCATCAACTGCTTATGTTATTATTTTTAATAAAGGTTATTCTTAATTCGTTCACAGCTTCCTAAACAACAATCGAATCTCCTTGCTGGAGACTGGCTGCTTCACCAACCTCTCTAGCAGTCTGCAGGTTCTACGGCTGAACCGCAACCGCCTGTCCACCATCCCAGCCAAGATATTCCAGCTGCCCAACCTCCAGCATCTGTAAGCTTCTAAATTTCACATCCACACAGCTTTGAATGTGTCGATTCAAGATGTGTCTTACGTTTTTTTTTTCTATGTAAGTTAAGGTATGAGTGTAGTGTACATAGCTTTGTGAGGTGAAAATGGAGCATCCCAAGACCACCTGAAGGGAAAATGATTATTTCTCCTGATCTTTTTCCTTGATTGATGGTAATGATTTAATTTTCGGTACCTTCTGCATGAGCTTTGGGACAGCGGACAGGGGACCCCTTTACACAGAGCCCAAAAAATGCTGCAATGAAGACCCCTCTTTAAGGCAGCTTTTTTTGTTTACACAAACCACCGGTGTGTGGTTTTCAATAGCGATCTGGGTTAAACCACTGGCAAAATGTTCTAATTTGTTACTACTCGAATCGGCAATTTTTACCACCTGTTTGTTAATAGAACAGAGGGACTGAAATGAGGCGTGGTCGTTATTCAAAGTGTGAAAGGTTGCAAGAACATGCTGCATATAAGCTCTTTGAAACACGTGGTACGTTAAAAAAAAAGGTGGCATTGAAGACCCCAAAAGAATTTCATGAGCGCATAACATTAACGCTGTTTCAGGCTGGCTGACAGTTTATTGGGGTAGATTTAGATATTTCTGGAGTTTAGGAAACATGCATATTGTTTAGTTTGATGTTTTCACAGAAAAATACTATTTTCAAGGACTCCATGTTGTGTAATAGTATAATGTGTGGCACTTAATGCTAAATCAGCATTGAGGTAAGAGGCACGGTGCCCAGGTTACTCAGTTTGGAAAGAATTCTGTGTTTTGTATCAACATCTTGATAATTACTAAGACTTTGCAGACATTCCATAGAAATAATTTCCCCCTGGCTACATCTTAGTTTGGATGTTTGTGTTTTCCTTCTTTGTCATCTGACGCTTATTACTCTGTGTGCTTCAGCGAGCTGAGCAGGAATCGGGTTCGCAGGGTGGAGGGTCTGACATTCCACGGTCTGCACGCTCTTCGCCACTTGAAGATGCAGAGAAATGGCCTGAGCCGTCTGATGGACGGAGCATTCTGGGGCCTCAGCAACATGGAAGTCCTGTAAGCGAATTTACACGGGATCAGGTTCTGTTCTTCCACCATGACGTAAATGCAGCACAAGGTCTCATTGTTTGGGTGTGTGTGGGCCTGCAGGCAGCTGGACTACAACAACCTGACGGAGGTGAGCAAAGGCTGGCTCTACGGCCTGCTGACTCTGCAGCAGCTCCACCTCAGCCACAACGCCATCAGCAGGATCCGACCCGACGCATGGGAGTTCTGCCAAAAGCTCAGCGAGTTGTGAGTCCACCTTCTTCTTTTTTTCCTCCCTGCCTTCATGTTAGTCCCTCCTCCCTTTCCATTCACACTCTGAACTTCCAACACTTCTCTTTGTCACCCTCTCCTTTCTCTCACCTGCCCCACGGACACACAAAGCAGTGTCAAAATTCTAATATACACTCCTCTGCATCGTCTCTGTGCTGCTGTCAAGCTCCGGTTTACCTGCTTAGTTTCCCCCTGGAATTCCGGTATTAGTTATTTGTTTGTGCAAAACTGCGTTACCCTAAAACTGTAGGGATTTGAAGGATGGGATGGTTCAAGACGATTTTAGCAATGCATATGAGTATTGATGAACTAAAACCTCTATTCACAAAAAGTTTTTTTAGATTTTTGTTTTGATTTTCACTCGGTTTCTTTTTCTCATGTTGTTGTTTTTATTGATCATCATACAGAAACCTCTCCTCCAACCATCTGTCCCGTCTGGAGGAATCGAGCTTCGTGGGCCTCAGCCTGCTGGACGGGCTCCACATCGGAAACAACCACGTGAGCTTTATTGCTGACGGAGCTTTTCGAGGCCTCTCCAACCTACATGTCCTGTGAGTCGAATTTAAAACGTGACTTAACTTGTCTGTTTTCTGAAGAAAAAAAATGATCACAGCGTTTTCAGCCAAGAATATGCAATGATTGCCAAGATAGACATCAAACTTAAGGCTCTATTCAAAATGGCCAACGGCTCCCATCAAGTCTGTGTTGTTTTTCTTTGTCTTTATTAATCTATCTTTAGATTTCTTCCCTCTCTCTTTTTTGGTCGTCTTCTTTGGAGCCATGGATGCACTGTCCATGAATCTTATCTTTTGCCCATTCTGAAAATTCCCATCCAGGGAATCAAGATCTACATCAGACATGCATTGAAATTATTCTTGTGGACTTCATTTGAAATAATAAGAATTACACCAGTGGTGGAAAGAGCGGGTTATTAGCGGTTATTGGGGTTTATCCAGAGATAAGTGTGTTCTAAAGAGCGAGATCTTGGTTCAACTCCAACTCCAATTTAGATTTTATCATAGCCACGGTTACAGGTTTGCCAGTTTAACTTAATCTGTGATAACTATTATAAAAACAAACAAAAAATAGAAGAAAAAAAAAAGAAGAAAGTTTGAGGAAACTCTCAGACTCTCAGAAACAGCGAAAGATTGTAAGGTACTAAAAACCACAGAAGGTTGTTTTTACTTTTCAGTTCTTTTTAAAATAAAAAATGGTGGTAAAACATGTGATTTAATGAGCTTTAGGTGGATTTCTTTAAATGTTTTAGAGGTTTGCCATTTCAACCTTTTTCCTGTTTTTTTGCTAAGTAAAGCTAATCCTAAATAAAGAATAAAAATTTAAAAACACATAAGAAACCATCATCGTATAAACTGTCAAAATACAGATCTTGTAAAAGCTGAGAACATGGCCGACGTCGCCTATGGCTACGATGTTTGAGGCGTTATAGCTTAGCATAGAAAGGAACACAAAAATAAGGGTGGACTATCTTGTTTGCATGCAGTCTTTTTCTGTAATGTTGGCCGGGCATGCCTAATACAGATTTTTCTTCAGTTTTTGCAGTTTTTTTGCAGATTCCTTTGCACTAGGATAGTTTTAGTAAACTCATTGTGGTGCAAACAGTGGCTTGAAGTTCAAAGTCGAGAGTGGCAGCGATCTTAAGTCACAAAGAAAAGCTGGAATAAGCATTATTCCTGATAAATCCAACCTTTCCTCTGTAGGTAGCACTCTGTCTGGTTTACCTTGTATAACATTAAATGTATGTACAAGTCTCTTAAAACAGTAAGAGTGGGTACTTCTGTTCTGATGTCACGCCCTTCCCTCTTTAGAGCCACCTCCAGCATCAATCCTCCGCCTGAGTGGAAATTTCCTGCCTGATTTGTTTTGGGGATCTTAATTAGATTACTGTGTTGAGGTCTCTACACACAGATTTTTTTTTTAAAAAAACAACCTCCAACAGGCATTACCCCGACCTCAACCACCCGCCCCTCACCCAACCACCCACCCCTCCCCTCTTTCCCACAGTCTCCGTAACATCTCCCCTAGTTGGCTTTTCTTAACTGGAACCAAATGTGAGCTGTGCTGCTGAGGTCACCATAGGGCAGGTGTGCAGGCTAGGTGGACATGGATTCCTTTAGGGCGTCAAACCACCCAACCCCCTCCCATACACATATACACACACTGTTACTCAATATCAATCAACCATAACCAGATATACCGAGGAGGAAAATCGCCGTTTGAAAGCATAAGCAGCTCAGGGATCAAAGTAGACAATTTTTCCTGGAAACTCTAAAGCAGCATATTTACTTGTTTGTTGTGTTTTTTTTTCCTCCGCTTGGCTCAGTTTTCATTTGAAAATAAAAGAGAGCTTCACAATACTAAGCACATGATTTTAATGTAGCTCTTCATCTCAGCAAAATTGAATTTCACATGTGCTTTTCCCTCAAGGTCTAACCGTTAGTTTCTTCAGTTTGCTCCTTTTTACATTTTTATATCAATTTGGTCACATTATAGATGTTATGTGACCATAGCATTATTTGATGTTATGGTTAATCCACACCAGCACTTTGGGGCTTCTGTATTCTTGGTGACACATTTCTTTAAATGAGATTTAATATAAATCAAATGTCAGAAAACAAAATCTCCCCCTAAGATGCTCAAGATTCCATGTACACGATTTATCCATCTGTCACAAGTCTGGGGTCTAGTTCAGTCACATGTGGTGCCTCTCATCAGAAGCATTCACTGTTGAAAGGATGAAAAGAAAAGATTGTAGATTGTATTTATCCCCTCCAACAAAGTTTAAAAGCAGCACATTTTGTATCACAGTGTAAAACATATTTTTCATTACAACACTGTAAAGGCACATCAGACTTTTAAAAGAGCCACAAATGCCAGGAAGTGACTTCCTGTCAGGCACGAAGCCGCTTTGGATACAAAAGTTTCAAGTCTCAAACATTTCCCCCTCTCACACGGAACGTAAAGCGGCATGAAATTCTTATTAACATCACAACTGCGGTTGTTTTCTGGGTGTGGATTTTTTTTACAATGTGGTCTGTCTCTGTTTGTGAAGGGATCTCCAAAAGAATGAAATCTCCTGGACCATTGAAGACATGAATGGGCCGTTCTCTGCGTTGGACAAGTTGAAAATGCTGTGAGTTCCCCATCGGCCTGACATGTTTCACTTTGGACTGTCTGATTCAGCAAATCAAGGACTCAATGAAGCCAGCGAGCTAAAGTGAGAATTGAAAATGATCGGGGTTGTTTGTCCTTTTCCCAGATTTCTGCAGGGGAACCAGATCCGCTCCGTGACCAAGAAGTCTTTCTCTGGGCTTGAGGCTCTGCAGCACCTGTGAGTTGGCCTCGTCTTTCACTGATTGTTTCCAAAAGTCTGAGCCGTAAACTAAGCAGGATGAATCACCTGCAGACAAAGGGACTGTTTGTTAGGACTGTGCACCTAAAGTCTCTTCTCCCATTCCCCTGTTTGATGTGGAATCGAGGAAAAACTCTGCCATTAGTATCTTTACTCGGGTGCCAGATGAGATCGATCACCACGGCGAGTGGAGGGAACACTCGGCGTGTTCAACAGCTGCATTTGATTCTAATTAGAGTTTTTTCCCATCCGTTGCCAGAGCTCAAAGCCGCCCTGAGTCGGGCCTCTCTTGATTAACACAGCAAACTGCTGCTCTGAGTTTTATTGTTCTGGAGCCCAGACCCTTTTCTTTCCTGCGATTGAAGTTTTTCGCAGCCTCCATGCTGCACGGCCGATGTTGGCAAGAGAACCTGCCAGGTCTCTGTGAAGACCCTGCCAGCCCTAATTTCTTTTCTCTTCCCTCCACAGAGATCTGAGTAATAACGCCATCATGTCCGTCCAAGCCAACGCCTTCTCTCAGATGAAGAATCTGCAGGAACTGTAAGTGTGATCTTTTTCAGGACAGCTTTAGTTAGATTTTCAGTGTTGATGTTGGACGGACCGCCAGGTAAAACTTATTACGCTCTCGGCAACAAACCTTGCTTACTTAACGGTTAATAACAGGTTCATATCTCCTCTTTCTCTGTCCACCCAAGGATTTGCTTCCAGTAAAAAGCTTTGCAAGGGAATTTTCTTTTTTAACATTTTAATGCACATTCCACACATGTTGGAAAGATTAAGTTTCAAGCGTTTCTTGTTTGCTACATCGAGTATTGTAACGCACGTTGAACGAAATCTTCTCCGCTGGCAGACATCTGAACACCTCCAGCCTGCTGTGCGACTGCCAGCTGAAGTGGCTTCCCGTCTGGGTGGCGGAGCAAACCTTCCTGCCCTTCGTCAATGCCAGCTGCGCCCACCCGCAGATGCTGAAGGGCAGGAGCATGTTCGCCGTCAGCCAGGAGGAGTTTGTGTGCGGTGAGTGATGCATTCACTTGGTCTAGCACCTTAAAAGACACACACACACACACACACACACTGACTCAGTGTCATGCCGTAGGAGCAGCCATGACAGGTTTTCCATTAACTAACTGACCCAGATTGTTCAGTATTTCCCTTCCTGACTCCTAGACAAACTAATTAGAACCATGAAGGGACCATTATGTAAATGTATTAAGTTAACAGATTCTTTGGTTACATTCAGAGTAATATCTCGGTTGTTCAGCTTTTTCCCCTCTTTTTTATTCTGGCTACATACTAGAGGATAAAACGCCTGATCTAATGCCCAATTAGGCCGCACCAACAGTCGGTGGGGCGTGGCCTGATCCCAGGCTTATCTCCAATGACTATTTGTCCAAATGATTCTCAATTGTGTGGTCTCAATCCGATTATTTTACTGCTCCTGATCTCGAATCGTAAATATCAGACATGTTTAAGCACACAGGGAAGCCTCATAATCGTATGTTGCGTACTGTCCTCCATTTTTGTTTTTCTTCTGAAGTCACGTTTGGTCACGTGAGTTTCTGTGAGGTCTCGTTTTCTGTAGATCATCACCTCAAGTAGCATGTGTGTGGACTTGCGGTCTGGCTGAATCATCTAGTGTGTGTGTTTGGTAGATAGTAATGTTAAAAATGAGTTGAAACTGTCCTTATGTCTGGTCTCCTACGTTTTTAAAATCGGTTAAGATTTGAAAATCCTCTAGTGTGTAGTCATTCATTAGTCTTTGTTAGACTATTCAGACACGCAGATATTGTTTAATAGCTGTTTGAATGTCTCACTTTTGTTTTCTTTCCAGATGACTTCCCAAAGCCTCAAATCACAGTGCAGCCGGAGACTCAGTCAGCCCTCAAGGGCGGCAATGTAACGTTCATCTGCTCGGCGGCCAGCTCCAGCGATTCGCCCATGACCTTCGCCTGGAAGAAAGATAACGAAGTCCTGGATGATGCCGAAATCCATAACCAGGCCCACCTGCGTGTTCAGGCAGGTGTTGGAGGCGAGACGGAGGTGACCGAGTATACTACCACTCTGCAGCTACGTTATGTGCAGTTTTCCAGTGAGGGAAAGTACCAGTGCGTTATCTCAAACCACTTTGGATCATCGTATTCCAACAAGGCCAGGCTCACTGTCAACAGTAAGTTTGAGATGGGGGAAACCAATGTATGTGGCTCTTCAGGTTGTAGTGATGCTAACTTCAGGTCATTTTCTCCTCCTCCTCCAGTGCTCCCTTCCTTCACCAAGATGCCAATGGACCTGAGTATCCGTGCCGGGGCAACAGCTAGGCTGGAGTGTGCCGCCGTGGGCCACCCTTCCCCACAGATCGCATGGCAGAAAGACGGAGGTACTGACTTCCCTGCTGCTCGTGAGCGCCGTATGCACGTCATGCCGGAGGACGATGTCTTTTTCATAGTGGACGTCAAGACAGAGGACATAGGCGTTTATAGCTGCACGGCTCAGAACACAGCCGGAGCCATTTCTGCAAATGCTACTCTAACTGTTCTAGGTGAGACTTGACACTGTAAGAAGTTCCCACACAATCTTCAGACCAGAATTTTATTCTCAGAGGGTTGTAGGATAAATACCTCTTACATTGTTGTCACGTTAACCTATTCCTCTACTGTGACCCTTCTTACAGAAACGCCCTCCTTCTTGCGGCCCCTCATGGACCGCACCGTTGCCAAGGGTGAAACTGCTGTCCTTCAGTGCATAGCCGGTGGCAGCCCTCCCCCGAGGCTCAACTGGACCAAAGACGACAGCCCGCTGGTGGTGACCGAGCGTCACTTCTTCGCAGCAGCTAACCAACTTCTCATCATCGTTGATGCTGCGGAGGCCGACGCAGGGATGTACACATGCGAAATGTCCAACGCACTCGGGACAGAGAGGGGTAACGTCAGGCTGGCAGTCGTTCCGAACCCCAACTGTGACTCCGGAGTGCAAGGCGGT
Organism: Lophius americanus; assembly: GCA_037951165.1. Lineage (NCBI taxonomy): Eukaryota > Metazoa > Chordata > Actinopteri > Lophiiformes > Lophiidae > Lophius > Lophius americanus. The sequence continues at coordinate 1,388,163 of JBBDHG010000098.1, read as the reverse complement.
GTGGGAGTTGGCATGGTGGGCGGGGCGGGATCCGATGATGATGGGTGGACCACAGTTGGAATTGTCATCATAGCAGTGGTGTGCTGCGTGGTGGGCACGTCTCTGGTTTGGGTGGTTATCATCTACCACACCCGGCGGCGCAACGAGGACTGCAGCGTCACCAACACAGGTTAGTCACGACGGCTACCTGTTACTGGCATTTTAGTCTGTTGTGGTAAACATTGCGAATGAGGCAGAACCTCTAAGTACCTGCATTACTTTTACTCTAATAATAATAATGTAAAATGTTTGATATAATTGGATGACCCGCTGCTTCCTTCAGATGAGACAAACCTGCCGGCCGACATTCCCAGCTACCTCTCCTCCCAGGGCACACTTGCTGAACGTCAGGACGGCTACATTCCATCAGAAAGCGGCAGCCACCAGTATATGGCTTCGTCGATTACTGGCTTCTACCTGCAGCCCAAAGACATGAACGGTAAAATTCCTGCCCTTGATAGTTTATCCTAACATAGAATCCTTCCCCACCATAATGTTTTTAATTGAAAGATACTGGTTCTTCCCCCGCACAGGTCTCTGTCAGCTTGATACAGGAAGCGAGGCAGACATGGAGGCAGCCATCGACCCTCTGCTGTGCCATTATCAGGGTCCAATGAGCTCCCTGCTTCGCCGAGACAACATATACTCCACTGATCCATCAGAAGTCTTCACAGGTTCGTGCAAAATACCAAATTCTCAATAAATTATCCATCGCCTTCTTTCCCTTTATGTTCATTCTTACATAGAACTCATAATCTCCATCTTTGTTTACCTTCAGGCTGTTCCATCGATCAAAGGCCCGTCTGCATTGACTCCTACGGCGGCAGCCTGGCCAGCTCTAAAAGGAGAGACTACATCCTGTCTGAACATTTCGACCTCTGCTCCTCCACCGTCCTGATGCAGCTGCCAAATGCCGGCCTCCAGCATGGCCCCTCCCACCAGCAGTGTGACCGCCGACCATCCACTGAGGAGGTGGACATCAACGAGTACGGGAGGCCTCATGATTGTCTTTCCCCTTGCAACACCTTCATGGGTAGGTCTAACGCCGTCTATTATTTGAACCTCCGTTGGGTTTGTCTGTGTGTTGCTCTGACTTCTCACAATCCTCTTTCTCAGGAACATTTGGGAAAGTCCCCTGGAGGCCCCATAAGGACTTTAACTCAGGCTTTGGCCCGCCATCGGTAACACATAATGGAATAACTCTGCACGAGAACCCTTACGCCGCTGCGGACGCCGAGTGGGACCAGGAGGAGAACAGTGTCAGCAAGGAGTCATTGTCAGAGCAGAGCTGCGGTGTTTACGAACAGCCGTTTGACAGCAGCAGGACTGAACCCATCTCACAGCGCAGAACAAGCACCTAGTTGAGTGACTCTTGTTTTTCATGAAGAGGGCGACCAAAAATGATGAACATTTCTACCTCACTGAATGGACACTTTTGCAATAAAGGACTCCTCAAATGTGCAACAAGTGAATGTAAAGGGCTTCATGATGTTCCTGGAGAAAATTCAAAAGGAGCGTATAAGCAGCTTCAGTCAAATAATATAGATGATTATATGCATTTTTATATAAAGTTTATTATATTTTGTAAATTGTATATAAACAGATTCCATTATTTTTGCTTACCTTTGTGTATGAGTATTTTGCAGGCCTGCCCAGTCAATTATTCCAGCTTTGAATGAATCAGTGTTTTGCACAGCTGTAAACAATAAAAACAACTTAATGTTTGCTGCTACATTCACCTCGATGATACGAGTCCTCACTGTTTTTACTGCTGTTACCATTCCGGACACGTATTAGAGATTAAGAAAATAAGGTGCTGGCAATGGGTGTTACACACTAGCCGTTTAGAGCAGAACCACAGACCGCCAAGGCCTCCGGTCTATCATCAGTCAGCCCCCCCACCTAGACAGAGACAGCATGGTTAAAACTCCTTTTTCTTAATCACAGACCGCTTCCATGTAGGCCTCAGAATAATTTAAAATAGCAGTTAATTGACTTTCAGAGGGAGTATTTGGTAATGATTTCATCTTTTTTTTAATTATCCTACAAATTAGCTCAATGTCCTAAAAATAACTTTTAGCACATGATCTATATGATCCAATGCCCCAGAATTAATAAAACTAGTTTGTTTTATTTTAGCATTTTAACACCTATGCCCATGTCCACAGGTTTAATTTTTTTATTTTTTTCTGACTGAAATAATCTTCTACAGGCATGATTAATAGAATATTTAGATAGATACATAGATAGAAAAATAAATAATTAAGAAAATGTAGAAAGAAAGAAAATTTGAGTATAAGGATAATTACTTCTGCAGTAGTTGCAACATGTCACGCTCACATTCATGCATACTGCATCGCTGTGGAAGGAAGCAGAGTAGGGAGCCTATGCAAACAGGAAGGTGGATGTGAACCCTGAACCACTGAGAGGTGTCCGTGCTTACCTCCACGCCACCGTCCTGCCACATCAAGATCACTCCGACAGGATCAACTAACAGGATTTTTGCATCGTCATTTTAGGAGAAAAATCCTCCAGTTGTGCGTGATGTGTGTGATCTCCTACAACAACGTATGCGTGAGATGTGCCACGGCATTCGCTTAGTTAAAATAATAATAATACAATAGATTACATACAGGGGTTCAAGAGGGTTCAACAAGTTCCTTTGAATTCCCTTTAAGACCATTATACATTCATTTAAGACCATTATACATTCATTTAAGACCCCTTTCATGTTGGATATAGTGGAATATTCGGTATACTCTTTCCAAGTGCATTATAAAATACATTTTTCAATAAAAATATATTTATTTAGCAGCCCCCTAACCGATCTAAGCAGCTTCCATCTTCAGGGATCTTCCAGTCTCACTAGTGAGCATCCGATGAGGTTCATGTGTGATATTCAGCTCAGACTGTAAGAAAGGGAATTATTTTCCAGGTACAGGTTTTAAGAACCAAATCTCTTTTAATAACATTCAATTGGGCAATCTGAGATATCTGAAGTCTGGTCATGATTGGGCTGCAGACTTTGTACTCTTCAAAGTTTGGCTTAACATCAGGCCAGGAAGGAATTCTTACATCAGACACAGCTGATAACCCAACTAGAACACTGCAACCTGTGCGCACACTACTACTGGAGTCAACTATGATAATAATAATAATAATAATAATAATAATACATGATCCACCACCATTGCCAATTTTACTTCCATAAATCATCCACATCTGTTTCACCTCTCCAGCGCTCCTCCTCCTCATCTGTATCATTAGATCTGCTGGCTTGTTTCCGTTAATAATGGTTCATTAAGAACAAATTGATTCTATTTATAATAATTATGCCCCATTTGTGTTAAATTTGCCAAAGATTATGGTCAGAAGGATATGACACAACACAACTTAGCCTAAACTAAACTCGCTGTATTTGCTGGATGACTCACCTCCTCTGCCTGCCTCCCACCCTCATCCCCCCACCAGCCCGTCTCTCCTGGCGGTTTGTTGTTTCAGGCCTCTCCTCTTCAACACGAGGAGAAAAAGGTGTGCTTGTGCACCGGGCTAGCTGTTGAAACTTGCAGTTGGAAAGTGTCTGCTTGCCACAGTGGATTTATGTTTATGAAACGGCGGATTCACAATGGTGGTACCAGCATTGTGGAGGGGAGGGAGGGGGTTTAGTCAGATCACCTATTCAATGGTAGTTCTTCCAGTCCTCCGTTTAATGTTGCGGAACCTGAGTGAAAAGAAGTAAAATGGCCTCCTTTTTGTTGTAATCATATGTACCCTGCAGGTCTGTGTTTGGATTATCGCGCTGGCTCAGTTTGTGTATGGAAATTCTGATGATGAGATTTGCTTTCATAGGATGTGTTATTCCGATCCCGTCCTTCTGGCTGACTAATGTTTAGGTCCACCTGGCTCTCGGTTCTGCTGCACTGGTTTCTAGGCTTTACCCCACTGTAAAGGAATGAGGGCTTTGTTGGAAGTCTTGCCAGTTCTTTGAGGAGGCTGCGATTAAGACAAGATGGTGAAGCCACACACATCCAAACACCTGGGAAACAGCTGCCGTTGCTGCTGAGGCCGCTTTGGAGAACCGGTCCACTCCTTACTAATAACTTATCTCAGTGTGAAGTCACGTCAGGTTAACGCAGGATCCCCGACTTGTATAAACCTGATCCTACAGGATGGGTACGCGAGGCCACGCTGTGATTGATGATAAACTCTGATCGCACTTCTTGTTGAGCATGTTGTGCTGATGTTTATAGGACTGACACATTGTGTTGTTTGGATGTAAATGTTCAAACCTTTGTTAGTTCAAAATGACGTATGATGAGCTTGTAATGCATTAAAGATGTGTAGAAACTTACTTTCTTTCGCATTAGAGCAGATATGGCGACTTTTAGTAATCCAGAGGTTGCAACAGGTCCACCAGAGCAGTGGGTGAAGTTTAAGTTAAAGGACTACCTTCTTTGCGTTTAGTTGTTTTTCGTGGTCTTACTTGGCTGAAAATGGATTGATGATAAATGTAGAGCTCAGTAGAGCTCACATGACCTCACTCCCATGACGAGGAACGAGGAAGACCAAAGTGGAGGAGAATGGATGTGGAATACGGATGACGGTGATGCAGGGGAAAGGTGGAGACTGGAAAAGGTAATGTGACAAACCGTAATCTGGAGCATCCAGGAGAACAGTAAAAAGGAACAGATGGATAACCTGGCATGTCATTAACATGACGCAGTAAGCGGTGTTGGGTGGGTTTACTGATTCAGATGGCAGTGTGACAAGATCCACTCTGCCAAGATTGAGCGAACGACCAATGTGGATCTAATATTCAAAAAGTCTACTTATACCGATGACACTAACAAGGATTAATGAAGCCAAAATTGTATCTTTCACTTCTGAAGGAACAGATTTCAGGGCCTGGTTTGTAAAGGCATTTTACAAGTAACCCGAACCCGCTCCATCAGCAGAGGGTGCATCTCAACAAGCATCACGTTTTAAATATTTTAGGGTCATTTCTCCAATATTCTTTACAGCAGATTTGAAAAGCACAGAGTAAGAATTCTATCATCATACTGGCCATGATTGCTGGAAATTAATATATTATGTTGTTGAGAAAAAGGGCCGATCCTTCATCTTTCTGCATGTGACTTCAAGAGGTTCCGGAATCTGAAAGATTCTGCAAATCTCAAAAGGAAAAGGTATTGCTTGGTAAATTCAGATGGAACAACAAAGTGATATTTCAGTCTGTTATGGGTTGAAGAACTGCTATTTTTAACTTATACACTTTTATGTAGACTAGTGTGTGTAAAAGTTGTGATTATTTTGCCAAATGCTTACTTTTCATTTAGTTTTTCTCCCTTTTTGTCTATTATATCACTGCTTTATGAGGGACCTAGTCTGTGGTTGGGTAGAACTAGTGATAATACATTATTTTTCCATCTTTGTTTTTATGTAATTGATTTGTTTTTGATAATATGTATGGATTCTAATGTGTTGGAAAGACCAAATATTCTTATTTTTGTGGAACTAAATAAATAAGAATTCCCTATTGGACAGTGTCACACTTCCTCCGGCCATATATATGCTGAATACAGCAGGTTCATACATTGTACTGGAGTTATCAGGATATATAATGTCAGTAAGAGAAGAAATTAGGGCAGATGGAAAGGGATAAAGACCTAAAACTTAGGCCTGAATTCTGTTGAAAAGTGACTGCTCACCATGTAAGAGGATCTGAGGGGATTTTCCCTCGGCATGCTTTACTCAAGGTCACTTCATGGAAAATGCGGTAAAAAAAAGATTCCTCTCCTGTCTGACGGATTCAAACCCTCTTCACAGCAAAATGTGACGCCTTCCTCGTAAGCAAGGTTCTACCCTTCCCTTAAACTATGCATGTTACAATTAAGCAGGTGGATTTATTTACTCTCTGAAGTCTGAAGTCTCTGAAATTGCCGCAACCAAAAAACAATTTGCGGCCTCACAAACAAGTGAGGCGTACAAGGTTTCGACTTTTAAAAGACGCCGTGAATCTCCTGCAGAGTCTGCAGCCAGCATCAGCATTCACGTTTCCAGCCAAGGGGGAAAAAGGAACGTCGGCAAGATTGCAGAATAATTTCCCCTCTTTGATTCCTCGTCCAGAGAACTGAGACAGGAAGTAAACTATGCCTCCAGACCACCAATGACTGGCAGCCATATGATGGGGTCCGCTACCCTCTGCTCTAAGATCAGGGTCTTATCTCCGTTGTCTGACGCTGAAGACACCGATCCAGGGTCAGCTCCTCAGGCTATCTCTGCTGTCCGCAACCAGAGAGCGAGACGAGAAAATGAATTTAGCATGCCGCGGACTTATCTCAATGCCAGACACTCAGAATTTTGTAGCCAATTTGCTTTCATTATTGCCAGATGTGGTGACATGCAGACAGATGCTTAGTATATTAAATAGCTCAAGGCATCTTGCAGGAATGATTATTCTTCTGTTTTGGAGCTGAGGAAATCTGCTGGAGGTTGGCTTTCTGACTATTACAGCGACTCAGCTTGTTTTAACATCTGATGTGCTTTGTCAGTACTAACGTTCACGTTTAAATGATGAGGATATCCCTGATTTCAATACGTGGAGTCTCACTGGCGTCGGGCGACGTCCCAGCAGTTACCAGAGAATTCCAAAACGTTTAACGTTCCTATTGTCGATAGTTCGATCACATGCAGATTATCCTAAAGCTTGGTGAGAATGTTTGGACCATATCTAATGACAGAAATAGCATTTGCATGGTGCAAACACCAACTGAGGCCAACTTCAGCTTGGAAACGCAAACCTGCACAAATCCCACGGTCGTATATTATCTTCACACGACTTCCATCAGTGTGAATCCCAGCACGGACTCCATAAAACCCCATCAGACCCCATCAGACATCTCTTTTCAATCTCCAGTCCAGCCAGAGCTCTTTGTATGATGAAAAGCATATACAAGGGCTCTGCGTCGTGCAGATGTTGCCATAAATCACTAGTTGGCCCTGCCTCTGCAACTGGCTGCTTGACAAATGTTCCACAATAACTGCAAGCCCCCACCCAACCCTTCCAGTAAAAGAGAGGAAAAAAGAAAAGAGGTGAAAGAGAAGAAAAAAAAAAAGAGAGAAGCCTGGAATTTTTATCCGGCTGCTTGTAACTCTTTCAGGACTATTGTAAAGTCTCAGCCATGTCGGCACAGGTGGAAACCTGAGGGGTCGTAAAACCAGGAAGAAAAAAGAAAAAAGCTCTCCCACTCCGGGCTTTCTCTTTCCCAACAATGACTTCAACTCCCTGCTGTCTCAAGCAGCTTCCCACTGTGACTAATTCCACACAAATCTAAAGAGCTAGATCCGTCAGGCTGTGTATGTGTGCGGACGGCAGTAACCGACACCCCCACGCCTATAAAAGACCCAGCATTAATAGCTGAGAGTGGGAGCGGGCTGTGAATCAAAGTCTCCGAGGTATTGGAGAGCGACGCTGTCTGCGCTCAGATCCACACCATCCAAGACGTACACTGATATTGAGAAGACGGAAAGCAAATTAGAGCTGGACGGCTGATTATTCCGCGGTTACATAAACCAGCAGGGACAGATTTGAAGGACGGAATTGGCAGTCTGGCCTTGTCGTTGTTGACTTATATTCAATCTAAAGTTTAACATTTTTTCGTGTATCTAGAGTTTGAATAGCTCGATACTTATCATGAGTCTCGTGCTTTGTGAAAAAAATCCATTTTTATTCACATACATGCAAAGAGAAGGATGAGAAAGAGTTAAAGAATGTCTCCTTAAGCATTAAGCTATACACCATGACATCATGGACTGAAATTGCAGTTGATCTCTGTCTCTTCAATTCCATTTACTTCCACTTGACCTCTTCCAGGGTCGGACTGCGGTGGCAGCAAGATTCCAGAATTCCTTCTTACCAGCAAATCTGAGGCGTTCCCAGGCCAGATGAGATAAAGTCCATCCAAAGAGTTCTGGGTCTAGGCTGCGGTCTTCTCCCAGTTGGACGTAGGCTACCTAGAAAGCCTCCTAAGTGAGGGCTGGATGATGGCTCCTGGACCTCATGCGTCCAACGTTAACTGTCCCATACTGTCCCCATTTTTTAGTGTCCTTGAGCAAAACATTGAACTTCAGATTGCTCTTAGTTTTGATACCTGAAGAAAGGTCGCTGACATTTTTGTGACTGTGTGTGCATGAGCAGCAAAAAACTTTTAAAAAAAAAAAAAGATATGCAGCTACAGCCCGCAATTTATAACCTGCAACAATTAGAGGTTGTCAAAACTAGGAAGCCAGGCTCGCTGTTTCAGCCTTCAGGCTAACCATCTCCGGTGGTGATCTGCAGGAACTATCTTTTGGCACTTGCATTAGAAGATAGCTGCTAACGCAAGACTGACATCACATCTTTAGATAATAGAGTGATATGTGAGAAACTGCATTCAGAGTAACATAAGCATTTATCTGGACATGTGTTTTTCTCTTTACTAATCACCTACCCGCTCTAGTCTGCAGTAAACCAGGGGAGAATAGAGTTATTTTACTGCTAAAAGCCCCATATGTTAACAACATAGTTGCCAACTCTAATCCCTAAATAGCAAAAAGCGGTAGACAGTAAAACAAAAATGAAAACTTGAAAGATGCTAAAAAAGCTCCATAAAGCTGAGTAGAAACGCATACCTGGGCGAGATACTATTACTTACTTACGACATAGATACTATTCTCACATTACATCGTTTCATCATTGATATTAATAAAAAAGATCAGCTAAAACTGGCCCAAATCTGACTTTATGTCTGCTCACATGTGTCTGAGATGTGTATGGAGACCCTGAAGTCCCTTGAGAAAAAATATATATCTTGTGCGCACAAGATAATTAGTTGTTTGCATGAAATAGTTTACTGTTCATCCATAAACGTCTCGTCATGGACAAAGGCTCCATATAACATATAATGACTTCCAAAGTTTTATTTTCACTTCAAAATGTCATGCAATGGGTTTAGGAAACACACCATGAGGACGAATGAACACGATCATTTCATCAAGTCAGAACACATACACAATGGCGACTAAACTTTTGTCCGCTGCGGTCCTTCAGAGTAAGAGCACTCAAAATACACCAAGCAGAAATAGGAAACATAAGCATTGGCTGATACCAGAAAGAGAAAAAATGGGTTACAGAATCATATTTTAACAGCTTCTGTGCATAGATATGGGATCTTCATCCGCAGGAATCATTAACTGCTATTACTGAAGGACAGCAGGCACGCAGCTTCAGAAACCCTTCGCCTCTGTAAATTTATCTTGAAGGCACAAGATAATAATATTTTGCAGACAAGATAATAAGTTGTGCACACAATTAATAATCTTCTGCCCATAAGATTTAAAAAAAAAGGTTCTTAAGGGGCTTCTATTCAGGCTTGATCATTAACTCGCTTCAATGTTTTGTCAGTGAAGACAAATAAAAGATTTGGTTTTGCAAATTTTAGAGATAAACCGGAATATGCTTCAGTTTTATCTTGTTTTTTCCTTCTTACCCTCAGCCTAAGTTGTTACCTCATACCACATCAGACTGGAAGAAGGGAAATCCCTGTGTGTATATTTGATCAATTTTAAAAAGGATTTGCCATACCAAAGATATTCTTTTTTATTTATTAATATGTTTGTGGTAGATATAGGGCTATAATACAGATCTGTTGAAACCATTGTTAATTATATTGTATGTATACAGTGCATAGATGGATGTACATGATCTGCAGAAAACGTCATATTCGAGGAAAAATCTAAATCGTGTTACTTCAACCTCAGTGTAGACTATTTCTGGAAACACCGCCCCTCCTCTAATATTCCTTCATTTCCTGAGTGTGTGTGTTTTTGAAGGGCGTGAGGCCTTGTATTGATGAGAGTACAGATTTATGACCTCAGATACCGCCAACAATTTGCCAGAGGCTAAGCTGTTTCCCTGCACCTGGGACACCTAAGAATTCTTTGTTTTACCTTTACAGCTTCACTTATTATCACAACACCTATTTTCAAGAAGGCTTACTGGGGGGAGCTGGAAGCAGCACAACATACTCTGAATACCAAACCCTTTAACACATTTTATAAGGGTTTCTTTATTTCCAAAAGGCATTTTCATTACAGATCTGGCTGCATTCTAGGTTGAGACCGAAAACTAAAAGTTTTCATTTAAGTAAACTTTTGCAATACTGGAGTAACATTTATGCCAAATTTGCAAGAAAAAAAAGTCTCGTCAAACACAGACAAATTGCCAATAAGGCAGTAATTGCTGTCGGTGCTAAGCAGAAGTCAAACACTCGGCTTGGATGAGTCCAGGCTGGTGGGGCCTTGACCCCCAGGGATTTTCTTGCCATCCACAGGATGAAAAAAACACGGAAAGGTGGTCTTCCGAGTCCAGGTGGTTTTTCTTCTCATCCTGTCAACACTACCTTATGCTACAGCCTGGTTGTGCTCCTTCATGGTTTCTGAAAGAACTATGACATGCTGGCTGGTGGCTGATGTCGCTGGCAGCCTACAATTATCTCCTCAATTTGTTTGAGGCTGTCGACAGCATCTGGATAGCCCTGTCAGAGGGGATACGGATGAAGACTAGGGCATGGTGGTGAATTCTGAAAATACAAGTTGAAATATTTTACATGATAAAACACAGGAAGACATGGAGGGAAGTGTCAGTGACAAATGTTATCTTATTTTCACAAATACCAGTCTGTTGTCTGCCGCTCTGTTCGGATTTGTGTCTGGTTTCTTTTTCTGGCTGCAGGACAATTACATTTTATGGATGCTCTGACTAGAAAGATGGTTTCCACTTTAAAAATCTGGAAGAATTACGACATTTATTTTGTAAATTCAAAGCAGGGTTTCGCCTAGATATAAACAGATATGAACAGATATGAACAGATATAAACAGATATGAACAGATATGAACAGATATGAACAGATATAAACAGATATAAACAGATATAAACAGATATGAACAGATATGAACAGATAGAAACAGATAGAAACAGATATGAACAGATATGAACAGATATGAACAGATATGAACAGATATAAACAGATATAAACAGATATAAACAGATATAAACAGATATGAACAGATATGAACAGATATAAACAGATATAAACAGATATGAACAGATATGAACAGATATAAACAGATATGAACAGATATGAACAGATATAAACAGATATGAACAGATATGAACAGATATAAACAGATATAAACAGATATAAACAGATATGAACAGATAGAAACAGATATGAACAGATATGAACAGATATAAACAGATATAAACAGATATGAACAGATATAAACAGATATAAACAGATATGAACAGATATAAACAGATATAAACAGATATAAACAGATATGAACAGATATGAACAGAACTGAACAGATATGAACAGATATAAACAGATATAAACAGATATGAACAGATATAAACAGATATAAACAGATATGAACAGATATGAACAGATATAAACAGATATAAACAGATATGAACAGATATGAACAGATATAAACAGATATAAACAGATATGAACAGATATAAACAGATATAAACAGATATGAACAGATATGAACAGATATGAACAGATATGAACAGATATAAACAGATATGAACAGATATGAACAGATATGAACAGATATAAACAGATATGAACAGATGTCACTGTTGACCATCCTGCTCACACCCCATTAAACACACCAGGTTGTGGTTTTTCTGTATAACCTTCGCCAAGCAGGTTACATTTTCAACCGTTTCTGTGTTTTCGTGGGTTTATTAGATTTATTCAAAACTACTAGATGTTTCTCAACAAAACTTCATACAAGGATGACATTTGAGCATGGAAAGAACTCCTGGTGCTGATCTGAATAAAGGGAATTATTTTCCACTTTCTTTAGTATTGTGTCACGTTGAGAGCCCCTTTCAGCATTTTCCCAAGTTACACATAAATAACCGATTTTTCTGAAACTTAATGAAGGGGTGTGGCCTGGGACAGACAGCTGAACAGATGCAAACATTGCTGGCCCTCTGTATGAAGGTATATGCTCAACTGAGAACCTCTTCAGGCCAAGCACCATGGGCGAAGGCCCACCCACCAGATGCCTGCCAACAAGCTGCCCTCCCATATCTGTCTGCCGAAGCTTGCCCCAGTCTCCCTAATGGGATCAACCCTGGAATCCCACGACCAGGTTAGGGTAGCAATACTTTCTGGCCAGTATTTTCTGATAACTCTATTGTGCCTCCCTTTGGAGGTTTTCCTGGCACACCCTACTTGCAAGGATACCCCGGTTAGAACCTGAAATTGCAGGAGGGATTAAATAGCTAATTTGGCATGGGAACACCTCTGGATCTGAGCTGGACAACGTATCTGGGGAGAAGGACGTCTGGAATACCCTACTTGGCGAGCTAGCCGTCGTGACCCAGCCCCGGATAGGAGGAAGAAAATGGAATGGAATGTCTTATCAATTCAACTTTTAATTTATATCAATTGATATTACACACATTTCTGATGACAGCTGGTTAAGATGGATTTTAAGACCGCACTGAACAAAAGTAGAGAATAAATAAAATGGTTGTATAAGTAACACTGACGTAACCAGAATTACGATTAGAAAAATATGAAACTGACTATATTCTAATTCCAAACCATAGGTATCCAAAGTGGGGTGTCATGGCCAAATGCCTACAGCAGTGTTGCCAGACATACCGTAATTATCGTATTTGTACGATAATTTCACCCTCTTTAAGATGTATGATCAGTAATGCACAAAAGCCCCAAATGTAAGATACAGCCATTTCATCTAAAGCCAAGTTATTTCATTGAAATTGAATTGAGCTAGCAGCTTTTAGCGGCTGTCTGATTGACAGTTGTTCATTGGGGAGGAGCTCCGCCTGCACTCCACTTACAGAGAGAGATGCTTCTGCGTCAGCGGCAATGTTCTCCAACTGTTCTGGCAAAGTAAATCTAGTAGAATTAGGATAACACTGACCTCTAACAGGAATCTCAAGGCAAAATCGATGCGTACGATAATTTTTCTCAAAATACAATAATCTATAGCCTCCCATCTGGTTACGCTGGTCTACAGACCCATTTTTAAAGGCAATTGAAATAAAGCTACTAAACTGGGTCATTTGTCTCCACCTGACCTTTGATCTCTTTGAAAATCAACACTTCAGACACTCCTAGGTCAAACATACCAGCACTCAGAGCGCCTGACCTCTGACTTAGGACCGGAGAAGCAGAAATACACACAAACATGTCTATGATCAGCCAGTCTTCAACCAGGAACAGCTTTTAATACCAACATTGATGCATTCATTGAAATTTATAATACAACAAAATATTAATTTCATTTAAAAAATGTAGAAAATATTCAGAAAATGACTCTCTGACCGAAGGCCTTTGATTTACTAGAACATAAGTCTGATTTATTACGGTTGAAAGTGAAATACACTCTTTCACACCATTAAAAAGTCTGGATACTTTGTTCAAACTTTGTTTTCTTGCTGCCTGTCTGCCACCCCCACTGCTCGACCCACCAAATGCAGTTTCAAAGAGGCATGAGCGCTGCTGTCCGTGGCAATGATGGGAAAAGCCTGGTGCTGACAACGAGCAAACAAACACTAAAGGATTTTAATTTCAGGCCAAGTCTTCTGTCGACAGCTCCAACAAATGAAAGCAAAGGAAGGTATGAGAAGGAACAGGGGGGGCTGCGAAAAGAAAGACTAACATGACACAGCCTCTCTCTTTAAAAAGAAGACATTTTTCCTCCTTTGTTGTTGCTGGGAGCTCTTTGTCGAGACCTAATCTGATAACAGGGTGTGAGTGTTTTCATGAGTTAACCTCGCCACTATTTACTGAGACCCAGAGCCGCCAAATGGTGTTTGTGAAACCTGCTGTGCCGCATTTAGTCTCACTAAGAGCAGTAACACTTCCAAACAAAAGCTTCATCTTGCACTGATTATTGGCCCGCATCTCACATGGTTTTTCAATAACTTCTCCAGGAAGGAACGTTGGGGCCGCCGCAGTTTATATGTTGGCTGGAATGTCAAAGCAATTTACTCATACTTTCTGCAAATGTGTCATGCAGACATTAATGAATACAATATGGCCAGTCCTTCCACATGCCATGGATTCAGTCATGGCAAACTGGATTGTGCTTTTTCCTTATATGGATCCAGGATTCAAGGGGATTTAAACTCCAAGAAAAGCACAGAGACAGATATGAAAATGTTTTACGTAAAAACCTGATGGCATAATGCATGTTTAACAAGTCAGTTTTATCTACATGGCACCAAATCACAACATATCTTTAGGCGTTTTCCTAAAGCTGGGCATAAACCGTGTGATGAGCCCGCCTTTTGACCTGACATTTGAGCCGCAACACTCAATCCAGGGTCAGGCCGGAATTCAGGGTCCATCAGGAAGTTCAGATGAAATCTGACATCGAAGTTTTGGTTAGCAAACAAGAAACAAATACCATTTAACAGGCAGAAACCTCAATCTGAACCACTCACGGAAGGAAATTATCTTGCATATGATCTCGCTACATTTACTTAAATGTGACTTTTTACTAATTTCATGTTTACAATACAGACATGAATGCATCATGTAGGACTAGCATGCACTTCAACAACTCAACCTTTATTAAATTCAATTAAGTTGGTATGAATTGATATAAATTAATTTGTTTGTTTTGTGTCTTATTTTGATGTAAACTATAAGGGAACTTAACTTTCTCTTGCTGTTCACATTGTTTGGACTGTTTGAATTAATTCAATTCATGGAATCATGGAAAGCATATCTCCAGGGTTAAATGGGTCTCCTTCAGCACTAATCAATATTGTTGGGCCAACTAAATTTATGATTTGGTGATGGTTTTTTGCTGTTTTTTTTAGTTTTCCAACTCAAGCTTACAATTGTAATTCAGGTTCAGGTTCAGGATTTATTCATATGTTTGAGTCGAAAAGACTTCAATTCCACCTCCTCTGCAGGTCCCTCTTGGAGCATACGTATTATTAGGAGTGTGGGGTGTGGGATCATTGTATTTATTCATCACACAGTCAGGATTCAGTAAACCAGAATAAGTCAATCGGATGATGTGATATTAAGTTGTTAACTAAAATGAATCTGGTTTTAAACATCTGATATCCACATTTAATTTTCCTCCCATTCATCACCGCTCTATTATATTTTCATGTGAATGATCTCTTCATGTAAAATGTGATATAACTAATTTAAGTGGCTGGGCGACAGACGTAGTCGCTAGGGGGCAGCAGGAAGTCAGCCGTTGCATTGCTGTAGGTAAAAACCTGATGTCTGACAATGTAAACCCAGTACCGTCCCACACAGCGAACCCTGTGAGCGTGTTCTGGCAGGCAGTGTTGTGCAAACAGTTATGCTTTTTAGAACAAGTGAGCTGTCGAATATTTATTGTTTGAATAAGGTTTCAGTGAGAAATTACTACATCAGTCGGCAGCATAGGAGCGGCGGGGATTTCCCACTTTCCCTCAGAGCAGAGCTGTCTGAGCCTGATAGACACACATTTCCAAATATAAAGATTGTTAAGGTGTTGATGGGTAGTTCAACCGTGGTGTCTTCTCTCTGGAACTCAACATTGGGTTCAGTGGGTTCAAGAAGTAGGCAGCCGATCCTTTGTTCTATTGTTGTTCATTCATGCTATTCGAGAAATGTCAAATTGTCTTTTTTTCCCAATTTAAAGGATTATGACATTTTCAGATGAACAGGAAATATGCACCTATACACTGATTAGCCATAAGATTAGGACCACCTGTAAGCTCAGTCATTATTGAAGATACATCAGAATCCGACAACATGGGCTAGTCTTTGAGCCCGAGGTACATCACTGAAGCTTTGGTGCCCATGACCCTGTTGCCAGTTGACCAATCGTCCTTCCTCAGACTGTTTTGCTAGATACCAACCATTGCATACTGGAAACACCCGGCAAGACCTTCAGTTTTTGACAGACAGCTCAGATCCTTAAGCTTTTCCTTAAGGATCCTGCTTCAAACACAACAACTTCCTGTCAAATGTCCATTCTACCCACTGCTGTCTGGTGCCATGGTAACAAGATAATCAATCTTCTTCTGATTTCACCTGTCAGTGATTATTTTGTCATGACTTATCAGTGTTTATGAAACTGCACTAATCATAAGGTGTAGTAAATCTATATAACTCTGACACTCTTATGCTGTTATCTCTTGGCAATATTATGCTGTTAATAGAAAAATCTACAAAATTTCTCTACGAAAAAGATCAGACAGCAATCACAGTATTAGTTTTAGTTTTAGATCTATCCAGATAACTTTGGATCCAGAATGTTACTTGGTTCCAGATTAGATTTTGAAGTGCACCAGAGCCTACAGCGATGTTTTAGTTTCATCGCAATGCAAGAATGGATGTTCTCCATAAAAATTGCTCTCGGGATTTTATTAAAGTAAATTAACAGTTGTTCCAATTTCGGTACTGCCCACTCTTCTACCAGGTTTCCTGGAAATCCATCAGGTAGTTTATGGACAGTTTATTGATATGTAAAAGTGAATAAATGTCTTGGATCTGAAAATCCTTTAAGTGATTTTGTGGAATCCTGACAGAGAGTGGGACACCTGTCGGTCTCCTAAATTAGCATGGTGACCTCGTACATCCCCACTGGGTATTTGTAACCCTAACGCATTACTGAAGGGGGATTGTTTGTACATAATCTAAAACTTGATCCAAAAATATCTTGCTTCTGCCTTATTTTGCCATCCCTACACTTCTCTAGGCTGATGTGCTTGCATCAATTCTGCAGAGGCAGAAACTGGTCTGACAAACTGTGTTTTTCTCCAGATTTATCTGTCTGAACAATAAAAGAATTTCCTAAAGATTATTTGGGGATTATATGATTTATTAAAGGGGTGCAACATTCACATTTTTGACAATGGAGAGAAAAATCTGGTCAAAATGTATTCGCCTTCACATTGGAATGAAGAGATTCAGATTCAGGACCTGCCGCTAGGCTCCTAAATGGGCAGACATACAGGAAATGACTCTTCAGGAAGCAACCTCATTTATGAGAAGATCCTGGCAATCAGTCTTAACAGCTGTTTATTAGTAGAGTTTCCCCAACCAACCAGTGTGAAATTATAAGCTGCCCCACATGCAAAAAGGGTCGTCACATAATTTGACATCCTCTTATTTTGTGTAACTGCTTATCCTGTGCAGAGTTCCATGGGGCTGGAGCCTATCCCAGTTGACACTAGGTGAGATGTGGAGTAAACCCTGAAACATGTCAAAATCACAGGGCGCAAACATAGTGAAAAAAACCATTCACACTCACATGCGGGAGATTTAGAGTCAACAATTCACCTAAGCTGCATGCCACTGGACTGTGGGAGGAAGCAGGACCCACTCCCAAACATACGTGCGACCTCCAAACAGACCACTGAAGCACAACGCTGCCCATAAATAGACATGTTTTGAATAAACTGTGTGCATTCAGGGATATCACTAGCGCCATACTTAACCAGTGAGCTTTGAGAGCACTATTATCATGAACTTTCTTCAAACTTCCCAGCTGGCTATAATATTAGTGGTTCAATCAGAGAAGACAAGATGTCGAAAAGCTGAATGATTTATTAAAACAGTAGATTTATGATAGTGAGTCTATTAGAAAATAAATGCTGCTCAGACTCTTCGGGGAGATTGTGATGGAAGGGTTTCTGCCCTGAGCAGCAGAATGGAATATCCCCCCCTCTGGATTGGGGATAGTGGGGGCTGATGACTCTGCTGAGGCTGATTAATAATGAGGTTGATGGAGCTCCGGGGACCAGGTGGAGATGAGCAGGTGGACCAAACCAGCAGCATGCAAGAACTAGATGAGTGGAGAAAGAGACATACTGTATTTAAAGACAGCAGCTGATGGTGATGGAACAAACATGCAGGTGTGACGGTGATAGGATGGATGTGGCGACCTGAATGGAGGAAGATTTTGGGATATTATGAATCGTCATTGCTTCAGATCCTTCGTGTTAATGCAAAAACTCAAAAACTATTCCATGGATCATTTTCAAATTGTATACCCATATAAAACTAGATTTTATATGAAAGGTCGGTTGCATAACTCCTTTGACCCAAAGGTTTTTGGGGCCATAATAAACCATTGCATCGAATTAGTCCAATTTTTGTGCATATAAATCAACTTGAGGAGCTCTATCTTGAATACATCATGTTTTACTCTAATAGTTCATATTTTTTCTCACTAGAGAGCTCTTTCTTTAAGACACTGTTTTTCAGAGATAACTTCCTAAATGTTCGTCTGATTTAGTTCAGTTTTGTGCATTTGAATCAAACTCCAGGATTTCTACCTTAAATATGTCTTTTAATCAAATAGTTTACATTTTACACACTAGGGGGAGCTTTTATACCAAACACTGATTTTTGGACGAAACTTCATAGTTTAATTTTGGGAGTTCAATCAGAAGGATTGCTTGTACAACGCAGGGGATTGGGGAGGGGGCTTTTCGTGGACATACCATTACCGTCAGAGACGACAGTGTAAGCCAGAGTTATTCCTTTTCTTTTACGTTATATAATTTATCTACAAGAACAGACGTGATCATGTGCAGAATGAACACAAATAAAATAATAAAGTAACTAGTAAGTTGTGATTAATTCATGTTTCTAAAGGAGTAAGTTATCGATTGAAAAATGTTAAATGACTCCAAAAATAATAAAAAAAAGAATCACTGACAAACCTCATATCAAAGCAGATGATCATGACTGATCTTTAACGGACAACATATCAGTCTAGTTCTCTGAAAACTTCTGGGAAATAGAAAAATAATCCCTCACAGGCTTAATATGTCATGTACATGCAAGCCCACCCAGAAAGAGTGACTGCAGCCATTTGTCTTTTTTCATGCGCTCTTTCATCCTGTGTTTTGTTGTGTTGAAATCGCGCACACGTACTCCCACACTGACTCAGCTCCAGATGGAAAATGGAGCCATCTTTCCCCCAGCACGAGGACAAGCATCTTTGCACTCTTTTTCATAACAAAGATTTTCAAATGTTTTCCAGACTGGATGGCAGCAGCGTCTGTGTGGTGACTCCATCAGCGTCTTGGATAACGTCTTGGCAACGTCAGTTCAGTTTCTGAAACATAAATAGGGCTATTATGAGTGCTGCCTGGCAGGCGGGGGCTCCAGCGGGCCTCCGCCCCTGTCGTGACAGAGGACGTTCGCATATTCTTGTTTGCTGAAAATAAATGTGTTTTAAGCCCGTCAATCCTTAAAGGCCTATAATATTTTGTGATACTCCTGTCCAGATTTAAAGTGTGTCTGCGGGCTAATATATGTGATTTATAGCGGTAATAAACTCCAATCACAGCAATGCATTAATGAAAAAGGTCATCCAGTAGGTATTATTTCAGTTTTAAGAGGGAGAGTGGAATGAATAATGATTTAAATGAGTTACAGTAGAAAAAAGGAGGAGAAATTTGTGCAGAAAAAAAAATTAAAAGTCAAGGTATAGGTGGGAAAGAGAAGGAAGGACAGAAAGAGAAGGAGGCCTGCAGAGGCTACAACTCTCCTAGCCTGAATTACTATCATTATTGTAATGACTCTGTAATGTTTTCTTTCCTGGACCAGTAATTGTTACCAAACCCGCTGTTCAGAGGTGCAGGTGGACAAATTACTGCCAAGCATTTCTTTCTACGATAACGAGGGGAACGTAATCATTTCCACCATCCAGGCCTCAAAACAGGATTTTTCCCTATCTCGATCCAACTTTCTTACCAAACTAGGATCAATAAAGCCACATTTTTATGTACAAAGATAATAACTTAACTACAAAGATAATAACTTAACTGTAACTATTTGGATCGGCTCTATTTGACCAAATACTCCCAATTGTAAACATTTTGATGATATACCTTGTCTAAAATCTATTATGACTTATGAATATCTATTTCCCCCCTAGCTGCAGCTCTCCAGATGAACTAAAGCCGGGTTGTATACACATGTATTGACCCTTTTAAACTTCCATGGTCCATATAACCCATATGAACCACCGCCCACCACCACCTGCAGCAAACTGTCCGTGACTCTTAAAACCGGCCAGATGTTGCTGGTCTGGGATCCCTCAGCGGCTTCATGACAACGACTAGCAAATTAGTGAACTGATGTAAGAGGATTTTTATTGTTGTTAGATGGGACTGTATTTTTCTATTAAAGCGAATGAACCCTCATTAAACTAATGTGATTCATTAAAAAATCGAAAGAACAATAAAAGCAGTTAATTGTTTTGCTAAGAACAATGAAGGAGAATACTTTGGAGAGGTTATATAGAAAAAGAATTACTCTTATAAAGAATTGCCATTTTATTGTCCGCAGCTTGCCTTTGTTTATTTCCACTTTGGGTTAGAGTGCTCCTACATTTCCCAGATACTTTTCTACTAATCCCCAGAAACATGTCTGGACTTGTAGCTCTCAGCAGTTTCGGGAATAAGATGGGGAAACTAATGCGATTCATTGAATAATAGAAGTAAAAATAAAAATAGTTAATTGTTTTGATAATGACAATGAAGGAGCATACTTTGAGAGGTTATATAGAAAAGAATTACTCTAATAAAACATTGCCGTTTTATGGTCCGCAGCTTGCTATGCTTATTTCCACTTTGAGTTAGAGAGTTCCTACATTTCCCAGAAGGCCTTTCAGCTAATCCCCAGAAACTGGGAACTAAAAGATAGTCTGGATTTGTAGCTCTCAGCAGTTTCCGGAATATGATGGGAAAACTAATGAGATTTGTTAAATAATAGAAGGAGCAATACAAACTGTTAATTTTTGCTAACAACCATAAGGAGTGTAAGTTGTAAAGAAAAATAATTTTTTATAAAACATTGCCATTTTATTGTCCTCAGCAATACTTTGTCTGTTTCAACTTTGGTTTGTGTTCCCAGAATGCCCTTTCAAGTAGCCCCCAGAACATTGTCTGGACATGTATGCTTTCAGCAGGAACTATGTCTTCAGCACAGATCAGCAGAGCAAGGCTTTTTTTTAATAAATAGGATATAAATCAGAGAGAGAGAAAGCTGCCGCCATGTTTTTCTACAGTAACGTGCAATAGACAAACTGAACACTTGCTGTTTTAGACTGAAGGGCCAGGAAGAAAATGAAGCCTCTAGAAATCAACCAAGAGATGGCTATGGGATGAGAGAAATGGGATGGCTACATGGTGAAAACATACGCGCAAATCCACACCTGTCAGGCAAATTTGTTTCACCCGACTGCTTCAGCACTAACTCTGGGTTGATTTACAGCTTGACCTTACAGCTGTACAGCTACATGTCTTTACAAAATATTAAACCGTTATAAATCATAATTTGTTTGTATCAAGTTAAGTGATATTGTTTAGGAAGTCCTCTCATTCTTTAATGTGTCTTCTTTGACCTGGGGTGTCCCCCAGGGCTCCATCCATGGCCTCTTACTCTTCAGCATATACATGCTGCCCCTGGATCATATTATAAACTGTTTTAGTCAAGTGGCACACATTTTCCAACACTATGATACATGTTTTTTTTAAAAATAGTGAATTGCAAAGAACTGTTCTCAAATTAGCCACTAGCTTCGAACCAACACATTTTCCAAAATGTGCTCAACCAAACTCTTGAGCTGGACATTTAAAGGTTTAAAGTCATTGGATCGTGGCAACATTTTTTGGCAACATCCGCCAAATAGCCGAATAAGGCTAAAAGTAGGAAAGCCATTTCATTTTTTTTGAAGAATATCAGATGGAATGCTGTGAGAGTCTGTTCACAAAATGGAGAGAGAAAGGCTGGCCAAGAGTATTTGCAGTTATGGGACAGTACACTGGACGCATAACAGCCTCATCAGGAGTCTTAATTTAGAAAAACTCTCCAAGGAAGTTGCAGCATGCTTCCATTATCAGACACGAGTTCCTCTTTTCTTCCCACTCGTGACTTTCCTTCAGTCCCAGATGGTGCAGAATCGAGCTCTTTTAAGTCTTTGCAGGCGAACATACATCAAAAGACGAATTCCACATCTTTTGAAAGTGTTGTAATTACCAGTGTGAATGCAGCACATATGTGGCCCACACTGCATCAATCATACAGTAACACCTGATTTTAATCACCTCACCGTGGCTGGGGTGATTATATTGACACACACAAAACAGCTTAGGGCTAAATGCGTGAAAGAGGAACACTAGAATATTAAGAACTACAATTTTCAGTCAATTAACAGAATAATAGCTACTAGCTTTTACTCTTTTATGAAATGCGAAAACTCCCTCTGCTTTCCTAGACATGAACACTTTCAACCACTGTTCAAATCTAAACAAGGTGATTCTACACAACACATCCCAGAGATGACCTCTTAATCAGTGGGGGGCAGTAACTTGATGGGTTTTGATTTTCTGTACGTGATGCTGGTCGTACGCTGGGTCACTGGGGCTGCTCACCATGGTACACTATCCATGTTAGATGTTCCCCAGGCACGTAAGCCAGAAACATTTCCCAGGCTGATTCATTATAGAACATGAGCAGGAGAGTAATTCTCTGGATTAGTCAACTGACCAGCTGGCTCCCTGCATAAAAATCATTTGCCGACACAGCTCTTTAAAAGCGCACTGCATTATAACTTATGCCAACCAGACTTGGAAAAGCATATATGATCATCGCTAAGGTCTATTTTGTATGTATCCCACCAAGGCGAAGCAACGACCCGCCCCACTCAGCTTCTGTTTGTCTTGGTCGTGGGTGTTACTCATGTCATCGGCGTTCTCTCAGTGAGCGCATACATGAAAAATGTCCTCGTCGTCCCGAGCAAAGCAGAAGCTAATTTCCGGAATTAATGAATCCAACCACAGTTAGATTCATAAATGTAATTGTTGGAGGGATATGCGCTCTCTGAGTACATTCAAGTTAGAGTTCTTTATAGCTGCTAGTTTTGTCAGCTGTTTGATGCTGAAAGCTGGAGATTTTTTTTTTAGAGGCTTGTCCGCTCCGTCTTGAAAGAGTGAATTGAAACCGTAAAGCTATCAGACAGGACAGAGAATGAAGAAACGAGGAATGATGATTTATCACAATGCTAAGCATGCAGGTGTGACACAATGATTGAGCGCAGCTGATATCAATTGATGCCTCAGGCCACGAGGCAGGTAATTGAGACTGAGCAGGTGTGAAAGGAGAGGATCATTTAGTGGTATTAGCATTATTTGTAGCCTGAGTGTACAAGAGGAAAGTCTTTCCGTTTGAACATTTGATACATCTCAATTTTTTTTTGTTAGCTCAAAAATGAGCTAACAAAAACTGTCCCTCTCAATATAACTGACTGAAATTGCAGAGTAAGGCATTTATTGTCTATTGGTTATTCATTATATTTTTTATATTCATTTCACCAATGTTATAAAATTGTTGAAGTAGCTTTTTTTAGTTTAAACTAAAAAAATCAGATTATGATAATGTACAGATACTGTAGACACTCCTTTTCCTTTAATGGAGTTCCAGTCCTGGTTCGAAGCTAGTGGCTAATATGAAACTAGTTCTTTGCATTTCAATACCAAAAAAGTGACTTATTTTTTAAAAGGTGTATCATAATGTAAAGAAAACACAATTAAACTACGGAAATTGACATTAAAGGCTTATGTATGCTGAACGTTAAAGGCGGATATGAATATTGACAGTGTTAAGTCAGTACTCTGTGTTCGTTTTCTTCACACTTATGCCCTTTTTGGAAATTGAAGTGGAAGAAACAGACCCAGAAACCACCAGAAATTGTCGGAGACAATGTAGCCATAATTGAAGCACAACACAACAAAAATCTATGGACACAAAAAATAAGAAAAAAACAGCTGAAGAAAGAACCTTTCTCCTCCATCACCTTTATTTTCTATTTTTGTTGAAGCTTTTAACTCCTCACTTCCAAAAAGGACGTTTTCATTTTCGTCTAAGTTTAGCATAGCAGTCAGGAACATTGATCCGACTAGGAGAAAACTGTCCCCTCGCACTTTGGTCCTCCACTGAAGTGCTAAGAAAGTTTGATGGCATTTTGAGGACAAAGATAGTCCTTTCAGCAATCCAGCACAAGCGGTGCTGGATTAAAGGGGACGGTGATGTAATGGAGTGGGTCTAGTCCTTCTCCAGCCAATGACAATCCAAAGAAGTTCTTTGAAGGCTCACGAGATAAACCGACTCAAAACCGGCTATCGCGCGCTTAAAGCTAGCGACTGGAATACAGTTGTGAGTGTACACATTGTGTTTGTTTGCACACTGCATGTTTTTCGGACTGTGGTAGGAAACCAGAGGAACTGGAAAGAACCCATGTAAACACAGGGAGTACACGCAAACTCCAACCATTAAGTCACCATGCTGCCCAAATAATCATATAATAATGATATTTTTTTCTTTTTTTATGGTAGCTTTACAATACTTGCAACTCTGACCATTGGCCAAATCTTATCTATTTGTAACAATTTGCTGGATCAGCTTCTTTGTTTACGCTAAAAGATAATAAAAAAATTGACAGTTAATCACGATGTCACTATATGACAGCAAAGACCTACCAGTACAATAGACCTAACAGTATAATAGTGCACAGTCACTCAAACGTGCACTATTTTTATCCATTCAAACATTTTAAAGTTCATTCTCATTGAAATGAAATGCATTTTTCTTCTGCCATTGTTGACATAGATTTTTCCTGCGGACCCCGGCCCGCTGTCATTGGCCCTCAACCACCACTTTGTAAGTCACCGACGCTCACCATGCTGTATGGGAGAGACATGGTTCTGGTCTGTGACTCACACAGCATGTTGAACCATGTGAGACCGCAGATCTCAGTCCTTGTGTTAGTCTGCCAGGAGGCCTACAGTACTGTCGGAGCGAGCAAACTTGCAAACAGCTGCGTTTTCCATCAGAAGTGGTTTCTGGAGGCATGTTTTTTCCCAATCTTCCAGGGGTGGGGGGGGGGGTGGGGGGGTCTGCAGAAAAAAAAAAGAAGTGACGTGCCTTGTACTCGGAGGTACAGACCATGCACACGTTTATTAGCAGCAAAGTTATGAATCATGCAAGATTTACTGCTGCTGGAGACAACTTTAAGAAGGTCACCACGGCCTGTGGGGCAAACCAATGAGAATGTTTTCTCAACTAATGAACTATGAGATAAGGGATGACTTTTTTGCAAGAAATTTGTCTGACTTCAGGTTCAGACTTAAATGTGCTCAGTTTGTTAACTTATTTCAGGGATTTAGAAAGAAAACACATC
The DNA here is from genome assembly GCA_037951165.1 of Lophius americanus. Lineage (NCBI taxonomy): Eukaryota > Metazoa > Chordata > Actinopteri > Lophiiformes > Lophiidae > Lophius > Lophius americanus. The sequence continues at coordinate 1,362,821 of JBBDHG010000098.1, read as the reverse complement.
ATTGTTTCCAATTTACAACCACCCCTTCGCCAAACGGTGTGTGTGTGTTCACTCTATGCAATGAATGAACCAGCAGCTATATACATGAATAAATGTGTGTTTACACGGTGATACAGTTGTAAGTTCCTGGGGTTAATTTACAGGTTAATGGATGGGATAAAGGTCACAACAAAATTAAAATGTACCCAGAGGCGTTCTAGTATAGAGAAGTAAGGAGCATCGGAGTGACATCCAGTGGTCACATCAGAAAATACAATTGTTCATGTATAAAATCTGCTATAAGCGGACTTAATCACATAAATGCATTTTTATTGGCTCATTTTTTTATTCTGTCAATTAGCAAGTGGTTCCTAGGAAGAAAATAATACATTTGCTAAACTTGAAAAATGTAATCTCAATAAGCAATCAATTCATTTAACAGATTCTGTGAAAACCCTTTGATGGATCTCTTGACAGCCTGGAAGTTTTAGAAGCAGCTTGTGGCTGTATCAAGCGAGAAGAAAACCAAAACAACTTCCCTTTTCCCATTGATGCCTTTAAGCAATTCAATTCAAACCCCTATAGCTTTCATGACATGTTTAGTGTCATATGCCCAGATAAAAAAAACTGGTTTCCCCATAAAATGAAATGATTCTTCTGCATTCCAATGCAATTAAAAATGGACACATTTATAAAGCTGAACTTTTTTTTTTTTTTAAAGCAGTAGGTGTAAAAAATGAATCAAACACATGAAAAGAAATGAGGATAATTAGATAAAAATTTGATTAATATAAACAAAAAAGAATAAATATCTACATATGTGACAGTGAGAGTGAAAACTGACTATTTCATGTACGGCATATTTTCACAAATGTCTCTGAAAATTTCAAAGTTGTAGAATCATCAGCAATAAGGTCAGGCGACAAAATACCAGAAGCATATTGCACTGTACAGAAAATACATTTCACAAAAACCCTTCATAAAGTACTGAATTGTATTATTTTAGATGGAAAAATCCATCCATCCATTTTAGCTTTTACAGAATATATTTGCTGTTGCTGTGAGAGCAACATCTGTGAATAAGGGATAATTGTTCCACATCGGGCAGAGGATGCATTTCCTTCTGTCCTCCTCATAGAAAATAATGATTTTGGCGTTGCAGTAACCTGCAGTAATATCAGAAGCAGGTTGTTGATGTTGTCTTATTACACTTGATTGTGAGCATTTATATATGACACCAGCCAAAGCCGATTGTTTTTTTCTCCTCTATAAAAATACCTACATTCCTCCCTTTATCCACCTAAAGAGGTTTCTCCTTCTTCGCTATGTGAAATAATGATTCCGTGTTATATTATCTGTGTTTTTGCTCTTTGCAGGCAGTGAAAAGTGCCAGAGAAGGTAGCTGATCAATATTGTCAGGAGCAATGTTAAAAGCTGCACAGTGGGCTGATCCTGCCTCACCTGGCTGCTGATTAATTACTCTGATGTGCGATGAAGATGCGGGGTCAGAGCCATCCTTACCCCTGTGAATAATGAACCCATGCTGAGGTAGAGACGGTGAAAGGTTAGCTCAAAGAAATGATAATTATACACAAGGCTTCGAGGTTTGAAGATGTGTTCTCGTTTGGATTTTAAGTTCTGCTTTGAGGATCAATGGCGACAGCGGGGCATTAGTTTGTTAATGCAGTCCTTCACGGGACACGGGCATCACCCCCAGACATCAAAAAAACTGGCTTGATCAAAAACTTTAACCTGTCCAATTATCCCCATTCTTAGGAGCCACGTGAGCCGTGTTTATTAACCCTGGCGTGTAACTTAAGAACACAAAAGCACTTAAAAATAAACCAAAGTAAAAGTTACCAGAATGAATCTGCATATCAAATGTAAGTTGGAGGTTTTAGGGATGGAACCCTTGACCTTCCCTTTTGTAGGACAGGAGTTATCCGTTGATGGTGTCTCATCTCTCTAGCACACTTTGTCGCTCCCATTTATAGCTGCTATTTCCGAGGTAGGCACATGTTAGCAAAGAGGGACGTCAGTCCTCCTGTCGGATTCTCACCACAGACACAGTCATCCCTCCGGTTGTGGACGTTCAGGTTCAGATGCTCCGCCGCTGACAGAGCTCAACCGTGACAAAGCCGCTAGATTGGAGGACAGTTATCTGGACTCGGAAGGCTGGAAATGACACAGGAGGTCACACTAAATTGGCTCGCTAGAGAGACAATTTGACCCTTCAGGCAATCTCCTACTCCTCCCTTCCATGAATTGGGAGTCCCACCAGCTCTGAGAGGGCCGACCACATCTCACAAATGGGGCAAACAGCAGAAGGAGGTGAACTATCGGCGTCCTTGGTGCGTTAAATGACAAAGAATTCTAAGGCAAGAGGGATTCTGGTCATGCCTGATTTCACAGTGCTGCAGGATTCACGTTAAGTATCCGGACCTCTTGCTGAACACTTGGAATCATGGGTCGAGACTGTCGATGATACATTTTTGATTCTTCAAACACTAAGTGGGTTTTTGTCGATGGGTTCAATGCAGGAATGACTTGCAGACAAAATATCTCCTTTAAAGACATTCATGTACGATAATGCTTAATGAGTTTCTGTCATTGTAGGTTTGGATCAGATCCATGCTCAACCATGCTACCTTATTCTTCAACATCCACTAATTAAGATATTATAAAGGACAGAATGACCATGTATGAGGTGATGAGTTCATACAGACAAACCCACAGAAAGTTTATGCTCAAACGCAGCATTTGAAAGGGAGTTTGGCTTCATTCAGCTCAATCTGCACATTTTGATGTATAATTTGAATATATCCTATCAAAACTATGAGACAAATACATGGCACACAGAGTAAGGCTATCTTCACACTGCAGGAAAAGTCTGACCCAGATCAGATTTTTTTCCCATATGGGACTCTTTCGTGGCAGTGTGAACAGCACAAACCACATGGAATCGGATTTTTTCCAGGTCCGATTTGGGCCACGTCCATATGTGTTCCAAAATCCGTCATGGGTTGGACTTTTTGCAATGCAACCCCAGTCCGAGCTGTCAGATGGGAATTCATTCAAGTTTCCCTGGCGGTGAATCGCTTTTCACATCAAAACATCACTTTCAAATGAAAACATCACTATCAATACTTCCATCTTGCTTCCGTATCGACAGAATGCTGCAGGTCAGTTTAGGGTGGTAAACGGTCCATACTGGAGTCCGATATAGGACACATTATCATAGTAATGTATACAGCTTTTTTAAAAAAAATCCTGTGTCTAAAGTTTTGCAAGTCACAGTTTAAGGCACAATTCTTCGGTCTACAGTCGCAGGAGAACAAAACTTAAGAGAGTAGGACGGAGGACCTTGAACCACTTGAATGTTTATCTATTTCTGCTGGCTGAGTAAATAGGTCCTTATTAACTAAGATGTTTGCTATGTCAGATTCAAAATGTAGCGTTACTGTAGGGGTAGGCAATTCAAATTTGTAACATAAACCTGAGACCTCTTCCTTTTTTTTTTGTCTTACTTCTACCATAAATTGATCCTAGATTATTACCATATATACATCATACGTCCGTAAAAGAGAGAAAAGACTGGAACACTTCTGGTGTCCCTCAAACAAACAATATCAAAGGAGAATTAGAAAAATGGTGACAAAAAAGATAGTATTAAAATCCAGGTGAAGTATTCACAACTCTTCGAATCTCCTCTGCTTCAGTTCTGTGCTGAACTTTTCCCTCTTCTCTCCCGTCTCATTCTTCTCCTGTTGGTTTTGTATTTGTGTGAATCGAACCTTCTTTCTCTTGTTTGATTTTAATTCTCATCTTTCCTTCACTTTGGTTCTCTCCATCCTCCCCCGGTTCCATTTCCCTTTTTCTATTTGTATAAATGCTCTTTTTTTCAGGTTCTCTTCATACTCCTCACCTCTCCGTCGAGTCGACAAAGTTTACTTCCAGCATGACTCACAATACTTGTCAAGGTTAGCAGAGCTGGCTGTCAGGATTTCCTAATGAGGCTGTGACTTTAGGGGGGGGGGGGGGGGGGGGGGGGGGGGTTATAAAAAGAAAAACAGCCCTGCTCTCACCTCAGGACATTGTCCAGAGGTTGTTATGTTAATCGCTTAGGACTAATTAATATCATGCATATCATTAGAAAACTGAAGATTGAAATGCCAGCAAGCTATAATTACCATTATAGGAGTCATCTTCATTTTTGCAGTGAATGTTAACTGTCTGGCAGAGCTAATGTACTTGTATGTCCCTCATCTGTGACGGAAAATGAGAAAATCTGAAGAGTTTTCAGAAATAATGGAGAGTTGCAGGAGAAAACAAACAATAATTATGATAGTGAATGAAGTAGGCCGGTAGTGTCATAATGACATCAATATATTACACATTTACCAGATTTGCTTGCATCTGCCTTACAGGTATCATGTGTAGTTCTGAACTTCTCTCTTATACAGAAAGTTTAGTGCTATCAAGATGATCTACTGTGTGTGTGCGTGCGTGAACGCGTGTGTGTCTGAGTGTGTGTTTCAGGGGGATTTCCTGATTTAATCTCCACTCCTTTCATTCCTAATAAGCCTCATTCAATGTGCCTCCAATCCCTCAACTTTATTGTTGTTATTGAGATAACGTGGGAAAAAGCCACTCACTGGCTCGCCGTCTCCTTTCTTTTCTATTATGACTAAAAGCATGCGGCCACACAAGACTGTCAGACCGGCAGCAAAAGAATCACTATAACTTCAATACTTTCTAAAGCCAGCAGTCATTTTTGTAAATACTAATCTTAATTGCTTAAAATGGGGAAGATTGTATCAGTAATTCTTTTGTAATCTTCTCATCAGAGATGACTCTATTTCTTTGAAAAAGTTAATCGCTATTTAACAATTATTACAAAAAGTCATTAAAAAACAAACATTTAGAGCTAAAGGGATGGATTTTCTGTCTATACTCCGCAATTGTAATGAATTATACGAATGAACTGTTTGAACCTGGACTGTTTCACTGTATGAACACGGACTGAGTCACTGTGTGCTATATATGTAGAAAAACACATACGTACATCTAAGAGGAATTAAGTACATTTAATACTTTTAGAGGGTAGTGAATACTCTTTTTTTGGGGTATTGATCATTGCAATTAACATGATGCAACAGGGGATAACATTTTTATGACCTGATGGCTTAGTGGTAAAAACAAGCTTGTAAAAAAAATGTTTTTTTTATTAAGAGTTTAAAGAAAAAGTCTTAACATTGAAGTCAGAATTATTCCGAGGCAAAGTGTTGTTTTTGTGATTAAGGTTAACCCACAATTAATTCAGGTCAAAAATGGCCTTGCCAACTACAAAACAAAGATGATCTCTGCTAACTTGAAACATCCCCTTAATTAATCCTCAACTTGCATTCATAATTAATTGATATACAAACGCACACACACACAACACACATATCACACACACCAAGCTCACACAGTGCTTCCCCGCTGGGGAAGTTAATTATCAGGTTAGACAATTCACCTCCAGAGGATTTGTGCTGTGAATGATAATGAATTCCACTTTTTCTTCCCTTGTCAGTGTTGCCTGTTATCTACATGATTAATTACATTACAGTCCAAGGTACTGCTGGAAAGTACTCTTTCTGCAGGAGATAGGATGACGCCACATTTGACCATACCTTAGTTCATCTCAGACTAGGTCAGGTGATGTTAAGTCTATTTATGGACGTACACCCAATGAACTATAAGCCCTACTCAGGGTTTGGTTTTTGTTTATTTATTTATTTATTTTTACAAATTAGGCATTATGAAGAATAACAATAGCATTCTTCAATAGAGTGTGTCACTCGTTAGTACAGTTTTCCACTTTGTAAGATACTTACCACACCAGCCATAACAACACCTAATGGCAAGATCCTGCCATCACAATCTGACCCATGTAAAAATCACTCAGATCTTAATGCTTGCCCTTTTTCCTTGTTTCAACTAGTCAACGTCAGGATTATATGTTAACCTGCTACGTAATTTCCCACATGCTTACAGGTTTTATTATATATAGGGTTATAATGTAATGGCTAGTTAGTGTTTGCAGTTGTTTCTTTTTACCTGAATTTGACACATGTAAAAAAAAAAGGCCATTCTATTTTATTTCTCATCTGACTATTTCATATTTTTGTTCTGTTTTATTCATTTTGGTAATCTATATCAATATATTATTTCTTAAGGTTCACGGCGGCAATCTTTAGATTTGCACTTTCGTCCTCAATTATTTTAATATGATTGTTCTCCTCAGGCTACAGTAGAGACGAATGGACTCAATATATTTTCTTTGTTCAATGTCTCCCCGGAGTGCTGGATATGGGACAGAATTGTGGACATTTTGACCAATGGATGCCATGTCAAACAGCTTTCCCCCCCTGCAATATCTGCTGCTTGCTTCTTTCAGTCACGTACATTTCAAAGTCATCCAAAAGAAGCAAATGTGTGCGTGTCAAACATTTTTCATCAAAACTTGCCCCACATTTTAAACAGATGGCATGTCTTCATCATAAAATAAGGGCATAAATATCCACATCTTGTAATGTTTCTCATTATACCAACTACGTCCCACGATGAAGAAAATAGACTCTCAAACTTCACGAGTGTCCTTGAATCTCTTTGACTAAATCTGGTGTTATTTTGATGAACGAGATGAGTTAATTAGTGCTCTCAGGGTTAATGTGTTATCCTACAGTAGATTAGTGACGGAATTCCAGTGTTTCTGGAGCATCCTAATTAGATCACAATGGTTACTTCCTGTATAAGTAGATAGAATAATGAAATTTGTCACTCTTCACAGCAGCCCCTCCGCTCATAAAAGGCTAAAGATTCACCTGCAAGTAAAAGGATTAAATTATATGTATCAATAAAACAGTAAGGGACCTCTCTTCTCAAACCTGGATTAAACATCTAATGAGGATTAGTAGACAAAACTGCCATCTACTGGCCACACATGGTACTTCAGGTCCTTCCTCCATAGTAAACTATGACCAGAGGCAAATAAAGTAATTGGATACTTTACTTAAAAAGCTACTGCTGTGTTGAAGGCTGAAGTAATCCAACTCTCTATTCCTTTGTGTAGTTTTATTTACAAAACTGTTGCGTGTTTTAAAATGTTTACCCTGAACCAGAACAAAGTTATATTTTCATAAAAAATTGATTTAAATGGCAATTTACAATATAAAACTCAAAAACAATAATAACCTGAATGAAAATCTCCTCAACCCGCAGTACCGCTTTAGCCTCCTTCGCCTCATTTTTACAGTCCACAACTTGACACCTTTGGGTGGCTATGAATGCTCTCATCAATTCGGTTTCTGTTTTGATGAAATAAGCCAACCATATGCTACATGGTCACGAAACAATTAACTCGAACAAGATTCATATTTATGTCAGGTTTCTTCTCGTTGATGGACAGCAGCAAAGTTATTTTATTCAAGTACCGTACATGCGCACAAATCGGAAAATACTTCACCTGAGATTTTCCATTTTATGCTACTTTATACTCCATTAAATTTGTCTTACAGCCGACTTAAAATGTTTGTTTAGACCAGTGGTTGTCAGACTTTTTGGAATTATTATTTTCAGTAGTGAATGCTGATCAGCACAAAACTTTTAGGTGCAAAAAATGTCTTTATAAAGACAAATAATGCACCACTATGCCATCATTGCCTGATTTATTAATTAATACGTAGATACTTAATATTTAAGTGAATCCATGTACATACATTTACTCAAGTATGGGGACCTCAAATTTGTACTTAACACAAGTATTTCCACTTGTTTACTACTATAGACTCCACTACATTTGTCTGACAGCTGCATTTACTAGTTACTTTTTAGATTACAATATTCATGTACTTCGCATTAAACTATGTGGCTCGGACAAGACAAAGACGCAGGAATACAGATGACGAAAAATTATCTTATGAACTACTTAACAACAGTGTACTTTCATTATCTCATCCTTTAACATCTACAGCAGCAACAATAGATTATTATAATAGTAATAGTAATCCAAACTTACTAAGCAGGACCGATGGCTACTTTTACTTTACACTGAAAATACATTTTATGGATAATACTTACATACTTTTACTTAAGTAAAGGTTTGAAAGCCACTCTAACTTGTATTCCCAGTGTAGTATTAGTACTTTTAATCAAGTAAAGCATCTAGATACTTCATGATCCAATGCTGTACTACTGATACACTATAATTAATTAAGTCTCAGTTTATTCTGATATAATGAGACTTATACCAGAGACCTCAGCCTTTCTTAAATCCCGCCTACGGGGAGGATGAATTAAGTCAAGTTCATAAATTGAAGACCTCATTCTTTATGTCTCACGAATGAAATGTGTTTACCAGCCGACATTTGAAATACTCACAATTCCAGTAGTAATTCCATTGTTTTACATTTCTTAATTTAGCGCATTTGTCTGTATGACATTGCGTAAATCCGACTATCCTTCCCCCTCTATTATCGTTTCATTTGTCTGGCGCTAACGCCACCTCAAGGCATTTATCATCATTCTCTCTATTAAACCTCAAAAATTAGCCTAATCTTCTTTACTCACACTCCCACTCACTGCATGTTTTTGAAATGTTCTTGAGATTAGTGGAATATTACACTCCAACGGCGGCCGCAGCGAGTGACTTTGTGATTATGATGCAGTGTGTTGTCTTTGGGATAGGCATCACTTTGTGTGGGAGTGTTTGAGTGTGGTGGGGGATTATGAGCTAATTCCTTTATAAAGTTTTCCCTCATTAATCTCAGAGGAAGGTTTCTTTAAATGCTAATGTCCGTTAAAGATGTCAAGAGTGACATATTACAGCGGCAGCACAGATGTGCACTGAGCTGACCTTCTGTCACTTTCCTAACATCACTTGTCTCACATGTTAATTTGAAGAATCCCTCTGGTGGGATTAGACACGAGTGTCCTCTTGTCCTTAGGAACAACTTACTTTGTCAAAGAACTCAAACTTCATTTTTAACTTAGATGGATCCTTTTTAATTGAAGCACAATCCGCTGTATTTACATGACATTGGTGGAGGGCACTGACAACAAGATGAAGAGCACAGACTGGAAGGAAATCCTGGATTTCCTTAAAAGCACCTAAATGCAGACAACAAAGGAATCACAGAGGCCTCACCTGATACTTCTCTTCCAGAGAATTAATCCTTCCTTTCAGTTCCTTTATAAAGAATCAATGTCCAAACAGTACAAATTAAATGTAGCACCACCCATTCCTCCGATTTCCATCACCTGGAGATCTCCTCTGAAAGGATGTGATTTCGCCCAACACACCGTTATCCCGTTGTGGCTCCTACATTGACCAAGGCTCAGAAGCTGCCTGTCGGCGTCGCCGCCAGTCACACCGCCTTTGGGTAGTTTAAGGAGATTGTGATGAAACTAGAGGTTTGCATAATACCGATCTCTGTTCTCGTAATCTCGGAAGGCGAACTGAGCATCCTTTTTGCTGTGTGGGACGCGTCCGAACGGAGCGTGGTCGTTGAAGCACGTGTCAAAGACCTCATCCACTATCTTCTCGGCCTCCTCTCGGCTGATGCTCCTGACAGTCAGGATGGAGCGGAGGGCGCGGCCTCTGACGCACTGCTGTTGAAGGAAAAGCTCAAGATTAGAGAGAAAAACCTGAAAGCGGTCTGTAGAACACAAGATTCATGCCGGTGAGGTTACCTGATGATGCTGCTTCAGGCCAATGTTGAATCTGGCAGCTTCATTGCTAAAGGTGCAGTCTCCACTGAGGTTAGCCGCTCGGATCTGTAACAATGACAAATAAAATTGTTTCTGATTTTTAATCCCCATTAAAAACAAAGATAAATTCACTCAACTGAGGGGGAAAAAATTACTGTGGGATATTTATCGCTACAATAAAGACTGTTCAATTTTTCACATCATTCCAATCGTAACATCCTTTTTTCATTAAGAGATATCAAGAAGAAGAAGAAGAGATAAAAGGTACATTACGACAAAGAATTTAAATCAAACATTAATATAAAAAGACATGACACAATGTATATAACATAAAATGGAAAATAATAATAACAGTCCTAAATATTTTTAAAAAACAGCTGGAAATACAACACAAACCCCAGGTGGGCTGACGGTAAAACAACTGAATAATAATTATATTTATCTACAAAATGTGTAACACAGATATTCATGCTCTTGGAAAAAACTAAATTTTTTGCTAATGTGGACGGACTGTAACTTATCTGACAGGTGAATGTGACGTCCAGACATTTAATTTTAATTTTGACCGTCTGCCATTCGTTGTACATTAGTGATAGTTGTTAACGTTACCAGTCAGGACTGCATCCAGGCAGTGCAGTAGAATGCTGTGATTGGTCAGAAAGGGCTTTAGGGAGCCTAGCAGCAGAGCGTAGGGGCAGAGAACTCATTCTAAATGTCAATATTGTTCCATCTTGTCAATCTAATTGAGCAAAGCCTAAATGGAGATGTAGATTAAAAAGTGCAGCCCTAAATGAGCATCTGGAGGAGAGAACAGGAGTCGACAGAAAAATGTGGAAACAGTCAAAAATTTCTGATCGAAAGAACCTGGTTTTGCTACTCATTGAATACTCTACAAAATTCTGTTACAGGTTAATTCTGATAACGTGAATATAACACAAAAGACTGAAAGACAGCTGACTACTGCATTAGAAACCAAAGTTACTATTGCTCAGAAATGAAGTCACAAGAAATATGATGCACCTCAGAACAAGCAAGATGTCTGTAGCTGTTGAACCAGTCAACGTGGGCCCGGCAGTGGTCAAAGGCATGGATGAGCTCATGTGTGACCACTCGGGTCATGTGCGACTGCTGGTGGATGTTGTTCTGACACAATACGATCTGCAAACAAGACAAACCTCATTAATGTCCAACAGGTCTTTGTCGACATCGACTCATACTCGTCTCTTTCTCACCTGAGAAGAAGTTGCATCAAAGCCCCCGTTGACCTTTCCGTCACAATCTTCACAGGAGAAATGTCGGTCTTTTACGACTTTGCTGTGTGGAAGTGAGACAGTAAATTGATCCTGGCGCAAAAATAAGCAATCTTAATAATCGCACAGCAGAGAAATGACGCATGAATCAATCAACAGTAAGAATATTAACAGATTTGGATGCTGTGTGCGTGAATGCAGTAGATGTTCCGATCAAAATGGTAAGACACGTTCATCTGAAGCAAAGCTTATTTGCATACGTCAGATCCAAATCATGCAGCAAAAACAGCTCTGCTGTGCAATATGTGCGCCGACAATTTTTTTTCAGAACCAGCCTTCACTTTTTCAGCAGTTTGTACTACAGTAGCTCTCCTGTAGGAGTGGACAACACCGGCTAGCCTTCCCTCTGCATACCCATCAAGAGGCCTTGGGTGCCCATGACCCCATGGTCAGTTCACTAATTGTCATTCCTTGGGCTACTTTAGTAGACAAGGACCTGCAATTGTGAAGGGGATTTGACCCAGTTATCTAACCATCACAATTTGGTCTTTCAGATCCTTAGACTTGCCTATTTCTCCTTCTTCTAACATGCCAACTTTGAAAGAATATAATGTCACTTATATAGTGCCATCGTAATGAGATGTTGACGATTCCAGTATTAACTCTCAGTGATTCTAACATTATGGCAGATCAGTATCTCTTTAGATTAAGTTTATTCATGTATATGTATGTATATAAAGAGATTACTGGGTTGCTGTGACATTCATATATGCTTGATAGCCGGAGTTATTAGTTTAGTTGAAAAATTCATGATTCCTAATAAGGGTGGCCCAGAAGTGTATAACAAATTTTACACAAATACCCTCTTGGACGTGGTATTTTTCTTTTGTTTATCCACAGATTATTTATACATAACAATAATAACAATAACAGATACAATGTTACTAACACTAAAAATAAATTATTTTAGGTCTTACCTGTCAAGAGCTAGGTTATGCAAATACTGCGGGTAATTGTGGAACTATTTAAAGTTTATTATAGCTAGGAAATTCAGGCGAGGCTAGAAAGAAATACAACCAATGGTCAGAACAAGTTAAATTAAGGCTGGGCGAGTCATCGTAAAGCACGATTCAGACATATGCAATCTCATTTTTGTACAGCTGCAGCATTTTAATTCGTAACATATTCTGCATCAAAGCGAGCAAGTTTTGTTCCAATTCACTGTCACTGACCGTTTAGGAAAAAGAGGGTGGCCTTATGAATGTGGTGTATCTGTGTCATGGGGGATTGTGTCAACTGTGGGCTTAGAGGTCAGAGGGTTATCATCGCGAAGCACAGGCAGAAACAGAGATAGTTTCTTATTAACCCTAAACAACTTCATCATCATCTATCTAGGCTGCGCTTATACAGCGATAAATGATCTGATTTTAGCAAGAATTGCCCAGTCTCATGTTAAATAGAAACACTTTTTACAACCACCGTCCTCCTATTCACTTAAGAATATTTCTTAAGTTAATATTTCACTTAAGAATTATTTAAATAATGTATGCCAATATAAATAAATAATAAACTGTATCTTGAATTTACCAACTTACTCTCAAATATTTTGTGGTAGTTTGATTTATTACATCTATCATTTTGGGTATACATCACTTACTTTAATCATTTTTTTCGAAAAGTCATAGATCTTTTATGATTATTATTCGCTAATGTAAATAATGGTGGCAGGCTGTTTGAAGCAATGAGGGCAGCAATGAAACAACCTGGAATTTTATTTTTCATACATTGATACGTACCATCCTGAACTTTTCATGGCACTGAGGAGGAGTTTGGCATACGGACCTGGAAGAAGCACAGGAAACAGAGTGTCCAACAACATAAATCATTCGCATTATTATATGCATTCAACGACAAGAACCACTGCTAACATTTATGGCTAACTGCAAATATCGCTACAATAACATCCAGGCTAAACCGTTTGGAGTGCTCTTATAATTAAATAACAGACCCATTTTGAAGAAACCATATTAGGACACGAAATCCCTAAAACCTCCACATTTTAAGAGGTTACTAGCTAGCAAGGATACTCACTAGTTTCCAATGCAACCTGCGCCATGACCCGACACTTGTGATTGAAAGTGAATACACTCTCCCCGATTGATTTCTTATTGTTTTCCCCTCTAGTTCGCTCCGGGAAGAGGTCGTATCCATATTTATCCTCCTGTTTAGGCTGGTCCATTGTATGAAATGTGTAAAACGATTTGGAAATGTCACCATAAGGTCCTCTGGTTGGCTACTGCTAGCTACCAAGAGAGGTCATCATTGTAGATCACGTGGAAGTTGTGGGTCAAAGGTAATAAATGGAAATACTTATTTTGATGTAAATTGCAAATCCGACTTCAAAAATAGACCAATACATATAGTGTATACAATTCAGTTTTATTTTTTTTATTTTTTTAAATGTGTAAAATACGTTTTGTTGGGGACTAGCATAGATCGTGTATTCCGGTCGTAAAGGTAAGATGTTTAATTTGTTATAGCAACCTCTTTAACGCGCCGGACACAAAGAGATTGTAGCCTGTCAGACTATTGAAATCTTTAATATATATTCCAATGTAAACAAGTTTGGCTTGTTAACTATTAATCATTAACATTGAAATATGTGGTCAACACAAATCACTTTTTTGTGTTGAATTAATAACTGACAGACACAATCTTTTCTCCACTTCGTACGGATCAGTATTAACTTATCTCACGATACTGGTTCTTTGTTTGTTCACGTAGTCCTATATCAGATTTATTTTTTCTCGTTAGCCATTGCTATTGCCGTTAATTATCTCACTTGTTTACATGCTTCTGCCCAATGCAATGACGTGAAGTCACTGGGAATCATAGGGAAATAAAGGGAATCATTTGAAAATGTTACGTCAGGGAAACGTTTCGACGCGTTATCGGCTGTAATAGAGACGATCTTTGCCTACGTCTTACGTAGGATCAGAAGCGCAAAGGCTGCTGGTATTTTGCTGTCATGGCTCCGAACTTAAACACAACTCTATCAAGATAAACGTATTTTATTGTGGTGTTTAGCCATATTAATCGCAAATCCAATTTTTTCTGAAATCATCAAGCCGAGAAAGGAGCATCCGTTGCTTTATCAGGTTCATGGTGCTAGATAATCACCTGTATTTCATTTATTTCCATTTAATTATTGGTATATGTGACAGATAGCAGTAGCTGCTAAGAGTTGAAACGTGTTTTCGTTTTGGTTGCAACATAAACTTCAAGACATCCACATCAAGGACGGTTTAGAAATTGCCACCTGTTTGTTTTAAAGTGAGTAACATGTCCGGGGGAAACAAAGCCATTGAGGTTCAGCTTCAGATGCGGCAAAATGCCGAGGATATGCTTAGCACGATGAGGGATTTGGAGAACTGGAGGAAAGATATAAAGAAGGAGGACGAAGAGGTGCAGGCGGCAGGACATCAGAAGAGCCAGGTTTGTCCCTTCTTCCAACTGGACACATTCATCCATCCCGGGAACAGGTAATATATTAGATGACCTTCTAATCTCAGCATTCTATTGGCTCTGTGTTGCAGAAGAAGCTGCCACCAGTTCGCAACAAAGACTACAAATCAAAGATGAAGGAAAAGAAGAAGACGGAGCACAATGGCGATGCAGCCAATACAGCATCAAGAATTAAAGCATATGACTATCGGTCATGGGACAAGTTTGACGTGGTGGTTAAGGCTTTTCCTATAAATTATTACCAATACAATCAGTGGCATAATTACATAGTTGACTAAAAATGAATGCTTCTGTCTTGGCAGGACAAGGCTCTGTCAGAGGTGGATAAGGAGGACAGTCCTGCAGAGTCAAATGAGTCCGACTCGGAGGATGCTGCAGTTGATAAGGAGAGAGCGCTAGCTGAGAAAGAAAAGGTAGAGTAGTATGAGTAGTACTACAAATTAAGCACAGATTAAAGAGATGGGAGCCTTACCTAAAGCAGAGTATATTCTTATTTTTAGGGAAATGCGTTTTTCATAGAGGGAAAGTATGAGGATGCCATAGAGTCTTACACCAGAGGGATGGATGCGGATCCTTACAACCCCGTGCTTCCAACGAATCGAGCCACCTCCTTCTTCAGACTCAAAAAGTAAACAGTGAAGATTATATTGCTGCCATGTATTATTCAAAAAAGTATTATTCAACAAATCTACCAATACAAATGTGAATGTTTATGCAGTCTTATGGTGTTAATAAAAAGGTTTTGTTCCCTTGTAAATCATAAATTGTTCTATTAGGTATGCTGTGGCTGAGTCAGACTGCAACTTGGCGATAGCTCTTGACAGCAATCATTTCAAAGCGTATGCACGGAGAGGAGCAGCGCGGTTTGGAATGAAGAAATACGAATCTGCATTAGAAGGTGAGAAACTGTTAAATTGATTTTATTGTCTGCTTAACTCAGCAGCAGTGAGGTTACAGTGTGACTTTATTTCTGAATAGATTATGAGATGGTTCTCAAGATCGATCCTGGGAACGTGGAAGCACAGAATGAAGTGAAAGTAATTAAAGAGGTGAGTGTGATATGACGATTTGGGTATTAGATTAATTTCTTTGGGGTCGCCCAATTTCTGGATAAACAAATAAAAAGTGTTAGAAGCTCAGTGCAGTTTGTTGCATTTTTCTCTTTTTTTGCCTGCATCGGTGGGGTTTTCTTCTGTCCTTTTTATTTATAGTTCTCTCACACTGGGGGAATTGTCTCTCTCTCTCATGCTCACATTGTTACTGTTTTTGCTGCTCTGCCTCATATGGTCTAACAGTCTCATTTGTTGAGGGAGAAAATGGAAGCCCCTTTTTGTTGTAGCTGATGTTCAAAAAAAACAAACTGCAGACTCACTGTACTTCAGAAATGACGGTGTGTAGACATAGAAGATCACGTCTTTTTCCCTCTCTGGTCTCAGACCCTTGGACCGCAGGACCCGGCGACCCTTAGTGAAATGACGCAGCCACAGGAGGTTCCCAACGCAGACCCCGAGCAGCAGAGACGGATGGAAGAACAGCAGAGACGCCAGGAGGCAGTAATGCAGAAAGACAGAGTAAGATTAGAAGTAGCCTTCTAGTGTGCTATGTTATTTTGATGTTATATCAAATTATTCTAAGATTCTAATTTTATTGCAGGGTGATTTATCACCTACAAGTCAATTATTCATTTTTAAAAAATCAATCAAGAGTAATTTCAATATAAATTTGCCTCATCTATTAATCAATCTTTTGGGGAAATCAAACTGTTTGTTTGGGAGTTCTGATGTTTGCTGAACACATCTTTCAGGGTAACGCTTATTTCAAAGAGGGGAAGTATGAGGCAGCTGTTGAGTGCTACAGCAGAGGCATCGAGTTAGATACCATGAACGTCTTACTGCCTGCCAACAGAGCAATGGCCTTCCTCAAATTGGAGAAGTGAGCATAACGTTTATTTCGCCAGCACAATTTAGTTTTTTGACTGAAAACTCATTTGTTTTATAAATGTAAAATGTTTGCTGCAGGTATGCCGAGGCAGAGGAGGACTGCACTAAAGCCATTTCTCTGGACCATACTTACTCCAAAGCCTTTGCCCGCCGGGGAACAGCCAGGGTGGCTTTAGAGAAACTGCAAGAGGCCAAACAAGGTGCCGTATTAAACAACTCTATCTTCCGAAGTCTGTCACATATTCAGCAGTATTCTCCCATGTAATCTGTGTTTCTATGTTTTAGTGTGTATTTCATCATATGTTTCAACATTTGTCCATTTTAAGGCAATTAAAGTGAAGTCGGTCAAGTGTATGAATAGAAGTCCTTTCAATTCTGCATTCTCTTCAGCTAGACTCGCAAAGATTTAGCAAGAGTTCTCCCAAAATGGAAATGCACTGGAATAATATGATCAGCAGCAGTAATGACAACGGCAATATTTTAGTTGTACTAAACATGTATGTGGGTGTTTGTGTGTTACAGATTTCCAGGTGGTATTGAAACTGGAACCAGGGAACAAGCAGGCCCAGAACGAGCTCCAGAAACTCCAGATTGTACGTTTCAGAATCGAATTAGTCGGTCAAGTGACCTTAGTTCATATGATACAGAGAGGATCAAGGAACAATCCATAACAGTTGTTATGAGTTTTCTGATAAAAAGGCAATTCTACATTTCCAAAATCATAAGATTATATATTTTCGAAAGATGATTATATTCCATACTGTGGGACACGACAGACTTGATCCTGTGCAGGATGCAATTCTCACTTGTTTATGTTATTACATTGTGTTGTGTTGTGTTGTGTTAGGCTATGGGTGACAGCAACCTTCTTCAAACCCCAGACGGCACACAGAGGAGAACAGTGCAGCCAATAGACAAACCGGCCCATTTGCAGTCAACAGTGAGTTGTCATTTTTCAATTAAAATGTATTTTTGTTGAAAATACTTTAATACATTCTACCACAGACCGATAAGTCAAGTAAAAATGTATATGTAATGTGTAATATTTGCTAAACTATAGCAGTTTTAGTCTTTTTTTTCATGTTTCTGCACCTAAGCATGTGTATTGAGCCATGAATTGGTAGAAAGCATTTCTTAAAATACGTAGTTTGATCTTGCAACCGATAGATGTTATTTCTGTGTGTTGCATGTGACCTAGACCAGCCCTCCTTGAAAGACTAGTCTATTACTCTTTATTTGGAACTAATACCAATCAAAGAGGGCGTGGCACCCCGTATGTAAAACATGAAGAGAAAACAAGACAAACAAAAATGAAAATAAACAGACATTAACAAGCGGTGTAGTGGTTTGTGTTCCAATGCATTCCAGCCAGTCCACAGAACTGAACACAGAGCAGTTTTAGTTTAAAAGATAAAATAATTTAATATTAAATTGATTCATGTGGATAATAATGTTAACAAAACTTGTGAAAAGTAACTAAATTTGAGTAATTCGCTCCAACATTCACAGTAAGCCATAACCTTGTATGTCCAGCAGGGGGCAGGATATTGGAGACCTCACATCTTTCTTTCTTTTTTTAACTTGATTGAATTCACTTTCCAATAAATGATCTGATCTTTTGTCTTGGATGGAAAGACATAGAATTCTTTTTTCCAGTATTTTGCCTGATACTGAACATGCATCGTTCTCCAGAAACCACTGAGGAGGATTGACATTGAAGAAGTGAGTGGAAAAATGTCGGTGTCTGAGGTGCAGCCGGAGCCCCTCGTTCAGGAAGTGGTAACGGAAACTGAGGACAAGTCCTCTCCACTGTCGACATCACCCAGCGCCAAGATGATCAAGATCGAGGAGATAGCAGAAGTCCCTCCACAAACATCAGACCTGTTAGTTTCACGCGCTCTTTTATTTCATAATATTGGATATTTTGTTTATGAGTTTTCTTAGAAACATTTCTGTAAAATGCATTTATTTGTTGGAATGTGGTATCCCATATTCCCACCGAGTAAATATGTCTGCTGCTTCTGTTTTCCAGAGTTCCTTCTAGCAAACAAACCAAACGGCCAGCGCAGGAAGAATTCTCATATCCCGCTCAGCAATCAACCAAACCCTCGTTAACAGTAACAGACCTGCCCCCTCCACCCACCAGCTGTCTGCAGCTTGAGGCAGAGCTCCGAAAGATTGGAAACCAGCCTGAAGTGATTTATCGATACCTGAGGGTGAGCTGCTGCCGTACGCTGTAATTTACCCATACCAGGATCATTAGTGTAATTATATGCCATTTGCACCGTAATCTGTCACTGACAATGTAGGCATGCTTATATAAGGACATTTATTGCTTATTCTTTTATGGTCTTCATGATGTATTTATTTTCTCATCTCTTTTTCAACATTTTTTTCATTTCCACAGATGCAATTTGAGTATCATTTTAAATCAGCGATAAACACTTGTGTCTGAAAATTGATTTAAAATATCGATATGATTACTTTGTTTTTGATAGGCATTTAGAAAATACAGCATTTTTTACTTTAATGGCAAAAAATGTCACTAGAAGCTGGACAACTGAACAGAAATCCTAAAGATTACAAATTGTCTATATTGTCTATTTTACAACTGAGCTTTTGGGTGGTGTTGTCCTGGTTTTGCAGCAAATCAAGGCCGAAGCCTTCGTCAACATTTTCCATCACACCGTTGAACCTGACATTCTCAATCAGATCTTGAGGACTTTGCGTGACTTTTATATCAAGTGAGTTTCAGATAATGCTCAAAGAAGAAAAGTCTATATAGAAACAGATAGTATTTGGTCCATTTGTTAACGGTATGCTTGTGCAGGAATGAAGAACCGGCCATCACTCTGGAGGTCCTCAGGAGTCTGTCGAGCGTGAAGCGATTCGACATGGCCATCATGTTCATGTCGTCCTCCGAGAAGAAAGGTTGAGTCTGTTTGATGGCCGTCTTTTTTTTTTCACTCTGACGATTCATCATATTTATAATGACTGTGCTGCTTCTCTTTTCTGCAGTGCTGAAAGAACTATTTGACTTCCTTCACCAAGCAGAGCTGGAAGGGTCGTCTGTAGCGGCCCTGCAGAAGAAGTATGGAGTGTGACGCTGGGATTTTAGGAGACTGTGCGACTTCAAAAAGACTTTAAATTTCAACACACAATGCTGCATTCTTGTCAAAACCAAGAAAACATATATATATGTTTATATATATGTTATATATATATATATGTTATATATTGGTTAATGTCTCATCCAATTCACTTTCATTAAAGTCACCTGTGGAAATATGTAAAACTTCCTACTCTCCTCATAACAACATAAAGCTGGAAATTGTTCATCTGCTACTGTTCATCTCATTGTTATTGGCTGTTTTCAGAACAGGGAAGCCTTTTCTGTGTGCTAAGACTGCAGTCACACCACAAGAGCGAGGGATGATTATAGTACCTAGAACTTACTTTTGAACTCAACTATTATCTCCTTTTTGAGAAAAGGCTGGGGTGACATAAGTGTAGGATGAATGTTTGAACTCATCAACCACTACCATTAAGCTCCAAGTGAAATTTAAGCCATGTGAACAACGGTTTGTAATAGTTGCCTTAAAAAAATGGAACTAGCTGATGTCACTCAGACATACATGTGAAAGGAATAAAAGGGCTGAGCGAAGTGTGGCAAAGTTTTTTTTTAAAACGATCAACACATGCCTGATTCCTAATGTAATATTAAATAAATAAAAATGATAATTTAAGTTTCAATTTATAAGAATAGAGTTAGACATGATGAAGCTCCAACTGAGTGGGGTCTCTACAAGGTCTGAGCCCAGCGGTGCCCCTTCCGAGCAACATTCAGTGATCCGTTGTCGTACAGTGACATTAACAACAGGTCCAATTGAAAATGATCCACCCCTTCTAGGCTGAGTCTTGTTCCAGCCTCGCCTGTTGGTGCACCTTCATTTGAGAATGAAACGGTTTTTGCTATTAACGGGGTGTTACGTTTGAGTAATAATACCAAAGAAACATCATTTCTTTGGTATTATTACGGAATATTGGACTCTCTAAACTTACCGTGAAGTGCCAAAACATTTGGCATGTTTTGAAACTGTAAATAAAAAAAACAGACTTATGACATTAGCTCAAACTTTGGTAAAGTCTGTTTTTAGAAAACTGTTTGACCGTTATTAGCAGTTTTGGTTGTATCAGGTTACATCATTCTGATGGCTAGTCCACACATGCTTTAATTTGTCCCTCATCGAATCCAACTCATTGACCCTATTTACCTGAAATGTCCCCCGGGGCCCCTTACACCGTAGCATATACATGCATATATATACATGCATATATATACATGCATATATATACATGCATATATATACATGCATATATATACATGCATATATATACATGAAAGTGTGCTCAACCAAACAGTTGAGTAGGACATGAAAGGGTTAAGCATGAGGGTGTAGCATACACAACCAATATCACCATCCAACCTGCAGATGGATCCAATGTTAACTCAAGACCAGTTGATCAATTCACACATATTTCCTCTTACATTATTCTGAAAGTGTTTCACACCACTGCACAGACCTGGTTAGAATTTAACTCGCTCAAAGTTATGGTTTCAGTTAGATCACTGGATTTGGTGACCTTTTTCCAAATCCCAGCAACCTTAACGGTAGACTGAATACAAACACTCGTGTGGAAGCTTCAAGTACAGAATCTGCTAATCTGATATATTTTACAATAGAAAGAGGAAAAAGTTTCAGACTCTTGCGGGATAAAGTCATCAGTGCATTTTATTTATGTAGGTACATTTCCCACATTTTAATTGTTATCAGTCTTGTGAATTATTTTCCAGTTCATTTCATCCTTTCACTCTCCTTCCTTCACACATGGGCATTTATCTTCTTCCCCACATCGCTTTCTTATAATGTAAACACGGTTCAGCCAAAAGTCAACATGCAAACCTAATGGATGTGAGTAATGTGTAACGTGAGATCACAGGAACATGAGTCGGTGAGATTGCTTTTTCACAATTCAACTATTTCTTCATCAGAGACGGAGGGACAAAGACAGAAAGGGCGGAAACCTTTTTTTATGCAGGTATTACGAAGAACGGTATCTGCCGTTTTAACTCAATAATAATCAAGCAAACAATTAGAAATAAAGCCAAACAGCTTTAAAATGCTAATTTCTTAATTGTCCTGTTCTAATTTATTCCATTTTTTTTAACTTATCTTTATTTGACCAGGAAGTGTCTTTGAGATTAAAAATCTATTTTACAAGCAGCAGCCAACAACACATTTGAAAATGCATCATAAACTGAATGTTATACAAACAAATCCACATCAAAACAACCAGAGGTCTCCATGTTTTCTGTATAATGTATTTCAGCATATCAATTATTTCAAGCAAGTCCATTTTTAGATCATTTGTGGAAAATGTAGTTTCCCAGATCTGTCAAAACATGAGGTGACAGAGAGAAGGGTCAGAGGTCAGCTTCAAGTCTACCCGATGTGGCTATATGGAAGAAATGTAGCAGAGTTGTTGTGGGCAGGTGTTGACTGAGGTCCAATCCAACAAATCATATCATATTTATTCAGCACTTGATATAAAATGTGGTGGTTATCTTCGTTTTTTTGGGGACATCTTTATAGTGGCTATTAACGATTATTCTTTGCATTATTAATATGTTTAAAATAATATAATGCCTAATAGTATTAGTATTAGTGTGATATTTAAATATGTTACTACATTATTGGATAAATAGCAGATAAACAGAAAATATATTGTATAATGATGATTATATAATGTCATATTATGTTGTATTATGTCAAGAGATAAATTTAAGAATCATTTCTTAGATGCATAGAAGGTCTAATAAATTTTGAGCCCCAAGTGTCAACTAAAGTTATACGAGCAGAATTCACAGTGAGAGAGCGGCAGAGAAGACGGCCAGGAGCAGGAGCACAGCTTGAGTCCCTTCAGGACGACTGCCAAAGCTGCGATTTGGTGCTGAACACAGGATAAAAGACCAAAACAGGATAAATTATAGTACACACATGTAAAATGTTAAGATCATGCACATCAAGCTCTTTAAGACTGTTTAACTACCTTTTATCTGTACTGATTTTGAGGCTGTTGCCGTCTTCCTTGAAGCCGTGTTCTCAGCCTTACACTCGATAGTGAGGGATTCTTGCAGGTAATCCACCGTTATCTCAATCACAGCGCCCCTCACCGTGTTACTGCCCAAAGACGACACGTAGTGACAAGAGGGCAGACATTCAGATGTGCAAACAAACAGCTGCGTTTGGCCAATCTCTATGACGTCAAGGCCTTTGATTTGAATGTCTGAGGGACCCGCTGAAAGACAAACATAAGAAAAGATTATTGCCGAGGAAATGTTCATGAGCTGTAAGTAATAATAAAAAAATCAAACAAAATACTTTATATTTCATGGTCTAAGGGTCGTCATTCAGGCAGACGTATTGGAAGTCAAAGAACAAAATCTTTCTGATTTAATGTATACAAATCGGCTCAGAAAACACTTTTTCAAGCCTTTTAGCTCAATTTTGATTTTTTTTTTTGCTCAGCTCAGATTTGGTTATTATGGCAGTTCATAAGAATCCTGTATCTAGATGTAATTTATCCACCAAAGGTGCAGGCATTCACATCTGCATCACCAACGACAAAAATTGTCATATCTATCTTCGACTTCATGTTCAAACCGAAATGGAAATGGCGGTAATAGATATTTGTGTGACGTTACCACACTACTCAGTACACACATCTAGCTAAGAGTCACACAAATTCCAATATGACTGTTCATGCGTCAGGCATGACTACTAACTGGATAGATATTCAAACAAGAAGCACATATTTTGTTTGAGATTTTGGGCAAAAACCTTGCTTACGTGATGATTTATATGAAGAAAGTGATACGACTTTCATGCTTAGGAATCTACAGGGAGCAGCTAGTTAGCTTAGCTCGGCTTAACTTAGTAATTCCCCAATGAACAGGCTGTAATGTAAGATGTTATCAATTGTTTAGAAAGCGTACATTTTTTTAGCAAAATAGGACCAAAAAAAGTTGTGTTTGCAGGCCTCTGCGTCCAGTTTTGTAATCTTTGGAGAACAGGCGCAGGAGGCCAGCTGTTTCTAGGTTACGCTAATGGACGCCAGCTTTCACTCCTCTTCTCGCCGACCTCCAACCAGACCGAGGATTCATGTGTTCTATTTGTTCTCTGCACTGATGAGTGTTTCTGTTTGTAATAATATTTGTCTACTCCAGAATATCTGGTAAAAGATCTAAACCAGCTGCTCAGTGACCTTTAGGGGTAGAAAGCGCTTTATTTATTCTTTCCTCCTGTGTTGTGTTCGAGTTAGCTTAGTTTCATGTACGTAGAATACATAAATCTGTTCTACAAGCACTGCGGCCGAGTGGTCTTGGGTCATGGGTCAATATTTCCCTTCTCTTTCGTAATAAGGAATAAAAAGGGAGGGAAAATAATGATTAGATTTTAGATCTGTATGACATTATCCGTTATGGCTCGCAGTGCAAAACCTCCAAAATCTTACCAAGTATAACTGTCTAATTACTTATCAAAATATGTCATTGCACCTGAAATGAGACACAAACACTTAACATGTAACGTTTCAATTGGGACTTGATTTTTGGCAAATCAGCTTTGATTTCTCAATAATTTACAGACATATCTCATCATAAAATGCTTCAATATCACTTGAAAATTCTTAAAATAATACTTCCTAATCTTATTTCAAGTAGTTGATGGTCTTAGATTTAAAAGAGTTTTACTATCCTACAACTTGAATATGTTAAATACACCTGAAATCATGCCATTTACATACGTATAGTAACAAAAAGGGACAACGTTTTTTCAGGATGACTGGCTCATACTAAGACACAACACTTCCTAATAATGGTTTTCCAGATTCCCCAGCTAATTTTTAGATTTTATTACATATATCTTTTGTATAAATACCCCGTCTCATTTCTTGAAGTTTTACCAAGCAAATGTTTGCTCCTCTAATGGCAGATTTTTTTTTTTTTTACTTATTAAAAGCTAAAAACTACATTGTATTCAGAATTCTTTACTCATTTTTGAAGGGCGAGTTATTCCAGTGCAGTGCGGGCATGACACAGGTATAAATGTCACCTCATCTGACGTTTTGCAAGAAAGTAAAGATGTGTTTTTCTGAACATGGACATGGAAGGACGTTAGAAAGAGCTGAAGGAATTTATTCAATAGAAGTTGATAGAGGAGAGATGACACACAAATTCTGAATGATACTTTCTGCTCTTCTAAGTATATAACCTCCAATAAAGAGTGTCATGCGACTAGTATAAGGTTACCCTTTAACATTGACGCACTGCATTGTTTCTTGATTTAGGATTGCACATTTTATTTGCATTAATATAAAATCTTATAGAGGCATAAATTTGAATATTCCTTCACAGGAGTCTGGGCTCCTCTTGTAGTGTTAAATATTCAAGTGGGAAGGTGTTCTGTCGAGGTTTAGGTTTATCACAATTAATAGGGAAACTTCACTTACTTATCACACCTATATATCGACTGGCAGAGATATACATTCCAGACACTCGATTGGTGGCTTTGCAAGTGATAACTTTGAAGTTATCCTGCTCCTTAGGGGTGATAGAAATAACGTTTCCTTGACCACCAACCCAAGGCCCTTTATCTGTCCTCCAGACGTATGTACAAGAAGGTCGGCAGAAGGCTTGGCAACTGTAAGTGTGTTTCACCGACGGATTCAACAAATCAGGGCCTGAGAGGGAAATGTTGGAAGGTCCAACTGAGTTGAGAGAATGAGAGATATATGAGACCACAGACGCGAAATACATTCACAAATTTTTCATACATCAACCCAAAAAAATATTCAATTTAATAAGAAAAAAGAAAATGCTTACCTAATACTTGCAGTTGCTTAGTTGCAGTGGCGGTCTTCCCTGTATTTTCATCTGTGACAGTACAAGTCGCAGTTAACCCCGGCATCCAAGCACTCATAGTGAAGAATAGCACATTACCATTCCCCTCTGCCGTGTGTCCATCCAAAAACATGGAATAGGAACAAGCTTCGCAGATGGAATCACACTCAAGGCTGCTCGGCACCCCAACAGTCACATAGTCCGGCCCAACGAGCGTACAGTTAATCTCCTGTCCTGGAAAAATTCAACATGGTGCCATAATGTAGCTGGAATTGATCAAACACAGAGGTTAAATCTACTTTTATATTCTTTATTTGAATTTATGAGCACTTACCGTCGTTGTCATCGAGAGCAGGGGTCTGTTCATCTGCAGATGATACTGGCTGAAAACCTACAGGAGATGAAAACATATTTCTCAGACAACGAAAACAGCATCTGGTATTAAACCTCAAGGGTCATTCTTTGCTTCGATAAAAATAAATGCTCTGATTCACCCCCTTAATGTCCTTGCCGGGTAAAACACTGGAACAATTAATTCCTTGCTTATTCTATTTTTGGGAGGAATTAATATCGTTGATACTTTATATTTATTATTAAATGACAAATTGTTTGATCGAGAATGTTTAAAAAAAGAAATCAGACTTATAAAAGGATTTCATGATGAAATATCACTGGTAAAGAATGTTTTGAGAAAACTGTTTTACCCTTGTTAGACTTTTAAAGTTACATTATTTTGTTTGTCCGCACATGCCAAAAGAAAATATCCCACTTATTAAATGGGACTTTTTCACTGGTCTTGGCTTTTGCCTCCTCCTTGGTGGCCGCCGTGACCTGAGGTGTCCCACAGGGCTCCATCCTTGGACTGTTAGCCTTAAGCGTATACATGCTGCCACTGGGTCACGTAATAAACAGGTTCAGTCACACTTCTCAATAAGAAATAGTGTCTCAAAATGTTTTTTTTTACATTATCTATAGAGCGGGTCCGCTCCCTCGGAGGCCACCATGTTGTGTTTCCATGCTTGTACAGTAACATAGACCAGACAACCGACTCACTCTAGAGAGGGATTTACACCTTTTTAGGTTGAAGTAAAAACGACAAAGAAACTCCAGTGAATAAGAACATTTTGAAAACGAATACATTATTGCTGGATGGCTAGTTTATCTGGTGAATTGTTTTGTGATTTTTCAGAAAATGTAAGATTATACTTACTTTTAACACAAAAAAGTGCAAATAATATTAATTATCTTTATATGTAAGCTTTGACCATTAGAGTTACAAAGTAAAAAACAAATATATCTTCTAAAGGAACTCCCTTGCTTGACATTCATTACGCTATTTTGACACTTGAAGGCCACCGTAGGTGCCCCCCACCTTCCATGGATAGAGACATTACTGAATGTGGCACTAAATTTTAGTCACTGCACCTTTAGGGTTACTAGATTTGTAACAGCCAACAGCTAAAATTGTGTGGATCAGCACTTTTATTTGGATTTGAACTAAATTGATCACTCAGATACTAAAATCCTAATCCTATATACATTCATTATCCCAACATTCCTAGTTGTCATGCAATATTACCTTAGAAATTAAAGAAATGTCAGAAATGTAATTTCTTTTCCCTTTTCAAGTCCTTGCAGGGTGCAGCATGACCACTTCTGTTTATGTTAGCTAATATTGGATAACCAGCAAACATGCTGCACAACTGACATTAAATATTCTACCTTAAAACAAGGTTTTGACATTTATAACGATCCCATAACATTTTGGTCATTGGTTTTCAAAGTCATGTCCGGATACCTCCTATTTTTTTCCCCTGGGTTTTCCAGGGAATACGAGGGGGTTCCAATTAGAAGGGAAATATTTTCATTTTCTCTATGATACCACAAATATGAGTAACAAAATGTTGAATACTTTTGAATTTTCTCATGGGTTGAATACACTTTATTTAAAGTAAAATCAGAAGTCCTAACAGATAGAGGGGAGTGAGTCAAAATATTATTAAATATGGTTCCATAGATTAGACCATTTGTGTCAGTTTTGGGGTCCTTGAAGTTAAGACGTTTGGGAACCACTGACTTAGTCTATGGTTTCACATTTGGTGTCAAGAAAAAATGTTATACATGCAAACTTGTTTAAAGCAGTATAACAATGTAAATCCTCTACATAACGAGTACAAATACAACATTCCAACTCTGACTTGGATGAAAATTTCCATTAGCACTATCAGCAAGATATACTCTTGTATGAGAATACCTTCTACCACTCTGGCGCTAAATACAGTCTGTTGTGAGCATTTATATAATGTGCCAACATATGTC
This sequence comes from Lophius americanus, assembly GCA_037951165.1. Classification (NCBI taxonomy): domain Eukaryota; kingdom Metazoa; phylum Chordata; class Actinopteri; order Lophiiformes; family Lophiidae; genus Lophius; species Lophius americanus. Next base: position 1,335,093 of record JBBDHG010000098.1, on the reverse strand, counting down.
TGGTCTTTGATTATGATCATTCATGCACTAGTGTGTAAGTTTAATTTTGTTGTTAAGGTGGGCTGATTGAAATGATTATATGCTTTGTTGCGGAATTTAATCTACACCAATCTATAATATTAAAAAACGTTTTTTTCTATTCAAAACCCCCATCTGCAACTTAAGGATTCATAGATATGCCGTGAACTAAATTGTAAAGTATTAAACTTCTGAAGTTCGAAGGAAGTGAAGTGAAAGGTAACTTGAAATGGAAAAACTTTATCATTAATAATTTCTGTGTAATTACAATTGAAATTTGATTGACATTTACAACAAAAGGTAAATCTATTACCTGCAAGAAAAAGCAGCAGCATAAATCTGCTGAGATTTGAGCATCCTCTGCACTCTTTAGACGTGGAGGTATTATCCATTGTCCTGTGAAACTCAGATTTGAACAGCCACTGGGAAATATAAAGATGCAGGCGCTGCAGAGTCATTCAGTCAACACCAGCAGACAAATAGTTCTTATCGGAGAAAGTTTTGAAGAAATGAACCTGCCCACTTAGTCACCCTAATGGAAAATGACATGGCTTTTTACTAGATTCAAGGTCAAATCAGGACAATGTGATCAAATGTGTCACACCTAGGAACCTTTTGCATCATGAGTGAAATGGTTTGGAGATTGGCCTAAGAATGAAAATGTCACAGGTCTGGTCATAGTAAGAGGGAGTTCACAAAAACACACAGAATGAAATGTGCAAATCTTTTATTTTTGGTTTGAGAAGTTTCTAGAAGGTAAATGTATGATATATGTAGGTATGGGGGATCCACAGCTTTCAAATGTAGAGTTGGTGGTCCAAGTAGTTAAATATCTTCTATGACTATTTTTTGGTGAAGTGGTGAAATTAACCACTTAAATAAAATTTTTAGTCATAACATTTTTATCTCAACTGCAATCAACCCCCTTTGAGCAGCTGCAACTGAAGTTCTACCCAGACAAAACATTTATCCGACACATAACCATTTAGCAGTGCATCTTCAAATGGGTTTATTGTTCAGTGTTCATCATCACGGATAAACTCATAAATCCTTATGGCAAGGCCATGATACTGACTTCCTTCTAGTAAGACCGCTTCTCAGTTCACCTGTATGCTATTGTAGAAGCTACCTGGTTAAATGTGCAATCTTGATTCGTGCGAAAAACAATCAATCTGATCCTGGAAGGCACTTCATCTTTCCCAGAATTTTCAGATGAGCCCTTGATGCAGAATTACACCCTTTATCAGGAACAAACTATAAAAATGCAAACAGATTAACAAAAAAATTAAAAAAAATGCCATAAAGAATATTCTTATTGTAGGAATAAAAATATAATAACATGAGTTTAAACTCAAATTAAGCAAACAAACTTAAAAAAATTACATTTATTGAAAGCAAAAAGACTGACAAGCTAATAATATCCATTACTCCTACACAGACACAACAAGGTACTGACATGGAAATATTGTTCTGGTGCAGATGTGTGTACATGGTCATGTGCAATTTTGTGTGTGTCCAGAGACGTGTGTGCTCCTAAAGTTGTGTCTCTCTGGAGTCCCTGGGTGGCCTGAAGGTCAGTATTTCTGTGAAAGTGTGACCTGCACAAACACAAAAGAGACGACGATGCATCAGACATTCCAAAAGTAGTTTTATCATACTTCTTAATCCAGTTCCGGCTCCTTCTCCTCCCACTCACAGAGACATTCTGCGTACTAAAAGTACCATTAAGCAATCTCTTCAGTGACCTCCTCTGGCAAAGAGCTGGTACTCTTACACTGAGTAAGAGTCTATTTCACGACACATAACTCTCTTCACTTCCATTTATTCACTTTGACTGGTGTGGCATCTCAAGGACTCTTTAGCAGCGACAGCACGTCCAAAAACCGACCGGAACAAAAAGTATCTATCTGCTCTTTGGTGGTGGTCAGGTAGCATTCACTGGATCATTGAGAGCTCTTTAAGTGTCAACACCTGCTGGAAAATAAAGTGTATTTCACATATATATATATATTATATGTATATATGTGCTGATTCCTTGGAAGTTTGTCAATAGAAAGCAAAACCTTTCATATATGGCCTCCTGTCGTACTTATGATCGATGAATGCAGCATTAAATCAAAATTGCCCCCCCTCTTACGTTTCCACTGCTCCAGCGGCAGGTCTGTGTTGTCCATGGTCTGATCATAGGGCAGCGCTTCAGTGACCTCCTCGGTGTCTCTGAACTCACTGAAGAAAGGCAGGTCAAGTGCCTCTGAGGCACTCACTCGCTCCTCGGGGTCCAGGAGCAGCATCTTCTCCAGGACACACACGGCTGTGTTGCAGACACACATATCACATGTCAGCATAACAGTTTAGTGCACCAACACATGGGCGAACTGGAGAACTAGATCTTTACGTACCGTTTGAGCTAGCTTTGGAGAAAATGGAGTGCAGCTCTTTTTTAGGTACCTTTGGCAGACTTCTGAGGTAGTCTTTGGCCTGGCCAAGAGGGCAATCGGAAAGATTTATAGATAGAACTGTATTTATACCCAAATACGAAGTGTGAGTGTTACAGCAGATCGAGAAACTGAAAAACTGGCAGTTGTATACAAAATAGAGAAAATATAATAAAGAGTAAAACAGAAAAAAACATTAACATTAATTTATAAATACTATATAAACATCTGCATATCTGAACTCAATATAAATAAATATGTAAATAAAATAAATGACATAGGGCATGTGCGAGGGGACTTTCATAAGACAGAGAAAAAGTCTAGCATGGACAATATTTAACTCCACCAATGTTCTGAGTTCAGCATTTCACTTAAATACAGAAAACTAAGCAGAATGATGTCTTTGAAACTTTACGGAAGTTTGGGGCATTGGCTCAACAAAGCTAAACAGATATGTATAGAGTTTTTTAGCCTTAGCAGTTCTCTTACTTCTGAAGTCTCTGATTCAATCCCATCATCAGACAAGATGAAGAGCAGAAGCCAGAATTATCTCAAAGTCAAATGATTCAATGGAGGATAAACTATATTTACAGTAACTTAAGTGCTGCTGTGAGTCATCTGTTGGTCAAAATATATCGTAACAGACCTTTACATTAACACATTATAACTTTACATTCAGAGTGTTTTTAATATGTGTTAACATTGAGTGTATCATAAATATGTGAGTCTGACTCAGCGTTTGACTTACATCTTGACTCTGCAGCTTTACAACAAAGTCACTAGTTGGGGTTCCGGTGATCTTCATGATCTCTTTGAGCTGATCCAGGTCTGACAGTCACTGATGTAAGGATCAGCAAGCATAGATGTTTACTACATTACAATGGTAGGATAATCAATATGGAGATAAACAGGGAAAGGATAATTATGCAATTAAACCGATTATTTTTTCTCAACATGGATACGTTTTATTGGTTTCGATTGCTGGTCAGGATCTGAAAGAGGCACTAAAGGTACTTAAAGAAAGCAGACAGAGTTTTTGTGATGCTGGCACATTATAAAATAGTGACATCTTGTTGGTTTGACACCGTCTCTGCAAGATAGCGAAGGATACGATCCTTTCCTTTGAACAGTGGCTTTCCCAGCAGCATCTCTGCCATAATACAACCTGCAGACCAGATATCCACTGCAACACAGAACAAACCTCATCAAACATTTCTGTAGAATCTGGGTTATTGATGAAGTCTCAATGCACTTTCTACATTTCCGTTCACACAAAATGTGAAAACACAGTTTACCAGTTTGCGTGTAGTGCATCCAGTTAAGGATAACCTCAGGTGCTCTGTACCAGCGTGTCACAACATAACCGGTCATCTCTGCATCAGCCTGCCTCGCAAGACCAAAATCGAGTATCTGAAGCAGGAACGCAACATAAATACCTGTATATATATGGGATAATGTCATTAAAACACCTTAATGTAAGTTTAGCGTAAGTTTAGAGTACCTTTAACTCACAGTCCGGATTAATTGCTAAATTTCCTGGTTTAAGATCCTGCAACATACAGACACATAAGAGATAAAGAGAATAGTTATCCATTCAGTCATCAGAGGTAATTTCAGATTTCAGAAAATGAATGCCAATAAATGTTAAATATGCAAGAATAAAATTTTATGAAGAAATCATCCAATTTTAATAATCTAAATCAAATCTTTAATGGAGACTCTTCATCCCTGATTTCTGACTGGAAGGTAATTCCCTGTTCAAAAGCTTATATCTATATCTATATAGACATATAGATATATTTATCTCATATAAATTCTACTTACACTAAAATTGCATTCATATAATAATAAGCCTCTAAATCGACATTTAAATGCCAAGATGTAAAGGATAAGGTATCATTTTGTCTTGGGCGTAGAAAGCGCCCTGTGTGGGAATGCGGATGAATGGGATTGAATTTGAAAACAGCAGGAGCCCCACCCCCAAAGCTCATAGACTGAAAGGTCAGAGTTCACGCACCCTGTGGATGATCCCTGCAGAGTGGATATACTGGGGAGAGAAGACATACAGACAACAGTGAAACAAGGATATGGACCTGGTTTTTGTGATATAATCCAAAAACAGTAATCCCATTACTGGGTAAAATAATTACTTACACCTCTCTAACAGGTAATGTAAGAGAGGTATTTTGGTAATTTAAATAGTATATAAACATTTGTGCGGGATGTCACCTTGAGTCCTTTCATCATCTGGTAGACAAGGAACTGCACTCTCTCTTCTGTTAATCTTTCCAGTTTCATCAGCTTGCCGAGGTCAGTGCCCATGAACGGCATCACCAGGTAACTGCAGACAAGAGAGAGAAATGTAGAGAAACTATTCTAAGCTCAGGATTCAGGAATGGACCAGAACTTACAAGTCACGTAGGCGGTCCAGTGAGACCTCAGCAGTGAAAACATCCAGGAGCCCGATGACCTAGTCATGGGAAATGGTGTCAAATAATTATAAAGTGTTACATTTCACCAAAGGGAAGATGTACAGTTTCTGGAGGATGTTCTTACATTCTCATGCTTCATGTGTTTAAGGAGCCGCAGCTCTCTGTAGGCCCTTTTGGCGAAAAGTTTGGACTGGAAGGGTCGGTGAAGTTTCTTGATGGCAATTTGGGTTCCGTTTCGTCTATCCCACGCTGAACTGAAATACAGAGATACACAATTATACGGTATATTATGGCGAGTTTACATAAAAGTAAAGCCCCAGAGATGAAAAATGATTTAAACTTAAATCACCAGAGATGTTTATCATGTCAGATCATCTATCAGGGAATCCACAGTATCAGTTAACGATAACATTAAGGATATTAATACAGCTAACTCCTTTCCTACCATGACTTGTCTCATGTCTGCGGTGAAAAGGGGCATATCTGTGATCGAAGACAAACTAGTGGAGCATTGGGTACACTTAATCGGGATCTTTCACTTCTTCCAACAATGAGACTAGGGGGATGGATTTCTTTGTTGCCCCTCATTAACACAACACAATGCAAAGACAGGCCATTGAGAGCCAGCTGTGGAGGAGCTGCAGACCAAAATACCCCACATATGCACAACTGCTTAGTATATAAAGCACTCAGGCTGTAATATGGAGGTTAAATACAGCGGTCTACAAAACAACTCATAACAGAGTATGTGTTGGCGTTGGTGTAATCTATTTTCTATTCTATTCTGTCTCAGGGTTTGTTATGATTAATATTTTTTTATATTCTTTATTTTAAATCTATAGTTCTGTATTCTATTAGGGGACAAGTCATAGATAATATCATTATACATGGTATAATGACGCTGAAATTGATTCTGAATCTCTAATTTGCACAATGAATGTGATCTGAATCCTCCATGGTGATGAAGATTTGGTTTTGGATGAAGATCATCATAATGGCATGAACACTGGCTTCTAAGCATAAAAAAGTTCGCTGAATGTTACTCTGAGTGAGTAAAGTTGATGTTTTCCTCCTGACTCACCACACACTGCCATAGGCTCCTGTTCCGACCAGCTTTGGATCTCGGTACCTCTCCGGAACCTCCCACACAGTTCTGTTCACGTCCTGCCGGTAGAATCCCGCCCTGCACCGCACAGCCATACCCTACCGACGAGATGGGCCTGAGGTCAGGAAGTGGGTCGACTCTCAGGTCCGGTCCGGTCCGATCCGGCGCTCATGTGCGCCACTAAGATTTTATTCCCAAGCGCTCCAGACGCGCAGAGGGGGAGAAATGGTTGCTGCGTAAGGATGGACCAGATGAACCTTCGTCAGTTACACCCCCAACTCAAACACTTTGACATTGTTAGTCATGGGTCCTGGTCGCCAGGGGTAATCCATGGGTGTGTCTGCAATGTGGGGAAAACAGACCCAAATCATCTGCGTCAGGGTTAGAACCTTCAAATATCCCCATTCCTGTACGTCTGAATTTCTGCAGAAGTTTACCTTACCTGTAGCTTTAATCTAATTGGTATCATATAATGTAACAGGGGGGGTCATATAAACTTAATACAGAAAAATATGTATTATTTAAAATACCCTCAGCTGGGGTTGGCTGACATTAAACGTAAAAAAAATACATACAATATTATGGTGAAATACCATGAAAACAGATGTATTGTCAAGAACTTTACAGTTTACAGGGACAGTGAATTACATTAACGATTCACAATATTATTATTGTAATGTACATACCAGTCAAATCTTTCATTTAGACTATACTTTTATGGCAATGATTTGCGTGTGACATTGTGAAATATTTCCATTAATTTCACCAAAGTTTGGGAGGTCACAGTCAAATTCTGTATTTTCAAAAGGTTCTTTCATAAATTTATTACAGAGTAAGACGAAGAAAAGAGAAGAAAAGAGAAAAAGAAAAACAGAAGAAAACAGAAGAAGAAGAAACCGAAGAAGAAAACCGAAGAAGAAGAAGACGAAGACAAGAGAAGAAAAGAGAAAAAGAAAAACACAGGAAGAAGAAGAAACCGAAGAAGATAACAGAAGAAGAAGTAGAAGAAGAAGAAGAAGCCTTTGCTAACAATCATGCAAGTTTACAAAGTAGCGAAGTTGGTTCTCTACATTCAAACCTTCCCCGGGGAACAGTTGGCAGCTATCTGCAGCTGTTTTAAAATTTACATCCTTTCACTATTTCCGTTTAACAGTTTTATGTGTTTTTTTTTACCCTAATTTCTACAGACAATACTTTAAGTGTGAGTTTAGTTTGGTTATCTCACTACAAAGAAATCCAGACGCTTGTATGGGCATGTAGAAGAGAAAACATAAATCTATACATACTTATCACGTGTTTCTACTTTTAATTTATCACAATGTTGGATTTGGAAATCAAGATCAAATCTATTTATCAAGCTAAACGCCCAGAATTCCTTTACATAATGTATATCCATCTCAGATATTATTAAGTTACCACATGACAGCAAAAATATTTCTCTGAAACATCTCTGACGTCTTCCTCTTATAATTGTATTTGTCCAGGAGAGGTCACCAAATCTCCATCCACACAATCGTGTGTGTCATGAGCCTCAGCCCCCCCTTCAGTCCTGGACCTCTGAGGATGCACCGGTGACAGGTACACTGTCTGTATATGTTGCTGTTTTCGACCGAAATATATTTCAAAAGTGCATTAGAAAATTAACTCATTATATTTTAACTATGTTTTACTGAGTGTCTCAACCTTTTCAGAATCAGGGTTTTGTATGTGGATAATAGAACTTAAGTATCCACTTTTAATCTTCAAACACTTCATCCCTACATTGGGGGTAAAATGCAGAGTTAGGAAATACCAAAGTTCAAATACCTAATTACTGTACCGAAGTAGAGTTTCACGGTATTTGTACTTTACTCGAGTCTTTATTTAATAAAAAAATATTTTCTAAAGGTTTAACTTATCTTATTAGAATTCACTATTTTCAATGACATACATTATTTTATCATTTAAATAATTTAATAAATCTAAAACGTCTTACTGTTTAAAAACAATCTTGAACAAACAATTTGTCATTTTATGGTAAATTAAAGGAATCAAAGATATTAAATTAATAAATGCCCCAAATAAATAAACAAATAACATTACCTTTCTTTTTGGCAAGGACATTAAAGGGTTAATCCCTAAATTGCATAAGTGATTGGACCCCTTTGCCTCTTTCATAAGTGGGGTCAAAAAATACCTGTATAAGAATGATGGTGTTTTTATGCAATAATAGTGATTTTGGTTAAGATTAATCTTTTGTTTTATATGACACCCTTGTGCATCTAAGGGGTTAATGGACAATAAGACTTACAAATATGGCACTTTTGTTTACACACCCAAAAGATGTGACAGACAAGGTACATATGATGAAAGTCGACCACAAACAAAAGAGGTAATGCAAGTGTTTTTACTATTCAAGATTTTTTCTCTCCATCATGGTCCTTCACATTTAATCCATTATTTGCCTGGGTATGGTAGTTATGGATGTTGAATTAAAGTTTCTGATGCTTCAAACGACTATTGTAATTATTATATTAATACAACAAGCAGTTCAGTTAGGTTTTTGCACCAAATCAACTGGCAGAAATGTCTTTCAAAGCACTACTTTTTACATTTCTAGTGTGATTCTGGAATATATATCTTCGATGAGTAAAGAAGCCGAGTCAATACATTCATTTTCACTTGTGGTCTATTTTTACACAAGTGGCTCTCAGTTGGCATTCCTGTTAATCTCACAGGTGAATTATGTGGCTGTGGTAAAGATTATGTGAAAACTATTTTCTCAACACCATATTCAGAGATTTGTTTCTTTTTATGTCGAAATTCAAGCAACAGGAAATGGCTTTCAAAATAAAAGGGAAACAAGCTGAAACAGAAGTGATGCTGTTTATTCTGTTGAAGGCAAGAGTTGCAAAATCATTTTACCCGTTAATGAGAAAATCATCTGGATCATTTCAGAACTCAAGAGTCGACATTCCATTTAGTGATTTTCAGGGTCATTGCTACTGCTGCCCAACACCTGGTAGCATCTGACAAATTCGAGACACTGCTAACCTGTAACACACATACATGATACAAATACATTCAATTTGCAGTTTTCTATTCAAGTCCACCACATACAGTACATTGTACAAAATTCACATAAACACGTACCACTTGTACATTCAGAGCTCTAACATGCTTTGACTGAGACAGTTTGGATTCATTGGGGTTTCATATTCAACATTTGACTTCATCCCTAGACGACAACATGCTACAGTAGCACTCCAATATTTACCATGAAAGGAAATAAATACTGCAGTTAGTAGTTGTTGTGGTCCTAGAATTTAGTGAACTAAGACCTGGTTCAGTTTGCACTATTAAAAAAACAGAACAAGCAAACTGAATCAAAAAGAGCAATTCATCCAATTAGTGAAAATCCAGTTTAATTGAATCTTCTATTTGGCATATTATTTCTGGAGCTTCACAGCAGAACAGTGTTGCAGCTTGTCCCAAAAACCTTAGGAAGAGGAGGGCTTGTTTTGATAAAAGGAAAAAAAAAAACACCAATTTGTATCCACACTGAGTATGAGCTCAGAGATCCCAAACAGATCTGAATTTTTATTTTGTTTTGCCAAAGGCTAAAAGCCCGAGAAAAAGCATTAGCTCACAACCTATCCGAGGGAGGTGCACTGGCTTGAATGACTGTAAATAACCGCGAGATGAGATCAACGAAAACTTTTGATGACTGCAAACCGCAGTATTCAGACACAGAGATAAAAGGAACATTAAATCCCACAGAGGTACTTGTTGCATCAACATTAGAGGTCTCTCTGTTGTGTGTGATGCAATATCTGGCTCGCAGGTAAACACAACATAATGCAGATTGCCAGTTCTGAGCGAATGAACGCTGTTCTCTTAAATTCTACAGGGAGGATTTCCAATGAAAACTGTAGTAAATAATTATTTTCTTTATATTATACTCATTTTTGGATTCTGAAGACTTGGCTTACACAATTTTTCATTTTAGTCATTGTTCTTAACTTTTTAAAACAAGTCATCTTTTCTCCAACTTATTTAGGAGAGGGCTACAACAACGTTAACTGTAAAGCAGAATGTTATTATGGATGAAACTTCATTCATCACGAGGGCTGTGTTGAATTGGACTGGCTTTCATTTTTGGGTGAATTGTTCCTTTTACTGAGGTCTAGGGGCCGGACAGCACTTCATTAAAAAAAAAGATCTGAGTACTATCTATCCATGTTCTTCTCTTTCACCTCTTAATCTCCAGTATTTAGATGGAAAACCAATGGTTTTGCACACACAACCAAAATCTTGCTACCTCAGCAAGAAATACGCAGAAGTGAAATTCCAGTCTGGTGCAAGACGAGCTGCACAATGTGAACGAGGAAGTTGCCTGTGTCAACCAGAATCTGAGCACATGTTGCTCTTACAAATCTCATAAGAAATGTCCTTTTGGCAATAATTATAACAACACCCACAATCCATTAAAAGAATATCAACAATATTCTCACACTATGGTTGATGATATACAATCTGGTTTGCCGTTTCTGTACCAAATATGGCCGCCGTATGGGTTTCATCAACCTGGATTATTATTTGACGGGTCATCACTTGGATGGAGCTACTAGTGTTATAACACAACTACAGACTGTTTCCAACAATCTTAATTACAGTAAAGGCAATACAGGGCTGATAAAGACACAGCAGAGAACTATGGGAAACTGATGGAGTGCTGCCAAAGCCCACAGTGGATGAGAAAACAGCCATCAGTGGAAATAGTATATGAGGAGTGATTTATCACTGTAAACACAGACCTGCAAAAAACACTCACTCTATTCCAGTATATAGATATTACCTAACTAATTAATAGCACAGTTGGTGTTTATTGTTCTGTAGGCAGGAGACAATGACTCACTCTACGGAGAGCAGCAGTCTTGTTTGATTATATATATTTTTTAAACAGGATGAAAGTTGCTCACATTTCCTGGTAAATTCTGCTTTCTAACCCTTTAATAGAAACGAGGCTGATATGAAAGCAGTCTTGATGATTATGACACAATAATACAGAATAATAGTCTGTTACAATAAAAATGCACATAAACCATGCAGTAATATGAAATGCTAAGCTGTTATGTGGTATGATGGGCATCGCGGTTAGCTGATAAACATGAATTCCATATATGAGTGAGGTGGATTCTAATGGCATTTGTCCACGATGAGGGATCAGACGGCACGCCGTTACTGCTTTGGAAATCCTAGTGTGCCTTTTTTCTTCCTTCAGTACCCTTCTGTCCGTCTGTAAACACATTGTGGTTCGGAAAAGTCGCTCGTTCGTATGAATCACCATGTCTTCTGCAATCCCTCGACGAAGGCTTACAAAATTTTGCATCACTGAGCGGAATTATAAGAGGAAGCAACTTTCTTGGCTGGGCGGCTCCGTCTTTCCGGTACTAAAATGCTCCCTGTAATTGTAATGTGCACATTTGGTCTCCTGTCCGACCCTGCTGTCAAATAAGCTCATGACAGTCCATGAAATAGTCCACACTGTCCTCAGTCGCTTTTCCACAGTCCTTCTCTCGTTCACTGAGCCCTTGGTTCATCTTCTGAATAAAACTGAGGCAGAGCAGGCAGAGGATTACTGCTCCACCTGAAGACGATCAGTCTTGCTGCCAGGTGCTGTGAAGCTATTCACTTCTTCGAATACCAACTCTGCACATACATGAAAAAGAAAGACAGGAAGAGAAAACATTATTATGATCTGAGCAATGTAAATAGACTCAAACCTCGTTAGCCCTTTAAGTTCCTAATAAAAAAATTAATAAAAAAAACTATGGAAAATGTATTTCATTGGGTATTTATTTATTTATTTATTTATTATCTTAAGACATTCTAAATTTACCGTAAATGACAAATCATTTTTTCTCAAACATGTCAAAACCTTATAAGGTAATTCAGTAATAATATGTCGTATTTTATGGAAATAATTCAAAAAAGTTTTTTTTGCAGTTTAAAAACACTGAATATTAAAGTTGGTCTACTGGACTTATGTTATAGTAAAATTAGTTTAGAAGTAGACTCCCCATTATACCCCATTGAGAAAAGATTAGCATAAATCAATATCTTGATGTTTTACTCTAGTAAAGGTTGACTCTAAATAAAAACCAAAATTGTGGCTTTTGCAGTATATTAAAAAAAAGTTTTGATTAGGATGCAGACCATGTAGCAATTTGGCTCCATGACTCACATCAGCTACGGTAAATTTAATAAACATAATCACATTTGGGGTATTAAAAATGGAATCTCTAAAAACGTATAAGGTATAGTCAGCGTTCCTGTATCATCATAGTGTAATCTCTGCAGTTTGAAGATCTATAGCATCAGATTATACAGTTACCTCTGATGCAAATCAAATCTAACTTTCTAATATTTTCTATAAAAGGGAATGCGAGATTCTGAAAAAAGTGACACCCGCATAGAGGAGCTGAGATCATCTTCAATTATTGAAATAAGTTATTGGGTCGCTTTCAATCTAAATATTACCTTTCCATTCCTCTAAAGTTCGATCTTTACTCTCCAGCGTTTGATCGTAAGGTGGAGCCTCTGGCTCGTCGTCTGGATCGTGGTACTGTGAGAAATAGGAATGGGACAGCGCTTCGTTGGCCGAGATCCTCCCATCACAGTCCAGAACTAGCATACGCTTCAGTAGATCCACAGCTAACAGAGACACAAACAGACAACTAGGTGAAGGGGGGGGATTAGGGTCTGGATGGGACGATCAAGCTCAAAGGGCCACACCTGTGTAAGGGAATTTGTAATAGGCAACATGGAGAGTGCAGCATGAGCTTGGGAAGCGTCTTCAAGCCTTTCAATTCAATTGCGGACATGGATAATCAAATTTGTGGGTGCATCACCAACCTAGTGGATTTGCTCCCCTGAAGATCTTTTCCAGGTCCTGCTGGGGCATGAAGGGTAGAGACTGGATGTACTTCTGTGCCTACGAATATAGAGACCAGCATTCATCTCATGCGATTTGACTCAAAGGATCATTTGGTGTCAGACAGATCATGATCAATCGCTCCAAGACCCGCAAATATTGACTAGTCAACGAGTCAGAGCAGGTTGGTAGCAGTGGCATTATAAAGTGTAGTTTGAGCATGGAAGAGCCCGCTCTTCTCAACCCTCCCTCTATCCATTCTTTGAATGATAATAACTTTATTTATATACACATAGAAAATCAGAGGATAATGTCACAACAGAAAGTTCAAAGCTTTATGGTCAGGTAAATGCAAGACCGACATGATACATTTTAAAAAATAAGAAGAAAAGGGGTCCAAGATGCAAAGCAGATTGTATAAAACAATAGGATAGAGATGAGAGTCAAAATAAATCTCTTCTACTTTCGGCTGTTCCCTTTAGAGGTTGCCACAGCGGATCATCTGTTTTCATCTTGCCCTGTCCGCTGCATCTTCCTGTCATACCTACCAACCAACTGCATGTCCTCGCTCACCACCTCAAGAAACCTCCTCTTTGGTCCTTCTCTTTCTCTCCTTCCTGGCATCTCCATCTCCAGCATCCTTCTACCAATAGATCCACTATTCCTCATTTTCACATGTCCAAACCATATTAATCTGGCATCTTTTATTTCGTCTCCAAGATGTCTCCCATGGGCTGTCGCTCTGATGTGCTCGTTTCTAATGCTGTTCTTCCGCGTCACTCCAAAAGGACATCTTAACACATCAGCTCTGCTGTGACTGACCTTCATTCCTCTTCTCTCCAGCACCTACTTCCACCTGCTCCCTGCCCTCATTACAGACCATTATGTCATCTGCGAACATAATAGTTCACGCAGACATTGCCTGACCTTATGTCAGCCTGTCCATCACCAGAGCAAACAAGAAGGCTGATCCTTTATGCAGTCGCACCTTGAACCCATCGGTCGCTCCTACCATACACCTCACCACTGTCATACTGCGCTCATACATATCTTGTACCACTCTCAATAGATACAAAAAGAGAATCTAAATGGTCAAGGGAAGAAGAAAAAAAATGACTTCACATCAAAAAAAATAAATAAAAAAAATAAGAGGAAAGCGTCATATCTCTCTCACATGTTCAGAGCAGATCTTCTTCAATAGATCAGGTGTTGGAGTCCCAACCACCTCCATGATCCTCTTCAGCTGGTCAATATCTTAGTGCAGGAGGAATTAAGGGCTGGTAAGCTTTGTGAAGAGTTATTAACCTACAGATGGGAACTTGTCATATCATCCTGTCCCACGGGAAAGTGAGTCAAACAGAAACTCTACTACCTTAGCAGTGCTGAGGGTCAAATAAAGTTCGGGAGAACTGATTTCTCTCAGCTCACTCGCTTTTCCAAGCTGATGCTCCTCCCCTTGGATTGTGATGCAAATCCACAAGGGGGTCTGCATCAACAGGGCACTAAATGGATCGAGTACAGCTGCATATTGCAAAGGACACTTGGCATGTTCATGAAGGATACAGTCGCTGCCAGGAAATAGGACTTTCCCCTTCAGCAGCTCTCCCATAATGCATCCCACTGACCAAATATCAACTGGAACAGAAATGCCAAAAGTTTAATCATTCAACTACCATTTAATGTGCAAGCTTGCGAAAAACATAGAGAAAGGTAAAAGTATAAAGGTTGATGGCATCTTACCATTCTGATTGTAGTGCATCCAGTTCAGCATGATCTCTGGCGCCCGATACCAGCGCGTTGCCACGTAGCCTGTCATCTCGTCGTCTGTCTGTCTGGCAAGCCCAAAGTCAAGTATCTTAAGAACAGAAAGACAATTCATTTATTTGACAGAGCTCGAAAGTTGGAACGAAGGATTTGTAGTTCTAAAGTCTTACCCTCAACTCACAGTCCTCATTTACTGCCACGTTACTTGGCTTGAGGTCCTGGGAAAATAGTGAAGAAGACAAAGGATATAGACCACATGATCAGAATGAAGATGTATCTGCCGATAGCAGGCTGGACATCCATACAGAACAGCATAAATCCCACAGAATGTGTTTGACATCCACGTTTGACCCTTTGTACTATATCTATACAGAAAATACAAAAAGAGAGTGATAAATGAAGCTATTACTGGTGATTTCAGTCTAATGCAAGTCTTTTATCTGAAATCAGAATTTTCATTCACAGAAAAATATTCTTTCCTTCTATACAAGCAACTTTATTTAACCAACCCCTTGAAATAGCCATAAAGCACACTATTTTAAGTTTCATTTTAAATATACAGTACATTAAGACTACATTTCTCCCGAATACAAACATTTCAAATATAACTTTATTTAATGTGCCTATGTCATTTATCCGGGTCATGGTAATACATGTGGGTTGAATCCAAAATAACGGCACTTGAAATCCCCGACTCCCCCACCAGTAATTAAGAACTGAAGAAGCCAAAAAGAAGTAGAATAAACTTGAAGAAGTTTTCAAGCCAAAACAGAAGTCCAGTTGCCTCGGATACAACCCACATTGGTTATTTAATGAATAAAATCACTGAAAAATATTTCCACTCGAACAGATGGTGCCGCTGCATAAAGTCTCGTACAATGTTGAAATGTCTTTTCCAACCTTTAAGTCATTTTGAGAGAAATAGAAGGTGAAAGCTGATTATAAAAATAAAGTATTATGCTTATTTTTATTTCAAAACATAAGGGTACCTTTATGTAAAACTGATAGTGAAAATGAAAACAAGGGCAAAGATAATGCACTCACTCTGTGGATCAATCCCGCTGAATGGATGTACTGTTTGATGGGCGTTGGGGCGGGTCAGGAGGATGGGGGAGGAGAGAGAATAGAGAGGAAAGAAAGGGAGACGGGGGTCAGCAGTGCAGTTCACCATATTAGCCCAACGTAAAGAGACAGCTTTTGTCTGGCCGATGGTAACCAGGAGGACCAAACAGCCCGGCTGGCCGGCTGCTGGAGAGATTCTGTGTTAGCATACAAGCTTTGGACAGAATTCCAAAGACTAACAGAATGTCAGACTTAATCTAAATACAGGGAGTATTTTGGCAAGTAGGCAGGGATTTCCAAAATCCGACAGAAAGATTACGAACAATCTGTTCTTTAAGCATGGTACACTCCAGTGACTTCCAACAATAAGTGGTTATATTTTATAGGTATATCTGTTGCTCAACCCATTCTCAAAAATTACCATCGGTTAGGATTTTAATTTAAAAAAAGAAGGAGAAAAAAAGGGGAAAAATCTTCTTTGTATTCTTTTGTCACATATTTCAAATTAGATTTGTATGATCATTATCGGACTCCTCTCCCTTGGACTCTAGATTCCCCGATTGGTACATGAAGTAAACTTCCCTGTGCAATAGTCACGGGCCAAGCATGGCCAAAATGCTCCACCGAGAGATTTTGGTAGTATTTATCTAAACTACGTTTTAGTCATCATTAGTTATCAACATCCATTTCCTTTCATCATTGTTAGTGTTTAATAACACTGGTGTTTTTTCATCTTATCCATGGAAAAATCATAATCGAATTAATAACTGTTTTTGGTTAATGCATACATGGTTGAAATAGTTAGATACGAGCGCTGTTAGAGATGCTGCTATGAAAGTGTGGCTTTGTAAGAACCTTTGCAAGACTATTTCATGTTGGGGGAAGCTGAATGACATTAAAGCTAGACGAGAAATAAATCCGATATGTTTAAAGTCCAGAGGAAATGGGACACATTTATATTAGTCAGTCACTTTAGTGGCGAAGCTGTAGCCCCCATTCTGATTTAATATGAACTCCCAGTGAAAATGGCCTATTCATTTTTGAAAGTGCTAGCTAAACGTGTTCTAAACAAGACTCAACAAAACATCCAACGGCAGACGGAGGCGTGTTTGATGAAAAGTAATACAGTAGCATGGTGGGTTAACGGGTATGTCAACTCACAGAACCGCTGATGATAGCTGTATGACTAAACCAGCGAGTCATAGCTCCTAACGGCAGCGGCAACAAGAAACAAAGGGATCCATCAGGAAACTCCGTAAACCAGTTCAGGCGCACTTGAGTTCATCCCACAGGGATTTAGAACTTGGAGCCACTAGTGTAATTTGTATGATGATCATGATAATTGACTCATCATCCGCTTCAGAACAAGCTCTCCCTGCTGAATAAGCCCGATCCCGACTGCAGATAAAAGACTATCTGACGGGAAGGAGCAAGTGCAACTGGATAAACAAGCTCTGACTCAGAAAAGTTCCTTTACGGAATGCATTCATTCAACTCTACACTCCATCCACCATGAGCTGCACCTCCAGTCACCAGCCAGTCAAGTTCCTGAAGCTCATAGAGGATACCACCCTCATTGTGCTCAACGCTGATGGGGAGGAGAGGTGAAGTGGGAGATTTACAACCTGGTGATTTGATGCAACCAGAACAACCAGATCCCAAGTCGGTTCAAGAAAGTACAGATAGTTGTAGACTTGTAGCCCCACTCATACTCAACGTATTATGACTCCCCAATCAAAACTGTGGTGACCTTTAATGTCCTGGGAACCATCATCTCACAGGACCTCAAAAGAGTTCCTGAAGCAAAAGAGTACCACAGAGGATGTACTTGCTGTGACAGCTGAGGAAATTCACCCTCCCAAAGTCAACGGTGTTTCACTTCTACACCACCATCAATGAGTGCACCCTCACTTCCTCCATCCCCACCTAGTCCGCTGCTGCTGCTGTCAAGGACAGGGACAAACTGCAGCATATCATCCATTCAGCCGCTCATCCTTCCAAGATCAGTACACCTCCAGGACCTTGAATTAGATAGATTGTAGCCGACCCCTCCCACACCAAAAAAAACTGTTGGAACTCTGCCAAACAGGCTGCAGTCCAACAGGACCAAAACTGACGCCACAAAAACAGTCTCTTGCTGTCTGCTGCAGGCTTCATAAAGACAATGGAGCCCCATATATAAATATATGTGTGTGTGTGTGTGTGTGTGTGTGTGTGTGTGTGTGTGTGTGTATCTAATTAGGACATTTTTTCCCATTTACACACAATCTATACAAACCCACATATATTTACATATTATTTGCACATCCTAAACGGTGTCTTGCCACATTCATTTCTGTCTCTCATTTTAGAAGTTTAGATCGTTATTAGGTCAAATTCCTTTAATATGCAAATTACATGGCAATGACCCATTTCTGATTGTGACGACACATAAATAACGTATGCTATGTTCATTTTGCCGAACACCAGGTGTTGTCATTTTACAGATGATTACCTTGAGGCCGCGGAGAAGCTGGTAAATTAAGAACTGCACGTGCTCGTCTGACAACCTCTGAAATTTAACGATGTTATTGAGATCTGCACCCATCAGGTTAGTCACCAGGTATCTGGAAAGGGAAAGAGAGTGTGAGTGAAGTGGGGGGGGAGTTCAGTGAGGAGGAGAACACAGGGATGCTGCCATGGCAACTGTCAGACATTTCTGCAAGCCAGTAATTCCATATGGTTGCCTCCATCGACTCCACCCTCCGCCCTAATGACAAAATCTTTGTATTTTTGGTGAGAAGTGGGCCGCTGCATTGATTCTAGTAAATATTAAGGAAAACAGGATTTACAGTTCATTGAAGTCCTCCATCGCCCCAGCAGGTGAGAAGACGTCCAGTAGCCCTATTACCTGCAAAGACAGAAACAAACAGCTGATAAATAAACAGAGCAGAAAAATGCAGAGCGCTGCAGCTATCGGTCTCTGGGTCTCTTCATAAGGAGCACTAACATTCTCATGTTTCATGTGCTTGAGTAGTCTGAGTTCCCGGTAGGAGCGCCGGCTGTGGACCAGAGACTGAAAAGGCCTGGACAGTTTCTTCACCGCAACCTTCTGCCGCAAGACAACATCGTAGGCTGAACTGGAGAGAGAAATCAGAGAGACACAATATTAAAAACCAGCTTGGATTTACTTCAACATACTGCATTTGAAATATTATGGCATTAATATTTTTAAAATATCTTCCCAAAGGCGCGTTGTTCTGAATTAAACTCATGGTTCTCTTATTGCAATTTGAATGGAATGTGAATTAACACAAACACAAGCCAAAACATGCAGTACCTTGACATTGTGAGAAAATGGGCGTATTTATTATGTTGCCACAAGTTTGATAATAAAACTCAGACCAAACTGCCTCTAGCATCAACACTAGAGGCAAATGGCTAGCCTGACCCTTTTCAGACAAAACCCACCCGCCAACATGATCAATCATTTCGTATTAGGGTTTAACATCTTCCTTTTTTTAATCTGTATAAAACTAATGTGTGTGTTAAATGTGTTGTCAGGGGAATTTCCAGAATAGAATCATTAAAGTTGGCAAATGCACACTTGAGTGCTTCCAATTGATTAAACATAGCATATTTATGTAATCTGCTGAATTCCCCATGAGGAAGTAAAATGTGTTGAAACAACGAGTGTCCATTACTCAGAACAGCCCATCAATGTAGTCATGTTAACATCTTCAGAGCACTACTACGGTTCATTGGGGGCTACATGTTGCCCCTCTGATTGTTGCTTTTAAAAATAGCAATGCTATCTATTCCATCCATATCATTCTATGAATAGCTCAATGTAAGTTCAGCACAGTGTTTTCCTTATTTCTATACTTAATTTTCAAAGAAGTATACAATTCATACATGATATGATGATAATAATATTGGACTGTGTTCTCTTTTTGGACTAGGCCGTACCTAGATGGTTCCCTGTACCCACTCTGTATTCCCTTTTAGTCCCACAATGTCAAACCTGATATCAGGGGATGATGCGGAGAGAAAGTCTTTATTAAGGGATAAATAACAGAGTGTAGAATTAGAGAGAGACAGATGGAGATGACTTCAGAGGGAAGGAGCAGGAGAAAGAGGATGTGGTGAAACAAGAGCAGTGAACATGTCAGATGTTGTAGAAGTGCCATGGTTTCTTTTCGACAGCCTCTTTTGAAATGTAAATGTCATTCGATCGCCATGCCGATATTGTTTCAGTCCAGTCAGCTTTTCATCTTTTGCAGTAATATTAACAAAGCAGCGGGAAGGGAGCAGACGAAAAGGAAGGAAGTGATTGAGAAAGGCTGCAGAGGCAGGAAGTGAAACAGTAGAAACAGTTGATATTTAAAGTAGAGTGAGGCTAACATATGGAGGAAAGACACGCACTCATCAGCCATATGTATCCGAGTATCCTTGAGCAAGATACTTAACCCCAAGTTGCTCCCAGTGATTGTTCCATTGGTGTGTGAATGGTTACTGCTCCTGGTGAGCATGTGGCGCATTGCATGGCAGCCTCTATCATCACTCTATGAATGATTTTGTGAATGGGTGAATGCTGACTCATGCTGTAAAAGCGCTTTGAGTGGTCAAGCAGACTAGATAAGCTCTTTATAATTGCAGTCCATTTACCATAACAATATGAACACTGACAGGCAAATTGAATGCAATTTATTCATTGGAAGAATGATGTATTGGAAAAATAGGAAAGAGGAAAGATCTGAGCGATGGCTAAATTTAATGGCTAAACGGAGGTCTCACATCATCTTTAACAGTGCATGTCTTACTAGTCTGCCCGGTTAGCATCTACAAAAAAAAAAAAAGGGAAAAAGAGTCTTAGGGTCATTGGCATCCACGGGTAATTGATAGACAATGATCATGACAGGTTGCCATGAATGGGGTACATATCCGCAGACTGGCCAGTTTTCCCATGTTGACCCCTAACTGCATACGCAGAACTATGGCATTCCGACTGATTTCAAATCCCTCAAAGGGGAAAAGTACTTAATTTCTTACAGTTCCCCTGAACGTACGATGTTCATGTCAGGAATTTACTGAAACTACAACCTGCCTCATCACGTGCTGAAGTTCCTTGAAGAACACCGTGATTGAAAGCTTTTTTGCAGCAGAATACTTGACCAGTAGTATTCTGCTCTCATTTTAGTTGAGGGTGGAGAACTTAATTAAATACAATATTGCAGCTTTCTTATTTTATTTACAGTTGCCCACGCCTGCTTGCTCAAAACCAGACACTTCTGAACAAAACTCTTATTTTGTTCCGCAGAGGGTTTGAGAACTGACTCTTCTTCAGAAATGGATTTCTCTACAAATAATTTAAAGAGACAAGTCTAAAGCCACAAATATACTTTGGCTTCCGCCCTAATAAAAAATCTGATATAAGATGGTTGAACCGAAGAGGTGATGGTTTGTGTTTTTTTTGTTTTTTTTAACCTGTGGATAGCGATGCCAGTGGGTTCTTCTTGTTTTCAGTCTTGATGATGTATATTTAGCATACATATATAATGATCATCTTTAATCTCATGTCAACCCACACCAGGATATAAAATAAATGGTCAGTTTTTAAAATTCTGATGTGCCAATTGCAGAGTAAAAGAGACCTTGGCAATTTTGATAATCAGTTTCTGGTATGACTGAATTCTCTAGGGGGTGATACAATGACTCAGTCACAGCAAGGACGTTCTGGGTTTGAGTCAGGGTGACTGTCTGTGTTCTGAGACTGCATAGATTTCTTCTGTATCGGGGGACTGTAGATTCTATCTTCCATCTAGGGAAAGGCCTACCAACATTTCACCCATTGTCAGTCCATGCAATACCCTAAAACTAATAAAACGTTATAAAACATGGATGGACTTATGATATGATACACTTTATTGACCCGTAGGGAAATTTGATAGAGTGATATGCTGCATACATTGATGTCTCCACAGTTTTAGCAGACCTACTCACACATGAACCAAACGGAACCGGCCGTACCACAAAACAACAATTTCACACCTACTTTTTTCCGGTTCTGGAATAACACTTTGCTCATACAAAATATTGTACATCCATTGAACATAACACCTATTGCACATGACCCGTATTGCACATGACCCGTATTGCACATGACACAATATGTGTCATGTGCAATACGTGACGCGCATGACACAATATGTGTCGTGTGCACATATTGACACGTATTGCGTACAGCCAACAGTAAAACACCATAAAATTGTTTGAAAATGCAGACAGCCCCAAGCAGCATTGTTTAAAGTTTGATGGAGGTAGGGACAAATGAGCCCTTTCGCATGATTATAATCTTTAATAAAAAGAAAAACAACAACACACTGCATCAGACTCCTAGAGCGCATTCCCAAAATGAAGCACTTCTCCTGTTTTGTCCCGACTACGAACCTCACTGCATCATTTCATGGTGTCCTATAATGCTTACACACATGAGTGAACTACACTGTTCCACAGCTGAGATAATCCATGTGGCATCTCTGTGTGTAATGTACCTGCAGCCAGTCTGGATTTCCCCAACAGGATTCATGCAGGACTGCAGCCAGTCTCCTCCATCCCTGACATGAACCAGACCTCCCCAGCTCACACATACCTCCCTGCCTGCCATCTTCCATACATGGCCTCACCACACTGCTGTCTGCACACGACACTCAGCCAAGGCATCGATTTCTCTCCTCTACTTCTGTGTCGATGTATTTTTTATTTCCCACCTCTCTGAAGTGCACCTTCAGTATCATAAAGGGAAGAAGGGGGGAAGATTGAACTCAAAATCAAATTTATCTTCAAAAGGAAGAAACGTTTTTCTGATCTTATCAGTTAATGTTATTCAGTCGATTTACATCGGGAGGAAATATGATTTGCATACATTTGAAGAGGGGGGCAGGGATCTTCTTGCTTGATTGTGCTTGGATGTTCTTCTTAAGGAATGAATCCGATTTAATGCATTGGAAGAATTAATTTGAGATTTTTGACATTCTTATGAAGAGTTGGCTGGTGAGCAGGTCTTTAGTTTAACTAATTTTATATCTGTTAGGACTCGAATATCACAGTTTATAATGTGGATTGCTGTTGTGATTATAGGATTGTGATATTATATTTGGGCCAGATCACCTAGCCTTAATGCTCAGTATGACGCCTGGCTGTAATTCCATGCGGAACACAGAGACATGAAAGAGGTATCAGTGTCTCATTTGTCTCTTTAAGCGCTTTACTGCCAGTCATACACACATATCAGTGCATGCACATGCACATGCATATTACAGCCTACATACACTTCAGGGAGGTGATAACCCTCCATACACACAAACAAGATCAGCAAGAAGTAACAAGCCCAATCTCCTCTGCTGGTTCGTCAATAATTAACAATCCGACAGGAAGACACAATCTGGACAGGTGGGGATGAAGCGATCATGTTTAATTCATACGTTATTATTTTCTCCAACTGAGAGGCATCGTGCCAAAGATCTGGTATACCTAGCTGATGTTGCATCTGCTGACATGAGATGAAAGCAGACCTCTTCTGATTAGAGCATATTTTTCAAGATGCCGAGTCCAAAACTCGAACTTGCTTCATCTCATGGACCAGGAAAGAAGCAGGAAAGAAATTATTCAATAGAATGAGGAGGATGAGAAGATACAGAATCTGGATTAGCCCGGGGGTTTGATTAAGTTTCAGACCTCCAAACTTTTTGTCTTATGACTTATCAAAATTTCATAAGGCGCTGCGAGTTAAACTACTAACTCAGTTTTGCTTTTATGGAGCTTCTTTCTGTGCATTGCAGCTGCAAAGTTGCTCCAGTCATTCCATCGCCTTCCCAGCTCTATTTCTGTGCTGTTCTGTTTTTTTTCTTCTATAGGTGATGACTTTACGAAGTCTTCATCTTTAGTTGTAATGTATTAAACGATTTTGGCAGAACCTTACCTTCAAGCCCACAGATTCAAGATGGAGATAGTCATTTTTTGAGATGTATGAAAGAGGCTGTTTTTACTACACATCTATATGAACCCCCATCCCCCCAGAGGATTACTAATCAACTTCTGTCACGAGAAAGTCACTGACAATGGCTGGAGATCAACATTAACAATGCAGAGCGATGCTGGGTGGAATGTGGAGGAATGTCCTTTGTGTGTGTGTTAACAATCTAAGAAAGAGTTTTCTCAATATTAACAATGATATATCCACATTATTATACTAATAATCAATATAGAAATGGATACTAAAAAATGTGATTGTATGAAGTATTTTCTGTTAGTGACACTGAGTGCAGGTTCATATTAAAAAATAGAAGAATATTGAATTATTTGTGATTTTACTATGTATGGTATTTATTTTATCCAAGTTTAAAATCCTGCGTTTGTCACAAGTGTCATCAGTCACATTCACGGACTGTCTGGATGATGTCTCAGGAAATATAAAAACCCAGAAGAAGCAGGGAAGGAAAGGGGAAGCGCAAAACACCAGAAAATCCCCTTATCTGTGTCTGCTACTTCAAGTCCCTCTGATAAGTCCAAACAAACCAGATCCTAAAAAAATCACCAGTTTCTGGCAGGATTTCAGATACTCAACGATTCTGGGCAGCAATTGCCAAAGAGGGCTTCCGATACCTCAGGTGGTACATGAAAAAAGATTGTACAGAGCATTCATTTCATAAAAAACACACTTTATTTAACTAAACATTCCGTAATGTGTCATAAACCCAACAGTAGACAGAATTTATAACCCTTAAACATGATAGCTATAGTAGTACATAATAATAATACTACTAATAATAATACATTTAATTTATGATGCACTTTACAATAATAATTATAATAATTTATAATAGTATAATCAGCTACAGATGAATATGAGCTTGATGTTTCCCTTTTTACCCTAAAAGGATGATGAGAGAGAATTTGAACGATCAGAGCACGTTTTTCTGCCGACAAAGACAGTCTTCATGTATCACTGAATGGACGGATGGATCATCTTTCACATGCAGCATGGACGCACAAAACCAGAGACAAACCCTCAATCCTGGTAATTTCACGCACTAAAATACCCGTGTATGTGTAATCCAGAGGGTGGATGAAACAGCTGAAAGTAATATTTCAATCCAACCATGATCCACTTAAACTCCTGTGCTATTTGGATCAGAGCTTTAAAGCTGCAGTATCGGCAAGAAGTTCATGCACAAAACACTCCTGTGGGAGTCTGAATCATTAAGTGGATCTCCAAAGCACATCTCAGTTCATGCAAATTCATACGTAGTGTCTCAATGAACTTTCTCTATGAGGATACAGGCAATGGAAATGTTTAGTGTGGCTCAATGCGCCGGCATATTTTCATATCATCTTCTTGGTAGCATGTTAGTTTGTGATCTGAAACAATCCAGAGAACTTCTGGGAAAGAAAGGGCAGACAGGGTGAGTCCAAGGTTCAATAAATCCACCAAACTTTATGCCAAAGTGTAAGTTCAGGATTCACATACACAGACTGGACTTCCTAAAACCTACAGTGTCGGAGTTGGAGGTAGACTTGCAGAATTTGTTCTGCGAAGGACAATTTGTGGCAATTGAAGGATAGTAGGACTGAAAGCATGATTTAGCAAAAACTGCAGGAATTCCTTCAAACTTGATTTAAGGATGGGGAATGGGCCAGGAAATAACTTAATATTAATGCAGATATGACTGATAAGAGCTAATTCAAAAAAAATTTCCTCTCTCTTTAACATTTCTAGATATGGCCTTTTTCATAATCTCCCTGACTGAAGAACCAGTTCATTGATATGGTGTGGAGGGTTGGGGCATGGATCAGGTGAGCTCAACAGACTTGAAGAATTGTGAAGCCTTGTTGGAGGTATGCGCTCTACAGAATGCAATTCTTGTCCTCAATGTTGTCTCAAGGGCCTCGTGGACATATCCTTGTAGTTAAAGCTTCTTTTCAAACGTTTGTGAGTGTCTCTACACAGTTTAATGGTTCTCTAACCTAGCAGGATTAATCAATTCCCTGAAGATTATTTTAAGCTACGTCAAGTGTACCAACTAATTCTTAATGCCATCATGGAGAAAACCGTTAACATCTTATTTATCTATGGAAAACTCTCCCCTGGGATCACTTACACAAGTCATTCTCTCCACACGTATTTAGGTAGCCATGAACCTGGTACTAAAGCTTAATCAAAATTGACTGTTGGTTATCACTACAACACATCTCCATGGTAACAAGATCCCACCAAGTGAGGAATTGCATGTTGCCAGATTAGAAATGTCTTCATCCAGACAGTTGTGCAATGGTATCGTAGGCCATATGTCACCAGCATGATGCAAGAGAGATTCATGGTTTCACATTTGTTTAGTGTTCTTCCTCAGACAACAACAGGACACAGGTGGCATGCGTTTCTATAATTCCAGATCACCTTGTCCAGATAACAGATAGAAATACAGATTGTGGTTGTGATGTGGGAGGAGGGGGGTATTTTGGAAATTCCTATGCTGGTGCTTTCCCTTTCAGACCTACGGAGAGTCAGTGAAGTGCAGTGGCTGTCATAAATACACAAGACAAATGTACACACTGAAACACGTAATATTTGTTGATAATGGTGTTTTTGTTAAATATTGATCCAACGCTGCAAAGTGAACTAATAGTAATAATAACTCATTCCGCACCAGCAGCCCCCTCCTGACGCAGCAGACTGCATCAGGACCATTGTACGGTTAATGTTGTGGCCGTGCAGCCTCGCCCCTCCACCCTGCATACAGGCCACAGACACCAACACAAACACACTCTCACACACTCACACTCTCACACTCAGGCGCGTAAAAACACTCACCACACCGAACCGTATGCTCCGGAGCCTACCGGCGTCAGGTTCTGGTAGCGCTCCGGAACCTCCCACACAGTCTTGTTCAACTCCTGCCGGTAGAATCCTGGTCTGGCGGACATGGCACCGAGCCGACAACGGAAGAGAGGGATAGATAGAGAGGCCTGATGGGAGCGAGAGAAGCAGCAGAAAACGATAGATGGTGCTGCTGAAATGAGATCTAACTGCTGTTGCACACCCTGCTCTAGGCAATGACGACCTCTCACTCTCTCTCTCGCTCTCTCACTCACTCTCTCTCACTCTCTCTCTCTCTCTATCCCATGTAGAGTTATTCCAGAGCCGGAAAAACACTTTATGGGGCCCGGAGCAGAATTTGATTTGGGCCCCCCACCACAGACATTACTAACCATTTCCAATGGTTTAGGATTCGAACTCAATATGACACGCTGATTATCAAGTTTATGTAACTATGTTGCTGACATCAAACCAAGCCAGCCTGCCATGGTTTAATAATTCAGTGGCACATTTAAATATATTTATGAAGAAGGGGCGACTATGATTTTGGATGTAACTTGAAAAAATATTGTTTTGACTTACTGTTATAAAAAATTTTCATCGCCAATTGATTCTGTGAAACTTTGTCTTTCATTCGTATTTTTTAATAATAATAATAATACATCTAATTTATAATGTACTTTACATTTGAATCAAATCTCAAAGTGCTACAAAGCAAAAGCAGATCCCTTGGTTTATTTTTAATTCTATAAAATGTCTTGAGAGCAGTTAAGTTCATATTACCGTAGGTGAAAAATGTAATATCAAATGTGATTAAACACATGTGCCTATCTGAGTTCTTCCAACTACATTTGTTGCAATTGACTCTCAGTCACTTTGCTGGAAGGTATAGGCCCTATGGTGCTTAGGGTCACAGAATTGGACAAACATTGATATTGCCTGATTTGTTTATGCTTGGATGCTGCTGGATGGAAAACACACACACCTCGAAGCCAAGAGAAGTTGGCTGAGAAGTTTATCTTGAGGGGCCTCGTGTGGTCAGAAACTGTCATGATTCCATGTCTAAAGACATGCAGAGAAATAACAATTACTGGCAAATAATCCAGAATTAATTAGCATAATTCATGACCAGGAAATACAAAAAAAATAAATAATAATTGTCTACTGTGCTTGTTTTTTATGGTCCAAAGTAATATAGCTGAGGTTATGCAGGATCAGAATCGATGATGCTATTGAATCATAGATTTATAAAGTGAAACACACATTTTATAAAAAAAATTTTAAAGTTTTAATGTGGGTCTCAGCACTGTGTGGCACATTGTGTACATGCTGTATTTGAAAGTGACAAATGAAATGCGTTTACATTTGGTCAACAAAATCGTATTGTTTAATATAAGTGCAGGAAAAACTATCAATCCTAAATAAAGTCAATTGAACATAAACTGTGGCTTCTGAAGGGGAGAGCAAATTCAGCTTTCAGAACCAATAGGCTACTATGTAATTATTATATTCTGTAAACAGAGTTGCATTGCAGATCAAGACACTGCATTAAAGGTAAACACTGTATCTTACCATATTTAATGATCCGCATGTAATGATATCATGACAGGCATTATAAGGTCTGGAACTTAGGTAGCGCAGAACGTCAGGATGGCCGAGCGGTCTAAGGCGCTGCGTTCAGGTCGCAGTCTCCTCTGGAGGCGTGGGTTCGAATCCCACTTCTGACATCACTTTTCCCGTTTGAGGAAAATCAAAAGATTAAAGCATGAACTTCCTCAAATGGCTTTCATCCCATGATATAAAGTAAATATTTTGTTGATATCTAACAAAATGTCAAACTGATCAAAGACATCACTACTGATAGCATAAGACAGTGAGTGGCTATAGCTCCATTGTACATGGTACAGTCTTATCCAAACTCTAAATGTTTTTTCTTTCTCTACTGTATTTACATCAATACTAATACTACTAGATGCTTTGAGGATCCATATAGTGAAACAACTAAGATTGATGCATCAAACAGTCCAGGCTGGACTGGTATCTTGGGAATTTGAACGTCAAGTCAACACCTTGGACTCCTCAAAACATTATTTGTCATAAATGTCTGAATATAAAAAGGACACATGATCATCATACTTTCACCATCAACAGAGAAAATCAGAATTAACACAAACATATTTGGATCTTAGTAATTGTGGGCCAAATAAAAACAAAGCATGTTGATGCTGTACAATGTGAATACATCACTGCCATCTAGTGGTTAAGATTTGCTAGTACTAGAGGCATCAAGTTATGCCACCGCAATAACTTATCAAAGTCGCTGTCAGTCTAGAACTAGAACTAGAAGTAGAACACGGGTATCTCAATTCGTGTAGTCAGGATGGCCGAGCGGTCTAAGGCGCTGCGTTCAGGTCGCAGTCTCCTCTGGAGGCGTGGGTTCGAATCCCACTTCTGACAATCTTTTTGCACTTGTCAGTAAATTATAGGGAGTGATAGAGATATTGGTAGGGATGACTTCATTGATCATGATTTCAGATCAACGTTAACTTCAGAGGCCCTCTTATGAACTGGCAATTTCCCAAAGGTGCAACTACAATCTTATTGAACATAGGTTCCCAGTCTACACTGTTATTGTTATGAAGCCATTTTTTGACTCTTAAACACCTAGGATCGTGACCATGGCAACCACTGGGCCACTAATGATTTGGTTTAAGAGAGTAAAATATTATTTTTCATTTATCGCATGTGATATAAAGTAGTATTTATCTTTATCATTTGGAATATTTTTTTGTTTAAAATTTACGATTTTTATTTTGAAGGCGTATTTGAATGATAAATATTAGTTAAACGATGTTGATAAATCAAAACATATTTTTATAATTAACGATTTTTCATATTTTATAATCATCATTATATAATAATAATATATAATAATAATCATTGCATAGCTACAAGTGCCAGGATTTTCCTTTGATTAGTCAGATTATCTCCATCAATGAGGTTATGTTTTTACCTTGGTTTGTCTGTTTTTTGTTTGTTTGCTACACAAAATTTTATTGTCGGGTTTTTGCATCAAATTTTAGCCAGATGTTGGCGTTGGCATATCCCAGAGATGGTTTATCTTCGTGACGTGACGTCATGATAACGTTTTCTTAACGATTGTGACATAGGCACGTTTGGAGTTTTTATCCTCCATTTTATTGGTCAATGCCATCAAGTGGGCGGGGCGAGACAGGTGCGTATTTAAATCAAAGCCGGTGTTTGTCAAACAGTGCCATTGATTAGAGGTTTTGTTAAATTGAGCACGGGAGTGCAACAAGAGTCTATCTCAACCTCTTTTCGACAGCTTTTATCGTCCTCAGGAGAAAGATGTCTGGACTTTGAAAGAATGTTCGACATGAAGAAGAGGAATAGTTTGAATCTAAAGTCCAGTCGCGAGGCGGAGGAGTTCAGACGAATGGCGGTCAGACGGAAGGTCAAAGGTGCTACTGAGGTGGACGGTCACGCCTCACATTCAGGTGAGGGGCTTTGCTTTGAGCTATTACGGATATCTTTATGACCTGCGGTTGTCGATGCTCCTCTTTTTTTTTCTCCTGTACCCCTTTTAAATTATGTTTTCACCCAAGTACCTTCTGATCATTTCGAAATATTTTTTGTAGGAAAGTATCTTTTTTAGAAAGCCACACAATCCATGACATATCAGTAAACAAAAATCTATTACATTTTACAAATTTTGCAATCCACTAAATTTCTGTCAAACCAAAGTGTTGCAATTCAATCGATGGAATTTGGTTGGATCCGTTTTGACTGCGTTTTTATTCTGCTTATTTCAACCAGGAATTTATTTT
Organism: Lophius americanus; assembly: GCA_037951165.1. Classification (NCBI taxonomy): domain Eukaryota; kingdom Metazoa; phylum Chordata; class Actinopteri; order Lophiiformes; family Lophiidae; genus Lophius; species Lophius americanus. The sequence goes on along the minus strand of JBBDHG010000098.1, from coordinate 1,304,658 downwards.
TACTCTCAGTGAATGCGATGACGTTTGAAGTGTAGAAAAAGGATTGCATTTAGAATAGGGATAGGCTATTATTTTATTTGATGGATATTTACCTTTCAAATGTAACTTATTATACCTTTTTTCTTTTTGTCTTGACAGTTTACAATAACCATTTTCTAATGTTATTGTGAACAGATCTCTACCTCGACCCCATTATTACAACAGGCTTGCATAAGATGCCAATGGTTTGATCAAAATACAAACAAAAGTGATGCATGACATTTATTTCTTTTATTGTGAGTTGTGCTTATATTTGTTTGGCATCCTGCAGCTTCACGGGTTGAGGGCAAAATTGCGAAACCAGGTTGGATTTACGCATTTTCACACGTCTCCCGGTTGACAGTATTGCGATCCTCCGTATTTGATATATCCACATTGCTGATGGGACAAAAATGTGTGGATGCTTGGGGGAGCAAAGTCGTGTGGATTCCAATCAGACTCTTCACACTGCTTTCACAAAAGTGAGAATCGGATTTGATCAGGACCAAACATAAAAGGCCGTGTTGTCACTGCAGGAAAAAAGGTGTCTGCTCAACAATGGTAGGCAGTCAAATATGGAGAATCGCAGCACTGGCAAATGAGATACATGTGTTTGCAAATTTAAAAGATAAATGGGAAAAAAAAAGTTTTACGTTCTATTAAGCATACAAAGACGAGAGATTGGAAATGCATGTCTGTCATCACATTAAACCAATGCATGAAGAATTTAATTGTTCATTTTGATAATGAATCCAAACAAAACAAAGATAATTTCTGCTGTTCCTCAGCTTGCTTATTGTAAACCTTGAGTGCACATCTATTCACAATGAAAACAGAACTGCATCACTTTCAGCAGCAGTGTGAAAGTAGCCTAAGTGGCTATTGCAAAATGAAAACTTAGAGTAAGAGATGCCTGTTAGCCATATTAGCTTATTGGATAACTGGAGGGAAATCTCTTTCTCCTGAATCAGCGTGGACTTTGCTTCAGACTATGTGTGTTGAGACCACAGTCAATAACCCCACCACACACACACAAACAAACTTACACACAAAGCTGCTCTATCCTCCACTGGTGTTGAGCTATTTGTTAAGACTACAGAAGTATGTGTGCTCCAATGGTACGGGTGGATGCAGGGTTCTACAGTGCCATTCATCTCTGTGACTTGCATATGGAAAGAAACTCCTCAGATTGAATTTAGGCTTATAGAAACAATCACACTTAAGAGTCTATAAATGACACTATTGATATCTTTCTTCAAAAACCTTGTTCGAAATTATTATCAATGAGTTGAAAATATTAAAGGTGTTGTTGGACACGGGTGGTTCTAGTATCAGAGCTCCCTCTCTCTGTCTCTCTCGCTCACTCTCTCACTTTGTCAACCGACCATGGTATTTCCCTTAATAGAATTCAGAAATGAGCGATTTAACATTAATTAAATGAATAAATGGATGTATTTGTATGCACAATCCCCCGTAAAAATAAAACATGATACTTGCTATACTTTATTTGATTTTCACAGGAGTTGAGCAATATGTGTTTTTTTTGGAATGAATACAAATTGTCACTTTAAGAACAATGTGCTTTCTCTGTAAAGACAATTTGAAAGTTTTTGAATCAGAAAATGCATGAATCAATCCATCAACTTAATCAGTGCATAATAAAACATCATGCCTTTCTAAAGATTAATGGACATTAAACCCTTTTTAAAAAGAAGCCATTTGAACCTGTCCTCTGACGGACAAGTTCATTAAATCTTTAACAACTAAACATTAAACATGAACCTGAAACATTAGAAGGCTGAAATGATTTCAGAGAAAATAGTATACCCTCAGAAAATTGTAGCTCTTAGAGATTAAATTTGATGTCTGAATCAGGATTTTGATTGATATTTCAATTTGTGAGGCAATGAGATTGGGTCAGAGCCAGGACATCCGTAGAGAAAAAGACAGTTTTATTTGGTGAGCAATCTTTTGGCCGGGAATAGTTGCACCGACAGCGAGAAAATAATTTCTCATGTTCACATTATTTATTTTCATGTTGAACTGTCTTGAAAAAAATCTAACTTGCTTTTTTTGTTTATTTTTTAGTGGAATCATTTTTTTCAAAACTCCAGAACTCTATTCTTTGGATAATTACATATACAGTTTATTTTGGGATTTTTCTTTCAATGCTTTGCGCTCTACTCTGATGTCATTGCTGTCAAGTGGTGAATGTTACCTCTCTGACGCTGCCATGACCGGCTATAGTGAGATGCCATGCAGCAAAGAGAGAAGTTAGAAAGCAGAAGTTTTAACTCTACATTGTTGAGAAAGCTGCCTCCAGCCTCGTGACAGTAAATCTATCTGATACACTTCATCAGGGCCGGAGTGAATGGGAAAGCTTTACTTTGTTACATAGTAATGGATAATCTTATATAAGTTTGGAAATGCATCCCAGGTAAGAGATAGTTATGCAGTGAGAAAGTACAAAGTTGATGTGAAGTAAGGTTGCCATCGCACAGAAACACCCGTTTCACACTGGACATCATTCAATGTGGAATTTGGTTTAACATGGAGCCTGCAGGATTTTGTACAATAGCTGGCTCATTGTTACTTATAGAGCTTCTGAAAGTATGCGGGGGGAGAGTCAAGCATGTGCTTTGTTTAATTCTGTTGACATTTGTTAAAAGAATGGGTTCTGAGGACTGATGCTGTAGCTTTATTAGCCTAAATGCAACAGATTTATTGTCAAACAACTCATGGATATAAGTCTTGCATTGTTTACTCTATACCAGTGGTGCAGGAAAAGAACCGGTACATAACGTGGTCAATAACAGCCTGCCGTTTTCTGAGCAGTACACCATAGATTATAAAGTGTAAGTAGTGTTGTGATAGTGAAGAAGCACATTCATATTGACAGTATATAATCTAAAAGATAATGGGTCATAAATCACCGTTTTCCAAACAGATCCATTATGGAAAATAATTATTTCTGTTAACTCATAAAATCAAATGATTCTAAATGCATGGAGTGGGTTTCCAGGCACAAGGAATTGGGTGGTATAAGGGCAGCCTTCGATCTTCAGGAGGGGTTCTTCTGGTGGTTCCAAAGTCATGGCTATAAACCAAATTGACTGCGCCTTTAACATCAGGGCACCTCAGCTTTGGAACGACCTTCCTGAGGAGATGAGGCTTGAAGAATCAGTTACTTCTTTTAAGTTACTTCTTAAAGCCCCTTTCTAAAGATTTGCTTTCATGTGATGTTGTCCTTTTTTAAATTTTATTTCATTTTTCTTTTATTGGGCATTTTATATTATATATATATTATCGACATTTTGTCGTCTTTATTCTCTCTCTTCTTTTTCTTGTCCTCTATTGTCAATGTCCGCCGTTCTATGTTCTTTTTGCTTCTGCTTGCATATTTAAATGCCGTTGCTCTGTTGTCAAACCACTGTGTAAATTCTGTTTTTAAAGGTGCCATATAAATAAAGTTATTATTATTAATAATATAGTATGTATTTGGCTTGTGGCAGATCCGATGAAGCAACTTCATCATAGTGACATCACCATATGGTGCCGCGCTCTGGGGGTTTCCGATTGATGATCTAATGTTAACATGAAATGGATTATACTGGCTATTATGTGAGGGAACTTTTTTTTGACTGTTTAGGTTTTAGTGAAGATGACGCTGGAGGGAGAGTGATTTAGCTTATAATGGTCAAAATAATTTACCATACATCACCCAGTATAGATGTGATAAAACCTCATCGAAGTATGGGATGAATACGGAAAATAAACAATAATGGCATGCAGTGTAATAACTGCAGTAATGTCTTTCAGTAGGGAGCAGCGGCATGTGTGGCTCGTTCAGCTGTGACCATGCTTGTGATGACCTCTGTGCATCAAAGTCGCATCTCGGTGTAGAGGACGAGGCCAAAGGAAGCTCAGTTAAAGGATCACCTTTCAATCAACAAAGTAGGCTTAACTTAAAATTCTGTGGACTTTAGGGTCCCTGTAAAATTATGGTGATGAATTAGCCAAACATGCTGTTTATCTCTCCACAGCTCACCTCCATTGTCCTCTGGGGACTCAAGCCCACAGTCCCACTAAAGGATATTTACTACCTCAACGATTCACTGACGACGAACAAGACCAGGGTCCCAACAGTGGCTGTGAAATGCATGGTTCCTCCGTTTGCCCGGTACAAAGTTGTCCAAGCTGCCCAAGTCCTACCAGAGGAGGAAGGGACAGTTTCGTTATTGGGGTGTCTGGAGCGCCCATCAGCCCTGCCACCTCTCCTCAGGGAATTCCAATTCTAAAACGAAGCCAAATTTTCGGATCACAGAGTCCAAGCAAAAGAGGCCTTCAGGACTGTGGCACTCTGAAAGAAGGAGATCACAGCCCCGCAAAGTTGTCCCCAAGGAACAACAGACCCTTTGCTGGAAAACCACCAACCCACAGCCCTGTGCAAGGCAGAGTGGGGAGCTACAGTCCAGCCAGGAACAGTAAATCCTGGCTTGGACTACCGAGAATCTCAAGTGGCAAGATGGAAGAATGGCTGGGAGCAAGAAAATCTTTAAGTGTGCCTGACTTGATTTTTCACTTGGAAGAGAGCAGGTTTGAGTTGCTATTACTTTGGTCTGTTTCTGCACCCTAATATCTGCCTATAACACATACAGCACTAGATACAATGCAACTTTATTTTATACTTTATTTCTGCAGGATTCTTTCCGACAAAATTGAACGATCACCTCTGAAACAGCTGCAGTTACCAAACTGCAAAAGTCCCGCCATCAACATCAGAGCTGAAGATAACCCTGCACTCAATCACGCCATGAGTGACTCCTGTCTAGCAAGCAGCTGTAAAGAGCCTTCCCCTAGTAAAATGAACGATGTGGTGGTGGGAAAAGGTCACACCGTTGTAAATGTGAAAGCAATCGATGACATAATGGAAGAAGGGAGGGTTATTGAAGGATATGGCTCCGAGTTTTCCCGCCGGAGGAGTGAAGCAATTTCAGAAGATGGCGGAATTCACAAGAAGTTTGAATTTAAGGAAAAGGAAGATGTCCCGCCATCAGATAAGAGGAAGGAGAGGGGAGGATATGAGCCAAAAGATGACGAGAACACGGAGCAAAAATTGTACAGAGTTGCCAATGAACTCCTGCAGACAGAGAGGGCCTATGTGGCTCGTCTGCACCTGATAGACCAGGTCAATGCCATTACCTGTTTGTTATTAGATTAATTGCCTAATGCACTCAATGCTTTAAGATACAGTATATCCTCTACAGCCATATTTATGATACGTCTAGGTGGATTGATCATCTCTCATTGATAAGATCAATATCTCTCTAAGGTAAAACATCTCTCACTTCCACCACAGGTTTTTTACCTGCGTCTGGCAGAGGAGGCGGTCCGAGGCTCCTTTCCTCCTGAAGTGATCAGGAATATCTTCTCCAACATTTCCTCTATCTACTCCTTCCACAGCCAGTTTCTGCTGCCCGACCTGGAAAAATGCATCAGCCACTGGTGGGTCGACATTCAGGCCTGTCCTGGCACTGACAAAGGTCCATTACTATAGAGTTAAAAAGGCTGTATAAAATTGTACGTCATTTGGAACAAACTGAATACGGTTCATGATCCAAGATTAATGTGCCATTACACCATAGTTTGGGAAGAATAGTCCTACTTAGATTTAATTCAAATCACTTTATTTGTCTCCGAGGGGACAAATGATTGACCACAAGGTGTCAGAAACGGATACATAGTACGGGTAGTACCGGTAGGTATCCATCACCTACTATGTAGTTCAAGCAAAGTTGTCTGCTCAAGGTTATTATTAATACATTAGATATGCACATCTAAGCTTTAGATGACGACCTATATTTCTATCCTGCTCATTCTCTGTAAGCTGAGTAATATTGAAATTGAAATATTTCCTATTACCATGCTAAACTTAACCCCTTTAGGGTACTGGAGAACAATGCTTCCATTACCAACTTAACAGGATAGCAGCAAAGGTCCTCCAGGCAGGATAAAAATGCATTAACGTAGAACGCTGAAAAACACTGCTGCAGGTCGCTGCATTAATGTGAGCACACATTCATCTGTTGGAGGTATTTCTTAAACTTCCTGGCAAAATCAGGGAAATAGATGACTTGTTGTGAATTACAACTTGCATGGAAACGTAAATTCATGGGCTTATTAATTATCTTTGGTAAGTAATCTTATCAGAAAAATGCCCTTTGAGGCATCCATAATCCAGGATTATGTATCCTTTATTGGATTCAGAGCGGACTGCAGCTCCTTGAATGTTTTGTATTCATTGGCTCTTAGTGATTCCTAAATCAGCCTTTGCCGTGGTCTTGGAGGAATTTTGGAAAGTCAGCTTCTAGATATTGTGCCAAGTATTCCTTATTTGTTGGTAATGTGTCTCTGGAGCTCGACAGCCTTAAAAATAGTCCTGATCACTAGCAGCCAACTTCATGGACTGCTAGTTATCAGGACTGGGTCTGTCTAGTCAACCTGGAAACATTATGGAGTTTGGTATTTTCTTCAGACTTGGTTTCTGTTTATGGTTGCTTTTGTATTACATAGAATTTGTCCATGAAGATCCGGCATGGTTTAGTACGATATACAGACAAATATGTAAATACCTTTTCTCTGTACATGCTCTATTAGTGCCCTTCCTGTCTAAAATTAGTTTATAATGCCTGAAATTGGGTGATTCTGTGTGAAAGGGACCCAATTTCAGTCTGTTAGTTTTTATTTGTGTACACCAATATGAGTCGGCACTCAACCATTGTATAATTGCTCAGTTTCAAAATATGTAATGGAATAGAATCGGTGTAAGAACTATCCTTACCAGAGTCCAGCACCTAATTTTGATCTTGTGCTTTACCTCCACCCTCTCACTAAATCCAGGAATGAGAACCCAGGCCTGGGAAATTTCCTGCTGCAGCATGCACCCTTCCTTAGAATGTATGCCGACTATGTCCGGAACTTTGACCAGGCCATGGAACTGGTTAGAACCTGGACCCAACGCTCCTCTGCCTTCAGAAGCATAATCCAGGAGATTCAGGCAAGACGACCTATTCAGAACGGCACATACAGTGGCTTTCAGAAGTATTCATACCCCTTGAACTTCCATATTTTGTCACGTTACAACCACAAACGTAAATGTATTTTATTGGGATTTTATTTGATGGACCACTAAGAACACTAATGATGATGAATACTAAGAGGTGCATAATTTTGAAGTGGAAGGAAAAAGATGCAAGGTTCTCAAGATTTTCTTAAAATAAAAAAACTGAAAAGTGTGGCTTGCAAAAGTATTCAGCCCTCCTGAATCATTACTTTGTCGAACCCCCTTTCGCTGCAATTACAGCTGAAAGTCTTTTGGAGTATGTCTCTCTACCAGTGCAGCACATCTAGAGACTGAAATTGTTGCCCATCTCTTTGCAAAATAGCTAAAGCTCAGTCAGATTGGATGGATAGCAGCTGTGAACAACAATTTTCAAGTCTTGGCGGAGATTCTCAATTGGTTTTAGGTCTGGACTTTACTGAATTTTTTTAGCACATGAATATGCTTTAATTTAAACCTTTCCATTGTAGTTCTTGCTATATGTTTAGGGTTTTTGTCCTGCTGGAAAGTGAACCTCTGCCATGGTCTCAAGTCTTTTGCAGACAGGGTTTCTTCCAAGATTGCCCTGTATTTGGCTCCATCAATCTTCCCATCAACTCTAACCAGCTTCCCTGTCCCTGCTGAAAAAAGCATCCCCACAGCATGATGATGATGCTGCCACCACCATGTTTCACGGTGGGGATGGTGTGTTCCAGGTGATGGGAAGTTTTAGTTTCCTTCACACATAGCGTTTTGCATTTAGGCCAAAATCTTCCTCCACATGTTTGCTGTCCCCCCATATGACTTGTGGCAAACTGCACAAGTTGTTTCAACAATGACTCTCTTCTTGCCAATCTTCCATTAAGGCCCAATTTGTGGGGTACACGACTAATAGTTGTCCTGTGGACAGCTGTGGATGTCCACAGCTCCTCCATAGTTACTACGGGCCTCCTGGCTGCTTCTCTGATCAATGCTCTCCTTGCCCGGTCAGTTAAAGTGGACTGCCATGTCTTCGTAGGTTTGCACTTGTGCCATACTCTTTCCATTTTCGGATAATGGCTTGAAGAGTGCTCCTTGAGATGTTCAAAGCTTAGGATATTTTTTTATAACCTAACCCCGCTTTAAACTTCTCCAAAACGTTATCCCTGACCTGTCAGGTGTGTTCCTTGGACTTCATGGGTTTGTTCACTAATGTTCTCTAACGGACCTCTGAGGCCTCCACAGAACAGCTGTATTTATACTGAGATAAGATTACACATAGGTGCACTCTATTTACTAATTTGGTGTCTTCTGATGGCAATTGGTTGTACTGGATTTTATTTAGGGGTATCTTAGTAAAGGGGGCTGAATACTTTTGCACGCCACATTTTTCCGTTTATTATTTGAAAAAGAATTTGAAAGAAAATTTGAAAACCATCTATCATTTTCCTTCCACTTCACAATTATGAACCACTTTGTGTTGGTATATCACATAAAATACATTTACATTTGTTGTTGTGATGTGACAAAATTTGGAAAAGTTCAAGGGGTATGAATATATCTATAATCACCCCATGCACCAAAATGTCTTACCCGGATTGTCCTGTCATTAGAGTCAGGAGGCTTGTGCAAGGCTTACGCTGCAGCACCACATGCTGGAACCAGTCCAGAGGGTTCCACGTTACGAGATGCTGCTCAGGGATTACCTGCAGAAACTGCCCAAGGATAACCCAGATTATGAGGTTGCTCAAAGTTAGTATGCTGTGTGTGTTTACCTCGACTTCATGATGATGCTGCTTGTGACAGACTTTTATTCTTTTTCTCATTAAGTGGGTGTCTGTACGGGCTTTTATGTCTTTAATGAGCAGAGTTAACCTTTCTTTGTCTCCCCCCACAGAGTCGTTACAGACCATCACCCTGGCAGCCACCCATTCAAACAGTGCCATCCGCAAAGCTGTAGGTTTCCCATTACATTACACAATTCCCATACCATTGTCCTAAGTGATATTTCATCAGTGTCTCTATTAGAGGTGCAATGCATCACAAAACTCATGGTTTGGAACATTTTTGGATTAAAAAAAGAAAGTGAGGACGCTTTGTCCTGGTCTTACATACAGGTTTATCTTGTACCGTGGGCATCCTTGCTATAAATGAGTGAGTCATGATGGTGTCCAATGTTTAAATAGAATGTTATATGTTATATTCAGTACTCTTTTGGACTGTGAGCTCTATAATCACAGTCACACATTTGCCATACAGGTTTGGTTGTGTCCATACTGTGTGTATCAGGGTTTCCCTTACTCTCCCCGTAGGAGAACCTGAGGCGGCTGCAGGAGATCTATGAGATGGTAGGAGAGGAGGAGGTGGTTAACCCGGCCAATGAGTTCCTCAGGGAGGGTCGTCTCCTCAAGCTTGCTGCCAGGAACACATCTTCCATGGAGAGGCACCTATTCCTGGTAAGAACTGATACACCGCATATACAGAAACCGATGCCAAAAAGGATGTACTCCTCTGTCTGTTGTAGAGTATTATATTGTACGGCCTCTTTTCTAACTCACCTTTTTAATGCCCTAAAGTATTTACGTAGTCTATATTAGAGGTCATACAAGGATGTTTTTGACATTTCCTCCACAGTTCAACCACTTCCTGCTGTGCTGCACTCCTAAATTCAGCCTAGTGGGGCAGCGTTTTACTGTGCGGTCCCGGATTGGAGTGGATGGCATGCAGGTGCAGAAGACCACAAATGAAGACCACCCTCACAGCTTTCAGGTGTCTGGGAAGGAGAAGACTTTTGAGGTGCAGGCGAGGTGTGTGTGCGTTTGTGCAGAATGCATCAGTTGCATGAATTCTTCCCCACCAGTGTATTTCTCTGTTCTAAAGGTCCTACTCTGAATAATATCTTGAGAGGGTTGGGCAGCTTTGGAAGAATGCATTTTAGTTGATATTATAAAATAATATGAACATCAATAATAAGATAATTCAATCTGACATCCAGTCTAATTGTGAGTTTCTTTCATTATTGAAGCTCTGAACAAGACCGAGATGAATGGATAAAGGTAAGTTTGTATTTTCATTAATTGTGTTGCAAAATTATGTTCATATTAAATATTGCTCTGGCTTATAACATAGAATAAAAATACCATTTAAAGTCTTCAATGTTATTGCTACTACATGTATTGGAAATCGTTTTAGTCTTAATCCTTTGGACTTGCGTCATAATGATAAACAGACATACATTTCAATTTGAATCATAGTGATTGTAGGTATCAGTTTTTAATATGGGTAATTTTATACATACATTGCTTCACAATCACTTGTAGAAAGCTCTGAACAAATCACAACAGAAGTAATCGTAAGTGTCACTAATACACTTTTAAAAAGGGTAATTCATTTAAATAGTTTTTTGGTTGGACTTGACTGCATCTAACATTTTCAAGCTTTCAGAGAATGAACAATGTCAATAATAACGTCATACGTTTTCATCATAGATAATAGTCAGTGTGAATGTTGTTTGGTGATTAGATGGATTAATAATACATTTTACCTTTTATTAATCCCACAGTGGGGAAATTTACAATGATGATGAATCTCCTGAAACAACTCTTTGTTTACTGTTACATGTCGATGAGAATATTTTGATTTTATTGTTAAATGTGGAGATTTTATCGTTCTGAGTTAGTAAGTTTGTTTCTTGTATAAAGCATATCATCAGCCTTTAACTTGACGAGATGATTGATGGTTTTAGTCCTTTTAGATTGATTATGAATGCCATGTATATTCCATGTTACCAAACTTAGATTTTGCATGACTATTTGTTTGGTGCATCTTGTTTGAATTGTTTTATTGCTGTGAAGTTGCACCTCCAATACACCAATCCTCCAATAATAAACTCATTTTGGTTAATGTACTGTTATCACGAAAGGAGGCAGAGGAATAACTGTATATCTGACATACTGAGCGGAACAGAGAAGGAGGGAGAAGCCATCGCTTACCGCTAAGCTAAAGATGCTAACAGACCTGAAAGCACCTGTACATAATTGAGATTAATCAACAAGTGTGTAAACAACAAGTGAACTATAAGGACTTTAGCTGAATAAAAGTAACTATAATTGTCCTGTGGTTCGTTAGTGAAATTAAAGTTATGACGATATTGGCAGATATTGGTGAGTTCACACAGAAACATGGAGAAGCAGGAAATAGCATTTCAGGATCACAGGAAGACTTACAGCACCGTGTTTTATTCAGTGACCACTGTTTTCTCAGGACTGGGTGTTATGCCACTGTTTAATGCATTTCTAATGACATGGCATCATTTTATAGTCTGTAATAAATAATTTTACGGACCCCCCTTCGAGAACCCCTGCTCTAAAGCAGTTTTCCTCTGCAGGTCATTCAGGATGCCATTGATGTGTTTCAGAAGAAAACAAAAACCTTCAAAATGGCTGCTAAGGAGCAAAAACTGAAAGAACCAGTGAGTTTTTATTTCAAAATAGAGTTCTATGTGTTTATAATTTATTCAGAGCAATTGGTAAGGCCCTCTAATTTGACTAGTACGGTTTACATAAAATTTGATTTGTGTGTCTTCCAGATGGATGGACTTGGCCGACGGGCTCCTCGGTGGATCAGGGATAATGAGGTCACAGTCTGTATGAAATGCCAGGAACCTTTCAACGCACTCACCAGGAGACGACATCATTGCAGAGCTTGTGGATGTGTGAGTGACAAAATGTGAACCTTAGTACCTTCTTCTTTGCCACAGGGGATCAACTTTTTCCATCTTGCCCTGTCCTCTGCATCGTCTTCTGTCACTCTCAAAGAGTGACGAGTTGAAGAGGTTTCATATCCAACTCTGGCAGCTCTGCCCACTGTCCTTTGGTCAGAACCGCTGTCTCTAAACCACCTCTCACTACCATCTTATAAACCTTTACTTTCACTCTCGCTGCAAATCTTTTGTCAATGATAACTCTTGAAACGCTTTTCCACCCACTCCCCCCTGCATGCACTCGCTTCTTCACCCCTTTTCCACACCCCACGTGGCTCTGAACAGTTGACCCATGTACTTAAGATCCATCACCTTCTTCACCTCTGCTCCTTGCATCCTCACAAACCACCTGCCTCCCTTTAATTCACACACATGTATTCCTCTTGCTGCGACTGACCTTCATTCCTCTTTTCTCCAGTGCATACTTCCACTTCTATTGGTTTTCTTCCAGCTGCTCCATGCTCTCACTACAGCTCACAATGTCATCCGCGAACATCATTGTCCACGGAGACTCTTCCCCGACCTCTTCTGTCAGCCTGTCCATCCCAAAGCAAAACATGAAGGAGCTCAAAGTCGAGCTTTGGTGCAGTCCCACTTCCACCTTGAATCCATCCGTCGCTCCTACTGCACACCTCACTGCTGTCATGCTGCTCTCATACGTTTAGTGTACCACTCTAACGTATCGCATCTGTAGTACTCTTTTGTCTCATGAAATCACACTGCTACTCAAAAATCGCATATTTTCTTGGCCTAGCCTCCACTAATGTTTCCCAGATCTTCATTGTGTGGCGCATCTGCGTCCTACACCTGTAGGTCCTACAGCTCTGAACTTCACCCTTGTTCTTGAAAATCAGCACTAGTACACTTTTCCTCCATTCCTCAGGCATCCTCTTACTCGCCAAGATAGTGTTGAACAATCGAGTTAAATATTCCCCTGCCTTCTCTCCTAGACACCTCCATACCTCCACCGGTATGTCATCGGGACTGACCGCCTTTTCATTCTTCATTCTCATCAAAGCTGCTCTCACTTCAACATTACTGATCCTTGGAACTTTTTGATTTACAAGGCTCCCACCTTCCACCTTTTGCTCTCTTCAACCTGCTCCAAATCCTTTGGTCTCGATCTCTCTGCTTCGCCAATCTCCTTCCTTAGTATCCTATCGCTCATACAACTAATCATAGGCCTCTCGTTTAGCCCTTGCCACCTGATCTTCACCTCAGATCATATCTCTTTGAACTCCATGCTCGCTTTTTTCATCTCTCTTGTTATCCAACTTCTCCACTAACCCTTTCCTACTTATACTCTCCTGAACCTCCTCATTGCAAAGGAAAGTCTCATTATTTTCTTTCTTCTGTCCAGATGAGACACCAAGCACCTTCCTACCTGTCTCCCGTATCACATTTGCTGTGGTAGTCCAGTCATCCGGCTATCCTTCACTACCATCCAGCTTAGCTTAGTACCAAACGCTCAATATAAATTGTCATTCTACGACTATCTAGATACGATTTTTTTTTTACTTTGCTCTTCAGGTCGTGTGCTGGAAGTGCTCAGACAATAAGGTGGCTTTAGAGTATGACGGTAACAAGCTGAATAAAGTTTGTAAAGCCTGCTACTTCCTCCTGACTGGCCAGAGAGGGGAGAGGGTGGAGGGAGAGAAGAGACAATCAATAGAGGTGAGCTTTCTGTGTACACAAAGGGTGGGCATGGAAATCATGAGAATGACACTAAGTTGATTGCATACCTCCTTCAAGTCTGAACAATCATACAATCCTAATGTCTCTCTTCCTCATATGCCTGTTCAATACTACAAATGTTCCAGTTGCACTCCTTCCCCCAGATTTTGTTGAGATTGGTCAGTGGTGGGAAGTAATGCTGTTCATATATAGCTATTTAAATAGTTTTTTATTTCTGTGTCTGCAGTTTCATTGACACATGTACCCCCTTGATGACGGCCTTCCTTGCTTTCTTGGATATTCCCCAGTATCTCCCGCTGTGTTGATCTCTAAAAACTACTGCCAATAAAAAATGTCGGACTTTGTCTCAATATGTGGGACAACGGATGAAAATCCTGTGCAATACCAAACAAATCGGGACACCTAGTCAACCTACAAACTGTATTCATCAGATAAAGATAGTAGGAGCTTTTGTGACCCCACAAATTTTCATCGTACGGGGAATCATTGAAATTCACCCTATCGTTAGTGGAAAAATATTCCTGAATTTACATCTTAGCCTGGACTCCCACCAGAGAAGAAGTGGTTATTTTCTGCTCAACCTTACTCAAGATTTGGTGAAGTAGTTTTCACAAACAATCCCACACCAAACAAGCGAACAAGTAGAGGCTGGGTGAAAAGATTCCGTCCTTTGCCAGAGACATTTTCGGCTTTTGTCATTGCACTTATGGTACAGTAACCTCCACTTAGAAAAAGGATGTCTGTCTTAGTAGTAGTATAAGATAACAACATAACATGGATGTCTTAAACAGCATTGTCTTTTCTTGTGTGTGTTTTCTCCTAGTTACCTCCGGAGTCCAATGAAAATATAATGTGTGGCTTCATGCTGTATGGTGACAAGCCCAAGCACCAGCAGCCGGTGTGGTGTGTTATCAGCAGAAGTGACCCCCTCGCTCTCAGTCTGTACACTTCCCAACAGGCAGGTATCTCTGTGGCATACTGTAGTTTACTTGAGTTTGGCATGTAAATAATTATCGCATTTTGAAATGTTTATGAAGTTGTTCCTGTTCACCTGTTTACAAACATCCATAGAAAACCTGAATATTTTTTTTAATGTCAACCAATCCCCCTGCAATATTTGCCATTTGGTTATAATGTTGTGGCTGATAAGTGTACAAGCTTTGGCTTCTCCGCTATGAGATGAACAATTCTCTCCTGCTACTTGTACCTTTTGTATAAACGACTTGTTCTGTATCATTTCCATCCCCCATGTATCCCCAGGACATGAAGCCCCAAACATGTATACCTCTACTGAGCTGCAGCGTGAACGATTCCCTCCAGGAGCTCCAGGGCCAACCGTGTTTTTCTTTAGTCCAATCCAGAACAACCCACACTTTCACCTGTGACAGCGTGGACCTCAAACAGAGCTGGCTGGCTTTTCTGAAAGTTGCTGTGACAGGCACAATGCCAGCAGGCACACAGTGTGGATATGACACCAGCAGTATCAGCAGCAGCAGCAGTTCCAGATGCAGCAATGAGAACGTGAACGATGGAAGAAACTCTAGTGATGAAGAATTTGTCATCATCAGTGACACTGGAAGACACTCCTGAACGATAAGATAAGACACGATTGAAGGTTCTCACACCAACATGGACACAAACAACAGTAAATGCAACAAGTCCTTAAAGACAATCACAATATATTACTCTAGAAGAAACTCAGGAACGTAAATGTTGTAAATAGAGCATATTCAGACTGTTTTTACTTATAAGTGGAGATGCACTTTATTTCTGAAATGGTTTACGGTAAAATAAATAAAATGAAGGTATTTTAACGTGAGTTGGACAATCGCTTCTACTACAAACATGGCTGCTTCAGCTCTGTACAGTTGTCCTAAGGTGCGTTGTGATGCGGTACGAAACATCGCTGCGCTCTCACAGCACACAGTCGTACACGTAATTAAATGAGGGTCTCAGCGATGCGGAGGATCTGCAGGATCCTAATTACAAAACACATTCATCTGATCCCGTGTCTTTCACAGGTTGATTATTTACACTCAAACAGTTGAAGACTAAACGCGCTACATATGAACTGAAGACAATGAAAAATAATTGGATAAAACTGAACAGTGTATGACAGAACTTATTCACATCTTTAGAATCAGGTGCCATTTAAGTCAATGGAGTGACCAAACCAACAGGTTATCTTAGTGTAGAGCATGTTTCTATCCAAGACATGAAATGGCAAATGAAAAATATAATTAAACGGAACATGTATTTTCATGTATTGTATTTTATACTTAAGAAAAATGACAAAAATGAACCTCACCGTTGCAGCCTCTACCTCATCTATGGAGGTATACTGACTGAAAATAAACATGCTGCTTAATGCTGCATCACTTAGTGTTTTTTGTACAAATGGAATCAAAAGAAAACATCAGATGTGAGAGAGGCGACCGTTATTACCATTAATATCTGTATTTCTTTCTGTTTTAGCTTCAGCTAATGCTGGTTTAATTCAAGGAAATGTCAGCACCCCTTGAGCATTTTTTTTTTTTTAAAGTAAGAGTCTACATGCAAAAACAGCCCAACAGTAGTGTTGTAGTGTAACTTCAGTCACTTTCACTGGAACATTGCATCAACTGAGACAGAAGTAAGCACATCATCAGCGTTATCACAAGGAAAGCCTGCCTTTGCAATATATCTCCCTTCTTCCAGCATCACAAAATATATTAATGTAACACAAATCATATTTTCAGAGTTTTTCTAAGCCCATATTTGTATATGGTGCAATGTCACTTTCATCAACCATACTTCAAGTCAATGGTTTTCAGCAAAAGTGTTATTCAGTCTGTGTACTTCCTGTCTCGCAGGGAAAGGGATGACACACATCACAGCAGACATCTAGTGAATGGGAACCAGCTAAAAGAGGAAGTGCTAACGATTCTGTTCTGATTCTGGAACACAAGGATTACAGACTTACTAAATTGGATATTAAATAGTCAAATTTCTTCTCCTGCACTCCAGTGGCCAAAATATGATGAGCATACCCTTAAGGTTCACCTACTATTTCCCATTAGCAAATAACCACATGAACTTATGTTTATATTACATCACATTTGCAATATGTCATGTGTCAGAAACTATGTGCATCATAAGATGCATACAAGTGCAGCTTCTGTGTCACTGCTGATGGAGCGAAGGGTGCTTCTAAATGTACAGAGCTTATGGAGCTATCTGAAATTAATTATCTGAGATCTATCATGATAGCTGTTCAAAAAATGTCTCTGAATTGGTAACATGAAGGGATATTTAAAAAAATAAGAAGCAGCATTCAAGACTAAACCGTGCTCAACGCCTCATTCATATGAGTTGGAGGCTGTATGAATAGCCAGGTTGCAGGGCAATTAATAACCATTAGGTGCCACTTAAACAGCAGTGCTTACAGACCAAGCGCTTAAAGACAAAGGTGGTTTGACCTGCTTGTTATTAGGCATGGTAACAGTTCGAGAGGAGGCCCTGATTGTAAGAGACTTCAAAATGAGATTTAAATCCAGCACTTGATACAAGGAAAGCAACACAGGCATAGAGACGGACCTCATATCAAACACACATAGACAAACTTTACACAAAGGACACCAGCAGGGCTACTTACAGGAAGGCTGCTTCTCATTTACATTTTCATACATCAACCCTCTGTAAACATTTTGTTTACTGGAAATTTCCCACTAATTGTGGGAAATCTTTCAACTTGTCCGAGTGTAGTTTTGGCCCCTTCAGCTTTTACTTGATGCTTTTTTTCCTTTTTAAAGTTTGGACCTGTTATCCTTTGCTTTCAAACCCTACGGCTGCTGTCTCCAATCCAGAGAATCAACATTAATCAAGGGTGAAGAATCCATCTTATTGGTGATTTTCTCTCTAGGAGCAGAACGGACCGCATTGCCCTTGGTTTAAAGACACAAGAGTTGACTGTTTCTGCGGATCTGACCTTCTGGTTGTGAGAGAGCAGAACAGATGAAGCACAGAGAGAACAGACAGCTAAAGAAAATCCGACCAGAATAATTTGATGGCTCAAAACGTCCAGGGGGCCAGTAGTGCAGCACTGAAAGGTCAACCCACTTTATAAAAGATGACAAGCAGAAATGCCAGCAGCCTTCTCTCTCAGCTGCAGCACAGTTGCTCGGACACGAGCAGAGTGTCGTAGCCGTAGATCTCCAGCAGATGGAGCAGGAAAAGCCGGTCTCCATGGGGATCCAGACCCATGGCTCGAACAATCTCCTGGGTCAGAGTCGGATCTGGGCTCCCTGCCACCTCGCTGAGGGTCTGGAAAATCCGGTTGTTCTGCTCCAGGAAAAACCTGAATACAGTTTACAATCACAAATCTGCCCTTAGTGAAAGGAGCGGAAAGGTCAAAGACCTTCTGCGCTGCTACTGTGAAGCTCTTCCTAGGTTGCTACACCAGTATCTGCTCAAATAAGTCATGTACTTACAGGATAAAGAGATCCTCTTCACTGGACACACAGTCTCCATTCTCCTCCTGGGAGTACAGCAACATCTGCCTACACACACACACATTATCTATTGGTGTTTTATTACAACATAAGTCATATTTATTAAGATATATCAACTTCTTTGAACAAAAAAGTCTTTTAATTAGGAAGCAATGCTAGCGCCTGGAGGTTCTCTTGTTTTGAGCTCAATGCTAACGTCAGCACACCACAATGGTAGTATCATGTTGGCATTTAACAGTTGGGATGTATGATCCGATGTACACTCCGCATTATATCAGCTCAATATTTGTGGAGAAATCGGGACGAACATCCCTGGGGTAAAAACTGCTTGCATGGCTAAAACATAAACTCCTGCAGAGACTTGTTGTTAATGGCGACATCATCCACCTGATCACAGGCCTCTGACCGCCATCACAGAGTTACACATTTGTATTATTGTAGCCGCTGCTTTTCTCTTGGCACACAAATTAGTTCAGGATAGGGTATGCTGATGAAATGGCTGTGGCTACTCTACCGCAAAAATGAGAATTGGAGATTTCTCGATCATACAGTATGTCATTAACTGTTTGACATGACAAACAAATGTCAGTAAAAGGAGCTCATCATACAAAATGGCAAATATTTATTGCAACCACTAATAACTGTGGGGTAAACCGTATCAATGGTCGCTTATTGGCCAAGAATCAGAGATGAGCTGTATCTCTGCTGTGGTAAATACCATATGTTTATGGGAATACTTAGTGTTTAGAGTTAGCGGGTATTTTATTTGTTGTTTTTTTATGTGTCAGTTCTTGTTGGCTTTGACGATGATTGAGTTTGTGTCGGAAACAGAGCCACTTGATCATTAGATTTAATTTTGGACTGCAGATTTTTTCATTCTCTTCCACTCCTGTTTCTTACTTATTAAAACAGGCTTATTTAGGTCTGTTGAAAACCCAACAATATGTCTGTCAACATTCGCCCTGTCCTACGCGGCCTATGGGAGAGTTTTTTGTCTCATAGGCAAGCTCAATGGCTCCTACTGTGGGAGTGTCTAGGTGCGTGGCATCACAAGGCGGGATGGGGGCGGGCTTATCCTTGTAAGGAATGTGAGAAGATGGAAACACTGACAAAGCCAGCAGACGTTAGCTGACTTTCCAGGAAAAAAAGGAGGTCTGCTGCACATCTGTAGCTTTCACAAGCAAAGAAATTAAAGCAAATTAAAAAATATGCGGTTATGCGGTAATACGCTCAACAACACAGCAGTGTTCACATTATCACGGTATTGCAGTTATTGTCACCGCCCTAGTTCCTACTAGGATATCTTAAAAGAACATCTCACTATCTACAATTTTGTAACCAACCTGAGAAAACTGGACTCGACTGGGGATTAGTATTTTGATACACATTTAAGTATTAACAGCAGCAGGACATTGCCTGTAATTGGTTAAAAGAAACTTCAGTGGCCAGAGTGTGAGGTGTAAGAGTTACTCCTATTCTCAGTATTATCTACCTCTGCTCAGTGAGTTTGCGATATTTCTCCCTGTCGGCGGTGCTGAGGCGGAGCAGAGGCTTTAGGCCATCTCTGCAGGTCTTCACATTTTGATTGTCTACATATACATCATACAGATCCTTCTTCTCCTCAAAGATCTTCTCAGTAGTACCTACGAGCACAAAACAGGCACCGTGTGAGACGGGAGATAGCAGGAGATAGGAAACTAGCACCAGACATATTTTCAAGTGGTGGTTTTCACAAATATTAACCAGGTCCATCCATTTACATGCAACGTAGGAGAGCTCGTTCTCCAGGGCACTGATATCTGCCACATTAACGTAGAAGAAGGGGCGGAACTCCGGCACGGTCACTCCAATCCCGGGGATGGAGATGTTTGCCAGACAACAGCAGCAGTACACTGGGAGGCAAGAGGAGTGGGAGGTGAAATTAGAGAGCGGGAGAGGAAGATATTAGTGTGCATCATGACGCAAACAGGAAGGAATCTTTTGTAAGCAGATGTTTAAGCCCCTGACTCACATGTTCTCAATCCTGTTCAAAATCAATGAATCATCATTTTGACCTTCTGATGATGTATTAAAGTCCTATCTTTGGGCCCTTTACTGAGTCTAGCTTTGGCGGTACTGGTACGTGGATTTTCTTACCTACAGACAGAACTAGGCTAGTTGTTTCCCACAACGACCAGCCTTTGAGCTAAGCTAACCAGATATTTGACTCCAGCATTGTTTAAAATGGGATAAGAAATGAGAGTGTTGCCAATCTTCTTGTGTTACTGTAGGCAACAGAGTCAAAATTCCCAAAATGTCTAACTATTCCTTTAATAACACATGAAATAGATGCAAAAGCTCCTCACCTCGGTAGCAGACCACACCGACAGGTGGAGGGGAGAAGATGAGGATGCGTCTGCGGAGGAGAGCCAGTTTCCACAGGACCATGATCTGCTCCCCGAAGAAGCGGATGAACTGGGACATACATCCTGCAGGGTGGGTGATCTGGTCCAGAGGTGGTCACACACCCAGGTTAGTGTTGAATAATAAAAACACTTCCCACTCAGAGCAAAGCTGCTGGAGGGAGTATTGCTCCTACCTTCATTTCAGGGTGCATGCTGTGGTTGATGGCAGCTCCCCAGGCATTGGCTGGACATGCAGTAACAACACCTTCACCACTAGGGGGCAGAAGTGCCTTCTTGTCCTCATAGAAAGCCTCCAGTGGGGAGTAGTGGCCTGGGGACTGAAGCTGCAGCCTACAGCAGGGGATTAAAAAAATAGACCTTTAAACCCAAAGACATACAAACATGAGATTACATTAGAAATCTCTGTTAAAATGTGCTTTTTAGTTTGAGGAAGCTAGAATATGAAGCCAGAAATCCCAACCAATACTATTGCAACAAGACCCGGGCACACGATGCAGTGCACACATTAAACAACGTCCAGCAGTTCTCTTTAATTAAATTGGAAAATAATCGAAATTCGAACAAGACATGAGCGCCAGTGAAATGGCTGCCCTCAGTATTCTGTTAAAGCAAGTGAAGAAAACTCATGGATCCACCTTTCTATCCAGACAACAACAATCCAGACATTTACTCAAAAATTTAATGGTAATGTTTTTTGTACATCCCAATTCTTCTTACAACGTTCATTAAAATAGTTCAAGTAAATCGTGAGCACAATCTTACAATTGCTTTTACAATATCTTGCAAAAGCGTAGTTAAAATGGTCCGTATCTGTCTCTTATCCAGTTCTACTCTAAAAATGTACGGATTCATTTTTGGGCACATGTCCCTAGTTTTCCTAAAAATTAAACAAGCAGCGTATCATTACTTAATAAAGATGCTGAGAGAAAACCATTTCTGCAAAAATAAATGGATCTGCCTGTGTATCTGGATCCATTCAAGTTTTGATGATTAATTCCATGGCACACATCCAGTTGCAGGGTAATCCATATGTACTTAACATTTTAAATGAATGTCGACGGAAACATGTTTCATTGACAAGGATAATAAGTCCCAGTATAATTTAAAAAAAAGGATGCATGATGATTTACAGTATGCTTTTTGCACATACGTTGATTCTTTTCCCTTTAATTAGTATTTGCTCAAAACGACTTGGAAAATTGCTGGACATCTGTCACTAATTGGTGTTGAAATAATTACAGTGAAACAAATGATAAGTTGAAACTCATCAGACACATTAGACTAGACTTTAGACTAACTAGATTAGATCTTTTAGATTTTTTCGTTTCTGTAAAATTACTGTAGAGGTAATTTTGGTTATTTGGTCAGAATCAAATGGGGAAGGATTTTTCTAAGTATTGTTAGAACTTTACTACCATGTCACAGTTGAAACTGTCTGTTGCCAACCAAAGATAGATCTTGACAATAAACGATTGTGATGCTTAGGTTCGTCGTTTTAAAAACGGGTTCCCTTTCAATGCTCTCAACTAAATCAGAAAGAGGAGAGAGGAGGATTGCGAGGGAGGAGGAAGCGATAGATATTCACAAATTCCTGACTATCTGAACCGTCTCATGACCAACAGTGGGCTCTTTATATAACTGCTATATGGAGACGATGTATCCGGAACGAGTTAGGTTGGGAATGAAGAGCATGGAGCGTGACCACTGTGTGACAGGAGGTCAGGAGATTCCAGACGATGGGAACTTTGGTGAGGGAGGAGAGAAAGTGGGACTGAATTGGAGAAAACTCTATTCAAGTCCCAGTGTGACAAATCAGGAAGTAAAGCCGCAGCCATTAACACAATAGACATGTCTTTTTGTGGGACTAGAAACTAGACGTGTAGCAGTAACCACAGGAAAATCTTTGTTTAGGCATTAGGCACGCTTTCATTTGGGGTCATCAGGTCAACTTTCCACATCACCGAACAAATACCTCCAAAATGAATGGCAATTATCAAATAGCATGCAAAATTTCTAAACGTGGATAGCCACCATGGTAAACCTTGTCAGCGAAACATCAACGTATTATCTTTAGATCAAAGCGCTGCTGTGCCTCACTGCCCGCTCACAGAGCTGCAAACTGCTGCAGACCCTTAAGGCTCTATCTTCTGCCCAGTGGAAAGTGGTCCACAGCGTCTAAGTCTTTGCTGGTGTCAGACTGATGCACTCATTCCTGTGACATCCAGCACCGTTGTCGTTACATACCAAATGTCCAGTATACAACGATCAACCATAACATTATAACCACGGAAGTAAATGACCTTGGCTCTTATTGTTACTATGGCAACTGTTCATTAAGTGGGATATATGAGGCAGCAAGTGAACATTTTGTCCTGAAGTTGAAATGTTAGGACCAGGAGTAATGGATAAGTGTAAGTTATGGGGAGAGGATTGACTCAGCCTTAATCCAGAAGTGCAGTTCTTGTTGGGTGTTTCTGGTCGGCAGTGGTTAGCACTTCTAAGAAGGGACAACTGGTGAACCAGCGACTGGGTCGATTGATATGCAGGGCTGTGTGGCTGTTGACGGGTCAGAGTGTCCCTGCTGTACGTCAGCATGCATAACGGATCACGAAGCAAAGGGAGAAGGTGGCTAGTCTGATAATCAGTCCAAGGTGGTTAAAAAGCCTCCAAAGTCCCCGTCCCTCAATCCAGTCAAGCATTTGTGGGATGGGATTGTCAAACAGGTCTGATCCATGAAGACCCTGTGTCACAATTTATAGGGCTTAAGAGAATCTACTGCAATATTTTCTCATGTAGAAAATTCCGCCTACCTCTACCTCATTTGGTGCCTCAGAATATATTAGGAGGACAAATGCTTCGCTCAAAATTATTGTCTATCAATGCTGTGGGAAAAATAATCCAGACTTATGATGTAAGAATTATTTTATACATGAATTAGGATAGTGTGATATGTCCTGATGTGGAGTATGATCTCTCCACATCATGACAAATGTTTTTTCCAGTAGCATTAACATCTGTGTCCTTGGATACAAATAAAATTACCGTAAGGAAAAAATACTTTTTGTCATTTTCATGAAGTCCAACAAAATAAAGATTTTACTGCCAGAGAACATTGTTGCCAAAGCAGGACAATTAGAGGCAGGGTCTGGCAGGTATGCCATAGTATTGTATATGATTAGTGCTGATTTGTAAATTTGCTTGTCGAAGGTATGTCCTCTCCAAGAGACCACTAGATGTTGAAAAATAGTGAAAGTTAATTCTTTTTTTTTGTACAATTCTACATTTAAGTTATTGTACAGAGATGTCCCCTTCTACATCTCACAAAAGTGAGTTATTCCCTTCATTCTGTAGATATGAGCACAATTAAAGAGCTACCTGCTGACCATCGCTGCCTGTCAAACTAGCGGGGTCATCAGCAGTGAGCCAACCTTCTTTGATGTTGTGCTCCATTAATCCACATCTCACAGTGGTGGAGCAACAGAAGGGACAGGATAAGCTGCCTTATTCTGCCCCCCAGAAAGGTCCCTGAGTGTCATTTTGAGTTTGTGAGCAGTCACTCCTATGCTCCTCAAGAGATTCTGGGTAAATGTTGCTATAAACCCTTGGCAGCCGACTTTCACATGGCAGATGACAGCTGACCACGCCTCCCTACACTCAGCTGTCAGCTCCGTGTACTTGTCTCTTTTCCTTTTGAAGGACAACTCCATCCTTCCCTCCTACTGTACAGTGAACTCTGCCACAGTTACTATCCGTGCTGTGGAGGACCATAAGACCTGGTCACAGAGAGGTTGTAATGATCTCTGAAATGAACCTAAATTGCCGCTCGAGGTTCACTCTCAGGTTCCTATCAGAACCCAGGTGATGGGCTTGGAATGGTGTTCTGAGCCACGGCTCCTTCTCCGATGAAGATGATCAGCCGCTGGGGTGCTGAAGGTGAGTCTGGTTGCTTCCAGCCTGTGAGTCTCAAAGACATCCGCGGGTTTTATGCAGACTTCAGTCATGGTTCCATCTGTACCTACCCTGAGCCAGTGCTGTTTCGCAACTCGGGACGGTTTTTGTCGGTACCATACCACAGATTCAGGTTGTTGGGACGTGGGAGCATCTCAAAAATGGACCTGATGGGAATTTTAACCTGGCTTAAGGAATGTTTCACATCTCAGTCCAACTTTTGTTCCTTGGGACATGTGCTTCCCAAGTAATGCAACCTCCTTGCTGCAACCTCCTTGATTGTGACTTTGGACCTAATTTGGGGATCTGAGATGCTTCAGGCGAATGCTCAGCTGGCCGGTTGCTTGCTCGGCTCTCCACTTGCTTCCGGTTCAAACCAGGATTTAAGTGCCCAGAACAGATGGATTAGACGAGTATCTCAGCCATAAAACGAGCCGTGCATTCTCCTGTGTGTAGCCCAGGGTGATTTACTTCAGTGGCAGGTGAAGGGTGTTCAATTCCAAGAGGTAAATATCAGTGTTTTTGACTTTTCTAAACTTTTAGACTAACATGGCAAATTCTTTTGAGTGCTCGGTCACAACAATACAGTTTCACATGGCAAAAATGTCCCTCTTTTGCTGAACCTTGATGTGTTGTGGAATTTAGTTTGGACAAAACCAAGCAATATTAAGTCTATCGATATTCACTATTTTCTAACATATGAAGATAAATTCTTCATGAACTGATCATAAACTAAAACAGCCTTAAATATCAGTTTATTGTCTCCACTGTGCTACAAACTAGCTTCCTCTTACCTGACCTGATGTTCCAGGAAACTCATGTAGCGGTAGAGCAGGGTGTATGAAGGAGACAGGATCCCTACCGACTTCATCCTCGCCCCCCTCTCCAGCTTATTCTCCACCGGCATGTTGGCAAAGCAGGCGAGGCCAAAGTAGCTGCCCTTCCGGAAGTAGCTGTGGACGAGGTGGGGAGAGAGAGAGAGAGAGAGATGAGGGAAACGAAGGAAGCTGATGGTCACGAAAAGCAAAGCACAGCCAGATGGCAGGAGGTTTTTTTTCCTCCTCTTTGCTGGGCAACACTTTCTGTCCTGCCAAGAGGAAGACATGGGCCACATTCTAATACCATCATCTAGCCATCATGTCTTGGCTCTGTCCTTCAGGTTATAGAAGAGAAGGTGAACAAAGGTCTCTGAGGTATTGTGAGCGCTCTGCTAGGGATTAGGCAAAAACATATGTACAATGATACAGGTGTTACAATTCACTATATTGTGACCCATTTTCATGCTATGAATAAAGTGATATAATGAGAATCATATGCATAAAATATACAGGTTATAAAAATGTATTTTTTTATTTTTGCTCCAGACAAGGGTTTTGCAGAAAATAGGGGACATCTATATTAATGGCAGTTTCCTTGCGTTTCATCAGCTAAGCCAAAAGTGTGATATTCCTAGAAAACACTTCTTTAAAATACTTAAGCTGAAACATGTCATATTATCAAAATGTGAGGCTGCAAAGCTGAACCACCAAAGTCACATCATGAAAATGTCCCTATTCTAAATCTAAAAGGACAGACGTTTTGGTTTTACACCGCTCTGATGTCTCACAATAAGGAACCATCAGTTACAGACTAGAGGCTTCGAGATTAGATCTAAAGGAGAGTATACGCGATAGTTATTGAGAGATGGTGTTTAAAAGCTCCAAAATAATCGCTTATAACATTCGAATGAAGCTTTTTAGAACCCATAATACCCCCGGTAGTAGCTGAAAACATTGAACTTTAATTGGCTGGGGACTACTGCAGGCCAGAAGGATGATTGCTTTTTTTCCTGGAGAAAAAAAAAGAAGAAATAAGTGTATGGTTGAAGAAGATGACATCCTGTATTGTACTGGAGAAACATTGGAGAGAATTATAAGAGTTTTTTAAAACTGTGTAAAATTCAATCAAAATATTGTTTACAAATAAAATAAAATAGCATGTTACCTATATTATACAAACGATGAGAACTTATGACGTAAAAATGGTTGCAGTGCTTTTCATAATCAGTCCACTATCATAAAACAGTATGGTAAATATTGAAGTGTACCAATATTTTCTCTTACACCCCAGGTGCAGTCCGACTATCATGCATGCGCGTACACTTACATGAAGTCTGTGGTGACTCGGTGGGAACCGCTGGCAATGGCCTTGAACTCCACTCCTTCCAGGTCCATGTCTTTGGGTAGGCACCACTCCAGCATGTTTCCTGCCAAACCCACGCCACAGAGTGATAATATGAAATCACACAAGGCATCAGACAAACGCTGACATGAGAACACATGGTAGATTTATTAGTACAATGTCACTCCATGCTCACAGAACGGCGGCTGCTCCGCCCCACTGGATTCCATGATATTCATTATGAGTCTACTGGGCGCTGACGCTCGAGCGGCAGCTGAGCAAATATGGCCAGATAGGAGCAGGAGGGCGTAAGAGGTGACTCAGCCAGTGTGGTTTTTAATCTGTTCATTAGCAATATGTAACAATCAGTCTTGTTCGGCAGGAATATGGTCTGATCAGTCATTAGATTGAACCCACAGCTCTATATCGTCCACTGAGAGTAAAAACCACCTGTGGCTGAACACCCAAGAGGGACTCTTGTAACTGACAGATGTTCTTGACATGAAGTACCATTCAGGGAAATAAAGGTTTTTCCTTCACAGACCGACCAGCAGCACAATTCCACCACTGGTTAAAACGCAGCAGTAGACATAATGTTTTGCTTACTTACACGTTTCACATCACGCATCATTCTCCTCTCTTCAAAAATGATGTTCTGTCAAAGAATTCCATTAGTCTTATGCACCTCTACTGTAGATAAAATACTAAAATGAAGCATAATCCCAGGCTATTTCCTCCTCTACTTGTTTCTAGGTGTCAGTTGTTTCAAGCCTCACCGTGTTGACATTGTTGCATGTCTTCCCTCTTCACCTCATACCTTGTTTCCATTTAGATACCTACTGTAAACCCTAATAAAAGGGAAAAAGACAAATACTCCCAAATAAGTATTATCAGAGAAATCGTAAACCACATCAGTTTTTTCAAGTGTTTAGAGTGGACTAGTCCTTTAAGTAAGCAGAAATGAATCTTACTATCTGTAGGGATGGGATGTATTACACACAAACCACTGAACAGAACACCATGAAAATCGGTGTGAGAATGGGTCTTTGGGCAGAACAGACCCATAACATTTTGATGCATATCTGGAGCAATATTTTTCTCTTTCTTTGATGTTGCTACTTAGGGTTTTTAACATTTTCTTTAAACTTTCAGGAAATAATGCACAGAGCCTGAGGAAACCTATTTGGCATATTTAGGATGTTGGTATCTATGATCATGTGCAATTTTGTACACAATTTAGCTTTCACAAAAAAGAATCACATTTAAGTATCTTTGCAGGGCTACAAGTTACATTTTTGCTGGGGCAAAAGTCTATAATTGATTTTATATTCTGATAAGGGAGTGACTTTGAGTGCACAAACTGTAGATTTTTTTGTGAAAAAAACACTGCTCAGTTTGTTAAAAATCTGTTATATCTTGGTAATAAGATTTTGCAAATATGAGAGAATTTAATCCAGAGCATGAGGGAACAAACCTCGTCCAAGGAAACTCGGTTTTCCATTATCTCACTGCAACTAAAAACAAAAGTCCTGTGATAGTTTAACCATCATAATTTGACTCCTGGAACATGAAAAAGCAGCCCTAGAATGTCAGATCACATTGGTATTGACATTTCAATTCAATATCAAGCCCATTAACTTCAGTATATATGTTAAATGTGAAACCAAACTGAGTGCGCACAGTATTTGTAACAATCAAAAATAAGTTAATACCTTTCGTCTTATAATTTACAATTACACACTCATCAGTCCTATACATTTAAATATTCTGGATCACCAGATCCTGAATATGATTAAGATCCAGATTCCACTTGGATGTAGATCTTAATGAGTTGTCACTGGCTGATTTTTTTTGTCGAAACATTGTAGGCAGTATCTTAAGAGTTTGGTAAAGAATAAGAAGAAAGGTATGGAGAATGGGGTCAGGTTGGCATGAATCCTAGCCTTAACCCTAAGTCTTTAATATACCATATCAAATAACGTATAATAACACGTCAATGTTTGATTTGTTTGGGCAACATCATCTCTATGAACTATTATTTCTTCACCTTACCATATTGTATTAGTAAAGTGAATACAATACTATTGTGTGAGGGTAAATGATCACACAGTCATGATCTGAAATTGCAGAGGGTTTAAATATTTTTTCCCAGATGATGACCCTGATTACCATTAATACCTATGAGATTGTTTTTCTGTCATACTCCAACTCACCAAAACATCTGATTAGAAAATGTATTTACATCTTTAGGTTATTTAGTTAACAGACAGAAAAAAACACATGGGGAAAAAAAGATCCTTGTGGTATAAAGATAACCTGTAAACAACTATATCGTTGTTACAGCTTTTTGTGTAAAATAAATAGTTACTCTGTGTTTCTGGTATTATGGAAACGTTTGGCATCATCTCATTAAAGCACAAACGATTCCAGATTAACAATATTGCCGGCGTAGACCAGGAATCGATCCAGGTAATCTATTTGTAGCTCTATATAAATTTTTTTTCGCGTCAAACTGAGCTCTTTCCAGCAAAGCTCATCCCAGACTGTCTTCTCTGATGAAAGTAACCCCTCCAGTAAATAATGGGCGATGATCTTTATAACTCAACATATCACCAAATATTACCTTGTTTTAAGTGAATCTGACATTCTGCAAAACCAGTCGCCAGTTTCCATGTTTTTTTTCCTTCTTTCACTTAAAAACGCATTGATCTTGAAATAGACTTGTAAGACTTGTCCTTTAGTTGGGTAACCTGATATGGCTTTTGTTTCCACATGGCCCTCATTAAAAATGCACAGGCCTCCTCTGCAGAAACAATCGGCTGATTTCCATCACATCACTTTTGTCCTCACATTCTGTGCCCGGTAATGAGATTACAGTAGGTGCCATCATGTCTCTAAAGTTATGATCAGGTCATACAAAACCACACCTGTGGAAGGTTCTGCAGACTTGGTGCAAACGTCAGACGGGGCAGGGGGATGAGGCAGGCTTAATCAATAACGCCTTATCCCTGTCTGTAATCATCTAGTCTTGTAAATACTTTAATTATGATGATTCCGTGGGGCATAATTATGTCATACCTGTTCTGGTGTTGAAAGTAACCACAAAAACCGACACGATCTGGTCCTTCTCCTCCCATTTCACCATCCTGTCTTCCAGCGACGCCTCTGTCGATCCTGGCTGTGGATTATGCTCCCCATTGTGGGGATAATGCGTTTCATCTTTGCCAGTCGGGATGCTGGAGGTCACGGGTGGGGCGCTGCCAGCGCCTGCGTTGAAGTCAGACCTGCTGGGAGCGGGACCCCCTGTACCACTACTCCGCCCAAACCCCGGCACCGAGCATGCTACGGTTCGACTGTTAGACGGACTCGACGGTCGGTCCGATGCGTTTGCAGGCGCTGCACCGCTGGGCTTCTCCGCGGACGGAACCTCCTCCCAGTCCAGCAGAGGAGCTCGGTCCGACCGCTCCACCATCCTGTTAGTGGTCCACCTCGTCAGCCTCACTTCGGAGTGTGAATGACGTCTCAGCCGACGGACACCAGCTCCATCCGCGGATAATTACACCTCAAAGCTATTCATTCATCATAAAGTTCCCATCATCTGTTCAGAAAAGATGCATTGTGCATCACATAGCATTCAAAATTATCCTTTTAAATTTGTGTTGGTAGGGCGATCATGAATTTGATTCTGTTCACAGAGGGCAACTCCTACGGCTAGTATGGGCTGCATTCAAAACGAACCACCAGTTAGTGTTATATTCTGTTTTGTACGAATAGCTGTTGAACAGTTAAGAACGCGTTGCAGTTTTATGTTGTTGAATGCACCCTGTACTACAGCATCCGCATGAATATTCTTTCAACAACAGCACTTTCGTCCCATGTGAACAAAATCTAAAAGATAATAAATGTATCAACATCATTAATATAATTATTATGATCGTTTATACCCAATTTGGCTCAAAAGCCAAACATAATTTAATACAGTTTAAAAAAATCCACAGACTTAATACTAAACTACACCGACCTTCCACAGATAAGTAACTGGTGAGTTGATGAAGTTATAAGTACGAGCAGTAATTCAAAACATTCTCTTTGATCACCAAGTTAACTCTATATATTGGAAGAACATATTTTGTTTCTCCAAGGCTTTTTGAAAGAAATGGGAACCCAATCAGCTAATAGCTCTTATTTGCGCTACTTCTTGCGCACATATGTTTGAGAAAACGACTATTTTCTTTGGAATGATGATCGATATAAATTGTTTTAACGTGTATGTAAAATGGAATGTGTATACTACATGGATCGTGGCTAAGAGAAATGGCCAACACATTACATACAACAGGAAAGCCCGATTTTGTACAGCAATGATACGAAACTTTGCTGTGAAGATATCAATTACAAAGCAAAATGTTTTGGTACAGAGAATTACTTTGTATTTTTAATTGGATTTATTCATTGTGATATATATTATGTTCAATTATTTATTTCTGGCTGTTTGTGCCCCTTTGTTGTCTTTCCTCTTTTCTTGTGTGCTATAAGTGGTAAATAATGAATATATTGAAAAAAATATTTTGGACCTTTAACATCAGTTGCTTTTGCACAATTTACATTATAAGCCGTGTTGAATCTGTCGTAATGAATCTGTCGTTAGAATCGATGACGGCATTGAGCGACACGTCAACCACACGGAAGTCGGTGTTGGTCCATCCTGTTTAGTGACAGAAGAAACGTATACTTGTCAAAATGGGTGAGTTTTTGATCATATTAAAATAAAGGATTTTTCCTTTTAATGCATGTAACATCACTCCTTATGAGTAGCTTGCTTTGCTATTTCATATATGTTTAGTATTTGGTTGATTCATCAACGCAGTGCCGCTACTAGCAGCTAATGTTAGCTGTTGACAGTGATAGCCGTTTGTCTTCATGAGGCTTAAGTGAGGGGCGATGCTTCATGTTTCCAACTGAATATATTATAAAGAGTTGCTTGGTGTAATTAATTATTTGCATTAGTGTTAATCTCGATAATGTACAGTCTTAAGAAAATTCCACCATGCTAGACGTAAGTGACTTGAGCTATGCTAACGTGTGCTAAACTGCTCTACCACCTAAGTGTTACTCAAAGTGAGGTAAATCAGGAATAGCAGGGCCTTAAGGTTTTCACTCCTGAACTATTACACTTTAAATAATCGATTTATGATTGAAGTATATACAATAGTAACACTTATCTTTTACTTTTAATAAAAAACCCTCTTCAAATTGCTTTGACAGACAGGAAAGCGAGATATTCAACACATGTAAGATAAAATTAAGACAAAAGGCACAAGATGAAAGACGGGTGCTTTAAAACAATAAGAGAGATGTATAAATTCGAGACAGTAAAATAAAAGCCATTAAATCCAAAATGACAGTAGATATTGAAAATATAAGAAGTATAATGAAGTCAACATCACCCCCTAAAGATGAAATCCGCTGGGGGCCACGAAAAAAGTGAACTATGACGTTCCAATCACGAAATAAAAGCAATAAACCAAAAGGAGTAAAGTTATAAAAGTAGGCATCCTAAAAGGAAATTAAAGTTAAAAAAAATAACCTAGATAATTACAGAATTCAACAACCAAGTAAATTGGATGGTGTTTCAATAAGCGACCCAAAAGGAGAAGGTACTAATGCCAGAAAGAGGCAGAAATATAATGAAACGGATGTTAAGTGAGCCTTATTTCTCTGGTAAAGCCGAAGTGCACAGACCACAAAGGTTCACCGTTAGACGTGAGCCGTGACTTTGAAACAGCCTTAAGGACCCCACCTGAGGATCCAAACTGGTTCATAAGGATTTATCAACTGTGTTTTGTAGTTTAGAGCCAGAACACATATGTTATTAATAGGGATCAGAAAAAACGAACAGGGATGAAATATCATGGTGCAAGCGATGACAGTGGTATGTTACACCCATCCTATTCTTTTACAATGGAGATAGAACTAGCACTACTCTGTGTTTCAGTTGATATAAAGACCGTTTTCTACCCTTCCACTCATGAAAAAACATTTTTACATAATGTGACTATTTTTCAGGTGGTTTCTTCTCAAGTCTCTTCTCTGGCCTTTTTGGAACTAGAGAGATGAGGATTTTGATTTTGGGTTTGGACGGCGCTGGAAAGACAACCATTCTGTACCGGTTACAGGTTGGAGAGGTGGTCACCACAATTCCCAGTATGTATTGGTCTACTCTTATTTTACTTATATCCATACTTGTATAGGATTGATTCTTTCAAACACCACACCATTTAACTCGCACCTGCTGAACTATTTTTAGCATAGTGGATGAGAGTACCACTAATACCACATGATTAACAGATATTATACGAAGAATGAATATTCCTAAAGGGAAAGGCTTGACAAAACGCGGTCCAAACCAGTCTGTTCAGCATTCTTCCTTTTTACATTGGTTTTAAAGGAGACAGAGAAGTAAAACCAGTTTATTGAATTGGTTGCTGTTATCAAATTCTTTGAAAGACAACAGTTGCAAGGACTTTCAGCTGTGACGCAATATATATTTTGATTAAACGACCATTAGAATAAAAAGTGATCTGAAAATCTAGTGGTTAGTTTGTGGTTTTTAAACAGTAAATTTAAGCATATAGACGCATGTATGCTCATTGAAATCAATATTATCTAACATCATAATTACATCAAATTCAGAAGAAATTTAAATTCTATTTATATAAGATATCATAGTAGTTTTGATTTATTCCCATATGTTTCTTATTATAGTATTAGTATATTTATATTTAGTGTAC
The DNA here is from genome assembly GCA_037951165.1 of Lophius americanus. Lineage (NCBI taxonomy): Eukaryota > Metazoa > Chordata > Actinopteri > Lophiiformes > Lophiidae > Lophius > Lophius americanus. The sequence continues at coordinate 1,271,311 of JBBDHG010000098.1, read as the reverse complement.
ATTTTCTAAGGGTGTAGTGACACTCTGACTTATTCTGAAGTCATGATCTGCCTGGAGGTTTCTTCCTATTAAAAGGCAGTTTTCATTGCAGTTCTTGCCCATTTGGGAAAATAATGACCCCAGTTAAGACCTGCTCTTTTGGAAATTGACATGAGATAACTTAACTTGTGAATTGTAGCTGTAAAAAAAAAAATTTGACTCAACTATAGTTTGGAAGATGCACTTAAAAATATTATTACCATTCTGTAGAAAGTCTTGTCTGTATATTGAGCTAGCTGTGCTCAGCAGAAATGTTCTGGTTGACATGGAGATTAGACGCTGGTAATAAAGAGAACGGCTCATGTTCTCTGCATTCACTGTATCCTTGTGGATTTCTCTCTGCACAGCAATTGGCTTCAACGTTGAGACGGTCAACTACAGGAATCTGAAGTTTCAGGTGTGGGATCTGGGAGGACAGACGAGTATCAGGTAAGCTGAAGTCGCAGATGATTGCTGTGCTGTGGAGCTCCTAGGAGTGAATGTATGTGGAAGACGAATGTCACTCTAAACAGTTCGTACCCACAGTTGAGATTGTCAACCAAAATCATTAATAGGCAGGTGTCTTTGATTAAACTTATCTCTTTCCTCCTCTCTGACTCTGTTTGTCAGGCCCTACTGGCGGTGTTATTATTCAAACACAGACGCCGTCATCTACGTCGTCGACAGCAGCGACCGCGACAGGATGGGCATCTCAAAGTCTGAGCTGGTGGCCATGCTGGAGGTGACTATACTTATTATGAAACATTATGAAAGCATTGAATCGAGCAAGATGCTCTCAGAAGATCTGGAGGGATTTTCAGAGTAATATCACTTAACCTCTATGGGATGGATCAGTTTCACAAATTACAAATGTCTAAAATATAAAAAACTGCTCCAATTAACAATAACCTAAAGTCAGTTACAGTTGACCTGTACATTTTATAGAGAATTCAAAACATATAAATCCATAAAAAAAAATGTATTTTAATAATGTGATACTGTGGTTGCTGATTTTTGTTAGCTTTCCATTTTCCTCAAGAGAAGCATACGGGACAAAAATGGTGGCTTCTTCATTCATCATATCATCACTCAGTCATTATTGGAGTTTCAAACAGATAGTTATGGTACCAGGCTGCCAGCTTGATTGGCTCACCGGTCAGTTTTCATTCTTCTGTGAGATTCCATCGCTGGTGGCCAAATATCTCACAGTGAGAGTGCAGTTGTTTGTGGAGCAATCTAAATGCTGTCTTCCTAAATTTTCTGCAAGCATTAAATTGTGCAGTCAAGATTTACTTCATGAATAATACTTTGCCCATTACCAGCTCAAATATTACATGATTTACTGTAGCTTCCTTTCTCATAACATGTGATCTTGTTTTTCATCAAGGAAGAGGAGCTGAAGAAAGCGATCCTGGTGGTTTTTGCAAACAAGCAGGACATGGACCAGGCGATGACGCCGACAGAGGTGGCCAATGCATTAGGACTGCCCGCCCTCAAAGACAGGAAATGGCAGATTTTTAAGACATCGGCCACGAAGGGCGTAGGCCTGGATGAGGCAATGGAATGGTAGGCTTTACCATATATAATATATATAGTGGGTGTAAATTAAAACACGACTGTCAATCTTGAATATGGTATGAAAGGAAGATGATTTAATTTCCTTATTGTCCCTCTGTTATTCAATGGGCAGCTCATCTTGCCCAACCGGTTAGATGTTTGTTTACTCAGACTGAACTCGTTGCTCTTTGTCCTCATAGGCTGGTGGATTCTCTCAAGTGTCGGCAGTAAAGGCTCCCACCCGTTCTGTACATACACCTGATCTCTGACCCCTCTTTATAAAGCTTGTGACTGATCCCCCCCCCCCCTACGCACACACACAAATCTCCACTGTACCAGTGACTGCACTCCTCCAAGCCACCTGAAGCCTCGGCCTAAACTATCCCCATGCCTTTCACGCCTGGGACTCTGAAGAAGCGGCTGCAGAGTTGTCTGGATCAGATCTGAATACACTAAGCCTCATCCCTCCAGATTCTTTCGGTACCAGTTAAGGTTTTAGAAAAGCTGTGTGGGGATAGAAGTTTGTATCTGCATTGTGTGATTTGGGCATTCAAAAAAACAACTTTATGTCATTGAATCGTCACAAAGAATTACTTGCATCTGGAGGATTTGTTTTTTTTGGACCATTCAAAATAAACATCACCAGAAAAATGTTAGCTTTGAGAAATTACAGATTCATCATACTTATACCGTGTGTTCTCTGGTAAAGAATCTCTGTGGCCATTGCTCTACTTTGTACAAAGACTTAAGGCAGATGCCATGTCTTTCTATTGTTTCGTTGCTCCTGTTCATTTAAAAAAAATTTAATTTAGTAGTATTTCATGTGATGTCCAGCTTTGACAGTGATGGAATTACTGAACACTAACTGTACGCTCAAAGTTTTATGGTTGCATATTTATATCTGCTTGTACAGTGAAAATTAATCAAAGTAAAGATTGCTATCAGTGATTCTACCAGGTAGTGTATGATTTTAAACTTGTGATACCAGAAGACAGGTGAGTGTAAAAATGTCATCTTTTTAATTAAAAAAAACAAATCTGAGCATGATTCTACACAGCAGGAAAATAAAAAGCAGTTCAACCTTGATCTGCTGCCAATGATTCAGATACTTCCTGCTGAGTAGCAGCTGCTCCATTGTCTCATTTCTTTTACACACAGAAGAAAGAGGCTCTCATTTTGGGATCTTTAGATTGTGTGAAGAATAAAGATGTCAAAAATCCAACAGGGGAATGACATGCGTGCCATTTTTCTTAGTCAGCACGATGAAGAAATTCCGAAAAAGTCATTGCTCATGGAATCTTCAGCCAGTACGAACTTGGATATGTCTGTAATCCATCTTGCAACAACAGGAATCCATTTATTCAGTCCTTGAAAAACTGATGCAGCTACAAAATGTCTCACTTCACCATGGCCAGGTCTTTGAGGGCGTGGCTACGCTGTTTCTTGGCTTTATATCCTGGCCGAAGGAACTCAATCTTCCTCTTCTTGGCTTCAATTTTATTCTTGTGCTTCTTTAGTTTCTTCTTGGCTGCAATGTCTGGGTTAGCAACCGCCTGGGAAAAACACAAGATATATGTTAATCTATTACTAAGAATATGGTTCTTGTGCGTGGATGTGCTTTTCTGTCGGCCGTACCTGCATGGCTCTGTGTCGTTTGCGAGCCGCTCGCCTCTGAGAAAATACCCTCTGGACCGCAGAGAAAGCGAGGGAGAATTTCTCCACACCAACTTGCTTCTTCAGCAGCTCTATGAGCTCCTGGGCCAGGTTCTTCAGAGTGGGATCTGGACATAGAGAGTTCAGTGAAATCCTCTGTTTGTCAAAACCCTGAGGCGTACAGAGTTGGTCCCCTCATTTAGGCTCAAACACACAAAAGATTTTGAGACTTTTTAAGACAGGTTATTAAGCAGCGTTACCTTGATCAGCATAAGTGCTGTCCAGCTCCCTGTACAGAGGAGTGATGATGGTGGTCAGATAGGGGCCCAGTCGCTCCTTCCCCAGGTCCATGGCGATGGCTCCCAGAAACTTAAACACACACGTTCTCTGCAGGGGATTGTGGAGAGGGGAATTGAATTTGTTAAACTTTAAATACAATGAAACGTCAGTTTTGTGTGTCCCAATAAAAATAATTTATAACATTTTGAATCGAAAAGAAAAGGATTGGCCTCTGATAGGACCTCTGATCCCTAAGTCATATTTAGTCTCCTTGTGACTGTTTTGGTTTGCTTCAGCTGCTGACTGCTACGCTTTGAGTGCTACCGCTTCTGCTAACGTTTTGTGCTGTTTGGTGTTGAGAAAGTAATTTACAAAAGATAAACTGATTTTCTTTGCTGCAAACCATGCTGATGAGAGCCGAGAAGGCATTAAAACCTTTGGAGCAGCGATGCACTCCTGTCAGAAATGAACCACAGTCATAACAACGCAAAGCCAGGTTTAACACTGACGGAATCAAGTTAACCTCATAACCAAGGGTTTTTATCATCACCTTCAGGGGAACTTTGGGGGTGTATGCTGCTTCTCTCTTTGCCATCAGCACCAGCTTCTTCATCAGCCATAGCAGGGAAGGAGGTCGATCATCCTTGTCATCTTCCTCTTCCTTTTCGTTCCCCTCTTCATCTTCCTCATTTACCTCCTCTTCCTCATCCTCTTTTACCTCATCCTCTTTTACCTCCTCCTGAGAGGATGTGAGATCAGACTCAGGAGAAACGAGATAGATCACCTTTCCGACAAACAGCAGATTCTTGATGACCTGTGGGCAGAGTGGTACACGCCCTGTCAAGCAAACGTCCAATTTTGAATTTAACTTGGATTGAAGTGTGACCCAGTAGAAGTTGAGCACCTGCTCTCCTGATGCTGTGTCCAGGAATTTGGACTGTAGCTGATGGCAGAAAGATAATGCCAACTCTCTCATCTAAAAGGAAAAAAAGGACATTTGTTCAAACAATGACAAAACTATTACATCTTATATGAATTCCATCACTGCAGTAAAAACTCATGTTGCTCAGCCTCACCTTCTTGTCCAGGCCGTTGGTGATGAAGGCTGTGGCCGATGTTAGCGATGAAGGTCCTCCTTCCTCTCCTCTCCAAACTGCAACCAACTGCTCTGCTGGATGTGCTGCAAACAGCTGACCAAAAAGCTGCGAGGCGGTCAGCCACACCCAGCAGTGAGGGTACCGCAGGTGGGCTTCAATGTGTTCTGTGTAAAAAAAATTTTTTAAAAGTGTATTATTGCTGTGTGTATTTTGCATGAGACAGAGGAAGAGTGTGTCTGCTATTTACCCCAGATATGACAGAGTGTGTCATGAGGCTTGTTGAGCTCCAGCAAATTACAGTGTTTGCTCAGTTTGGTGATTAGCGTCAGAAAACTGAACAGCAGCCTGTCGGCTCCCTTCTCCTCCTGCTCCTCCTCAATCTGGAAGAAAGAACAGTTAACATGCTTCCTTTTGCTCAAGTTTCAAATGTGTGATTGCTGTGGACAGCGACTGTTGCCTCACATCTTCATAATTGCTGGGATTTATCTTTTTCGCCAGCAGCGGTAGCAGGTCGTTCAGGCGAGGGCTGAATTTCTCCTCCTCCACCTCCACGAACAGACCACAAATCAGAGCCCCAAGACGCTGCAGGGTGGCCTAGAAATATAAAAATAAAAGAACTATGCTATGAGAACAAGAATGAAATACTCTGAAAACCCCAACTCACTGCACTTAACTGATCAAAGACAGTTAGAAATAAGTTATTCACGTTGTTAACCATTATTCTTGTCAAAGCACAAATACACAAAACAAATTAAATGACTAAAATTACAAAAGGAACCTTTCCATACAAAAGAAATTCATAAATAAACATGTAGTTTTGTGCAGAAATAGAGACCAGTTTTTGAATTGTGCCCAGAAAAACATTAGACAAATGTTAAGAGCCTAGGGTGTATTATGATAGAGTTCAATGTCACTTGAGGGATATTTTTTCTGTGGGCTCAGAGTCACTGCAAATATTCAATGTCCTTACAGAATCATCAAGAACATGCAAGAAAGAATAAATAAATAAAAACAAATATTACCCAGCGAAGAACAACATTGCACAAGAACAAATGTTGGACTTTCGGGGAAGTATTGCATAAACCATAAAACTGCACTGTAGAGAGGCATTGGACATAATATATTGAGCTATTAAACAAATAAAGACCAGCAAGGTTTTATTACACTTTGGTTTCATGTCTACATTATTGTTTGTTTAGGATATTGGTGGAGTCGACATTTTGGTCTTCTATATTGTCTGCCGGAGGTTAAAAACTTGTATTCAGAGTGGAGGACAGAGGAGGAGTCATATATTATCCTCTGAGCCTCTAAATACAGATTAGTCTTTCCACCTTGTAACCATGGAAAAAAAATGGCTGCGAAATAATAAAAAATAAAAAGTCCCTGGTGGAAAAGTCCATCACTATTTGGTTTTTGTGTGTTCTAAAGTTTGGTGAAAAAATATTATCAGAAACAGATTCTAAGCCCTTTCATCAGTAAATTGGGTCGGCTCAGGAGGTAGGGTGGTCGTCCCCCAATTGGAGGGTGGGTGGTTAGATCCTGGAACTGCATTGAGTGAGACCCTTAACTCCAATTTGCTCCCTAGGCGCTTCACAGCGTCTGCCGACCACTCCTCAGGGCTGGGTCAAATGCCCAAAACATATTTTGTAATGTTGAACTTTGTATACCTTGTACTTGTATAACTATGAGAAAAAATTTAAGTATCCATTAAATACTCATTAAAAGTGCCTACATAGGTTTCAATGCCTTCTTTAGCACCTGTCCGATCTCAACGTAACCGAAAAAACAATTAAATATATCCTCTTCCTCGCCAATACCACCACAAAACTTGATTGAAAAGTTATTGAAATTCAGAGTTAATTTGTAATATATATTTATAATATAATTGTATACATTTTCATAATTAAAAATGAAACACTTGAATTGACTGGTTACTCCCATACAAATGAAGTGTGTGTACCTTATCTGCATCGAGCCAGGTGTTGACGAGGGAGAACAGGTTGTTTTGGTTGTTTGGGTCCAGCCGGGTCAGCAGGGCCTTGATGGCGATAGCAGCCATTTTCTTACAACGTGCCGAGTCATCGTTGACCACGACTAGCGCCAGCGGGGCGAAGAACAGGCTGCTGTGCTGCAGCAGCAGTTTCTGAAACGAAAATTGAAAAAAAAAAAAAAAAATTTCAGGCGTGACTATCTTCCAGACGTTTGGGCATGTAAAGAGTCATTATAAGTGAAAAGTTAGGATGCTGTCATATTGAATTCATTAACATTTTTGTTTGTTTCCCAACATACCTGAGGAAAAGTCTGGAAGATGTACGCCAGCATCTCCAGCACAGACTCCCTGCCTGTGTCGTGCTCGTAGTGCAGTTGTGACACCACAAAGTCCAAGTGACCTCTTAGCTTCTTCCCCAGTGGGTAGTCCAGCAGGTATTTTAAATAGATCTGCAAAACACAAAGCATGAGCGCTGACGTTTCAAACATTTCTGTCCTCCGGTGTACGACAGATGGAGAAAAATCTGGCTAATATCTGTCATCTGTGATCACCTGTCGGCAGTGAACTCTGATCATGGTGTTGCTGCCAGTGACAGACAGCTTGGCCACCTTTTTCAACACCTCTTCCATCTCTGGTACAACGAGCTTTCTGGACAGGATAGCCTGGAGGGGACATACCGAACATTAGACATAGAGGTTTATTGATACTTCAGATACTTGTTTGTTAGATGTTTAGATTTCTGCAGCACCAGCAGGTCAATATCTGGTCAAATCGGGTTACCTTGAGCAGGCCGAAGGCGGTAGCCTGGCGTGACTGATCATAGATGTCCTCCTCAGCATATCCAAGAAGTACCTGCAGCTGCGTCTCGGAGATTTTGTTGCCTTTGACATTCTTCACCAGTATGGTGATAGCCTGAGAGAAAAACAGACAACAGTCGTAGATAATAAACACTCCTAGCTTTGCTTTTCTTAGTCCAGGGAGGAACAGGACAACTCATAAGTTCACGTACTTACAAAACTAAGGTGAATTTACTCACCTTCAGCCATCAATCATTAGTTAGGTCAGGGGGTAAAAAAATGAATCGAAATATATCGCAAATATCAAAATTTACCCACTAGAGCTTTTAAAAACACTTAAATTCATATAGATTTAGTTTTTGGAGTACATCAATAAATGGCTAATCGTTATTATAAACCTTAATGGTCAACGTATTTTATTTTCCATACATTCAGAATATTTGTTTTCTTCACAAAAAGAAAATGATACTACTAATACTAACTGAACCTGCAAAAACAAAAATCTGTGATCAACAACTGCATTTCTATATTTGGCTATTATTAACAGTCACTACTAAGACTTGTCATCTGCATCTATCGTGGTTGATCGGCATTCATGTTTTTGATATTATTTTTCTATAATTAATTCATCTAAATCAACACAATATTTTGACTACCCTAGTACTTATATTTAGTGATACCTTGAAGCAGTTCTGGACCAGATGGAGGTTCTCCCCGCGTGCGGCTCCAGCCTTGGAGTAATCCTTCAGCAGGACAAAGAGTTGCTTGGTCAGCTGACCAGCATTCTTCTCCACTGCTGGAAGAGGAAACTTCACCAACCAAGTGAAGGCTACCAGAGCCTCTGTGATCACCTGGCGGGGATGAGAGGAAGAGGAAGAGAATAGGGGTAAGGATGGGAGGTGGAGGATTTGAATAATAATAATCATAATTTTCTTTTATGCATTTTAGTTCTGAGATCAGAATGGATCTGATTAAAAAGTGTTGGGCTGATAAGGTAACCGTGCACACAGAAAAAAATCTGGCACCTTGACATGCATGGAGTCGAGGCAGTCGAGCAGCAGCAGGATGAAAGGATCCAGCATCTCCAGGACCGAGGCTTCAGACGATGTCACTTTGGACTTCTTCAGACTCAGGTGTAGCAGCTGAGAAATAGACATCAGATGAACAGATGAAATGGAAGGCGAGCCATGTTGAAGGAGTTCAAGTTAAATTAAACAGAGTATTTTGTCCAGGATCGACAGGAGCAAAATTACAGTTCTAAACAGATAAACATTTTTTTTCTTTATTGCCACAGACTACTGCCATTAAACATGATTGTTTTGAAAAGATAATTGGATGTGCACCTTGAGGCCGGCGTCCACCAGGATGTGCATGTTGGTTCGGCTGCTGACTGGAGCTTTTTGACCTCCTCTCTTAGGAGTTGGAGGCAGGAGCAGGCAGCTGGGAGGAGGGAGTCTGGGGTCTGGCGGAGGCTTAGCGGAGGCCTTTTCTCTAAAAAACACACATATACAATGTCAAACATGACTGTGGAAATGGAGTATATAACTATATATGAATGTGGGCTTTTATATGAGTGTATGAGTGTGAGTGTACCGGTCTCTTTTGGTGAGCAGCGGCAGACTCTGGCTGACCAGACCGTGGCACAGCAATAAGATATCCTGGGCTGTCATGCCCCCATTGACAAGCAGACCCAGGACCAGTCGCCGCAGCACAGCACCCACTCGATTACACACCTTCAGGCTGGATGAAGTCTCCAGGATCTAACAGGAGGGAAGATAAAAACATGAAAATAAGAAAACACAGCGAGAACAGCCAGATGCTGGACAAAACATGATTTTAGGTTCACACCAGGTTATTGTTGAAGTTAGCCGTTGCTGACAGCTACAAACATTGCTGAAATTGATTGCTATGAATACTTGCAAGACAAAACATATATGAAACACTTATATATTCAGTTATTTGTGACTGAATATTTTAAAACAGCTTGATCCACTTCATTTGAAGTTGAAGATGAGGCATGGTGGCTGTGAGCATCTACACAGATGTGTCAGCAATTCTGCTAGCGCAGAGGCGCTGACTAAAACCATTAACTACAAGAACAGTCACAAGAGAAACAGTCATTCTAGAGCGGTTCATGGATTAATACTATTACATTCAATGGCTGGAAAAGTTTGATCTTGAAAGTTATCGTTGGCTAACTAGACAGCTGAAGAAGTTTTGTATGTTTAAATGAGTTTTTAAATGATAAACTAATTAACCACCAAGACTTGTCAGCTGCAACTAAATAACCTTAGTAAAATGAAAATAAATAAAGATTACCATTTCTTTCCATGAGCCATTTAAAACTTTGATTTGATCAAACATTATCTAATGCATTCAGTTGTAGTAGTTTAAGAAAAATAATTTTGGTGGCCATTTAATTCTAAATGTGCGTAAAGCTGTCTATTGCAAGTTTATTTAAAACACGTCAAAATAAGTGAAAAAAACCCAGCATGTTTATCCTCTTGCCTGCGGTGATATTAAGCCATTTCAATGGCTTCAGTTGACTAGTACTGGAGGAACCAGTTGTTCAGATCTTTCTCTCAAATTTGATTGTACTTTGCGTGTGATGCTCAAAACACAAAAAACCTTCAGCAATTTCAGCAACATATTTTCAATCCACAACAAACTACATGGATAAAAAAAAGTGCTACAAGTAAAAGGAACAATGTATAGTTTCAATCTTGGATAGAACCCTTTAAGACAAATTCAATACTTTCTGTCAAGCATATTTTACTTTGTGTAAAGGAAGACTCTGAAGCATGACCCGAGTTTGTTTACTTAAGTATGCCTGAAATATTTTTTGGTTCATGCCCCCCGCTCACCTCCTTCAGTGGCAGTATAAACTTGGTAACGCTCTCCTTGCTGCAAAACTGGGCCAGCAGCTCGTAGGAGTCCATGCTCTTGCTGTGTCGCGCCTCCATCAGCTTAGAGACGATCCCTTTCACCTCCTTCTCCTCAGCAACAGCCCCAAACAGCTCGTTGTTGAAGATCTGTCCATCAGCAAGAATGTGTTAAGTTCCACACAGTATTATTTAATACGGCGCCATAGATCAAAGTGGATTTGTATTGCGCATGGCTCTTACATCGATGAGCATGCTCATGCATGGGTCCAGGTCACCACTCTTCAGGGTTGGACTGAGGACGGACAGCAACTTGTGTACTGTGAATGTCAGGACGTGAACCTACATAGAAGATGAAACGGACAAACCTTTTATGATTGCTGCTGACACATATCTTAAAAACCACAACAACTATTTATTGACAGAAATTGTGAATTTGCACCCATGGGTGTTTATACCTGGTAGCCTTTGACCAGGACTGACTGCATCTCTTTGAGCAGGTACTGCAAGTACCTGCAGCCTAAAGTTTCTGTGATCTTCACCAGGGTTCCACGTGCCACGTCACGCATCTCCTGGAAACGGTTCCTCAGCACCACACACACCTTGATCAGGATCCTGAATGACAGATGCCGATATTAACATTAAGCAAATCAATTAATTTTGGTCACTTCAATTATAAATAAATGCTACATCAGCATCTATGATGTCAAAGGTGCGTAAAATTGTCTTTATTCATCAAAACTTTGGGTTATAAATCCACTGTCCATTCTTCACGCAGCTGCTTACCCAGGCAGGTTGGCCTCCATGATGTGTGGAGGCAGAGTCTGCATCAGCTTGACCATGGCGAAGGCTATCGGTATCCTCACCACCTCCTCATCCTTCACGTCCTTCGACTTCACTGACTTGTGCTCCTCGTCACGCTTAACCTACACACCACATATTCTTCCACTTTATAAACCTATTGACATTTTCTGAACAGTTTACAACTGTGTGCATGATGGCACCATACCTTGGCAGTGAGACATTTGTGCAGGCGAGGCAGCACACTGTTTTTAACAGTCTCATGGATGGTGCTGACCAGAGATTCTAGCGCCTCCTTACTCTGTGGTAGACCGGTGGCCACTGCGGTGGGTTTAGGAGGTGCTGGTCCTTTGACCACAGTGGTGGTTTCTTCCTTAGGGAGGACAACTTCTCCTTGATTGATGGCATTTACTTCCATTGGAATCTCAGATGGAGCAGCGCTACCATCTACCTCCATTGCCACCTCGTCATCATCTGCTTCGATCGTGTCAGTCCCACCTTGAAATGGTTTTTTTTTTAATTAGGATGTTTTATTATATCAATTTGAAATCAAAAACCCTCTACAGTATTATATCCTATGATTACATCGACCTGGATGAATGTGAATCTACACAAAAATATCAGGTTGTTTCTAAGAATCCAAAGATAAACTAATAAACTACTTCATATTACACAACAAAACACATCACACCTCGAAAAGAGATTAATGAAATATTAAATCTAATTATTTACTTTCTCTGGCTTTGGCGGCCTCAATTTCTTTGGTGAGGGTCTGATGGTCAAAATGGAATGCCTCCAGTACAGTGACCAACAAACTGGAAATCAAGTCGAGGGAGAAAAAAAGTCATTTTTAAAAGTCTCAAAGAATTCAAATTAAAAGGTAAATAGAAAGCAATGCATGGGTTTAAAGCAGTAAATGTGATCTATAACCATTCAATCTGACCTGACAGCTAGTTTCTGCTCAGCCTGCGATGTCTGCAGGATGTGGACAAAGTGTTTCAGGTAGTAAAGGTATTTGGACCAGGTCAGCTTGCGACAAACTGCACCCACCACCTCGACAGACGCTGAAATCATGCTCTCATGCTGCAGTATGAGAACGTCAAACACAAGCAGATAAACAAACAACGCATGTGGACGCAAGAAAAAATGAAGCAACTGAATATTCTGCATTACTGTGTGCACAAGAATCACCTTGAGCATCTTCTCATCTAGCAGGGCAGTCATGGCGTACGGCATGACGTAATTCTGGAGAGAGCGAGACGATATCACCACTTGGCCTTCAGTCAGCTGCTTAGCCAGCTTCCTCAGGGCACGACCTCGACGATGGATCTTAAAAAATATAAACACTCAGGCCAAGGACAAAGGAGAAAATCAGATCAATGTTTCATGCATTCTTTTCTCTTACCTGGATGTGCTTCATGTGCTCAAAGAAGTCAGACTCTGGGTCATTGTAGTCGGTTAGCTGTACCAGGTCTCTGAACTCTTTCTTGCCGGGGAAGGTCTTCACCAGGGAGGCCAGTACAGTGGTGTAGTCATGCTGCACGCTCTAGTAGAGGGAAGAAGGGGATGAGTTAATAAAACATTAATCTAGATTCTGATAGTGTGTTCAAATTTAGAGGAGATGTGTGTTGCTACCTCTGTCTTGCTTCGAAGCCCCTTGTGCACAGCGTCCAGGATTGTGTGCTGAACGACGTCCTTGTAGATCTGCTCTCCCGGTCCGACTGCTGCCAGCTGGGTGATCACTGCAGACAGACACTGAGTGGCGTTGTCTGCCAGTGACATGTCTCCAATCTGCATCAAGAGGATGGAACAGGGAGGAGAGGAATTACACATAGAATGAAAATCCTCTAATAGATTAGATGTGCTTCAGATTAGGTATTTATTTGCATCATTACCTCAAAAGTGTGGAAGCAGTTGTGTATGATGGTGTTGATGTAGTCCATGTCCAGAGTGGTCATGTCTTTGACTCGCCTGGTGGCTTCTTGGAAAGCAGTCAGACGCACATCAAAGTAGATCTCATCCAGATGACGACTGTCAAAAGCATTCAGCTGCAGAAGGCAAGCAGGAAACAATCAGAGTTATATCAACTGGTTGAAATATTGTGAACCCGTTGGATGTGATGACAAAGCTGATGCCAGGGTTTCAGCACTTTCTACAACTTAATTTTAAAAAATGTATGAATGCAACTGAGGACCAACTTTAAGACAAAACTGCCTTTAGAGTAGTTCCTCTACTCTAAAGCATAAAGTGCAGCAGGCTTCAAATATGTTATCTCAATAGGCCTCTATTAAACACAAGTTCACTTACGTGTACCGGCCCATATCAGAATAAAGTCTCATAAACGGAAAGAATTTTAACACGGTTCCTCTGGTTGTAGCGTCATCACACGACAAAAAACGAGTCAAATTTACATCGATAAATTCTATCAGGGCTGAACAAATCGTATTTGTGGTTATTGAATTGTTATTGGTTTTGATTTTTTTTGCAGTGTAATCAATACAAATTGAACGCAGTTCATGCAAATGTATTCAATACTGACTATCATATTCTTACGAGAGACCAGTCAACAGTTTATTTTTAAGTGAAAAGTTAAAAAAAACAAACACAAAAACAAAAATGTTTCAGGTAAATGTGTGAATCATATCAAACTTAATGTGAACATAATAACTCTTCTTACATTTGTTGCTACATCAGTGATGTACGTGAGGGAAGGGTCCAGATCTGACAGAGTCTGAAAACAGAGCAGCACAGGCGGATTAAAGGGTTGAGAGTCATACAGAAATGTGCTTCACAGTGTTGTTACATTGAGTTATGGTCATTGTTTACTTTTTTAAGAATCAGTCAAACGTGGGCTTCTAGAAGCAACACGGGTCTGTTTCTGCTACAATTCAGTCGACTCCTGTGATTATGATGTAGCGTACATTAACGATATCATGCTCAATCAGTGAACACCATTAACTGCAGCCTTGAGCAGGCGGAGTTAATCTATCAGCATGTAGTGTGTATGTTTATGTTCTGAACAATGTGCACCTGGTTGAGGATAAAAATGTACTTCAGGCTTAAATTCCCAGTCAACATATAAATATTTTGGATGAGCTGAATGACCAATAAAAAGCAGTGTTGTCTCTTTGAATAGTCCTGTGGACCAACAACTGGAAACATTTAGGTTATGGACCCGGCTGCTAATACACTTGAGAGTCCACCAGTTCAGTGCATTATAACGAAACAACTAAAAACTAAACCATGTTCAAATCACGATGGCATGTTTCACTTCAATCAAATTATAAACACTGTATACCTGTAATCATAATATTTTGTTCAGTTCTTTACCTGAAAGACGTTAGTGAGGGCCTGCCTGGGTATTTTGTTATGGATGATGGAGAAGAGTCTGCTGATTGGTCGCAGGAAGGAGGATGGCATCACACACTGTCGCAGCAAGTTCTGCACCGTCGCCAGGATGTCGATTTCTGTCTCCTAATATAAATTACAACAATCATCTCTTACTTGCCAAAACAATATTTCCCCCCAGCTTAATCCTCCAGGTGTGTCCCTGGGAGACACCTTTCCCCTGCTTCTCTTGAGTCATGCTTATTCTCACCTCCACTAGAACAAAATCTCTGACCACCGCGACTTTTGATAACATCTCAGCTAATTGGAGGTGATACACACACAGCCTTAAAGGCTCCAAGACAAATAATAAGAAGTCAATCTTACTTGAAGATTGTTGGCTCTCTGGAGGTGGGGCAACAGCAGGCTGATGAGCACCGAGCTCTGCTCCTTGTCGCTCACAAATCGACTGAGCCTGACAAAGTCCCACATTCAAAAAAGAGTTTGATGAGACCAAGAAGACATGTACATAGATAAAAACACACATTAAATACAGCAAAACACTGAAGACAAGTAAAAAACTGTTTCAGAGAACAGGTATTTGTGTCACTGCAGGTCGGTCATACAACTGGCAATGCTACAAGTTTTTTCCAACCATTTGTTTCAGTCAAGTCATGTGATGACGATGAGAGGCACTCTGTGTAATAATAGCCGTTATTCGCTTAAGCTGTCCCTGCGTAATGCAATGATTACTCCATAGTTGGGAAAAAGTCAGTTATTCAAAATAGAAAAAGTAATTTGAAAACATACCTGCTTTTAAGCCCACTGTGTTTTTAATATATTCTATTATTTCAGGAATTTCTTCTAAAAACATGCTGTTCAAACATGTTTGGAGTGACAATAAAGAAACCTAGAACCTGAAGATTATCAATATCAAAACGAATCTGTCCAGTGTACGAGAGATGTGTATATAAGTGTTATGCCCCTTAAACCCTGTTTTTTAGACAAATCCCACTCACAGAATGAGTTAACTTTCCACTCGCAACCATGGAATCCAAAAAAAAGAAGAAGGTGTAATACAACAAAAAGCAAATGGCAGCACTAACCACCAGTTTAATTATGTCCAATTTGTGACCATGGACATGGAATTTATGGTTGTTTTTTTTTTAAGAAAATTCAAAAAACGACTAAAGGCACCACTTTAGTGCCGGGTTGTTGTGTGTAGACATCATTGTGAAAAATGTAATTTTCGAGTAATGGTAGAGAAACAAAATGATAGAATTAAGTGCCAATGGAAAGATTTCTTTAACTACCTCTTCTTCACATGCTAATTTGAACTTTAACATATATTTTCGAGCAAATATCACTGACTTGGAGAGGATGTTGAGCTCCTTGGCCACCTGTGCCCTGAACTTTTTCTTCTCTAGTCTTTTGGTGTTGCACACGACTCCGCTGAGGTACTTTAACAGGGTGGATATGTGAGGCAGCAGTAGTCTGGAGCCCTGGGTTAATGACTCTGAAGGAAAAACAACAACATACTAATTTAATTCCATAACAACTATGCTGACACTAGGGTTACAAGAGATAAAGGGTTTGAGACTGTATATATATATATATTCATACATACATACATACATATATACATATATATATACATACATGCATACATACATATATTTATATATGCATACATACATACATATATACATATACATACATACATATATATATTTATATATACATATATACATACATATATTTATATTTATATATATATATACACACAGATTATATATACGATATATAAAGGATTTTTTTAATTAAAGGCTAACCTGCTGTGACAAGGGCACCCTCTTCTGGTTTTGGGAACACACAGCCATTCACGCTCAGCTCTGTTTCCGTTTCCGAGGCAACAAAGTTCTCAGTGGTTGCGAGGGACTCAGCTATGTCCATTACCATGGCGATGGTCACTGGGGAAACATTCTTGGCTGAGAGGAGGGCAAAGACGTTAAGGAGGACATCAAACTCCGGCTGGTTGATCCTCTGCTTGGCCAAGAGGGGGAAGTACCTGTGGACAGACGAAAAAACACCATTTTATTTTCACGTTTATCTCTGTATGAAAAATACGACTAATGAGTAAATACACTACTCAAAAAATAAAGGAAACATTTAAATCACACATCCCAGATCTGGATGATTGAAATATTCCAGTTGAAAATCTTTCAATTATAAAATAGTGTTATTTATTGAGAACAAAATAACGTAAGAACGATCAATGGAAAATAAAATCATTAACCCATTGAGGACTGCATTCAAAATCATACTCAGAATCAAAGTGAAAATATGAGATCCCAGTCCGATCCAACTTTTGTAAGTTTCCTTAAGACAACTGTTGATGTGGCTCAATATTGTGTATGGCCTCCATGTGCCTGAACGCACTCCCTACAACGTCTGGGCATGCTCCCGATGAGACGACAGATGGTCTCCTGGGGGATCTCCCTCGCATCTGGATCAGGGCATCAGTCAGATCCTGGACAGTTTGTGGTGCGATGTGGCGGTGGTGGATGGAACGATACAAGAAGTGTTTGATTGGATTCAGATCTGGGCAACGCGCGGCCGGTCATTAGCATCAATGCCTTCAACATCCAGGAACAGCTGACCCACTCTAGCCACAGGAGGCCGGGTATTGTTAGGCAACATAAGGAACCCAGGGCCCAATGCACCAGCATACAGTCTGACAATGGGTCTGAGGATCTCATCCAAGTACCTAACAGCAGTCAGGTACCGCTGGCTAGAACGTGGAGCTCTGTGTGGCTCTTCAAGGATATGCCTCCCCAGATCATCACTAACCCACCACAAGAGCAGTCATGCCTGAATGTTGTAGGCAGCAGAAAGTTCTCCACAGCGTTTCCAGACTCTCCCACGTCTGTCACATGTGCTCACTGTGAGGAGAACAGAGCACCAATGGCAAATCTGCCAATTTTGGTGTTCCCCGGCAAATGCCCATCGCGGCTGCATGGTGCCAGGATGTAAGCACAAGCCCCACTTGTGGACGTCGGGCCCTCATGCCATCCTCATGGAGTCTGTTTCTGAAAGTTTGGGCAGAAACATGCACGAGTGGCCTGCTGAAGGTAATTTTGTAGGGCTCTGGCAGTGCTACTCCTGTTTCCCAGTGCACAAAGGAGCAGATAGCGGTCCTGCTGCTGGGTTGTTGGCGTCCTACGGCCCCCTACACCTATACTATTGTAGTGGCTTGTCTCCTGGTATCTCCTCCAGGCTCCTGACACTGTGCTGGGAGACACAGCAAACCTTCTAGCCACGGTGCATATGGATGTGCCATCGTTGAGGAGCCGCACTACCTGAGCAACTTCTATGGGCTGAAGATACCGCCTCATTCTAAAAATAGTGGCGAGGGCACTGGAAAAATTCAAAAAGAGCCAAGAGTCAGCCAGAAAGGATGAGCAAAGGGAAACGGCCGGTGGCCACCACCTGCAACACCATTGTTTAATATGGGTTGTCTTACTAATTGCCACTCTTTCCACCTGTAGTCTGTCCCATTTTCACAACAGCAGCTGAAATTGATTCACAATCATTATTAATTCCTGAGTGAACAGATATCCTGCAGGTGTGACTGACTTGGAGTTACACTGTGATGATTATTTTTTTCCCTTTTATTTTTTGAGTAGTGTATGTTCTGGTATATGGATGAAGAGTGTAATGAGAAAGAGAATCAGAATCGGACCTGGCATTTTTGCACCACACATGGATGATTTTCAACAAAGGGGTGGGGGAGTAAGGGCTCTCTGTTGGGAGACGACAAACCTGCAAAGAAAGAAAATATTACTCCTTGGTCAGCCAGAAATGTACAGAGGGGAAAAAAAGGAAAGCATGATAAAAGAGGCTAAGAAAAACCCAAGAGTTATTTCAAACGCGTACCTGAGGCCAGACCACAGCCTCGAATACAGCGTCCAGCTCCTCTTGACTGAAGTTGATGGAGTCAAAGCTGTCAAAGAAGTCCTGGATCCTAAGGACACCAAGTCGCCTCAGATTCTTCAGAGGACTGATGCATCCTGCACGAACCTGAAGATAAAAGAGGAAGGGCTCAACATAGAGAAATAAGGACACAAGCGGTTACCTCCGCCAAGGAGTTTCACCTGTGACCATTTCTTTTTTGTTGGTTTGTCAGCAGGATTACACAAAAACTAATAAACAGATTTCAATGAGTTCAATGATTTCCCCAATAATAATATATGGATCTTGAATAAATAAAGCATGCATATCTATGGATTCATTATCTATGAGAGTGTGCAATTTGGTACGTTTCCAATTAAAAATCTGGAGTTAACTAAAGTCACTGACTGTAACAAATCCAGCTCTCTTAAATTATGGTGAGGCCATGAGTTACATTTCTGATAAGGGTTAATTGAATCCATAAGGACTGTTGGGTGTTGGCAGAGATATTCACTTTAATGAGTAATATTCTGGGGGTTTTCTTCATCTCTATCAAATGTTAGCTTTTATAATGTAAGGTGGCAATAAAGTAAAAAAAAACAACTTAATGTAACTAAATCTTTATCATGTTTTAATCTTTGTTAAATACCAAGTGTTTATTAAGTGTTTATTTCTCTATTCTCTAGTCAAAACTTGATAAGCATTTATCTTCTGAAAGTTGCAGTAAGGTCCAATTGCATTAGTTAAAATGGTCGTACATGCATGCTGGCACTTCTGTAAACAAGCTTGAGCTAAAAACTTGTCTTTTCTATCAAAACTTAGATGTTTGCAATTTTAATTCTCAATTTTTCTTTTTTCCTTATTTAAATGAACAAAAGCTAATTTTTTGATTTAACAAATAAACTATCTAGTCAAACATTATATGTAATGTTTGTAGAATGTAATTTTACAGTTAAACTTTGGCAAAAACAAACCTGTGTGGACAAGCAGTAGGAATAAAATGGGTTGGGCATCCAATGGGGCATGATGGAAGATGTGTACATCCATCAAAATGAAAAGAATTTTAATAAAAAAATATGGATTTAATATCCTTGGGCACTCAATGGCATATTTGCTTTGTAGCACTTTGAGATTTGATCCAAATGTAAAGTGCATTATAAATTAAATGTATTATTATTATTATTATTATATTGCTACTTACAAGAAGAGTGTATCAAACCTTTTCGGTAACACTCTGTACCTCTTCCTCAACAGTTTCAACCAACTCACTTAGTACGTTTGGTATTTCCTCCAGTTGGTTTGGAAATGTATAAGAAAGAATTGATAAATTAAAGAAAGATATTTTATCCGCATCTATCCAAGTTACCTGCTCCCTGTGGTCCAGGATGGTGGACACTGAGGCAGAGACACACAGTAGAATCTGCAGCACTTTGGGCAGGTGGATGTGGATGAGGTGACCCAGTTTGTGAATCACCACGTCGATGATGTTGAGGAGGCTGTGCTGACGGCCCAGTGGCAGGACGGCTGCCAAGTCTGTTTCCACTACTGCTCGCTCCACAGCTGCCAGACAGGAACCTGAGGGCACAGACAAAAGGAGAGGAAAATTCACTTTTTTCTGTTTATCACCTTAAAAACCAAAATATCAAATCAAATGAAATGCAAAATAAAGCAAACACATCTAAGCAAGCAGTTTTATATTTTTATCAAAGTACGTCTAATTTGTCGCTGAGGTTTGAAACTCAAAAATAAACAAAAACAAATAGGTGCGGTCAAGAAAATATTTGCTTCTGAGAACATCATATGGCGCCTACCTTGGCTGTGATGGCTGACGGGCTCCAGCAGCAGGTCGATAAACATTCCCAGCTCCTCAGACTGGCAACCTGCCAGGAAACGCAGAATAATGGAGGACCGGGTGGAAGCACTTGCCTTCCCCTGAAACTTGCTGCCTGCTTTACTGCGTAGACGGCCAAACAGGATCCTGTGTCAGAAATGGCAAATACATGTATAGGTGACTGGGACATTAAATTGAATTATACACTATTTACGACAAAAAATTTTTGGAATGTGATGAATATGTATTTGAATACATCACAGAAATCACAGGAAAAGAAATGAAGTAGCAGATAGTAATAAGTAATTATATACAATATATAATACTATTCAGAAAGTCCATCTCAGGCCACTTCTGAGGCATTCTAACCAGGAGGCAAATGTTAGAATTAGGTACCCAGTGGCAGAATAAAAAATAGAAAATTGTATTAAAAAAAAAAAAAAAAAGGCTTTTCAACAGGTTAATAATGAACTATTAAGTATTTTCTTGACTATTATGCAACCGATTGTTGTCCTTAAATGGCTCAATAAAAATGTGAAAACCTGTTGTCCTATACATTACTGAAGTGGCCTTTTGTTTTACGCTAAATTTTGTTTTAGAAATATTTTAATGAGATCATGAAATCATAGAAATTGGGAAAGCGGGTTGAATACTTTTTCATAGCAGTATACTTCCAGAATGAAAAAAAGTTTTGTTAGTTTCAAGCGAGCCTTACCAAGCTATCCAATGACAGCCTGGTAGATGCTTCTCATAAAAACACAACTTTGCATTGCACAACTACAAATTAAATTTTTCTACCGGCTTATTAAGTCAAAATTCGAACATGTAGAGCACAAATGAACGAGCTTTAAATAACCTTGAAAGCAATTTGGAAAGATTAAAGCAAGTACAAATCGAATCCTTTAATGCAGCTTGCAACAACCAATAGACACACACACACACACACACTGTACCTCATGAGCAGTGGGATGAGTCTGGATCTGTGTGAATTGTCGACCACACCTGTCTCTTCCGAAATGTTGAAATGGACAATCTCCTCTTTGAAGTGTTTGTCCTCTAGTAGATTCTCAAGATTCTCCCTGAATACATAGACACAATAGTTCATTAAAGATGAAAACACGGGAAACAGCATAAACCCTGTAGCCTGTATATGTATATTGTCATATCTATCTATCTATCTATCTATCTATTCATCCATCTATCTATCTATCTAAATATATATATATAGAGACAGACTGTTCAAAAAAATAGAGGAACACTTTATCCATGTAGTATGACACAAAGCCAGTTAAATTTCAGGGATATCAGAGCCTGTCTATTTTGGAAGCACAAGTGATTGTGAATCGGTTTCACCTGTTTTCGGGGCAAATGAAAGTGACAACAGGGGAAATGGAGAGGCAAAAGCATGACAACCCCCAAAATGGAGTAGTTCTGCAGGTGGTGGCCACAATCCATTTCTCTCTACTTATCTGTCCTTATTGAATCTTCTGTAGTTTAGTGTACTGCTGTCGTTTTTGTCACTACTTGTGACATGCAAGCTGCAGGTACTGCACAGGTAGTCCAGCTCCTCCAGGATGGCCTATCCCTGCATGCAGTTGCAAGACGGTTTGCTTTATCTCCCAGCAAGATCTCAAGAGCATGGAGGAGATGCCAGGAGACAGGAGAGGAGAGCCGGATAGGTCCGTAGAAGGGCAACAACCCAGCAGCCAGACAGGTATCTGTTCCTCAGTGTGAGGAGGAACAGGAGGAGCACTGACGGATCCCTACAATATTACCTCCAGTGGGCTACTGGCGTGGAGTTTCTGTCAGAACTGTCATTAACAGACTGCATGAGTGGGGAATTGGGGCCCGAAGTCCTCTACTGGGATCTGTGCTCACAACTCAACACTGTGGAGCTCAATTGGTGTAGAATTGTCAGGTTCTCCATTTGTGCCCCGTTCTCTTCACAGATGAGAGCAGGTTCAAACTGAGGTCCCATGGCCGGCGCGACAGAGTCTGGAGACGCTGTGGAGGCAATGCTGCTGCATCATCATCATCATCCAGAAGGACCGGTTTGGTGGTGGGTCAGTGATGGTCCGGGGGGACAGAACCTTGGATGGTCTCACAGACCACCACGAGCTAGCCAACGGTACCTTGACTGCTATTAGGTACCGGTATGAAATGCAGGCCCACTGTCAGACCTTACAATGGTCCGGTGGACACTGGGTTCCTCCTGGTCCAGGACAAGAACCGGCCTAAGTGTGTAGGCAGTTCTTGGAGGATGAAGTCATTGATGCCATAAACTGGTCCTCATGATCCCCAAACCAGAACCCATCAGAGAACCTCTGTAACGTTATGTATCGCTGCATCAGACGCCACCTGATCCAGGTCTGGGAGGAAATCCCCCAGGACACCATCCACCATCTCCTCATGATCATGCCCAGACGTTTTCCGGAGGTCCCTTTGGCATGTGGGGCTCAAACACACTCCTGGGTCACATTATGAACTGTTTTGATGAAATGAACTCGATTGGTTCAGTCTATGATTTCAGTTCTGCACTTAGATATTTGGTGTGATTTAGAATCAAGCATAAGAATAAAGATTTTCAACTTTGTTGATTTTATCGAGATCTGGACTGTGCTTTACGTGTTCCATTAATGTTTCGGGGCGGTGTATACATACATACATACATACATACATGCAATATCCTTAATGTAGCTTAATAATGACGTTAATAACCAATATCAGCCTGAATATGAAAGGCCATGTTGTACAGCCTTATAGCACACAAAAAAATGTATTGCAGAAAGGTTTCGCCTGTCGATCATGGGGTCTATTCACTGCTGAAGAGCGACAGTGAACAAAGAGTCGTACACAAGCATCTGTAATCCAAAACTTCACGGGAAATACAAATCTGTCTACAGGTAGATTGAAGGTACAGCTAATGGATACCTTGATAACAGACAGTAGAAAGCATGATGTCAGGCCAAGGCCAAGTTAACATTCTTCTACCTGTAACTATAGAAGGCTGTGGTCGACAGCTGTGATTCCTATCAAAGGTGCTCACAATGATCCCATTGAGGAAATGGCTGCATATTTGTAGATTTTGTATGTGAGACCGGTTTCTTACTTGTATGGCACAATGTTGGGGTCCTTGTATGTAAGAAGACATTCCAGTGCCACTTTCTGAATCTGCTGGTCCTGATGGCAAAGCAACTGGAAAAGGGAAAAAAACAAATCTGCCGACATGGTGCCAAAGAAAATACTCAACATTTATTTTCTCTGAACTCACATTACCAGTTTTGTATTGCTTAGGGTAAATAGATCCTAACACTTGGGTCTTCACAGAAAAACAGTGTGTGTGTGTGTGTGTGTGTGTGTGTGTGTGTGTGTGTGTGTGTAGTTTTTGGATTACCTGGTTGTAGAGCTCACTAAGGCTCTCCTCCAGGTAGAGAGAACGAGGGTTGGTGAATTTGGCAAATACTTTCAGATGGGCAATCAGCTGTCTGTGAGAAGAAAAACAATTCCAAAAGGGTTCACATTTATAATAAAAAAACTGGTCATAAACATACAATAAAAATGATTCAAATGATTTTAAAGTAGCATTAAAGGCTACAAATAGTATGTGGTTGGGTTTTTCTTTTCTTTTTTTTTTCTTTTACACGTTTACCGATTCATTTAGGTTGATAAATCCATTTCACTACTACTTCACAAATGTCAAACGTGATAAATATTGTAGTTAAGAGCAAAACCAACACACATTACACGTGTATTTAAATGAAAATTTACACTTCTATTCAAATAAATATCTATAACAGCCTTGGCTATTGGTTACTTTTCAAATTGTAAACTCTCCCTGTTGTGACCATGCTCCTCCAGATGTGTTGATTTTCAAATGTCAGTAATAGACTGAAGGAAGAAAAAGTTCCTTCATACGACAAGAAAATGATCCTAGTTCATCAGCTAAATAATCCATTCAAAAATCCTCTGTGTTTCGCTGGATAAAGCATCATCCCAAACCTCAGTACATGAAATCATATAGAGATACTGTGGTACTGTCAAAGGACAGCAACACTACAAGCATAAGATAATCTTATTGACCATGATGCTTTGCTGTGGATTAAAATAGCTCAGCCTTATATGGCATTAAAAATATATACGCACTTCAATGCAAAGTAACGTTAATCCACAAAAATAAACACTGAAAGAAAACATAAGTAACGGAGTGTGAATGCATGTCTTTTTGCTTGTTATGGAGTTTTCTCAGTGTGATATTAGCACTATAACCAAAACAAAGGATGGGATGCAGTAGCCGTTACTGTTGACTATCATATCGTAAGTTGACCTAAAACTCAGAGTGATTCTGATATCATACTTGGCAGCAGCTCTTCTGGGAGGTGCCTTCCTTTGCAGTTTTCCTCCCTCCTCTGCCTCCTGCTCCTCTCTGTCCTCCTCCTCCACATCCATGGCAGACTCCTCCAGGGCGTCATCATCCTCCTTCCTCAAGTCCTGAGTAGGAGCCACCAGCAGGTCGGCGGGGTAAAACTCATTCCTGAAAATAACGAAAAACATTAGGATTAGATAATTCTGCAATATGATGGTGCAGCTCTAGCTGTCAAAATATTGGAAATTGTACAGATTTGACCCAAAACTGATTTTACACTCTGACCTGATGAACCTGAGCAGCAGAGGGCTCAGTTCCCGGCTGCGTGGTTCCACTCTATCGGGAAACTGGGCCATCGAGCGCCACAGCAGGCTGCGAAAGTTCGGGAAGTCTGTCCTCTCTTTGGGGTGAGAGTTCAACTTCAGCTGCTCTTTGAACAGCACTCCCACATCCCCACTTTCAATGACATCACAGCCTGGCTCGGCATTGGGACGTAAGTCCTCCTCTGTATCGTCATCATCTTGCAATTCTTGTTCTATAAAGATGACAATCAGCTTTAGCCACAGTTCCTCCCATTATAAACATATGCTTATGAATGTATTTTCTAAGAAATGAACAATACTATTTTTTTGATGTGTAACGAAACGTGCCAACATTTCAAACCTTAAACTGATCAAAGAATTGACATGTAACTGCTGACTATATGATGCAGCACAGCTGTAGTCCTTACCGGCCAGCCCTGCTACCATCTCCAGATGTTCATGGTAGACCCGCCAGAAGTCCTTGTTGTCCATCCCTCTGGCGTGGCTCCTGTGAGGAGGAGAGTTATTATTATTATTAGTGATACATTTATTTATTGAATACCCTTACATGTTAAATATGTGTGGCATTTATTCTGCTAAGTCAGAGAAACTTTTGTATTTTTACCAGTTCGCATAGTTAACGTTCTTCATTTTGAATAATGAAATGTGATGATATCAAAACTTTATTGTTTGTGGTCGATGCAGTCTTTGAAATTACAGACGACGGCCCTTAAAGAACATTTGTAACTAAATGACAGGTCGGTAAAATGACCCTTTATGTGTTATACACACTGAAACCAACACAAAAGCACTTGTAGCGACAAAGATCAATTCTTGTCTCTCCTCTTCAACCAGTGAAAGGGCCAAAAATTTGCACATGAGCACACTTCAATGCCTACAGCCTACTAGCACAACGGTTCAGAACCAGCGTGAAAGGACAAATTCCATTCACGCAGGTGTTGATGTTGTGTATTCTGCAGTAAAAAACGGACAAAGTAAGAGCTAGGACTGGCAATATAATATGCATACCATTGTTAAGATAAAATAGTGCTCTTTCCTACAATTTCCCAACAATTCTGACTCTTCACAAATAAGATTTCTGTTTGTCCTCCGTTGTTTCACTCCACAAGGGCAACTTGTAGTGAAAATATATGAACACTGAAATTAAGAACGAGAAACGAGAAGATCTTGCCTATAGTCTTTTTCATTTTGTCTAGTAAATGTGTGCAGCATGAAAATCATTGTATGTATTCATTGGCCGGTTGCCCATTAAATTTAAAGGAGCCATAGAAATATTTTCATTTCATTACACCTACTTAAAGTAGGTGTAAAAGTAACAAACATATAAACTGGTATCATCCTCAATTAACTGAGTTGATTATATCTGAAAAATTAGAATTCAGCAAGAATCCAACATAATACAATCAATGTTTTCAATGGTGCAGTGAAGTGTGAACAATCCCTGGCACTGCCAAAGTGAAAAAATTCAACAATAAATGTGCTCATTTGAGTTTAATGAACTTTATACTCACACGAGGAGCTCAATGACTGCGTCCCACAGGGGCCTGAAGTTGACAAACAGCATGGCAATGAGGTAACGGAGAGGCACCTGGAAGAAAGCATCTCTCCTGTTACATCCATACATGCACTGATTAACTTTACTAAATCTTAATCTGAAATTCAGTCACAAGTTTCTGAGGCACCACCATTACAAATATATAAAGTTAATGATCTTCATGAATGATATTATTCTTCCTATTCCTAGTCCTAATCCAAGGCTCAACTGTGTAAAGAGTAGGTAGGTTTAACACATACAAAACTCTATAAAGAAAATGTGCAATCATCTCAGGAGAAGAAATAGTCAATATTATGGTCTTGCTATTTTACAAACAATGCAAAGAAGAAGAAATAGCAAAAATGAATTCTTCTTTTTGTACCTGCTGGACGGTTGAGGGCGGACCCTGTGGCAGATTACGCTGCACCAGGTCATGTCTCAGCTTCCGGAGGTGAAGCAGTTTTTCTCTGTAGTCCTGGACCGAGGCGGGCACCAGCTCAGCTTGCAAGCAAACTGCAAAAACCGTCTGCAACTCCAAATTCTCCTCGCCCTGGATAAATGGGGCACATATCCACATAAATAAACACTCGAGGTGATGGTTTTCTTTTATATGATCAACATTAAGGAAAATCCAGACAGAGAGTTGTACCTCGTTCTGGGGAGGGAGCTCCGCCTCAAACTGAGAGAGAATCCTCAGAGTCAGCAAGCGGATCTGAGAGAGGAAACAACCCACTGATGACAACCGCCGTAAAAATGGAAACAACATGATATTACTCTTAAAAGTATGATGCTCTTCCTACATAATGAGGGTTTCATTGAAGTCCCTGCAACTACGGCTGCAGACAAACCTTGGAGATGTTGGAGGAGAGGTTGGCATGGAGGAAGTTGTAGAGCTCCAGAAGTGCATTGTGGGACAGGTGCTCTGAAACACCACTCAGTGACAGGCGGGTGAAGTACAGGTCTCCAAGCAGCAGGGCAGACAGGTCTGTGGGAAACTTCCTGTGACCAGATTAACTAAATGATCAGGAATTTGCGGCGGTATATAGCAAATCTTTAATATATTCAGCAAGAAACGCAGCAGCGCGTACCGTAGGATTGTGTTGATCTTGTCCACAGTGATGAGTGAAAGGAGCTCAGCAGAGCTGTCAAGAGTCAGCAGGCAGCTCATGGCCTGTCTGGCTACAAACAGACCAGCTGGGGGATGGAGAAGCTTTTATCAGTCTCAAAAACAGCAAAAATAAATACACTCTATATACATTTTTCATTCATTTTTTGAGTAAGAACAAACTTCTTCTACCGCAACTGATTATTTCTCATTATAATTTAGATTATTCTTTTTTTCTATAATCATTTAGTTGTAGACCCAATCCCTGAAATGTAGCCTGGAAATCCAAACATATTTGATGTACTATAAAACAACAGCTTGAAGTGCTATTAGCAGAATATACGTAGTAGTTTTGCCTGAATAACTTACAAGTAAATCTACTCACTCAACTGAAAACTGTTCCTTTCAATTCTAAAATAGGTATAACTATTTTATGAAAAATTTACTTTAAAAAAAAAAAAAAGTAACCAAACCTTTCAGGAGTTTTTCTTTTTCGATCTCACAAAGAAGGTGATTTAAGTAAGCGGTCACAGTGGAAACAACACAAGCTGGAGGATTTGGCCTGAAAAAAAAAAAAGGGTAAGTTTAAGAAGTACAATATAGCAATATACTACATATGCAAGTGAATATCATATCAAGTACCCTTTCCTGTTTATTTGGCCCTGTTTTGTCAACATATTTAGCAAATTCCATGAACAGCAGAAGAACTCTAAACCCCCGACTTATGAAATATTGTTATATTCTTTTAAACTGTGATTTGATTATCATTAACATTTAAAATTTGTGAAAAGAATCAACTTCTCCCTAGGACTGCATCAACTTCATGGAATTCCTTTTTTGTTTTGTATACATTCTCAACTCTGTGACTCTGAATACCAACACGGCACATGTACAATAATCAGCCGTCACTTTTTTAACAACCTGCAAAAGATTATGTGGGTCTTTTTTATGCTGAAACTGTTCTGTGATGTGTTGGGTGCTCTGATACCGTTCTATCAGAATCGCCTTTAACTTTTCCAGCGATTTGTGCAACAGTAGCTGTTAAGTGGGATCAGTCTTCCCATGTGCCTCAATGAGCCTTGGGCACTTGTTGCTGGTTCAGGCTGGGAACACCAAACAAGTACTGCAGTTTTGGATATGTTCGACTGAGTCGTCAAGACATCACAATGTTTCCCCTGTCAGATCCTTGCGCATGCTCAATTTTCCTACCACCTATATATCAACTTTCGGGGACAAACTGTTCACTTGCTGCTTTTATTATCCCACCAGACAGGTACAACTGTAAAGTAATAATTTATGTTATTCTTACTTCACCCGTCACTGGTTGTATTGTTAAGGCTGACCAGTGTTTGTCTGTGCATTACCTGAGGTGTGGAAGAAGCACAAGGGCCGCCCATGGCAGCGATAGGTTAGCTATGGATTGGTCTTCCTCCTGAGTAAATGAGAGGAGAGACAGCACCATCTCCGGTATTGTAGTCTTATCTGCTGGTGTATTGCTGGCCTCCATACTGCCAAACACTCTGCTGGACAATAAAAATGTTCATTTCGGGAAAAACAATAGAATCAGAAGCACAACAAAACATTTAATGTATTTTGCTTTATCTCACCCTGTGGTCTGTCCGGTGAAAAGCAGTGGGTAGGTTTCAAAGGCCATAGAGCCGTCTGTGGGGGGTGGGGCTTTGGCAAGGATCAGACTGACCAGCATGTCCAGGCCAACATGGCGAGACGGGGGATCACCACAGGCAAACAACCCAGTGGTGAAGCGCAACAGGGTGGGGAGGAAGAGCTGAAGCAGAGGGGAGGAGAGACACGTTGCACCCAGGGAGTCAAAGAGACAAAACCGCCAGAAGCAAAAAAACACCACTCAACCTAGACTTACCTGTTCAAACTGCTTCATGGTGAACATCTCCTTGGTAAACTCCAGGATCAGATCATGCCCCATTGAGCTGCCAAAAATCTTTTGAAGAAGACAGAGACTAAGAGTCAACTCCACATGTTAAACCATCTGAAACACACAGACTAAATCCCATTCCTTTATTCTGTTCAGAAGAAACACAAACCTTCTGGACCATCTCCTGGATGAGGGATGGGGGCAAAGTGATGTTCTCCCCGAGGAGCAGAGAGGAGGTGATCTGCAGGAGCAGACGGAAGCAAGAAGCTGATGGAGCGGAGCTCTGAGTCAGCCTCAACACTGTCTGTATGGATGAGAAAAACAGTCCATGAAAGCAATTAAGGAAAATTTTCTGTGACTTTAGTGGGAAAATAGGAAATCTCTCTTTACCTGGCAGACATCCTCAGGCTTTGTGATCTTGGCTCCGTCCCTGTGGGACACCAAGGTGTGAAGAATGAACAGTAGCCTCTCCAACTGCTCTGTTGCCTCATCCGCCTTTTCTCCTTTCGCTTCCATGATATCCTGGACCTCCACCACACTGAGCTGTACGTGACGACAGGCTACCATCAGACACAAACTGGGAAAGTTCATCTGTGTGCATTTATTTAATGTTCTGGCAGAAAGAACGAGTAAGACATCATAATGTGTGCATCTAGTCAACCTGTAAAGACTCCCACAAAACCAGGATGTGTTCTCTGTCAATGTGATTGGCTGCAGCCTGAACCATTTGATCCAGGGCATCCCTGACCGTTTCCCAGGGCAGAGAGAGTCCTGGACTGATGGTGGGTCCAAGCTTTCTCAATGCACGAGGGATAGTCTGAAGACAAAGATGAAAAGAAACGGAAAATTCAGAATATATTTGTCCATAATTCTACAGCATTATTCAGCTCTCAGTAAATTACAGTCATACCTCGGTTTAAGAGTGCTTTGCTTTATGAATAATTTATAATTTGATTAAAGAGCAAAGATTCTTCAAAATCTGCCTTGCTTTACGAGTGGTGACTTGATTTACGAGCGTTCGTTTTTGCTCGTATCACTGATTTTTCCCGATATGAGCGAACTCCTGTATCTCGTAAGAACCTTGCTAGGTATACAAGTGCTCTGCTTTGGTTTACGAGCATCCTGTTTGAACAAGTCGAAGACACGAGCGAGGGTTTCCTTTGTTCACCACCAGACTAGAGTGAAAAACAAATGGATCTCAGGTCAGCCTCCCTAGCGCTCGCTCTCAGTTAGCGTTATTCACTCTCAGAGGAATAACGCTCATCTCCGCTTACGTTTAGAAGAAATCGAGTGAGCCAAAGTTAAGTGAGCCAGAATCTGCCGTAAGTTAGCTAAACGGCCTGGAAGAGAGAAAAAACCCCAGAGATTCAGCTTAATTAATTTGTTTCTTAGTCAATTTATTTGTTAGTAAAATTACTTTTACTCTGTATTCTGTATATATTCTGTAAAAATCTTTTTATACGAATGTTTTTGGGATATGGAACGCACTGGTGTGATTTCCATTCTTTTAAATTGGGATATTTGTTTCGGTTTACGAGCAAGGTCTAGGAATGAATTAAGTTCGTAAACCGAGGTACCACTGTATTCTTATGTATTTAAAAGGCTTTACATTACTGGTTTATCATCTGGTTACATGGGAAACATCTTGATTATTTTATATCATAAAAGAAAGAAATGTCTGACTAATTGATTTCAACTTGACTTAAGTGGCAATAGTTTGTTGAAAATATGGGATTCACTTGAAAGATATAAAACTCACGTTTGCAGCGCACGAGTGGAACATGTTTCGGACTCCTTTGCACATTTCAAACAACAGCTGACCTGCACCTTCCGCTTTTTCGGGGAACTGTTGCAGATCTGAGAACATGTGAATTAGCAAGCCTTCAGGATCTGGAACCTGTTTGACACAAGGAGACATCATTTTATCATTAAGTCCACAGATAGGAAGACTTGACATTTATTCACATGCGAAACACTCACCTTTCTCATCAAAAAAGAGAAGCTCTCCGCTGCAAACTTGCGGATGTGCTCTTTCTTGTGTGCCAACAGTGTGCTGTATAAACTGTGGGGAGAAAAGAGGCGATCATTTCCACCACATTGCAGAGTATGTGTAAATTTACTACAACGTATGCAACCTTGCTAATATTTCACCTGTAGATGTTGCTCATGTCCTTCACCATGACTCTCCACAGGTACTTGTAGAGGTAGGAGAGAGAAGTGAAAGCCCATTCCAGGACCTCTGTGTCCTTGGTGTCCAGCAGTGAGGTGATCAAAATGAAGAACTCTGGGAAGTGGGGGTAGAAGTCGGTCTGTAGGTCTCTGGCCAGCTGCACCACCAAACTAGAGGGAAAATGAGAAGAGAGACAACATTGGAGTTGCATGATAATTCAGGTGCTTCTGGTCAACACAAATCCCACACAAATGAATAGAGACCACTCACTCCAGTAGTGGCTGGTAGGCAAGACTGTTGTTGACAGCCAAGTGCTTTTTCAGACTTTCCACTATTGACTTCTGATGGAAAACCAACATGTTGAATGACTGGCTCTTGTTGGAAACCTCTTTCAGAAATGTAGCTGTGGAGGAAATACATTCATTTTACAAACAGCATCTTTACTTAGTCTTGGTAGAAGATAGGTTAAGCTTTTTCTTAACATATGATAACAGTGTGATCATACAGCAACATTATATGTTATCTTAAAATTTATACATACTGAAATGTTCTGTCAAGTTGAGGTCTCTCCATTTTGTCAGTCCTTCAGAGAAATATGTTTCTACTTCCTGCATTAGGAACCAAGCAAATGATCATCATCAGATGGAAACCACAACAGGATAGAAGCTCGAAGAATTAAGGGAACGATGATCAATCCATGAATACTGACTGTACATACCTCCTCATAAGATCCAGTCCTGTCAATACGATGGATTACATCAATGTTTACATTTGCAAGCCTTTCAGCAAATGTGAGAAACTAAAAAGAGACAAAGCAGAAGAGTTTGGAACTTATTGGAGCCAGCAACGATGAGGATATTAAGAGATTTCAGATTGAATAAAACATTCAGCAGCTCTATCTGAAACAAGTCCCTTGATTCATAAAATATCAATTTGCCAAACTGTCACTGGTTGTTTGTATCTCTATTTTACAACAGTCTCTTTATTAGCATCATGCTACTGTAAACTTGGCTCTCACCCTGTAGGTGTTCTCGGATTTGTGATACGAAGACTTGGATTTAATCTTCATCTTTGCGTTATTGCTTAAAAAGCGATTAATTGTATTCCAAACGTCGTCGTGCAATTTAAATGAGTCATGTAAACTACAATTTGTTTCTTCGATGGATTACAACTGTATATACACACGCCGACAACAGGGCGCAGCCATTCTGTGCAGAGCATTGTGGGAGTTTTTCCACTCCACATGGTGGGCAAAGAGAAGAGACGGGTTGAAAGAGAAATCCCTTCTTTACTTCCGCTTTCGTCAGAAATTTTACGTTTCCCGCATAGAGGCAAGAGAGAAATCCTACATTCACTGATTCACATAACTTCCTTTATGTTAGTTAACAAAACGATGGACTAACCAAAGACCATGTTCATCCATTAGCTAGTTTGCTCATCAATAAGCTA
This sequence comes from Lophius americanus, assembly GCA_037951165.1. Lineage (NCBI taxonomy): Eukaryota > Metazoa > Chordata > Actinopteri > Lophiiformes > Lophiidae > Lophius > Lophius americanus. Next base: position 1,238,293 of record JBBDHG010000098.1, on the reverse strand, counting down.
GCTGGCGAATTTGGTAACTAATTTGCATAACTTCCAAAAAGTCTGTTCCATATCATTACCTACTACACATTCCGGAAGTTCTGAATAACACTTCCATACTGTCAGGGATAACAGTAGATGACAGTTCAAAAACAGAGTAGGGAGAGAATTACTTTGGTTTCATGGAGTAACAGCATATCAAACAAAGGTTGTGCAATTTGAATAAACATGTCCATGTTCATGACACCCTTTCTTCCTGCTGTTTTTTCAGTGATTTCAGCATTTCACCATTATTCACACAATATTAAAGCACCCAACTCAATAATTTTTTGTATTTGTAAATCTGAATATAAAAGGTGTTAATATCACAAAAACATTAATCACTTGAGATAGAAATGGACGGTCCGACTGTCCACAAACAGCACAAATTTGTGTTCACTTATTCAAACACACACAGTTGTGACAGGGGCTACCAAGTAGCCACCTGCTCATCAGGAGCAATAACCATTCACAATATTAACATTATAACTCACACACTAATGTCAGCAAACTGGGGCTCAGCATGTTACTCAAGGACTCTTTGACATGTAGATTACAGGAGTTCGGTACTGAACCATCAAATATGTGGACGATGTCTCTGCCTTGTGGGAAACTGTGTCCCTTAGTATTTTTGTAATAAATACATTTTTCATTTTGTGACATGAGTCCACATATATACATAATCCATATTAACAGAATACAGTATTTTATGTTTGTGTGTGTCTTAGAAGCTGTTGACTGAGGAGAGCTTTCATCTTGCAGACTGACTCTCCTTGCCTGTTGACCTCACCTGTACCACCCCCCCCCCCCCCCACCCTCTCTCTCTCTCTCTCTCTCTCTCTCTCTCTCTCTCTCTCCTTCAACTCTTCATACACACATAAAAGGTTTCGCTCTCAGGTTCTGCCCTCAGCTCACTTCTGAGTGAGATGGTGATGTATCAGCACGTCATGCGTTGTAGATGATCTGTTTTTCGTTTGTGAATGCAAAACATGGAAACGTTTGAGTAACTTTCTGCAAAGTTTCTGCATTTGGTCTGATTTGTAGCAGAATGTCGGGGAATTCTCTGGTAGTTGGTTCCTTTGTGCTAGCAGACTATGTGGTGTTTTCTCTCATGCTTCTGATGTCTGCTGCAGTTGGGGTGTACTTTGGCTTGGCAGACAGGGGCCAGAGAAGCTCTGGGGACTTCCTAATGGGGGGACGAAGACTGACGGCCCTGCCTGTTTCCTTGTCACTGACTGCCAGCTTCATGTCAGCCATCACTGTGCTGTCCAACCCAGCCGAGGTAGGACTATATCACATTACCAAAGGGATACATTCAAATAACAATTATAATAATAGTAATTTTTTGTCTGTCTCAGTCTGAAGGATTTACTTGCTAATGTAAGGAAACATCTTAATTGAGGGGTCAGATGCATCACTTTCCACTTGCAGTGGCTTTTATTTTTCAAGTAAAACAGAGCTAAAATCATAGATGCCACATTAATTTAACGCAGGGTCATTCACAACATCAAGGCAGTCACAAAGGTACTATTCAACATTCTGAAGGATTAAATTAACCAATAGCATTCGTTTCTAACATTATTGCAAATTCTGCTAAAGATAAAATCAGAAAACCTTCAGTCTTATTCCGAAAACTTTGCCAAAATCATAGAAAACATTAGTAATCCATATACCCTCTGTAGGTGTACCGATATGGAGCCAATATTGGATATTATGGCCTTTCCTATATAGTGACAATGGTGGTCACATCTGAGGTCTTTCTCCCAGTCTTTTATAGACTGGCCATCACCAGCACGTATGAGGTCAGTGTGGTTTAGTTTTCTAGATTAGCACTCACATGACTATTGTATCCTGTTCTATTCACGGGGCGCTGAAGTATGTCTTAGGTTCTGTTCACCTGTATTCTACTAGACAAGATAACCCAGATATCTGACTGCCCATGTCTAACAGTGTAAATAAGAGGATTGTGTAAGACGGCTAAATACGACATTGAAACACTAAGAGCATGTCCCCTGTCTTATCTGAGTTTCATTTAACTATACTATAAAGTATATATTTCAAAAGATTAGGTGCATCCAAGTGGAACTGTTACATATAGGAATTGTATTTGTTTGGCGGTGGCTAGAGCTGCAATGATTAGTCAGTTATTTGATTTGTCAATCAAAAGAAAATTTACTTCCATTTCTCCCTGCAACCCCACAAAAAATTGAAACTGAGCGTATATATATGAAAAGTCAAGCTCTTTCAGTCATTATGAAACTTGTGACTATGGAAACTACATGTGGATGTTCAGATTTGCAAATGAGGAATACATTGACTGTAAGATTTGCTCTTGAAATGAAGACATATTAATAAATGTTATAACTCTTAATAATTCTCAATAATTTCATTATCATAACTTGTAAAGATTAACATTTCACTATGTGTACTTCAAAAGTGATTTGTCATCTCTTGGGTGAATTGTTGGTACGGATTTTTCTATTGATTATCCAATCAAATAATTGACCATTCATTTCAGCTCAAACCACCAACAAACAGATATAATTATTATTTAAAGCAGCTCTGCATCCGCAAATAATCTCTTACTTTTACCTGACTTAATCTGCACTTGGACGATAAATGAAATAATTTTACATTCATACTCCAGACAAGCGTTTGATACTCCAACAAACCCAAGTCGAATATTTTTACCCCAAATCAGAAAAATAAAACTGTTGAGTACCTTAAGACGAGGCAGGTTTTACTCCGGACAAAAATGTACATACAAACTGACAGAGTGAAAACTACATATATCCATATATTTAATGTGATATGTAGTAATAATGGATTTTTGTTCCTCATTTATCTTGGAAATATTTTGTCAGCTGGTTTGTTGCTCGATTTATTATTTAATAAATGAAGAGTATTCAGGTTTTGGATTATTTGTTGAACAAAAGTACCAAGTTTGAGAAGTAAATTTGGGTTCTGGCATTATTAAAAAATTGTGATATTTATTTACACGATTCATGTATAGTGAAAAAAGTCCTTAGTTACTTTTCCAATGATGGATCTGCAGCAGGTGGTGAGTTTTTAGTGCTGGGCCGCGTATAACCTATCCTGTGTATAGGTTAAATGCAGGCCTGAGCTCTGAGGTAGGAAGTGAGTTCATATAAATCCCGACAGTTACAGATTTGATTATAGAATCTTCTTGCACAGGAAAAGGTCTTTTCTATGCTCTTATACATTTTCATACAAATGTGTGATAATAAGTTTTGATCATTTCTTGACCCTTCACATTACCTTTCTGATACTGATTGTTTGTGCTGGCTATTGGTCTCTGCGTGGGCGTGTCTGTCAAGTATCTGGAGCTGCGTTTCAACAGAGCAACACGTCTGCTGGGTACGATGCTCTTCATTGCTCAGACAGTGAGTAAGAAGCCGTCCACACATAATGACATGTTTTTAACCCCTGAGCGACAAAAATAAACTAAACACCAGAGGATAATCTATGTGTGCATCATTTTCCTCCAATTGTCACAGATCCTCTATACAGGAATCGTCATTTACGCACCAGCCCTGGCTTTAAACCAAGGTATGTTGTTTTTGGTCCACAGTGGTTAGATTCAGTAAACACTCCTTTATGAGGGCTCTTAAAGATGCTTGGTTGTGCTCAGTTAAGTATGTCTAAAATCCCTCTTCTCTCTCCAGTTACTGGTATGCATCTGTGGGGGGCAGTTATTTCCACAGGCATAGTTTGTACCTTTTACTGTACAATGGTAGGTTGAGAAAGTCTGCTCAGATGTTTTCTTAGAATGTTATAATAATCTTCTCGATTCTTTTACATCCCCATATCATCCGTTTGTGCTCCTCATTGTTCCAGGGGGGTCTGAAGGCGGTCGTGTGGACAGATGTGTTTCAGGTAGCTATTACTGGCACAAATTCTTGGGATTTGTGTGGGAATGTAGAATTAAGATAACTCATCGGGTCAGGAAGGACCAGGCATGTCTCATGCCTTTCTGTGGTTACAAATGACAACATTGTGACAGAATAGTATACCACAACAGCAAGAAACGTGTCATTAAGTATCAACCACCTTTTATTCAAATCGTCAACATTTTGGTTTATGCTTCGGAAGACTTTATTAGTTCTCTTCCTATTTTTTAAGCTCAACAAACAAGCAGAACAAGAACCAATAAAGGGAAGTTATGATAAGCCAATTAAAGTGATCAACATATTTTCTCCAGCTTGGTGTCATGTTTGCAGGCTTCCTGTCGGTCATCATCAGGTCGGTTGTAGTACAAGGTGGAGTCTTCCCCATCGTTTCAGATTCACAGCAAGGAGGGAGACTTAACTTTTGGGAGTGAGTATGTGTGTATGTGCCGGTATGGCTCTTTTTAATGGAACAAGAGATGAACAGGAGCAGGATCACTTTTCACAGTGATACAAGTTTATTTATATAGCACATTAAAAACAACCTTACTTGACCAAAGTGCTTTACGAGGATGAATAAAATCAAACAATAAATATCGACATAAGAAAGACAATAAAAAGTCATTAAATAAAACAAAGATAAAAAATATATTATATAGTACTGCATAGTTACTGCAACGGTATATGTGCATCCTGAAACCTCTGAATCTGCTGTCTCTTACATTTTACTAGCTTTGACACAAACCCTTTGAGGAGGCACACTTTCTGGACCATAACCTTTGGGGGTGCGTTTGTCTGGGCCAGTATCTATGGAATCAACCAGGCCCAGGTTCAGAGATACATCGCCTGCAAGAGCATCACTCATGCCAAACTGTGAGTCCTGAGATATTTATGGGATGTGTGCCATCTTGGTAATACGTCCTTGCTTTGATTGTTTTCTGTGATATTTTTCCATATATCTGTATAAAGAAATGCTTAACTTTAAGTGCTTATTCATCACATAGGGTTACCCTTGTCAGTTTTGTATCTATGGAAACAGGATTTTAAGTCTGAAGGGTGGTCATCTTGTCCACAGCAAAAAAATAAATACTAGCTTCACCATGTTTTACACACATATCAACCAAATACTTAGTTGTGTCTTTTGATACTTTGAATGTAAGTACAAACATTGTGCCTCCACGAAAGTGGACATAAAGCCTTAACCTTGGCGGTACATCCCATACGTTCCATACATCTCATACATCCATACCTAACATGGTTACTCCATCCTCATCTCCTCAACCATGGATAGAATTCGATCGTATTTCACACATACCATGTAATTGTAACAAAGATCTTCTGTTTTCTTATTTTTACATTTTAGGTACATTTATATGATTTTCATGTCAGTTTGCTCTTGTCATATTTACCTATAATCCGTTAATCAATCTACCTTTATCAATATAATTGTATGTTTCCAGTGGTGGAGGCAACTCTGTGCTCAAACACAATTTCCCTCTTATTTTGTGTATTGTCAACGGGAACATGTTTTACCAACCTTTATACATAACTCATCCATGCTCATAGGTCTTGTTGTTACACTCCCTTAGATTAATCAGAACTTACCTGATGTCTTAAGTAAGTAGTAGTAGTAATCACTTCATTGGGGTCTTCAGGAGGGCAACCTCTTTCATCTGTGTTTCAACGAGAGCAGATAACACCTCCAGAGAGCTAAACAGCAGCACCTGGTATCCCAGGTGTGCCCCCCTGTGTCTTTACCCCTTTTTCTGCACACAGTGCAGCCCAGTTGTGGTCCTTCCACTTTCTCCAAAGTCAGTTGCAGCTTCATTCAGATGCCTCTGATCGCGAACTAACGGCTTGGCTGAAGGAATGTCCTCGAACCCCCATGCTTTTCAGGGGTCCTATCTCAGTGATATGAGATAGGACTGCTATGTCCTGTCTCATATCACACCGTTTTAAGACTCAACCAGGGTCATGTCCAGCCTCACTTTGGTGCACTTGTTCACCCCAATGAGGAGTTTTGCCTTTTCTCTACAAATTCTATTTTTTTGTAGCTTTCCATGTAAATGTGATTTTAAGGTAACTCTGAAGGTTGGACATATTCTCCTTAGCATATAACCAAAACAAAGATACACTACTCAAAAATCACCTCATTGTACAGTTATTTTTTTGGAGTCAGGGGTTTATGTCATCCTTAGGTGACTCTTGTGTTGTATAGATTAGTGTGTGTTTGATCTAACATTATTATAATGTTTCTACAAACATCTTTTCATCTGTTTCTCCCCTTTTCCAGATCTCTGTACATCAACCTGTTAGGTCTGTTGTCCATCTTGCTGTGCTCAGTGTTTGCAGGAATGTGCCTCTTCTCAGTCTACAAGAACTGTGACCCATGGACGGCTGGACTTGTGTCTGCTCCTGATCAGGTGTGATGAAGAGAAGCATAGCATAACTTATAGAGTTGTAGAGATCGTTGTCACACACATACACACACAGCTCTACACAAAAGTGAATGAGATTATCATTATGAAAACATTCAGTGTTTGTATCTATTCAAATTTATGTGACATAAAAAGATGATACAATATTTGGAAATCCATGTTCTATTTTCAATCAGCATCCATCCACCATTTTCTAAAAAGGATGAATGTGCAGATTTCTTGTCGACGTATTCATGATTATATGAATGTACTGTGAGTCTCCAACCCTCCTAATCACGTATACCAAACCACTGTAACCCTTCCTCTGTAGCTGATGCCGTTTTTGGTGATGGACATCTTGGGAGACTATCCTGGCCTCCCTGGACTGTTTGTTGCTGCTGCATATAGTGGCTCTCTAAGGTTAATACAGTACTTAACATATAACTTATTTCACTCTATTGATCAAGTTATCACATTTACAATTTTGAAGGCATACTTTTCATTGGCTGTAGTATTTCTTTTGCCAAGGGTGACCAAATTGTGGATTTCAGTGTGTGATTTGTTTGTCCTTCCAACCCCAGTACAGTGTCTTCCAGCATCAATGCACTGGCTGCAGTGACACTAGAGGACCTGGTCAAACCGTACACTAACATGTCAGAGAAACATCTTTCCTGGGTATCCAAAGGACTGAGTGGGTGAAGTTTACTCACACCATTTTCACTGATAGATATTAAGTGAGAAATTTCATATTCTTCCATAATATTGCTTGCAGGTATCGCATATGGGGTTTTATGCATTGGAATGGCAGCGCTGGCTTCAGTCATGGGAGGGATTTTGCAGGTAGAATGGAGCTACAAGACTAAAGGCTCGATAGTTTTCTTCTAAATAAAGTCAAATAATATTTAAGGAGGTATATGATTGTTTATCATGGTTTTATCAGCTTAATTTGAAGGCTCCTCTGGCATCCTTTATCTTTTGTCGGAACGAATCCTGCAGGTTTATTGATGTGTTTTTCTCTACACAGGCTGTCATCAGTATATTTGGAGTCATTGGAGGCCCTTTACTCGGTTTGTTTACAATGGGTATCCTCTGTCCATTTGCCAACTCCAAAGTAAGAATTCCCTTATTACCAGTGGTTTTTGTTGCTATTTTTACTCCCCAGTGATAATATTAGGAGACATGAATCAAACATTTAAATGAAATATACTCCTGGGATACCTCTGGGATAACCATTTATATAATTTATCTTATAAAATGTTACGTTTGGATCACTGACTATATTTACCTACTATGGTCAAGAATATTCTTCTTTTTCTTATACAGATTATTTTCTCCCCTCACATTTCTTTCTTCTCCCCATATACATCGATCAGCCACAACATTTATACAGTTACCAGTTCTAATGTTTTGGCTGATCGGTCAGGAGTTGCTAGACAATATTAATGTTTTCACATGAACTTATATAAAAGACACACTTCCAATCAAACATCACAATATTGCAGTGCCATAAATTATGAAGGATGCAACGCAGACTAATATACCAAAACATTAGTCACTGGTATTAATTAATATTGCAGCCGGCTGGTGTAAACATCATAGCACTTCACAGACTTGTACCATTTGTAGGTTCCTTTGAAATAACCTTCTAACATTTTCAATGCTTCAAATGTCTTGCAGGGAGCTTTGTCGGGCCTTGCGTCGGGTTTGGCTGTGTCTCTGTGGATGGCTATTGGAGCCCAGATCCACCCTCCCCCCCCAGCAATGACCCGCCCTCTGTCTCTGACCACTGAGGGCTGTAACTTCACCACTACAGGCAGCTTCAACTGGACCTCCACTGCTCTTCCAACACAGATAATCTCCTTCACCATGGCCGCTGAACATAGCATTGATGACAAGTGAGTGTCTGAGAGCTACAAGGTTTAGTGAAAGCAGAGAGTAAACATTTCTTTCACAGGGTTAACACATACTGAGAGAATTCATGGTACATCAGATTGACCGTTTCCCTCTTATAAATACAATTATTTAAAAAATTAGAATCATTTCCATTACAACATGACGTCAACTATTGTTATAAGGCACATTAGAAGTCTCACAAATAAGGGATAGGATAGTCAGATTTCAGCTTTGACCTGTCCCCATCTTGCTCTGGATCCACTCATGTTCGCGTACACCACCATGCCATAAATCTAAAACCACTTGCCTGAATTTATTTAGGCCACTTAACAGCCCGTTGATGTGTTCCGACACCTTTCTGTCTGAACCAGTGTTATATTTTCCAGCACTATGTGCAGCAGTAGTTACTCCGTGGGTTTGGATGATACATGCTGGCCTTTACTCTCCTTATCTATCAGTGAGACTTGGACGCCCATGACCCTGTTGCTACTTCACCAGTTTTTGTTTTTTAAACCACTTTGTGTGTACTAACTCTTGAGGATCAGGAACACCCAACAAGAACTACAGTTGTGCAGGTGTTATGACCCAGTCAAATCATCATAACAATTTTGCCCGTTTTCAGAGTCCCTCAGATTATTTCCTGTTTCCAACTCATCAAGTTCAGGATAAAATGTCCATGTGTTGCTTAATATCTCACCCACTGACAGTTGCCATGGTGAGAAGATGATCATTGTTATTCTGATGTTACCTGTCAGTTATTGTAATATTATGGCTGATATTATGGCTGAATGGTGCATGATGGGTACTACTCCCAAATCCTCAATACATTGGTCTGGTTAAGCAAAAATACTACTGGAGGTTCCAATAATACAGAACCTCCACAGGATGAAATGTAAACTTAGTAATCATGCAATTTATAACAGTTTTGTTTATCTCTGCACTACTTTTTGAACCTGCACTATTTCTACTAATTTTCAGGCCACCGCTAGCAGATAACTGGTACTCTATTTCCTACCTGTACTTCAGTCCCATTGGAACCATAATAACTATTGTTGTGGGACTATTAATCAGCCTGATAACTGGTAAAGAAATTGAATGTTATCTTCTTTATGCACATTTGTAATGAAACACAGCTTTGGTTTGTAATGAGCTTCAATTTTATTGAAGTGCTCTTAATGTACTTTTAGGGGGCTGGAACCTGACGGTGGAATCGAGACTTACATTAAAGAAAGAAGACACAACTCTTTATCACATATTCATGTTTTTGAAAGACAGAGTGAGTGATCCAGCAGTAAAACTATTTCATGGAATACCTATAGCTTCTGACTTTCTGCTCTCCGCTCTTTCCATTTGAGGCCATGAGACCAACAGGAAAGCGATCAGGAAAACTCGTCCTGACGAGGGACGGAGAGAAGATTGGCAGTGCTAATGCAGCTTTCTGTAACATTGAGCTGGACTTAACAAAAAGTACAATGCCTGAATGAATACCATGAATAAAATGTTAAATAACATCTGTTAGATAATTTACATACTTAAATTAATATACATATGACCTGTTTATGACTGACCATATTCATCTCAAAGTGGGTGCTTTCTGTATGCATGTTTTCCAGATGTCTACTCCCCAGTGGTGGTCAGTAACTTAATACATTTACTCAAGTGCTGCACTTAAGTACAGATTTTGGGTACTTTTACTTCACATGAGATTTTCCATTTTATGCTACTTCAAAGTTATTACACCTCAAACACCTCAGGGAATTATCGTACTTTCTACTCCACAACATGTGTCGTACATTTGTAAGTACTACTTACTTTTCTAATTACACTTTGTCAGTGAAAATCACATTGCATTGATTATTTCTCTAGGGGTTGAGAAAAGTATCCTTCCACTTAAGATTCAAAAACTGTGATTACAATTGGACTAACTGGTAAATTGGAACGTGTACTTTTACTCAAGTAAAGTATGTGAATACTTTATCCATTACAGCAGCTGTCACAATTAGGTTAATCTATACTGTTAGAGGGTATGAATGTGAGTGTGTGTCTTTGTGTTTTAGTAATAGAGTAAAAAGCTGAATGCCACATTAGCTGTCCTTGTAAATAATTATTTCTGCAATTTAAAACAGAAACTGCGTCAGCTGGGTAAACGGGGATTGAGAAAGAAACAATGATACTAGTTTGAGAAAGTGACTCTAATACTGGATTCTTTTTATTCAAGAAAATGAAAATATCTCATATTACAGGATGTTTTAGAATAGAATGCTGAGGCAAGCATAAACACTTTAGTGCGTAAAACTTAAAATGTATTCGCTTACAATGGGGTCAAGAATGTTCATAGTGATTTATTGTTGAGTATAGTTGTGACAGGGAAAGACTTTTATTACTTTCCTGCTGTCCAGTAACATACTGGGAGCTTGAGGTGATTGCCAGAACTTTCAGTTATTTTTGACTGGTTATTCAGTCTGATTGCAAACCTGCATATTAGCAGCTGCATTTGTAGTTCTTGGGACTCTGTGGTAGCTGGCTCCTTTATGGCAGCAGACTATGAGGTATTTTCTCTCATGCTGGTGGTTTCCTCTATCATTGGGGTTTATTTTACCTGGGTCAGAAGGGGCCAAGAAAATGCCAAAGACTTTTTAACATTGAAGGCCCTGCCGGTTTCCATATCTCTGACTGCCACCGTCATGTCATCCATCACAGTGCTGTCCAGCCCAGCTGAGGTAAGGTTTTGAGGATTCTAGAATTATGTGCTCTTTAATATAATATTCCAAAACAAAAGAGGAAATGAAAAACTATTCTATCTATTTTTACCCTTCAAAAGGATTTTTTCAATATTTAATCTAACTGATTCATTTCATTCACATCTCAGCTTTTACAATATACTGCTTATTTGTATATTCAGTAACATTTAATTAATACATTTTATTTTTGTTTCTTTAGAAATTGATTAAACTATTGATCAGGAATATATAAGTTTACATTCAGACCTGAATCAACGACTGCCGACTGCATCTCACAAGGAAGCTGTTCTCTTTAAAGTGGTTGAATAAAAATGTAATAGAAACTATTTAATAGAAATAAAAAATAGTTTATTTCTTTAACCTGCACTGCAACAAAATTACATCAGCCATGCTACGAATAAATATGAAGGAAATCCCATGCATCATTATTACTTTTGATTTTATTACTTAATGCTTTACTGTTTTGTTGACAGCTAATTCGAAATATTCTTTGTAGGTGTATTGTTGTGGAGACATCTTTGTATATTTTAGAACCGGTTATATAATATCAACGCCGGTTGTTACGGATGTCTTTCTTCCGGTCTTCTACAGACTGGCCATCACCAGCACCTATGAGGTGAGTATGATTTTACTCTCAGAGGATGATTGTATGGTTGTGCCTCTTGCTGCAGAAATGGTTTGACTACTAGATGAAAGTGAAACTGACCTAAATATTTGCTTTACCAAAGCAGTTAAAATAAATCACTTTATAAAGAAGAAAGTTACTGTGAGCTCATCTAATTAAAATGGACTATTTTCCACGAAAGTCTGATTTTCTTTTACTGTTTAAAAACATGCTCGACTAAACAATTTGTAAATTAATGGTAAATTTAGAGCGTCTAAGATATTAAATTAATAAAATAAATAAAATGCAGAGAAATCATTTCCATCTGTTGTGATCACTTTTAACGCTAATGCAGTACAAACATACAAGAGCATTATTATATATATATATATATATATATATATCATATATATATATATATATATATTATTATATAGCACCAATCCCACCTTCATATATACAGTAACCTTTGAAAAATCTGTATCAACCTGCAGAGTGACATTGGCTATCGACAACATACAACTTGAACTCCTCCATAATGGCGATAATCCAGTCTTTGTAATATTGTTGTGATTGAATCCCAGTACAGTGTCTTCCAGCATTAATGCACTGGCTGCAGTGACACTGGAGGACCTCATTAAACCGTGCACTAACATGTTCTGGTTGTCCAAAGGACTGAGTCACTGACTGGTCATTGTTAAACTGTGCATCAGCTGGATGGAAGTCTTTTCTCTGTGAATTATGGCTTTTCCTTTTAGTGATTTCTATAATTCCGGATAATGAACTGAGAAAATTAATCCAGGGTTGCAAAAAAAAAAATGACTCTGTCATCCTGTTCATCTCCTCTTCTTGTCTGATGTTCATTTTGGTGTTTGAAACAAGCAATCATTAGAACCCAAAAACTATTTATATGATTATTCTATCAAACTATCTAAAAAAAACCGTGCAGTTTCTTAATGTTTCTTGACTGGAAGTGTAATTATTTAAAATTTTTAAACCAATAGAAAATAAGGTAAAGGTGAATTTTATTTGGTCAACTGTCACTATAACTTCATGGAGGGGATCAGAGAATGGGAAAAAAGAAATCATCCTGACTCGCATCAGATAGAGTTTCATTGGCTATGGTGATTGTTTAAGAATGAAGACTACAATGGCCACACTTCTCATGTTTCTGCTTTCATGGGGTTGACCCCTAGTGGCAGAACATTCATATTATATCATAATTCTTTAATTTATCCATCAGTCAATTTAGAGATTTGTCTTTCTAGCAGGTGGCCCGTATTGTTTTTGGAACAGTTGTATAGTTGTTTTGAATTGATCATATCATTTTTGTTTTGTTTTTTTAAGTGGGGTTGTGTGATATTTCATGCACAAACAGCAAACACAAACGGAGATACATGTGTGCATGGTATTTCAACAAGAACTATTTTCTCCCACCATCAGACATTAGCTGGTAGAGACATGTCAGTGTTCTTTCCTATCTTTGCTTTTGTCATATTGGAACTTGAACAGCCATCCTTGTTGGACAGGTAGTCAGTTTGTTTACAGGTAGAGCAATACATTTAATTTGTTTTGTTTAAATACATTAGATTTTGTTTTATGACCATGTTTTGTCAATTTCAGGAGGTTAGAGGACCAGAACAGAATCAAGGTTTAAATTAATGAAAGAAGACACAACTCTTTATCACCTAGTCATGTTTGTCAAAGACAAGAGTAAGTGCTACAGGGGAGCAACAATATCTGAAAGCACCCACAGGTGTCAACTTCTGACTTCTGCTTTTTCCTTTTCAGGTAACAAGAGGAGCAGGAGAGCTGATCCTAAAGGGAACGGATAGAAGAAAGCTGGCAAAACCAATCCTGATTTAAATTGCAGAAAAATATTTTCTGCATGGCATTTTTCTTTGTTTATTTTTTCTATCCTTCTAACATTTGAACTTGTAATTATGAATGTACATAAAATATGATATTGAAATTATAGTTCTTACAGATCTACCATTAACTTATCTTGTAGAATGGGTATCATTGGAATTGTATGAATACTGCTGGTTGATGCTGATCCTTAGCTATAAATAAATTTAGTTTGACCAACTTGGCTACATTCGGTTCAAGTGGCTACAGAATTCCTCTTGTAAGGGATTATAACAATGCTTTATTCATAATTCAGGATTGGCTACATGCACTCATCATTTACACATTGAATGTTTGACTTTATCTACTGGTGAAGCTGGTGAGGGTGCACGGAGGCCATAAAACCAGCCGATGCAGGCACTTTGTTAAAGCTATCAAACAAACTCCAACTCTCATCATTAACCTAATGCAGTATTGGTTTCGTGGCATTGTTGCTATTACCCCTTTTACAAGAACCCACCTTTTAGGTTACATTGCACGTAGTATCATCATGACAAAGTCAAAAGTTTGTGTCTCGTCTGTGAAATGCCCTCCCACGACTGACACATTTAAAAAAAAGGACTTAAAAATTCCTTTTTAGCAGAACCTACAACTGTAATTAACATTGCTGCTCTTTGGTCAGGTTTTATATAGTTATTATTTTGTTTTTAATTGATGCTTTTATCTGCTTTTACTTTGTAGCACTTTGAGATTTGATCCAAATGTAAAGTGTGTTATAAATTAAATGTATTATTATTATTATTATTGTTGTTATTATTATTAAAAGTTTGTGCTTAATGCTCAGTTCAAAGTAAACACCCAGAGGTAGCCATGAAGCAAAAACAAAAGTACTATTCGGAAACTTCCTCTCAAAATATCCAAAACATACACTCAAAATCGTACAGATTGTGAGAACTGGTTACCAAATTTAACACACATGTTCCAATCTTGATTTTGGTATAACTATAAATGTCTTTCCCCACAATACGGTGTTTGGTTTTCCAGAGGACTACAAACGACTTTCCTCTAATCAACTGGATTTGATAACTTTTACGTCTTTACTGGCAAGACGCCATCATCTCTTTCTCCATCTTCTCTTTCGTTGGAAATCGACTTGGCGCTAAATAATCTGTTGTCTCTCTGTGTTTGTTGTGTATTTTTGCATTCATGCATGAGACATCTTAGACAAAATCCAATTAAATATCCATTGACTTAATTAATAGTGGCACATACCTCGAAACGGTCAAAAGGCCCGGTGGCAACTCTGAAGACATGGTAGCCTTGCAGTGCGGAATAATAAAGTGTGGTTCTGTTGTGGCAATGTTCCTTTGGCGGGTGAGACTGAAATAAAGAGGTTAAACTGAACTGTCATTCTGTGCAGATTTTCATGTACAGATAGTGGATGTGTTCTTATCTTCTCAGTCTAGAGTTAACATATTATCGTCTTATGTTTGAATATCTTCTCAGTCTAGACATCCGTAAAGCTCAAGCAACCAGCAGTCATGGAGGTTTTGTGTACTCGTTGAAGTTTATATTGGTCATTAAGTTAGGCCAATGTCAGTGTCAGCCAACGCTGGATTTGGAGAGAAAACTTCAATTAAACCAGTCGCAAGGAAACCACTTGTGTCCGCATGTGCTTCAAGGGAATTATAATAATAATATATCCAAAAGTGGCCCTGCGCAGGAAAATTTAATAAATGGATGGATACGTGTCAACAGACAGACAATGAGTGCCACACTGGCAGTAAATCTGAATCATAGGTAAGGCTGAATCATAGGTAAGAGAACCAGTTTGTGCTTTTGCTGCCAATTTGTGTTGTATTTTGTTTGACATATTTTCTCTCAAACCTGTTTTGCCTGTCCTTCGGATTGTTTGCTTTGGAATACATTTACTCGTGTATCAAACAAGGTCTACCATTTAAATGGACTCTGTTTCTTCTTGTACATATTGTTTGACATATGTGGGTTGATGTCTGGTCATGGCCTGTATATTGGATAATTGAAAACAATATCCCCTAAAGCACTCTCTTATTTCTGCACGTGAATCATTACCCCCAAACTCAAGAGCTACAACACCGGCCCAGAAACAATGACGGGGAATACTTTGACATTATGTCATTATAATCTTTGTAATTTATTGTATTAGCATGCAAGGTCAATATTATTAATATGACCAAGAGGAAAATTCAAAATAGACATTTCATCATTAGTATTAATTGGGAGCTTTGTTTAAAAGTTTCATCTCAGTGTCATAGAATTCAGTATTTGTTTTGTTAACTCGGTCCTGCATGTTCCTTGTCAGGTCAGGCTTTCCTGATCGTCCCGCAACCTAAAGAGGGTAAAGTACAAAACAGATCAGTAGCTGTTATCAGTCTGTAGGTTTTGATATTGTATTCACCTGCAGCACTTACTCTGTCTTTAATAAACACAAATAGTTGATAAAGAATAGTGTCTTCCTTCATGAATGTCAATCTTGAATCTGCTCTTGTCTCCCATTCTCCTGAATTATACAAAACAGGGTCATTAAGAAATATTGAATGTATTTCAGCAATACCAACAGAATGCATTGCTTTACCTGTAAGCCAGCTGACCACTAGTCCAACAAGGATAGTAGTTAGAGTTCCAATAGGACCAAAGTAGAGGTAGGAAGGAGACTGCCACGTATATCCCAGCAGATCTCTGATGGTGGGTGAAATCAGAATAAATCAACATGAATGCCTGAACCAAATTTCATAGCAACCGATTCAATAAAATATTCTCATCTGGACTAAGTTGTTGGAACCAACCAACTAACTAACCCATTGGATAGCCATCTCCACAGTCATGCTTCTCAGATGGCTAACAGGATGACATAGTTTCAGTGAACCTGTCAGTTTTTATCAAGCACAATCAAAAAAGTTCAATAGTCCATTTCTTTTTTAATGACCTGCATATCTGAGAGTACAACTAGTTTTTATGTTTGACTATATTTCCCAAAGTTTTGGATCTAAGTCCAAATCTGTTTGGGCATCACTGTAGCATCAGCGTCACCTCTCAAGCATCTGGCACGACAATAAGAGGGATGTTATTGGAATCTGTGGAGATCCTGTCTATATGTTTTTTACTGCTGTACTTGAGGACCTTTCTTTGTATTAGCCTTTGGGAAGCGGGCAGGGATGCAGTGTTGAGGTCTGCCTATATGCTGAAAACATTGTTGTGATCAGGTGACATCACTGCCGCTGTCCTTTTCCTCTGCTTTAACATGGATGATTACGGAACAGATGTGCATGTATCTGATTTCCCCTTTATATGAAGTCACAGAAAATACAACAGTATTGCATCATACTCTGGTAGTTTAAAAACTACATTTTACAAATTAAAAATTAGATCAAAAAGCAATCGGTTTTCAATAATCAAAAACTGCTGGAGGACGAGAACGCACCCCGGCAAGGAAGGAAAATGTGTGTTCTTTTTACTATGACACCCAAGTAACTTACTAATAAGTTTATTATTTATCGTGTTCAAAAAATGTCAACTAGAGCTCCTCCAGCAATTGCTATGTCTTCTGGGATTTGTAGTATCTGTGGTGTTTTGCTGTATACCAGCAGGACAATTATTATATAAATTAGATATTTTCTCCTTGTGCGGGCCGGATATGGCCTGTGGGCCTTGAGTTTGACACGTATGTTCTAGACCATAACCACTGTGAAACAATCAGAAAACAGCAATTTCCTTGATCTTCTGCCGTGTTGTAGTCAACAAAAACTGTGTTGTTTGTTAATTCTAACTAATCTTCATTAAGTGGCAAACCTCAAACTAAATCCTACTGACTGAAAGAAAAGAGTGCATCCGTCCCATGATTCTGTTTTGATTGTCATCAGGTTTGTCATAAGGTCAAGTTACATCCTTACTCCAAGATTCCTGCAATCCTGCTGACCATCAGAGAAACTAACAGATCCAAATTTTGAGCTCCAGGGTGGAGTGAAAGAACACAACATTCCACAACGGTCTCATGCTGTTCGCTGACAATACAAAACCAGCTGAGTTGTTCATTCCATCATATTTTACATTTAACCGCACCGTTGCTCCCGCGATAAATATTTGACACAATCAAAGGGCCATACGCACTGACCCACTTACTTGTCATCACTGTTCTGTGCTGGGGATGTGATGGTGTAGCTTTGGTCTGTTGGTAGAGCGGTGGAGGTCCAGGCGGAGCTGGTCGTAGCGGTGAAGTTACAACCCTCAGTGGACAGTGGCAGAGGTCGGGTCATTTCAGGCGAGGGAGGGTATACCAGGCCTCCAAAGCTCACACATGTGGATGCAGCCAACCCTAACAGAAGGCCTGACAACGCTCCCTATAGAAAAACACTTCATGAAAATGTATGCAACTCCATACAATCAAAACACGAGTTCATATCAATTCCAAAAACTCTAATAAACCCTATTTACAATCTGCGTCTAACTGTTAGAGATTGGGTCGCGCAAAATCTGTTGACACTTTTGAGGTTGTGCGAGTCAGAACTTCCAAATCTGAAACCATTGGTTCTCTGTCAGAAAAAAGAAAGCTGCCCCTTTCGATTTGAGATTGAGTTGCTGCCTAAAACGAAGGAGTATAAGTATCGCGGTGTCTTGTTCTCAAGTGATGGATCGTGAGATGGAAATGTTTTGTGCAGCATCAGCACTAATGTACTGTAGATGTTGTATTGGTTTGTTGAGGTGAAGAAAGCTGAGTCCCAAGGAAAAGGACTCAATTTAACAGCCTGTTCAAACCCTCATTTACGGTCATGACTTCTGGGTACAGACTAAAAATGAGGTCTAGATTACAATTGGCTGAAATAAGCCTCCTTGTAGGGTGGCTGGGCTCAACCACAGAGATAAGGTGTGAAGCTTAGACATCCAGAGGGAGCTTGGGCCGGACCCATTGCTCCTTCGTGTCGAAAGGAGCAGGTTGAGGTGGTTGGGGGTTTTCTTGGCAGGTCCAACCGAGAGGTGACCCTGGGGTGAACCCCAGGTTCACTGGATTAAAAATAAATTTCATGTGGCCTGGTAATGTCTCCGAGGGCCCAGGGATGAGCTGGAGAGTGTTGTTGGGGAGCAGCGATCTCAGATTTTGTTTGCAAGCTACAATTCCTTACATTCTTCAATCATTGTTCACTCTAAACCCTAAAATCAACTGCAGATGACAGGAGACGAACAGGATAAACAAAGTTTGCAAACCTGGATTAATTTGTTAAGTTCTTGGAGTTTAAGAAATCACAAGAAAACAAAAGCTGAAGAAGACGGACTTACCTTAGAGTTGACAGATGGAAAGAGGATACCCAAGGTGAATACACCAAGTAAAGGACCTCCAGTGGCACCGATGACAATGATAGCGGCCTTTAAAAGGAGACACATCGACATCTCTGACTCAGTTTTGTGTTGAAAAGTTATGTAGCAGTTCTTCACAGCAATTAGTATTGAGTAATTCTTCATGTAATAAAAATGTCTCCAGATCAAAAACGCAGTGGCTAGATTTACTCTCCATATTGTTAAGCCAGTGAATTCTTCATGTTATGCAGCGTGAATGTGTTTCTATTGGTTTACACTACGAGAGAAACAACAAGCTCTGGAATCAGATGATCCACATAACTTTTATGTTCGCCCAAAGATATTTCCCTGTGTGCAAGAATTATGCTCATTCCTGCAGTTTTTATTCTCAGGGATGGAACAAACTGAAACATAGACCCCATTCTTGACCTATATTTTTCAATTTTGGTAATGCTGTTACTCATTTATTTGGTGAAACAAATGAATAACAGCTTCCCAATGCATATGGATTCAGGGTTCATTCACTGGTCAAATCTCAATTCAAACCCTGCATTGGTGTTTTTTTAAGCAAGAAATTGTGATGTAAATGTAGTAATAGTGTTGTAAATAGCAAGGCAGACTAATAGTACATTAATAATTCCAGTGTACCTGCAGCATCATTCCCATGAGTGAAGCCAGTCCCGCCAAAGCAATGCATAAAGCCCCATAGAATAAGGCTGCAAACAAATCGTGTCAGAAACTGTCATTTAAATTCTATCCAATTTTACAGCAACAGACCATCACAGTGTCCATCACCCGCTTGTTCGCATTAGACAAATCATTCAGCAGATGCACAGTACAAGTGACCACCCACTTACTCAGTCCTTTGGCAAGCCAGTATAGGTGTTTCTCAGACATGTTAGTGTATGGTTTGATGAGGTCCTCAAGGGTCACTGCAGCCATTGCATTGATGCTGGTAGACATTGTGCTGGAGTTAAATTACAGCATAATTATATTAAAAAAATAAAAACAGGTGACTGTATATAAAGGTCCTATATATAAGACAAACTGCATTGTAAACTTGCATTTGAAGCAGAGAACCGCTATAAAATAGTAATCTTGTACGTACATTCTGCCAGATGGTGATTACTATCTTGACCATCAAGTTGGATATAAGGAGAAGATTAGCTTTATTAATGTATAAACCTTAGACACCCGCTACAAACTGCTGCAAAAAATAGTCCAGGAAGGCCGGAATAATAATAATCTGATGAACCCTGGTCTCCTGGTTAAGGGATGACTTTCTTCCCACTGAGCTAAAGCCACATAGGAGATATACATGGGGATTTATTTTAATGTTTCTAGAGGGTGATGAGATATAAGTTGTATGAAAAGGATATAATTGTTTTCATTAAAAAGTGTCAGGTCTGATTGGGTGATGAGGGGATATGATGCAATCTTATTGATTTATTTTATGAGAAAATACAAATAATAATGCATATTTAACCTCAGAACCCACTGATGGACATCTACAATGAAGGAAGCCATCAAGCTGAAGTAGGAGGCCTATTGGACTAGGTTCGCCCAGGGGTTTCGCAATAAAAAGATACTGAATAGCCTGAAGAACGGCAGCTTTGCCATTTGCTTAAGCAAAAACCTGGCTGTGGGAGGAGTTTGGGGTCATGGAGAAGGTCTTTCAGTTGGCCTCATGGAAGTTCTGGTAAACCAACCGCTGACCAAGTAAGGGGAAAGCAGGGCTCAGTACTGCCCATGAGGAGAACTGCTGACCAACACATAAGAAGTCGTTGGACAGTGGAAAGAACACTTTGAGGAGCTCCTGAACCAAGACACAACATCCTCTATAGTGAAGGCAGAGTCAAAAGACTCTGAGGAAGGATTGCACTCCTGGCAGAGTTTACTGAAGGAGGAGCTACTGAACCCAGATACAACACGCTCATAACAGAGGTGGTCGCCAGACCTCAGTTTCAACAGGTACAATACATACTGGTCATGGAGTCTTGGACCGAGTTTCTTGAATTTACCACAGCACTCCATCAGAGTTGTCGTGGAATCCACGTCAGCGCTGTTTGGTGACTAAAGGGGGTCTATACAGGATTGAGAAGTTTGTTATAATGCTATGGCTGTTCAGTTTATATTTTCCTTTCTCTCTGCTACTTTGCTTCAAACCCAGGGTTCGATACCAAAGTTAAATACATCTTAAGGTTTTTTACACTTATTCAATGATGCAATACTGATTCATTTCAAAATATGGTTGTGATTTAAATTGACTTTTTCTGCTTCTGCTTTTTTTTGGTGATCTTAAGGAGCTTCTCTTTATGTGTGTGTGCGTGTGTGTGTGCGTGTGTGTGTGAGTGTGTGTGTGTGTGTGTGTGTGTGTGTGTGTGTGTGTGTGTGTGTGTGTGCGCGTGTGTAAGTGTGTGTGCGTGTGTAAGCTTTCCATGGAGAAGCTTACCTGAAACACATCAGTCCAAACCACTGCTCTCAATCCACCCTGTAACGATTAACCACAAACGGAAGCTGCCATTATATCGGCGCTAAAATCCAGGCATGTTGAGTTCATCAAAAACCATGAGTGCTAACTGTCTGAAAGAGATGCCAAAACGTACTGCTGATAACATAGATGCTGGATTATATGTGTGTTCTGTTTTATCTGTGCCCATAGTGCAGACCAAAATACCTCCGTGTAGAATAAAACCAATCAACACATTCTGTCAATTATTCCTTATTTGCATTAAAGGGCAAAATCATAGATTATTCAAATGCTAAATTATTAAATCGATGTCGGGATGAAATATCTAATTATGCAAAGTACATGTCATCCACAATCTATTATAATAATTTTTGTTTACCAACCAATGTGCAGTAAAAAGTAACCCACTACATAGTTTCTGTCGTCATCTGTACTCAACAAGTGAACATTAGCATCAGCTCACACCCACACACGTCCCATAATTCCACCTGCAAAAATGAAGTGGAATTAGGCTGTTTAACAATTGTTGTAGGACATACTAGCAAAACAAGTCAGCAATTGGCGAGTTCTTCTGATGTCCCTCACTGTCCCTAAAGCAATCATGGAGACTAAGTTGAGAACAGGTGATGCCTGTTTGCGTCCTGGTCGGGTTGATATAATAATAATAATAATAATACATTTATCAAGGTGTAGTGGGGGCTTCTGTGAGATGCTAATGCATAAGCTAATTGCATATGCATTTGCATAGAATGCTGGGACAAGCACACAGACATAAGCACGCAAAAAGAGTATGTGTTTATGATTGGTCATAGTTTTTAATTGCTATTTGTTTTTCAGTGAAGTACCAACTAAGAAACACTTGGAGGAGTAAAGGTTGCTCATTTTCCTTCCGTCCAGTATCATACTGGGAAATTGAGGTGATTCGGCGGTTACTTCAGTAAGTCATGATTGGTTATTCAGTCTGAGCACAAACCTGTATATTAACAGGGTCATTTGTACTTCTGCTCTGACTCGAACCAAGATGACAGGGAACTCAGTGGTAGCTGGCTCCTTTATGGCAGCAGACTTTGTTGTGTTTTCTCTCATGCTGGTGGTTTCCTCTGCCATTGGGGTCTATTTTGCCTCCGTCAACAGGGGCCAAAAAAGTTCCAGAGACTTTTTAACAGGGGGCCGAACACTGACAGCCCTGCCGGTCTCTATATCTCTGACTGCCACGTTCATGTCATCCATCACAGTGCTGTCCAGGCCAGCTGAGGTAAGTTTGAAATAGTGCTACTTAATTTAAGTCATTGAATGATTTTAGGACAAAGGTCCGATGCGTCAACAATTATCATAAAAAACTAATTGTAAATATTTGTTTCTAGGTGTATCGTTACGGAGCCATTTTAATATTTTTCGGTCTTGGCCAAGTATTATCAGTAATGGTTGTTTCTGAGGTCTTTCTCCCAGTCTTTTACAGACTGGCCATGATCAGTTCCTATGAGGTAAGTGTGTTTTCAGATGAATGATTGTATGGTTCAGTATTGTCAGGATGTGTATTTTTCTGTACATAGTTTGTTTACATACTGCAAACCAATGAAACTTAGGTAGATCTTTTTTGTCTAATGCACAATATAAACATATGGTGGCTGTGCTGTAATAAATCATACAAATAGGAATAAAACGCCACCACATGCTCAAGGCTGATATGGCCCTGACTCAGAGACTCCTGCACTTGAGCTTTTTAAGGCTCAGGTGCAGGAGAGAGGGATAGTGGGTGGGGCTCGGGGAATGGGGCCTTGAGAAACTACAATATACAATATTGTGTGCATTTAATCCCAACTTTAATCCCAAGTGTCATTTTGGTCTTCTCAAGCTTTAATACGCATTAATGAAATTTTTTCCATTTGGCTGCATATCTTGATTGAAAGCAGTAGAAAGTTTGTTTCCACTGAGTGTTTGATGTAATTAAATGTCAAAATAGTAATTTATTTTTATATTCATGACTATGGGGCACCCTATCTATCTATAAAAGATATACAAGTAACTGCAGTTAGTTATAATAATAACATAAACTTCATTTATCACGCGTCATACAAGTTATACACAACAAGACATTGTGGAATGTATTCTCTGCGTTTAACCCATCCCTTAGGAGTATTGGGCAACCACTGTGAAGCGTGGGATTTCCAGATCTTGCACAAGGACTCATGGTATGGAGAGTCAAGGGCTGTGATCGAATCCCTACATTTCAGATTGTCGCATGAGCCTTCTACCTACGGAGCTAAAGCTATTTTATATAACTTTATAAGTAAAATTTACCATTATTGTCTCGGTTTCTTTTTTGTAAAATCTCTGTCAAGTATCTGGAGAGGCGTTTCAACAGAGCAATCCGTCTGGTTGGAAATGTGCTGTTCATGGTTCAAACAGTGAGTAAGAAGAAGGACAAACATTATGACACAACCTCGACCTATGAGGGCCAAACAACAAATCTGACACAAGGGTCATTTATTTCTGTTTTAATTCTTTGTCTATCACAGATGCTCTACACGGGAATTGTCATGTACGGCCCAGCTCTTGCTTTGAGCCAAAGTATGTTGTTTTCGGTTAACAGTGTAAAGATCTAATTATGAAATACACTGATTTTGTACTATTTGTGCCTGCTGTGTCATACATTGCTTTTTCTCCTTCTAGTTACTGATATGAATCTGTGGGGTGGAATTATTTCAACAGGAGTTGTGTGCACTTTTTACTGCACATTGGTTGGTAAACAAATATTATTATAATAGATTGTGGATGACATGTACTTTGCATAATTAGATATTTCATCCCGACATCGATTTAATAATTTAGCATTTGAATAATCTATGATTTTGCCCTTTAATGCAAATAAGGAATAATTGACAGAATGTGTTGATTGGTTTTATTCTACACGGAGGTATTTTGGTCTGCACTATGGGCACAGATAAAACAGAACACACATATAATCCAGCATCTATGTTATCAGCAGTACGTTTTGGCATCTCTTTCAGACAGTTAGCACTCATGGTTTTTGATGAACTCAACATGCCTTGATTTTAGCGCCGATATAATGGCAGCTTCCGTTTGTGGTTTAATACAGGGTGGATTGAGAGCAGTGGTTTGGACTGATGTGTTTCAGGTAACGCACACACACACACACACACACACACACACACACACACACAAAGAGAAGCTCCTTAAGATCACCAAACAAAAGCAGAAGCAGAAAAATTCAATTTAAATCACAACCATATTTTGAAATGAATCAGTATCGTATCATTGAAAAACTGTAAAATAACTTAAGATTTATTAACTTTGGTATCAAACCCTGGGTAGCTGTGGTGTCACCAACAGATGTATTATTATCTTCTAGATTGGGATAATGCTTTTAGGTTACCTGTCTGTCATCATTAAGTCTTTCACCTTGCAAGGAGGAGTCTCTAACGTAATCTCAGATGCACAACAAGGAGGGAGACTCAACATTTTTGAGTAAGTATGATAAAGCAAAGCAGCAGAGAGAATGGAAAATATCAACTGAACAGCCATAGCATCATAGCAAACTTCTAAATCTTGTATAGACCCCCTTTAGTCACCAAACAGCGCTGACATGGATTCCACGACAACTCTGATGGAGTGCTGTGGTATTTAGCATTAGGATAGAACAACAGATCCTCTATATCTTTTAAGTTATGAGGTGGGGATTCAAGGACTTTCTTGAAAGGATACGGACACAACTCTCACTTTGATTATAAGGACCGGATGGTTTGTACAATTATGGTCCTGGTATCTCATACTCCTGCATCCCAACAGTAATCATCAGGGGACACTGTCATAGGCCCTCTCCAAATTCAAGAAACTCGGTCCAAGACTCCATGACCAGTATGTATTGTACCTGTTGAAACTGAGGTCTGGCGACCACCTCTGTTATGAGCGTGTTGTATCTGGGTTCAGTAGCTCCTCCTTCAGTAAACTCTGCCAGGAGTGCAATCCTTCCTCAGAGTCTTTTGACTCTGCCTTCACTATAGAGGATGTTGTGTCTTGGTTCAGGAGCTCCTCAAACAGTTCTTTCCACTGTCCAGCGACTTCTTATGTGTTGGTCAGCAGTTCTCCTCATGGGCAGTACTGAGCCCTGCTTTCCCCTTACTTGGTCAGCGGTTGGTTTACCAGAACTTCCATGAGGCCAACTGAAAGACCTTCTCCATGACCCCAAACTCCTCCCACAGCCAGGTTTTTGCTTCAGCAAATGGCAAAGCTGCCGTTCTTCAGGCTTTTCAGTATCTTTTTATTGCGAAACCGCTGGGCGAACCTAGTCCAAAAGGCCTCCTACTTCAGCTTGATGGCTTCCTTCATTGTAGATGTCCATCAGTGGGTTCTGAGGTTGCTGCCACAACAGGCACCTGCAACCTTCTGACCGCAGCCCCAAGCAGCCACCTCTGCAATAGAGGACCTGCACATGGCATAATCAGACACCATGTCTCAGACCTCCCTTCATGTCAGATGCTCATGCCAAACATTCTCAGTTCTTCCTCACTACTCTTTGGGTTCACCATGTCTGTCCGGCAGCCTCCCCTAGCATCTGACAGAACTCACCATCAGGCGACCATCATCAATGGACAGCTTTCATCTATGTTGCGCAGATAATGCAGCTTACCTGTTAATATATTTACTGGTACTTTTGTGTTGTTTTAATCTTTTAACTGTCAGTATTTATTTGTTTTATAGTGCTCTGTGAATAAATTTGACCTGGACTTGTGTTTCACCAGTTTTGACACAAATCCTTTGAGGAGACATACTATTTGGACCTTGATTATTGGAGGAACATTGGGCTGGATTGGTGTCAATGGGACTAACCAATCCCAGATTCAGAGATACGTCGCCTGCAAGACAATCAATCATGCCAGATTGTGAGTCACGATCAACCAAATATATTGAATTAGCTATATAAGATGTTATTACACAGCTCAAAAAGCATAATGGAACCCTTATTTCACAAACCAGAGCTCAAGAAAACAAAATATTCAAGTTTAAAATCTTTACTGATAGAAAAAAGATTTTGAAAAAGCTTCTCAAAATCAGCAGATTATTTCTCAGCGTTAGAGTACCTTAATTGACTTGATGTTTGTATGGTTTAATTTCAATTTTTTTTTCCAGCAATGGAAAATAACTAATTGATTTTTTTAACTATTTTTGAGTACTTGAGAAGAAAATGCAATATATATTAATCACAGTATGTTAAATATGCATTATTATTTGTATTTTCTCATAAAATAAATCAATAAGATTGCATCATATCCCCTCATCACACATTGCGACCTGACACTTTTTAATGAAAACAATTATATCCTTTTCATACAACTTATATCTCATCACCCTCTAGAAACATTAAAATAAGTCCCCATGTATATCTCCTATGTGGCTTTAGCTCAGTGGGTAGAAAGTCATCCCTTAACCAGGAGACCAGGGTTCAAGCCAAGTCCCTGACTCTACAGGCCGTGGATCCTTGGGCAAGACCCTGAAACCTCAGCTCCCTGGGCGTTTCTCAGGGGCCGCCCACTGCTCCTGAAAGGGAAGATTATTATTATTATTGACTTTTTGTGTTACCTTCTTCTTTTAGAGCCCTGGGGATCTATCTTCTGTTTCTGTCCATCTTCCTGGTGTCCACAGTGTTTGCAGGGTTGTGCCTCTTCTCAGTCTATAAGAACTGTGATCCATGGACAACTGGACAGGTTTCTTCTCCTGATCAGGTAGTACACAGAGATTTAAAGTATAGTGGGAGTTTGTTTCCTGACACATTATACCTGCATACTGTATATATAAGTTTTGATCTCACCATTTTTGTTTCCTTAATATATATGTAAATTCTTGTAAACTATTCTCCACAGCTGATGCCGTATTTGGTGATGGACATCTTGGCAGATTATTCCGGCCTTCCTGGACTATTTTTTGCAGCAGTTTGTAGCGGGTGTCTAAGGTTTATACATTAATAAAGCTAATATTACCTTATATCCAACTTGATGGTCAAGAAATGAATCACCATCTGGCAGAATGTACGTACAAGATTACTATTATATAGCGGTTCTCTTCTTCAAATGCAAGTTTACAATGCAGTTTGTCTTATATATAGGACCTTGATATACAGTCACCTGTTTTTATTTTTTTAATATAATTATGCTGTAATTTAACTCCAGCACAGTGTCTACCAGCATCAATGCAATGGCTGCAGTGACCCTTGAGGACCTCATCAAACCATACACTAACATGTCTGAGAAACACCTATACTGGCTTGCCAAAGGACTGAGTAAGTGGGTGGTCACTTGTACTGTGCATCTGCTGAATGATTTGTCTAATGCGAACAAGCGGGTGATGGACACTGTGATGGTCTGTTGCTGTAAAATTGGATTGAATTCAAATGACAGTTTCTGACACGATTTGTTTGCAGCCTTATTCTATGGGGCTTTATGCATTGCTTTGGCGGGACTGGCTTCACTCATGGGAATGATGCTGCAGGTACACTGGAATTATTAATGTACTATTATATTAGTCTGCCTTGCTATTTACAACACTATTACTACATTTACATCACAATTTCTTGCTTAAAAAAACACCAATGCAGGGTTTGAATTGAGATTTGACCAGTGAATGAACCCTGAATCCATATGCATTGGGAAGCTGTTATTCATTTGTTTCACCAAATAAATGAGTAACAGCATTACCAAAATTGAAAAATATAGGTCAAGAATGGGGTCTATGTTTCAGTTTGTTCCATCCCTGAGAATAAAAACTGCAGGAATGAGCATAATTCTTGCACACAGGGAAATATCTTTGGGCGAACATAAAAGTTATGTGGATCATCTGATTCCAGAGCTTGTTGTTTCTCTCGTAGTGTAAACCAATAGAAACACATTCACGCTGCATAACATGAAGAATTCACTGGCTTAACAATATGGAGAGTAAATCTAGCCACTGCGTTTTTGATCTGGAGACATTTTTATTACATGAAGAATTACCCAATACTAATTGCTGTGAAGAACTGCTACATAACTTTTCAACACAAAACTGAGTCAGAGATGTCGATGTGTCTCCTTTTAAAGGCAGCTATCATTGTCATCGGTGCCACTGGAGGTCCTTTACTTGGTGTATTCACCTTGGGTATCCTCTTTCCATCTGTCAACTCTAAGGTAAGTCCGTCTTCTCCAGCTTTTGTTTTCTTATGATTTCTTAACTCCAAGAACTTAACAAATTAATCCAGGTTTGCAAACTTTGTTTATCCTGTTCGTCTCCTGTCATCTGCAGTTGATTTTAGGGTTTAGAGTGAACAATGATTGAAGAATGTAAGGAATTGTAGCTTGCAAACAAAATCTGAGATTGCTGCTCCCCAACAACACTCTCCAGCTCATCCCTGGGCCCTCGGAGACATTACCAGGCCACATGAAATTTATTTTCCATCCAGTGACCCTGGGGTTCACCCCAGGGTCACCTCTCGGTTTGAACAGGCTGGTAAATTGAGTCCTTTTCCTTGGGACTCAGCTTTCTCACCTCAACAAACCAATACAACATCTACAGTACATTAGTGCTGATGCTGCACAAAACATTTCCATCTCACGATCCATCACTTGAGAACAAGACACCGTGATACTTATACTCCTTCGTTTTAGGCAGCGACTCAATCCCAAATCGAAAGGGGCAGCTTTCTTTTTTCTGACAGAGAACCAATGGTTTCAGATTTGGAAGTTCTGACTCGCACAACCTCAAAAGTGTGAACAGATTTTGCGCGACCCAATCTCTAACAGTTAGACGCAGATTGTAAATAGGGTTTATTAGAGTTTTTGGAATTGATATGAACTCGTGTTTTGATTGTATGGAGTTGCATACATTTTCATGAAGTGTTTTTCTATAGGGAGCGTTGTCAGGCCTTCTGTTAGGGTTGGCTGCATCCACATGTGTGAGCTTTGGAGGCCTGGTATACCCTCCCTCGCCTGAAATGACCCGACCTATGCCACTGTCCACTGAGGGTTGTAACTTCACCGCTACGACCAGCTCCGCCTGGACCTCCACCGCTCTACCAACAGACCAAAGCTACACCATCACATCCCCAGCACAGAACAGTGATGACAAGTAAGTGGGTCAGTGCCTTTGGCCCTTTGATTGTGTCAAATATTTATCGCGGGAGCAACGGTGCGGTTAAATGTAAAATATGATGGAATGAACAACTCAGCTGGTTTTGTATTGTCAGCGAACAGCATGAGACCGTTGTGGAATGTTGTGTTCTTTCACTCCACCAGGGAGCTCAAAATTTGGATCTGTTAGTTTCTCTGATGGTCAGCAGGATTGCAGGAATCTTGGAGTAAGGATGTAACTTGACCTTATGACAAACCTGATGACAATCAAAACAGAATCGTGGGACGGATGCACTCTTTTCTTTCAGTCAGTAGGATTTAGTTTGAGGTTTGCCACTTAATGAAGATTAGTTAGAATTAACAAACAACACAGTTTTTGTTGACTACAACACGGCAGAAGATCAAGGAAATTGCTGTTTTCTGATTGTTTCACAGTGGTTATGGTCTAGAACATACGTGTCAAACTCAAGGCCCACAGGCCATATCCGGCCCGCACAAGGAGAAAATATCTAATTTATATAATAATTGTCCTGCTGGTATACAGCAAAACACCACAGATACTACAAATCCCAGAAGACATAGCAATTGCTGGAGGAGCTCTAGTTGACATTTTTTGAACACGATAAATAATAAACTTATTAGTAAGTTACTTGGGTGTCATAGTAAAAAGAACACACATTTTCTTTCCTTGCCGGGGTGCGTTCTCGTCCTCCAGCAGTTTTTGATTATTGAAAACCGATTGCTTTTTGATCTAATTTTTAATTTGTAAAATGTAGTTTTTAAACTACCAGAGTATGATGCAATACTGTTGTATTTTCTGTGACTTCATATAAAGGGGAAATCAGATACATGCACATCTGTTCCGTAATCATCCATGTTAAAGCAGAGGAAAAGGACAGCGGCAGTGATGTCACCTGATCACAACAATGTTTTCAGCATATAGGCAGACCTCAACACTGCATCCCTGCCCGCTTCCCAAAGGCTAATACAAAGAAAGGTCCTCAAGTACAGCAGTAAAAAACATATAGACAGGATCTCCACAGATTCCAATAACATCCCTCTTATTGTCGTGCCAGATGCTTGAGAGGTGACGCTGATGCTACAGTGATGCCCAAACAGATTTGGACTTAGATCCAAAACTTTGGGAAATATAGTCAAACATAAAAACTAGTTGTACTCTCAGATATGCAGGTCATTAAAAAAGAAATGGACTATTGAACTTTTTTGATTGTGCTTGATAAAAACTGACAGGTTCACTGAAACTATGTCATCCTGTTAGCCATCTGAGAAGCATGACTGTGGAGATGGCTATCCAATGGGTTAGTTAGTTGGTTGGTTCCAACAACTTAGTCCAGATGAGAATATTTTATTGAATCGGTTGCTATGAAATTTGGTTCAGGCATTCATGTTGATTTATTCTGATTTCACCCACCATCAGAGATCTGCTGGGATATACGTGGCAGTCTCCTTCCTACCTCTACTTTGGTCCTATTGGAACTCTAACTACTATCCTTGTTGGACTAGTGGTCAGCTGGCTTACAGGTAAAGCAATGCATTCTGTTGGGATTGCTGAAATACATTCAATATTTCTTAATGACCCTGTTTTGTATAATTCAGGAGAATGGGAGACAAGAGCAGATTCAAGATTGACATTCATGAAGGAAGACACTATTCTTTATCAACTATTTGTGTTTATTAAAGACAGAGTAAGTGCTGCAGGTGAATACAATATCAAAACCTACAGACTGATAACAGCTACTGATCTGATTTGTACTTTACCCTCTTTAGGTTGCGGGACGATCAGGAAAGCCTGACCTGACAAGGAACATGCAGGACCGAGTTAACAAAACAAATACTGAATTCTATGACACTGAGATGAAACTTTTAAACAAAGCTCCCAATTAATACTAATGATGAAATGTCTATTTTGAATTTTCCTCTTGGTCATATTAATAATATTGACCTTGCATGCTAATACAATAAATTACAAAGATTATAATGACATAATGTCAAAGTATTCCCCGTCATTGTTTCTGGACCGGTGTTGTAACTCTTGAGTTTGGGGGTAATGATTCACGTGCAGAAATAAGAGAGTTCTTTAGGGGATATTGTTTTCAATTATCCAATATACCGGCCATGACCAGACATCAACCCACATACGTCAAACAATATGTACATGAAGAAACAGAGTCCAATTAAATGGTAAACCTTGTTCGATACACGAGTAAATGTATTCCAAAGCAAACCATCCGAAGGACAGGCAAAACAGGTTTGAGAGAAAATATGTCAAACAAAATACAACACAAATTGGCAGTAAAAGCACAAACTGGTTCTCTTACCTATGATTCAGCCTTACTGCCAGTGTGGCACTCATTGTCTGTCTGTTGACACGTATCCATCCATTTATTAAATTTTCTTCTACCACTTATTTAAGGAGGAGGATTATTGTGCAGATATAAGGGAGTGCTTTAGGGGATATTATTTACATTAATCCAATTTAAAAGGCAGAGCCCATGACCAGATAGCAACCCACCTAAGTCAAACAATATGTACAAGAAGAAACCAGAGTCCATTTAAATGGTAAGCCTTGTTCGGTACACTAGTCATCAGTATTCCAAAGCAAACTCCGAAGGACAGGATAAACAGTTTTGAGAGAAAACAAAAATATAATAAAAATTGGCAGCAAATGCAAAAACTTAAAAGAAAACACAAGAGAGCACGAGATATGATCTTGAGAGAATGTTTGTTTTTGCCAGTGTGGGACTGAATGTCTTTCTGCCTGTTGACACGTATTCATCCATTTATCACATTTTCTTCTACGAATTATCTCCAAGCCTATATTAAACCAGGTGTTTTCTAAGCACTAATCCAATTTTGAGGCATATCTCAAAAACATTAAGACCTGGATGACCTGCAATTTTTTTAAGTTATTGTGCTGGGACCCAGGCACCTTAGAAACAGTTTATCGTATGATAAAACTACTCTGGATGATATATGATATAACCTTGGCCACCAGCATCCCTGTGAGGAAACTGGGAGTTATCTCTGATCAGGATATGCCCTTTGACTCTTCACATAAAACAGATTTCTAGGACTGCCTTTTTTCATCTGCGTAATGTTTTTAAAATACTGCACATTCTGTCGCAAAAAGGTGCATAAAAATGTGTTCATTCATTTGTTACTTCCAGGCCAGATGACTACGATGCCCTACTAGCAGGAAGTCCCAATAAATTTGAAGCCTCTCCAGCTGATCCAAAACAATTCACGTGTGCTGACCAGAACCAGGTTAAGAGAACATATCTCGCTTCTATTAGCTTCCCATCATTGGCTCCTGGTAAAATCTAAATTCGAATTCAAAACCCTTCTGCTCACTTACAAAGCCTTTAAAGGTCAGGCACCAACGTATCTGAAGGAGCTCATAGTTCCATATTGTCCAACCAGAACACTACGCTCCCAGCATGAGGGGTTACTTGTAATCCCTGGAGTCTCCAGAGGTGGGAACCAGAACCTCCAGTTATCAGGCTCCTCTCCTGTGGAACCACCTCCCAATCTCGGTTTGTGAGGCAGACATCCTCTTTACATTTAAGAGTAGGCTCAAAACCTTCCTTTTTGATAAAGCTTATAATCAAGGCTGGTCCAAGCTAGCTCTTAGTTGTGTTGCTATAGGTTTAGACTGCTAGGGAATCTCCCATGATGCACTGAGTGTCTCTGTCTTCCTCTCTCTTTCCCTCTTTATACATCCCTATCACTTTACAGGTATGTCCCTGGATTATTGCATGCTACTAGCGAACTCCTTAGCTGGAGTCTTTGTGTTTTTTCAACATGCAGGGTCAAATGGATGGCCGCTGGGTCTGCTGTGGACCTTCTCCATGCCCACGGATTACAATATGATGATGATTATAGAGCTTGCTCACTGAGGAATTTGTTGGGTCGCCGTAAGATAATTACATAAAGAGTTTGCTCTAGACCTGCTCTTTCTGGAAAACACCTTGAGATAACAGTTGTTGTGAATTGGTGATATATAAATAAAGATTGATTGATTGATATATGACAAATAATTCCCTCGATGCACAGGGAGACACAAATGGTTTTCTTGCGACTAGTTTAATTGAAGTTTCTCTCCAATTCCACCGTGAAAAGAAAAAAAAGAAGCCATTTATGAACCGTGTTACCATAAACTAAAATCTCACATGCCAAGCATGAGGACTAAAATTTACCAGTGTAAAATCCAGATAATTAAAACAAGTATTTCCTGACTTAATGAACAATATAATACAATATACTTCACTGAGCACACGAACCTGTGCCTGTTGCTTGCAGGTGTGCTGCGTGAGACCATTCCTTTAACTTCAAAATAAAAGTTTAGACTTCAAAATAATAGTACTGTAACTTGCATTAAATCAGTGGTACTCAAACTTTTTACTCTGTGAACCACCTTAGAATATATCCGGCTCTCCAAGTCCCACCATTATGACCCATGTAACAATGCATTAGTGGAATTAGGTGACCCTATTCATCTAAATGTAGTTCCAACAGGAAGAAAATATATTCCCAATAAGAATATTATTTATTGTTGACCAGTCAGCCACAACCACACTTAGTGCGAAGGAGTAGCACTAGAAATGGAACTTAAACTCCTTCCCATGATTATAATGCCCCACCTCCCAAACGTACAGTGCGCACACAGAGCAGGTGCGAACATTAACAAGAACAACTAAGTCCCATTGCATAATTCAAACGTGATGTAACCTGAATCATATCTTCTTACTGTTTTTCGTCGTTTACTGCTCTGTTCACTGTCTTCCACTGCACTTTCTACAACGCTGCTGATAATATTCTCCTCCTGATGCACACTTTTCTTCCTAAAAGATCCCGTTTGAAGCCACGATTGCGTTGCTATTAAACCATTCGTAATTTTCGCTTACTGTCTTCTTGTCCTCACAGTTTAGCTTGTAACGGCTTGACGCGCGCGCCCCAACCCGACTACGCAGGAGGCCGATGAACGTCTGAACAAAACAACTACAGGAAAGGCTGAACTTATTTTAAAGCCCATTTCACTCATCTCATGGTTACACTATTTTCATTTTATGCATCATAGTATGTTGATAGTTTTATACGTTTTTAAACTAATCTTATTTAATTTAGTAAAAGCAGGCCAGTTCAGAGATTCCTCCGCGTACCACTAGAGGGAGCCTGCGTACCACTAGTGGTACCAGGTCTCATAGATCGAGAACCACTGCATTAAATTAAATTACGTATAAATAAAAAATACATCTTAAATATGTTCTTGATATTGATACTGGTCCAATAAAAAGTTAACAAATCACAATAATTATGTAAACGACATAAAGGCACCAGTTCCAACTATTTCATAATACTATTCCCTACATATATTACAATATAGCTCTAAAACTGGTTAAGAGGTGGGTTTCACCCTGGAAAGGTCACCAGTTAATCCCAGGCCAACCCACAGTAGAATCATTAATTCACATAATAATAATAAAACATTTAATTTATAATGCACTTTGCATGAAGCAGCTGTGAAAGAACATGAAATTACTCATTATAATGGCTGACAGCATATTTGATGTCAACACCAGCCCCGTCTTATATTAACTCTCAGGTGGAATCACAAAAGGGCATCATCTGCACTTCAGATGAAACAATTTGTACTATATTTTACATCTTTATCGTGTCCATTCTTGAAACAATTTTTTTTAGACTGAAACCCACTGAGGCAATGACAGTAATACTTCAATTATCAATTACTGAAGAACACAGCTGTGATTTTACATTTATTACACCAAAGTACATCACTTTTCCTTTTTTCCAAACAGTGCATTGTCATAGTCATGTACATTCACTTATCAAGAAACTTGACCCTGTTTTAAGTTTATATACACTGAAATTCATTGCACAACCGGGTTGTGGTGGTCTAATCCTATGGCTTCTGCAGGTTCACGTCTGCAGCTGAGTTACGTATGAAGCCATGAACTGAACCCTTATTTCAAAATGTTCCTTAAATTAATCAACCTTGATTAAGGACATGCTTATTCCTACTTTTGGACGAAAACCTATTACAAAACCATTGAAATCAAAATTAGCATTATAGACAGGGTTTTCTTTTCAGCATATGCTCCATTCTTCCTCCTCCATACATATAGCTGTTTCATAGGCCCCCAAAATTTGGTTTGTTTCATCCGGTCCACATAACAGCATCCAAAAACTTCTGTGTCTCGTCTAAATGGTTCTGAGCTTCTGGAACCAGCTTTTCTTGTGCCTATGCGTCAGAAGCGGTGGACGCTCGGAATTTGAGCAAGAATCTGTTGCTTATTTAAGGCCTTGACAGTTAAAACCGTTGCGATTCTGCTGCTTAGAATGTAAGTTTTCACAGTGTGTTAACCACATCTGATTCTAAATGTATCTCTCATAAGGGATGAATAATTTCAGAACATAGTAAAATCTGTTGGATTGAGCTAAGTAAACTAACATCATGTAATTTGGTGATTACAAACAACTGATAAATATTGTTTGCCAATAAACCTGATATACAAGGGTGGATGGATATTTTGCATAAAACTGCATTGTAAGCATTTGTGAATAATAACAGTGGCTTTAGGTTACTAAAATAAGCATATACTGTATTTATTTTCATTTATTGCAGGCTCTTTTTGGAGATCTTCCATTTCCATTGATTGGGAAGTTTCGAGCAGCTATTGTATTTTTCACTTCTGCAGAGTAATGTGGACTGCATCAAAAAAAAAAATCAGGCCTTTTTGGACATGTTACTCCAATCTGATTTGATATGACAGTCTGAATAGTACAAACCACCTGGAATCGGATGTTCTAAATCAGATGTGCACCTGAGTTTTGCTGTTGTGACAGCAGTGTGAACACTCATTAGAATTCTCATGAAGTCATTCTCATCAGGGGTTTTACTCCCGCTCAGCATTCCCAAATCACTGTTTTCAGCAATGGTTGATAACGTCAAATATGGACCGTGGCAGCGGCAGCGGCAGCGGCAACAACGGGGAGTAATGTTGTCTAAGATTTAACACATAAATGAGAAATGCTTCAACAAATCCTGTTTCCTGCCTCTCCCTCAGCCCAAATCTGCATGAATGTTGTGAGGATGGGGTCATTGTTCAGATTAGTTAGAAGAGATATCATATACGGGTCACAAATAAAGAAGAATGTGAACAGTCAAGACACAACAATCAGAAGTGGGAATAAAAGTGAAGAATGTCAATATTTCAAATAAAAATTGGCATATTGACTGTTCTTTCTTAATGGTCCTTGGTTCCTTGCAGAGGGGTCCTGAATGATACTATTTTTCCGGTTCATAATACCTCTTCTTCATGGCTCGATATTTTCTGAGGAAATAGAGAGCCTCCAGCTCCTTGATGACAAAGTCTCCACGAGCCACTAGCTGTTTGATCTTTTCAGGATCTGTCACGTCTTTATTCTTCATGAAGGCTGACTTCAGGCGCTCTCTGAAATAAGCAGATCCCTGGGGGTACTCACGGCCAAGATAGAGTAGCTTTTGGAGGATGAGAAACATATTTTAAAACACACTGCTGACAAGACATAACGGAACAATGCGTATATCATTTACAAAATCACTTACAGTTTTGTAAAGCCTTGTAACTTCACCCTTCAGTGGGTTGGCCATGACAGAAGCGAAGTGACCTCAAAAACCTCTGAAAAGAAAGCAACAAAATGTATTTGTCCCCCGCAATGACGATCGAAAATAGACAGAAATACTGACGAAACGAAAGTAAGACTGCATTCCATTCCATATTGTTGTTCTAGTGACGAACCACGTTAGGTAGCATGGTTGTTAGCACGTATCCCGTGTGCAACAAACAACCAAGTCAACAACTATACACAACGAATTCATACTTAAATGCGATGTTTTGTTGCGTGAATTCACTCAAGAGATGTGATAGTGAAGAAACGTCTCATTATCCTTGTCCTTCATTTGTTGACATTCAAATCACCCAGACTATCGTACATGGTTTTGGATTGTCGCAAAAACAAAACAGATGAATGCGCAAGCGTGAAAGTTTCCATGGTTACCGCCGTTACACCCGACTTCTCCCTGACGTCATATTTTCCCATGATTCTCGATTTGGCCGCCTTTACAGTGGACAGAAGCGCCTAAACCATAATAACACTGGTTATTGAGAAATGAAGTCCTGAAATTAAGCTATGTGAACAAACTTATGCCAGCCGTAACTGTGAAATATTGGGAGTTTTTCTCGTGTCTGCGAAGTAGGTAGTAATAGATGAACTGTGACTATCATTATAGATTTCTTACGACAGTGACTTAATTCTGACACATTAAATATATGCGCTTAACTAGAGAAGTCTGATGCATCAAGGAAGAGGATGGTCCTCCTCTGTTATTGAGAGGCAAGAGGAAGATCAAAATGTTAAAAAAAAGAGTAACTTGCTGAAATAAACCAGTTCCAAATCTCAGTATCATTTCTGAAATATTTTTATATCATGTTTGGAAACACATCCAATATTGAAATTCAGATTATGCTTCAACAGTGAAGGCAAAGGCAGTGGAGGTGGGATCTAACGGATCAATTGAATGTATTTTAATATGGAACCGATTTGTAAATACTCTATATCTATTTATTTATTTTCTGGCCCAAACCATAAAAAAAAAAAGATTGCAAGTGTTCATCAGGGAGCAGGTTACAACATTTGTCATTTTCTTTAAATGTTTTCTCATTTTTCATTTTTAAAGAAATTCTCTGTCCTCCCCAATCTTTAAAATCACCGTCTGCCACTGACTTGGACTCATTGTTGTACTTTAAAATCTCTGTAATGCATATTGCATTCTACACTTGGCACTGTGTGTCTATAATAGCATACTATTCATTAGCTTGCGAGATTAGCCAGTACAGTACATACCTTGCCATACATGAATGGTTCTTATACTGGACCCAGAGGGTTGCATATACTTTTAAATTGATACATCCCATTACAGACCCATACTCCAAGTACTATTGATTTGAACAACATTAATATATATCAATTGAAACACTACTTCACTAATTTATTTTGTTGATTTTACAGGTTAGTCATTCTCAGTGGACAATATGACACACCACTATGTCCTCGGTTTATAGCTGAGAAATTGGAAAAGAACTTCCCGTTCACTTGAACTGCATGGCAGAACTGGGCAAGGCATTCTCCTGTAAGGGCATCATTCTCTTTTGTTAGAAGCTGAGTCGAGACTTTAAAATCAGAAAGAATTACGCAAGCAAAGCGATTTAGCAACTACCTTGGCCTTGACAAAGTGAATATGCCAAAGTTTGAGACAGAGAACTTTTTGATAAAATAATTTCAAATCCTCACTGGTGCAGATATTTAGTTTCCTGCAGTTTTAAGGGGGACCTCACATTCCACCTACAACAGAAGAACTGCAGCAATGTTTTGACAAATTGATCTCATCTAAATTGTCACTTATACATTCAATTTGTTTTCATAAATAAATGTGCATTATTTCTGTTCAAAATGTCTTAACTATTTTATGTTTTCTTTGGTTTTATCTATTCCATTTCCTTTTTTGGCTAGCAACCTTAACTTAAAGTTTTGTTAACAAAAAGTGTATCACCCTTCAGATAAGAGCTTCTACTGTAATTCATTTCTCTCCAATGACACTCCAAGATTGAGACACCTGATTAATTTAGTCTATATAGAGTTGTGTCTTTATCACGTGTTTTTGTGAAGATATCATGACTCGGAAATGTTTAATAACTTTCATCACATTTTGTTAATACTATGACCACGTTGAAGGAAAAATATGAGTAACAAAAATTGTATCTCTACTTCATTGATATAATGCACAGAAATCAACAAAGCAGCTCATGCACTTAATTTATTTTGGAGGAATAGTCCATATGAACAAAACAATGAAGGAATACTTCAACATTTTAACTATTAGAACAATAAGTAAATGTATACAACGTTTCATTCTTAGGCATAACCGATTCACACAAATGATCAATCTCTGTCACTATTCCTTCATCCATTCATTAATTTGTTATCCCTAACCACTTATCCTGTTCAGTAGTATTTAGTAGCCCAATCAGGATGTCGTGTCATATATATAGGAGAAAGATGAGCTAGAAAATATAACATTTGTAAAATTTCAATAATGTATTCGTTCAAGGTAGTTGCATAATTAGCATAAATTACTAATTTATCTTAGGCTGAAATCTAGTCAAATTTTCAAAATAATCAATCAAGCCCCTAGAAAAAGCCAAAAAAAGGAAATGTTCTGAATAAATGTAATGCTACTTATACGGCATTAAAAACGTTTCAGATCAGGCATCTATTCGTAAATCTATCCGTCGATTATCCGTAACCGTTCCCCCAAGATGGCGGAGATCGCGTTAGCCTCGCTTTCGCCAAACATGTGACGTCACGGAAAATGTGCTTATCCTACGGCCGAATTTGTAAACATTTCCTACCTGGACAGTGTACTTTTTTGAGCGCAAACATGGTGGGTCTTTATGTATTTCACTTTTTGAAGCAAACCTTTCACATATGGTCTTGATTACTATTGCGTTGAAATGTTTCGGCGCCGGCTATAATTAAATGTTAGGAAGAAGAGATAGCAGCCAGTTAAATACATGCATGAACATATTGATGCTCCTGATTTTCCCACCTATTTCTATCCCGCTGCCTTGAACTCGTATTCTTAACATTTTTTCTCTTTCTGCATGTTTTTCTGCTGTGAATAAAAGCCTCCAAAGAAAAAGAAGGTATGAGCAAAATCAAATTACTACAACTAGATTAAATGACGAGGATAGATGCAAACAGGCATATATTATATTCCTTATAAAACCTGGACCCACTCTCCTGCTCCGGTTATTTCGATTAAGTAGTGATGCATTTGTGCCAAAACTGATTTGTAATGTTTGTCGGGTTTCTAATTATCTAAAAAGGGACGGAAGCTGACCAAGGCAGAAAAGGCAAAGCTTGCTCTGGAGGCTGAGGAGAGGAGGCTGCAAGAGGAAGGTTGATCATTTTCATCTTATATATATATATATATATATTCGTCTCAGCATGTTGTTGAATTGACATGAGGCATTACAACTGACGAAGTTCAGCACACATTATATTGTATGGAAACATTGCATGTGTTTTTGCTGTGCAGAGGAAGCAAAGCTGCAAGCAGAGAGAGAAGAACAGGAAAATCTGAACAGACAGAGGAAGGCGAAGGAGATAGCGATACTTGAGATAAAGGTATGATAATCCAATAGAATGTAATACCATTATTATTTGGAATTTTGGATTGCATTTGTTCATCATTTCTTTCGTGTAAGGATCAAGTCAGTCTTCCTTTTGAATGGTTGTTTGATCCTGACAGGACCTTGAGCGCAGAGAGGGTGAGCTGAACGAACTTCGCCGCCTTCTGGAGGAGAATCACATTTCAGCATCCAAATGGAAAACTGATGCTGTGGAAAAAGTCAAGGTGTTAATTTCTGACTGGGATGGAGAAGTTATGAGATGTCTCTGCCGATAGGATTTGGTCCACACTCAAGACTCCCGCGGGGAAAAACAATACTATATTGGTTATTTGTAGATAAACATTTCATTTTGAGGTGTTCCAGTCTGACTTTAAGGAATAATCCTGCGCTTTTAAATATTTTCAATAATCCCTTGGTAGCTACCGTCACTGGGGATTTTGTAATGCAAATGCAATTTTCAGAATGTGCAAGTGACACTCCCTTCTTCCTCCTCTTCTTGTTCTTTGGGCAGCTTCCATTACTCTTCACTACAGTTGATTCCCTTCTCCATTTTCTCCTCTCCTCTGCATCCTCTCATCACATGCATGCATTTTCTCTTTGGCCTTCCTTGTTTTCTCTTGCCTGGTAGCTTTGGCTCAACATACTCATCTCAACAAATCCTTCATCTTTTTGAAAGTGTCCATATCTCCCCTCCCTCACCATATCACCAATAGACCCAGCATGTGGCATTTCTTTTATCGCAAACCTCAGCATATTCAGATCAGACACCTCCAAACTATACATCCTAGCTGGTCTTGCTGCAGTCTTACATGCCTTTTTCTTCACTCACACTATTACCATCCTGTCATAGAATCACTCGTGACACTCTTCTCCATCCACTCCAACCTGTCTTCCTCCCTTAACAGTGGCATTACCCAATTCCCCGCCCAGTTGACCCCGAGCACTTGAACCCATCTACCTACCTTCAGCACCTCTACTTTTTGCATCTTCTCCATACATTCATCTCTGCTCTCATTCACAATCATGTACTGCGCACCTTCATTCAATTAAAATAGCAACCCTCTTCACCCACTAGAGTCTGAGTACCCAAATAATTCATTAGCAAAACATGAACAAGTGAAACCACTGGGATTCAGACTCTTGCTAAGGGTCGGCGGACATGACCTCTACACCAACTCTCTTTGTACTGTCACCGACTAGACTACTATCTTAAAGGTGTGTGGACTCTTGTTTGGGAACCAGCCAATTTCTCTGATGACAAAAAAAGTAATAACAGGCCTATGTTTTTTTCCCATTATGTTAAAATGCATCATGGTCCAAATGTAACTAACGGGCTATCCCTGCTGTAAACCATAATATCCTCATATCTCTTCTGGAGCACTGTCTGCTCATTATGAGGTTCCTCAGCGTTCTGTTCTCAGACCACCATCTTTTCTCTTTATATGATCCCAGAAAATATCATAAAATAAAGGCATCTCACTCCACTGTTAAACAGTTGAAAACTCTGGCTCCCTCCGAAACAAAGATATCAGAAGTCTTTGAAACTAATCTTGGATTGTCTTGTAGAGGTAGGCAAAGTTTTTAAACCTCAATTAAAGTAAAAGTAAAATTCAGATATTTGGATCATAATGGGCCTGTTATGTTTCTTATACATGGTCAAAACGGACTGAAGCTATATAGCTGTTATAATGAACTGTGATTTAAAGCTGGGGACAAAAAGAAAAAGAATGAGACATGCATTGATCAAAATCACAAGTTTAGGATTCATTTTAAGATTTATTCATTACTGGTTTACAACCAGTAATTCAAATCATTAAATAAGCTATCAATCGGTTTATCATTTCAAAAAAAGTTTCCAAAGCAAAACATCAGTCCAAATGAAAAATTCAAACGGTAACGTTGTCTTTCTAAACGGAAATCTTAAATGCAAGGCTAAAATGGCATTGACCAAAAGACAAAAGAAATTTCAAATTTTGCCTTTGCTTTTCGAAGCCCCCCAAATACAGAATGAATGAAAGGCATTTATAGCATTGCTAAGAGTTTTTTCTCTGTTCTTTATTTCGATTACGATGTGGTTGTTTTTTTTAATGTGTATTAATAAAAATAAAACAAAATAGAAAATACCAGTCACAAAGTTAAAATCAACTAATATTTCTGTGTGTCCGTATCCAGTGGGAGAGATACATGCGCTGTGATGGCAGCCCAGACCCAGAAGTACAGCAGGAAATAAACGCATTTATTACCTTATTGAGGGATGACCCGGCGGTCGACGTCACACTCGTACTCAAGCAGTGCATTCTGGCCCTACAGGTGGGTGTTTAATGATGAGATACAAATGTGTCTCCACCTTTCATTTTAAATTGTAAACATAGAATATTAATAATAATAATAATACATTTAATTTATAGCACTTTATATTTGGATCGAATCTCAAAGTGCTACAAGGTAAAAGCACATAATAGCAATAAAAAATATAATAACTATATAGAAACCTGGCCAAAAAGCCACATGTTAATTACAAGTTAGGTTCTGCTAAAAAGGAAAGTTTTAAGT
Organism: Lophius americanus; assembly: GCA_037951165.1. Lineage (NCBI taxonomy): Eukaryota > Metazoa > Chordata > Actinopteri > Lophiiformes > Lophiidae > Lophius > Lophius americanus. Next base: position 1,195,123 of record JBBDHG010000098.1, on the reverse strand, counting down.
CCTTTTTTAAATTCGTCAGTTGTCTGTGGAGCCCTCAGATGGTCAGGGAGGGCATTCCACAGACGAGGGGCAGCAGAACAGAAGGCCCGATCACCCATGGTGCTGAGCTTAGTCCGTGGAAGGAGGAAGCGGTATGAGTTGTCAGAACGGAGGGATCGTGTTGAGGTCAGTGGGGTGAGTAGTTCTTTTAGGTAGGGGGGTGCGTTACCATGGATGCACTGGTGAGTGAGGAGAGAGATCTTATAATCTGCCTGTTCTTCACTCACCTTGAGTGATGCTGAAAAGCTGGTTCACGCGTTTGTCTCCTCCAGACTGGATTACTGTACCGCTTTTTCCATCGGGATCCCTGATAAAAGTCTTCAAAGACTTCAGTATGTTCAAAACAGTGCTGCAAGGATCCTGATGGGAGTTCGTAAACACGAACACATCCCCCCCGTTCTTCATTCCCTTCATTACAATCTCAAACAACACATATACAGTACCTATAGTGCTGTGACAGGGTATTGATTTTTTAAGGGAAATTTAACATAAAATGAAAGCAACCTGAGTAAAAAAAAATTCAATAGAAAACCCGAGTTACATTTTTTAAAATAAGATAAAGAGTTATCCAATACCAAGGAGTATTTGTTCTCCTGAACTTAATAGCAATCGTTTTGCCACCTTAAGCAGCAGCAACTGAAACCAAACCTTTCCAATTACTTCAGATCAGTGTGTGACATTGTTGTGGTGCAATTCTGAACCACTCTTGTTTTCAGAACTGCTTTGGTGCAGCCAAATTGTAGCATTTATTACAAGCAACTGCTCTTTTTAAGTCCTACCACAGCTTCCTTTATTCTCTCACCTGTGGCAAGTTATTCTGGCCCTGAAGAAGTGAGGCATCCCCACAGTACACCATTAAACTGCCATCTCCATGTTTGACTGCAGAGGATAATGTTCTTTTATGTGTTTGTATCGGCCACCAGTAAATATAGTATAATATTCATCGAGGTGTGTTGTGACAAGTGAATATGGCACTGGTGAGACCTACGAGTCAACTTCTTGACTCTAACTTCTAAAAGTAGTCTGTGGCTGAACAGGGCAGGTAATAATCACATCTAATCCAGCTGAAACCAGTTTTTCTATGCATTTTAGTATTTTTCTCGTTCGATTCAGTTTCCAATATTCTGTCAGTTTAGTTGATAAATACAATCAGCATTTAGAATTTGAATTTTGTGGGTTCTAAGGTTGCTTTTGAAGAAATCAAGAGAGGGGTCCAGTATTTTTTTTACAGCATTGTCCAGTTCTTACCGCACAGTGACTGAATGAAAATAAACTACTAATAGAATTTCTATCAATGATCAATGTTGGAAGATACCCTGCTTTGCAATACAGTAGAATAATCATCATAAAAATAGGGAAAATATACGTAAAAATAAAAAAAATAGTGGGGGATGAGAAGCGAAACTTGGTCAGAGAATATAGTTTTCCCAATTTTGATGGGAAAAAAAAATACTTTTGACAAAATAAATGTCCTTCATAGATGGTTGAGGAGCTCGAGGTTCTGTTCATAGAGGCAACAAACCCAGAGGAGCGCCAGAAATACCAAGAGTCTCTGATCAATCTGCAGGATATCATCTACTCCAAACACCTCCAAATCACTGAGGAGATTGTCAAGGTAAAGGAATAACAGTGGTTCTCATGCTTGCAGCTTATCAGGCACCCTGTGAAGGTCTTTTAAACTATTCGTGTTTCTGGCATGCAGAGCGCCAGTGAAAACATCGATACTGAGACAGGCAACATGCAGACGGTGGTCGGAGATGATAACATCACACTTTGTCTTTGGGCAAACCTCAAGAAGAACCCAAGGTTTGTAGAAGGAAGTGCTGCAAATAGAATTAAAGTTAAAGCAGGAATTAAGCTGTGATTTGTCATGTGTAGGCCAAACTATACTTACAATATATCCCCAAAACATTTGGGGTATTATGGAATCGACATCGGAGCAGTCGCATATTGGTTGCGTTAACGGGATAACTCAAAAACGATTGATTCATTGTCAGGTTTTATCCATACATATATCTTTTTGGAAGTTTTGGGAAAGGTTAGTTGTATATTCTGACACCAAGGGGAGCTTTATCTTCAAAACAGTTGGTCCAAGTGGTAATTGGTGCATGCAAATCAACACCAGGCGATTTATCTTGACTACGTCATATTTTACTCAAATAATTCATATTTTACTCAATAGGGGGAGTTTTTTTCTAACGAGAAAACCCTTTTTTTTTAGAGGGATGGGTTAAATGCAGAGAACCAAATACACCACTTTGCACTTCTTGTACAAAGCAGGGAATATGGGGGCTTTATGGGGATATAACCTTGCTGCTTGGAGACAACATCTAGGTCTAGTTTCAATTCATACATTAGATTTGATTGAAAAAGTCAGCATAAAGTAGTCAGATTACTTTGTACTGTTTTTTTTGTTGCTCATAATACTTTGATATTTACGCTTTGAATGTAGATGTTTCACTTGTAGTGCAGGATTTTCACCATGTTCTACTGGCACTTTTACTCAAGTACTTCCTCCACCACCGAACACAGGCAGCAACACCTTGTACTGGATATTAAAATGTTCTGTCAGAACCTTTAGAGTAAATATAATCTTTGTGGTCAGGTGGCCCTCACAGATCAAAACTACATACTAAAAAATCATAACATGTTTAGCAGGAAAGGTGATTATCTGTCATTTCTCTTTGTTTGAACTGCTGCATTTAGGTTTAAAGGTTACACCTTTGAGGATGTAGGACTGGGCTTCCAGCTTCCCAAACTGCTAGCTGTGAGCAATATCGCTGTACGGATCCTCCACACACGTTACGACCACCTGTCCATGCTGGTCAGAATGACTCACCTGACGACTCACACATCTGGTCAGAGGTACTCACATCTTCTAATGTTAGTACAAGGAAATACTCTGAAAGTAGTAATAATGCTTTTAAAGCTAATCTCTTTTCTGTGTTCTTGTCTTTGCTTGCGTCTGTGGTCCCAGGTCTCTTGCAGGTGATGAGGAGGTTCCAGAGGGCTTAGATTTACCTGAGCAGGGGGAAGGAGGAGAAACTGAAGGGACTGGAGAAAATAAGATACAGCTGGAGAAAATGGACGAGGATGTGCGCTCCATCCAAGCACCTGAAGAGCAAAAGGTAAAGAGAGAGAGACAAATCCTTTGTCTGGGTCACTAAATTCAATGTGATTCATTGAATTTTCTTTTTTGCTGTGTGTCTCAGGGTGAAGTCAGTGAACAGTCGAGGACAAACGGCACTCAGTTTGTGGAGGAGGGGCTGAGCGACATAGAGACACAGATGGAGACAATCGATGGTTGGGATCCCCTGCCTGACAACGCTTGAAATGATTGATGGGTCATTTGATACATGATCTAAATCTTATAGCAACTGAATCTAAATGTTATTATACAGTATATAATGTGTCTACATCAATATCTATCATAAACATGTGACAAAATTCCACAGTGAAACGCAAAGAGTGAATTAATAACGGCTAAAGTAACTCCTTGGTGAATTGTGGGCTTTTGACCATTGCAAATCAGCACAGCTCTTCATCGGTCTTCTCATTTTCCCATCCATCAGCCGAGAGGGATGAGACGTCTTCCCCGGTGCAGCAGAACGACCAAGGCGTCCAGGTGGTGGATTTAATGAAGTACACACCTCTGGGTGGGGTCTTCTACTGTGAGACGTTTCTGCTTCCACCACAAGCTCACCAGGCCAATGGCTGGAAGATAAGACAGGTAACAGGTGGGTTTCGTCGTTCACACTAGACCCAATATCTCAAATGCACTTCACCCTCCATGTTGATTCTTTTCAAGTTGTTGGACAATGGGCTCCAAGTGTTTCCCTATCCTGGGGAGCAATTAAAACTGGATGACAACGAAGAGCCGACCTGCCCTCTTGTGGGTTTGTCTTTGACGATTCCCAACTCCATCATCTTCTTGGACACTCCCCAAGTGGCTTTGTGGGATCCTGAAGGTAGGGCAGACGTCCACAGCTACTATGTTACACCCTCTTCTGCATGTTACGGTATCAAACGGGGTTAGGCTTGAGACGGGCACCAACCAGACGTGACATTTGAATTGTCATCCAGGCAAGCTATGGCGGATGGATGGCATCACAGACATCTCCTATGATAAGGAGGAGTCAAAGATATCCTTCAAGATGGAATCCTTCAAGGCTTTTGTTCTGATGCAAGAAACTTGTGCCAATCTTCCCTTAAAGAGTTGGGAGCTCAAACCACTGGGCCAAGACTCGGCTCTTTTCACCTTGAACGGAGCAGTCATTTGCGTCAGTATCACGATCCAGGTAAGCGACTGGAAAGCTCTGTTCATATGTGAAGGACTGATCAGGAAATGCAGCCTGAAAGAGATCATTTATGTTCCATCAACAGGGTAATGAATGCATGCTGCAGTCAGAGGAAGTGAGAGGTCTCGCTCACCTCGTGGGGAAGTGGATGAGTTTCCCTAAGCTGCAAAAAGCCATGCTCAAAGCTGGGATCAACATGTTTGTCAATGAGTACACGGACAAGTACACCAGTACCTGCGGCAAGGTCTGCCTCTTTACTTTTAGAAAAAAAACATGCTAGGTTCAAGTCAGGTTTGGCTTTATTTAGTAATATTGCGGAAATCATTTCTGATAAAAGTGAAATATTGTCAGGCAGATATATTTCATGTACTATGATGCTCGGAACTGAAAGCAAATCGGAGGTGCTGGATTTATCTAATCCATCAAAGATGTCCGATTTGCAATCCTGACAGACACAGAGGATACAGATGACCCACTATTTTCACAAGATGCCTCGCCCCTGATCTCAAAGTAGAAACATTCAATGCCATGAGGTTTTCAGTGACCAGATTATGCACAATATGCTACTCCACAGCTGGGGGAAAAAAAAGGTTGGGGGTGCCTGTGAACAGACAAAAAACCTTTTTGAAATTATACATATTCTCTTTAAGAATAAACTTAAAAAAGAACACAAATGCCCACATCATTTGAAAAAAAAAAAGTAAAGTGCTTTTGGGCAAAATGCTGCTTCTTCTTGCATTTAAGACTTCAGTAAAATCTGCCTGAAATTGTAAAAATGAATAAATGTTAGATCTCAGTTTTAAAATGCACAGCTTTAGTTCCCCTACAATAGTAGTAATATAGTTATTACTTTATTCTTTTATTGATGCTTTTATCTGCTTTTACTTTGTAGCACTTTGGGATTTGATCCAAATGTAAAGTGCATTATAAATTAAATGTAGTATTGTTATTATTATTACTACAAGTGAATGTCAGAGTTCTGTCCATCAGTCTTTGAAATTTGGATTGACCGAACCCGGATCAAACGGAGTGTTATCGTTTATGGCCAATGTGGTCTGGACAAATCTTTTGTTTTGTTGGGATACTCAGTGGGAAGTGAATGTCAAATTTCATGGCAAGCCTTCCGATAGGTTTGGAAATTTTATTTAATAGCAGGAATGTCAAGGTGACACCAGACACCCATCACCTCATACTAATGAGACTGAAAGCCCAATGACTTCCCCCTCGATATTTATATGTTTAGGGGATAATAAAGGAACGTCTGGAAAAAAAAGTGCTGTGTGCATTTTAAGTGACAGCATTTTAGAGATCTTGGAATTTTCACTGATTTAAATGGAGCAAATTATTTTTTTGGGTTAGCCAGAGCATAGCTCACCATGAATCATGCAAATCTGTGAAGGACCACTGCTTAAGAGTAATAGAGTAAGCCATTGTTTGTCTCTTCTACAGGACCCACTCTCCGAACATGCGGCCTACGAACAGATGGCACTCTTTGCCTCTTCTTGCGCTTTCTCATGGAGCAAGTGGAATGCCAAATGTGGTGCCGAGCATCTGGTCATGCAGGTATTTACAAAAAGACCTAACATATTCATTAAGTGACCTCAACCTTTTGAATGCCAATGTTGAATGACCCTTCTCCCAGCGCTACCCTGAGGAGGGGGCGTACACCACTAAGCGTCTCCTCTAGTTCACGAGAAGCTACATTTTGCTGAGGCACTTTGACTATTAGGTGTTTTGAAGGTAGTGACATCTAAGTCCGCTGACCATAGGCAGAATGGACACTACCAAATCTACGCATTTCCGTGAGAAAATGCTTTCCTGTTTCCTGTTGGTATAACAGAAAACGCACTTTTCGGAACAATAAATTACATCTAATTTGTGTGTGTTCTATTTCCACATCCTCTGCTAGGTGTGTGAGCACTATGGCCCCAACCCTGTACCTATCAAGTTGTGGGGTCTCTACTTGCTAAGAGCTCAGAGGTGTCAGAAGCTGGAGATCACAGAGGAGAATGAGATTTTCTCTACAGACCATTATCCTGGCAGCGACTTGCACTCCACCTTTATCCACACGCTCCAGGACAGCATGAGCGCTGAAGGCATAACAAGGACCAGAAAATCCAATTATATGTTTGTGGACACGGTGCAGAGCGTGCTCTGTGCCACCAGACCCCTGATGTTCTCCTAACCTGTATGGACTTAACTAGTGGTTGCTTTAATACGTTTTAGATATGAACTGTATTAAACAGGAGTTTGAAAAGCACATAACAGACATCTTCTATTGTAGAATTGGCTACTTTATTTGTGCAAAGTTTCACTCATCTTCTCTGGAACATACAAAGGTATGCAATGGAAAATGATGCCAACCACAGCAAGAACTTAAAATAAAAAAAACAAAACCCTTTGGTGTCAAGACAGGAACAAATATAACATATTACAGATAACATCTCCCCCATCAAAACTAACAAACACAAATATAGATTTCAATATTTTAAAAACACTTAAAAGATTTATTACCAGTGTTTATAGACTTCAAACGTTAAAAAGGTATTCAGCAACCCATGAGCAAAAGGCAGCAATTCTGTTTCCTTACATGAACATGAAATGTGGTTAAAATGCCATGTGACACAATGGCATTTATTGTCCTCAATGTTGGTTGATTAAAAAAAAAAGAAAAAAAGAATGGCACAACGATGCAGCAGTGCCATCATTCTGATGATTTTAGGAAATGATTGGTCAGTTTTGTGGCAGCACTAATGACTCCTCACGCATGCTTTTACATCATGAAGGTGCTTGATAGCTGGCAACCAACAGTATTGATAGGAAAACTGCATTATGTGATAAGGATGTTGAAACAAATCCACCGTATTCCAAAATAACTGCTTATTCTTGTGAAACAGACACACTAAGACTAACAAAACAAACATGATGCTTAAAACCGGCCCAGGGATTAATTATCCTCTGAGGTCTGTGCTTTGGGGCCCATGATCATCTTGATTAAAGAATTTTCAGGCACCGGTAAAACAGCTTCTTTAGTAGTGGTAATGCTGCACTCCCTTTCATCACCACCATGCACAGATCATTTCTACAGTGGGCTTATGGTCAGTAAAACCAGTCACACTGGGTCTCGGGGGCTAGATGGGGGGCTGTCCATTGTGCCGGAGCCCTGCATAGGGCCAAAGCAGCTGCTGGATGGTCATCCAGGAGTCCCCGGTCCCCACAGGAGCTGCATCGACCACTGGCTGCATCACCAGGCTGGCCAGCAATGCCAGCAGACCTGAGAGGGAACCATGGAAATTCACCTGTACTGGGAAAACTCTTGATAGCTGACTTCTTGTGGTCGGTAAAATGGAAAATACAGAATGAGACTCAGTGTTTTTAAGAACTAGCAATGATTTAGAATTTGTTTGCACAATGAACTGCTAGCAATGTATATGGAAACTAGAGGTGCACCGATTGCATTTTCTTGGCCGATCAATATCTATCTAGTCTGACCGTCAGATTCTAACTTTTGTTTCTTTAAAGTTAAAAAAACAATACTAATTATAATTGTGATGAGGCTCTTATTTTTGAAAGATTACAGTGGAAGTAAGGCTGGTCGGTATTGTCTATGTATGCTGAAGTGAATCCTTGTTCAGTCCATTATATGATGGCTTTATTCAGAGACTTCAAGGCTTGTGGCTGGCTGGCTTTAGCAGCTCTGTCAACTTAAGCTTATTAAAACTTACCATTCACTTAAGCTTGATTAATTTTGAAGTGTCTAATTAAATTGGTAAGCCAAACTTTTTCGGGGTTATTCCTCCACATCATATATTGTCTTTACTGGTGTTACAAATTGCAAGCTTTGGGTTTTCTGGTTTACTTGCGATATGTTTGGAGCTGTTGTAGCTCATCCTTGGTGTGTGTATGGCACATGTAACCGGCATGGAGTGGGGATGCTCTGCCGATAGCATCAAACTAGACCTACCGGCGCCGATCGGTGCACCTCTATTGGAAACTTAAATAAATTATCCTTACATGCAAGAATGCAAATCTGTACAGTCACTGTTAAAGTGGGTCATTTATTTCAACAGTTGTCAAGTCCAAAGCCATCTAAGTATACCTGCAAGCATCACCACCATGGCCAACCAAAGCCAAAGGCCTCTGCCTCCTCTGGCTACACCTGCAGCCGCCCGCGAAGTGACCAGGCCCTGAGACAGACACTGGGCCTGTCCGGTGTCAGTAGATGTCAGGCCGGAGGAGCTTGGACTGGAGGTAGGCAGTAAAAGAGAAATAAATGTTATCCTAGGACGGACAAATGCAAGAGATGAGAACTGAAACAAAAAAAACAGTTACAGGTGAAGCAAGAGATTAATTAATCAAAAATGACATTTCGGCAAGAAAATTAATCCTTGAACACTTTTCAGTGAACAATGTAGGTCATTTTTGGTAAATAATGCAATAATCGGCCAGCAGAGGGTTACATGAAGCTTGGTGCACTCTGAAGTTGGCTTCAATAAGGCACAGTCTACCACCCGTCTGTCAGAAACCTAAATCATTCACATCCATTTCATCATCATGATTATAAGTTGCAGCATGTTGTTTAGCGGTAGGCATGGTGGGTTTAAGTGCTGACTGGTAAAAAATAAAATGGAAGTAGAAAAGTTAGGCCTGGAAACTGTAAGCAATAGTAGTGCGGCTTCAAAACACTTCACAGCCATCATGAGAGTCAGTGCAAGGTTTTCAGTAACATAGATGGACCTTCCCACATGATGAATACAAGCATTTTGCATGCAATATTGATTGGACAGAGACTTAGTCCAAAAGTATGCTGGAGTTTCCTCCCTACACACTTACAGCATCACAAACAGTTCATCCTGACTCCTGAGCAATATGGAGAGAGGAAAGGAGTAAAGGACAGAACACATGATCAGTTTGCCCAAAAGTGCAGCAGCTGGAACACATACTTATTTTGTTTGCTGAGGATGTTAGTAAATAACCGACTTAGCACAGTAAATATGTAATGGTTATCAGCTAGATATACAGTAAGCTGCACATTCATGCATGAAAACACAAAGCATTAATCATTTGTCACACCGATCAAATTATCCATAGAAAGGAAATCAATTGTGGTCTATAAGAGTAAACACTGTTAAGAGATTAAAAGCCACCGAGCAGGAGGAGCAAAGAAGAATCCGGTCCAGGACTGATCCGTGTAGTGAAAGCGGTTCATCGCTTAGGAGGTTCCATCTGCTCAATATTTTGAGCAACGCAATATGATTAATAGCTCATAAGTATTAATCATACGAAAAATAATTCAGTGGGATTTCATGCTTCCTATTAAATGTTAAAGAGCAAATAATTCAGCCAATATACATTTTATGAATCATAAAAATATGATTGTTAAAATGTAAAACATTGGAACAAGAGATCACACGCTAACTAAGACTAACTAAGACTAACCAACCACAAAAAAATAAAAAGCATCATCATGTCATTGATGACATCTGACACCAAAATAAATACATTTGGTAGAACCTCAGCAGAGCAAAATGATGCCTTCTTTCACGACACTATCAGCCTCCAGCTTTGCCGGCAGAAAGTAGTGCTGCGGTATTGTAGCGTTAGTTGGACTAACGTCTTGAGGGGCAGAATGAAGGAGGTGAGTTTGCTGCCCAGCTCACTGAGACTGGACCTCCTCCTGTGTGCCAGCGGCTCCGTCTGCTGTTCATCCTCCGAGTGACAGTCAGTGTTGTCAAAGGGGGTCCTGCTGGCACGCGTGGGTCAGGCATTCACAAACAAACTGTTCAGTTGCACGTTAAAATACAAGCCTGGCTGCACAAACACACTATACTGTATGCACATGCATGTTTCATGCATTTATGCCAAAGTGTCCTCACGAATTAACATTCAGCTGCTGTACAAAGTTGGCGACCTTTTACAGATCTGTGATAAACACTTGCTTGAGATCATTCTCTGTAACATTGCATGCCCAGTAATTACATGCTCCTGAACCCAAAAGGCAATGTCACAACTTTCACGCTTTAAAACTTCTTCATTTGTATCATCTTAACCTCAATATTGGCTTAATCCTAATCCCAACATCCAATCACTTGAAAGATTTACGATGCCAATAATGACTAAAAAAATCCACTTTATTACTTAAAACATGCATGATTTGGAAGATAACAATGGATGTTGGCATTTGGTAAACTCTTCCCTGTGTGAGGAGAGACCAGATGCATTAAAGATGGCTGCTGTTTGGTTTGAGGGTCAGCATCACTGACATTTCTCCATCTCAGAGAGATGTATGGGTTGTTTCCTGAAGTCAAAACCTCAACCTTTCCTTTTCAATGTTACTGTTGGTCACTGTAGCTACAGGTATGAAAAATTAAAAATATCTTTGTTCTGTTCATATTAGGAGCTGAATTACAAAATACCCTGCTTCCTGTCAATCACAGAACACTTCAGGGATGAAACCAAGAAGAAGCTGCCACGAGTTTTGGGCATCCTACTTGTTGTGAGGAACTGAAACTGATTGCAGCCTGTTTCGCCATGCAAAGTTTGCATTTTAAAAACTGTTTCCAAACCACATTCACTGCACTGATTTGGAGGCAGCCGACTCCCCCACAGTGGGACTGAAGGTTAAGACGTCACACCAGAGGGCAGCCATCTTTATGTATCTTCATCCGATACAGCCGGTGTGGTACACTTCTTGGCACATCTTACCCCTTCATCATGAGGGAGTGCTCTTCAGTCTTAACCCAGGCCGCAGAGCTAACAAAGCGTTTTAGTGGGGGGCGCACCATGCTCTTCCCTGCCACATTCCTGAAAACCACCGTTATCACATAGGAGCATAACAACAACCCTCATGTCATGGTACATAAAGCCAAAAGCTTACCACCCGTCAAGGCTACAGTGTTTAAAAACATAACTTAAATAGTCCTCTTACTTTATTACCACTCAGTCTTACACATTATTACAACACGTTGCAGCCCAGGAAAATGTAACAAATAAAAACGCACACAAAGACCTACCATGGGGGACGCCGGGTGAGTCTCTCCATTTCAGCCTCTGAACCGTCCTGTGTTTTGGACTGTGGGGAGAAAAAAAAATCTGAATTAGTCATGGAAACAAAATGCTCAACATCACAACCTGATGCATGAAATTAATATTTCAAATGTGGATCCATATGCCTTACTCAACGTAGACCAAATCCTCAGCTTGTCTGGATGCAGCAACTAACAGCATCAAACAACCTACTCTTTACTGACATTGGGCTAATTATGGGATAGGATTGGTGGTTTTTTGATGTTACTCATGATTTGATTATTTTCATGCTGACTGGTGATGCATGTACTTTGCATTGAAAGTAATCATACAAATAGAAATATATTATGAAAACTCTTGGAAAAAAAAGATTCTTTCATACATAGGTTAACATTGCTTATCTAAACTGGTGGCTGGATTAATAGAGCAAATATCCCATTTGATGAGTTGATAAAATCTAAAGAGCTCACCATGTCAAAGTTCGTGTTTCCTCCATGAGAGCGAGGGATTGCTGCAATGCTGACACGCCGAGCTGACGACTGTTGGGTAAAAAGAAAAACGTAATAACTTAACGCTCTAAACCCTCATTGACATTATCAGCACATGAAGGCAACACCAGTTGTAAGTGAAGCTGCTGCAGCTGACCTTGTAGTACTGCGATGTTGGTTGCTTCTTACCACGGAAATCATCTGGAAAGAAGTAAAATTCAGTTATCTTTTAAGTAGAAGCACTTTCTGGATGCTGCAGCTAGAATCCTGAACACCACCCAGAAAATGAGCACTTTACACCTGTCTGCAAACGACGGCATTGGAAATATGAGTATGCTTTTTTTTTTTTACAGATGTATGAAAGAATACAAAGTGTACATGTACATGAGTACACAGTGTACAATTAATCTTTAAAACAATTTATTGTTGCATGGATTTTTGCTATAGCTCCAGTAAATACACGTGTATACAGTATTTAAGAAAATATGGATTTGCTGTTGATGCTGTGGATGAACTATAAGAAGAAAAAAAAAGAAAAAAAAAGGAAAGCAATATTAAAATATATCCGGAACGGCTCACTGGTGAAATCTGTGTACAAATAAATTCCTGCTCGACAGTTTGTGACATGTTCATCTCCATGCATACCTCTTTCAGTTTGTGATCCAAATGACCTCTCATTCTGCATCAGGGTCTCTCTCAACTCCAGCAGCTCGGCGTGCTCTTTCGTGTACATCCTCCTCAGGTTCTCCACATGCTGGATCATCACCTCCACTGCCTTACCAATACGATTCTCCTGAAATTCACAAAAAAGTAAGTTCGAGGGAAACCATCATAATTTTTATTTTTTGTTAGCACAGAAAAAAAAAGTTCACTTTCATAACACCACAAAACAGTGGAAACAAATGCCGACACAAACACAAATCACATCATCCTACCTGGTGAATAGCTCCTAACATCTCAGAGCGACTGGATACCCTGATCATGGACTGTGTAAGGATATCCAGGTTCTTCTGGAGCCTCTGAATGATCTCCATGGACTGATTATCATCTTCACATAGAGGAATCAGAGCCTGCAGAAAGTGAAAGAAATATAGGATAAGATATTTTCCACTTATACTTGCTAACCCAAACCTCACCAGTTAATTTTACAGGTGAATTAATTCATTCTCGTCATGATCTTGCTGTAAGATGATTGTCCTCAATCTGCTGGCTGGACAGAACACACTGAAAATAGGAATCTCACCACAATCAGTACCTCGGGCACAGATAAGACAGCCTTGTGAAAAAGAATTTCAAAACTGTATAAGTTATGGTATAATAAAACATGGATGATTGCTACAAAGTAAATAGTTCAAACTCTTTGGATCAAGAATGTAAATGAAAAAGCACAAGGAAAACTCCAATATTGTAAACTCCAAAACAGAAAAAACTGTACAGGCTGACCTGCAGTAAGCCCTGGCAGCTGGACACCTCCCTGCGGACATTTTCTTCAGCCAGGTCACGTGACCTCTCCTCCAACCGGAGCCTTTTTTCCAGGGTGAACATGTCACACTTGAAACCCAAAGCCAGGCGCTGGAACTCGGCCTGAAACCATAAAAGAAACATGACACTAATATTCACTGCTTGTCACACACTGAATGTGACATTGTAAAAATTGTACACTTCCCCACAGAAAACTCTCTGGGGAGTTTTCTGTGGGGTGAATGATGGTGGCAAGGTGTATTTCACCGTGATGGGTTTGTCGTCACGCTTGAGCAAGCATCACCAGCATGCCTTTTAATTTAAGACTGAATTAAGAGGCATGCAGAATTTATCAAGTGCCGTTCGTAAACACTCCCTTCAAAAGGTGCAGTAAGTGAGGTGGTAAGTATTTGCCAACCTGCGAATAAAATCTAACTATCATTCTCCAGTATCTATAACACCCATAAATGTCCTGACCACAGCTAAAAACAAAGAAAGTTCTGGCAGAGAAAGACCTAGATGGGTCATAATCGAATACTTTATTCACTTCATTATTTAGTCTCTCAGAAAAATCCTTCATAGCACACCTTTAATTGATGCATCAACTTTTAATCCATATAGTCGTAAGACATACAAAACATGTGTCTCATACATGTTTCTCATGGCTGCAGACTTAAACTGAAGATAAAAAGTTCGATAACTGACTCACCTTTTATTCAAAATGAGACTTTTTATTCAAAATGAGAATTTATATTGTCAGACTAAGAAGGGTGCAGAGAATTAAGAGGTATAGGTTATAAAATCAACTTTCAAAAAAAAAAAGAAAAAAAAAAAATCACACTCTCCCGTTTATATGGACCATGGTCCAAAACTGTTCCCTCAACAACAGGATCAAATGTTAAACATACCTCGACCTCCTTATCACTGGGAGACATGCTGTAGAGACAGAGACACCAATAAGGACTCTGAAAAGTCTTATTACATATGTGTGGATGAGTAGATGTTGAGTTGTGCGTCTGTGGTTGTTTGCAGTCTCACCCATTCCCGTCAATGGCGTCACTTATGTCAGGGTTGAACGATGTCTCAGCTGCAGAGGGAAATAATTAAATGGGTATGGGTTTGATGATATGAAAAATATATGATCAAATGTTGAAGTCAATCAGACATGTATTAAATATCCTATTTAACATTGGATGTGCAACATAGTGCAATGAATGTATTTGACATACATTCCTTCTCTGTGGCCATGTTGCTCTCACTTTGCTCCTCTGCGCTGTGTGGCAACTCCTGCAAGAATTGGACAAACATTAGTGCTCAATTCTCCCCCTTCCTGATCCCTTATTGCTCACAGTATGTTCAACTTCCGTACTGTTTACTTCACCCACTCCTTCCCTACACTCTCCACTCCTTCAATAAGTCTGCACATAGAAAAAAAGGTAAATTCATATCACTGGGTAGTGTAGACAGCTCTGGATTGTGAATCTGATTCAGAGTGGAGCCAAAATGAAGCAAGGCACTCCCTACCGCTCCATCTTTGTCAAACAGTCACACTAGCATAGTTGGAAAAACAGCACTTTGTAGTGATACTCTGATACCCCACTGAATAATCTCATCACTGGTATAAAAAAAATATCTAACTGATAATTAACATCTTGGTTCATCCGACTTACTTTGACGGGGATCAAGTTTAAACCAACATGATAAAAATAGTGTTAAATAGGGAAACAAAGTATGGAAAAAAATTAAAAAAGCTAAATTCTGAAAAATATATAAGACTTTTATACATTTTTTCCCTATTAGTGTTGATATCTAGAAGAAAATGTGCCATACTTATATTATATAACTCCTGCTGCAAACTTCATCAATTTGATGCCATGAGCAATAAGGCTGTACTTGACAGTCACCTTACATGTAAATTAAAACTGATAAAATAGTTGAAACAATGTGACTGATCTACACAAAAGCTTTCAACGAAGGAAACGGTCAAGCAAATCACGGAATCTTTTATGCCATTTTTATGAGGGTGAAAACAAATCTAACATTCACTGAAGAATGTGGGAGTAAAGCCGGTCTTACCAGTTCCTTCTTATTTTTGTCACAAAGGAGAAAGAAGTCCGTTTTAGTGGCACTATCCTCCAAAACGCTGGTGTCAGAGGTCACGCCATCCATACCGCTCTGCGATTGGCTGGCATATGTGACCGGCGGTTGTGACTGAGGAGAGCTGCCCTCAGACTTCTCTATGCTGGTGAGCACCTCTGCCTCTAAAGGTTTGTGTGTAGTGCTGCTGGTGGTCGGCTCCTCTGACCCTAAAAGTTTGTGTGTGTGGTGAACAATATATGCAGATGTAAGTAGGCATAATCAAGGAAAGTATGATCAGAAATATCCGGTTCTGTTTGTCTCTTTCATGCTCACAGAAATTAGCCCTTTTCTCCCCTACCTTCAATGTTGGCTTCCGTTGGAGCCTCCACTGTGTTTTCCTCTTCTTCCTCCTCCAGCACAGGCAGAAGACATGTGCTGTAACACATTGAGCATTTATAGAAAACTACAGTATTTAGCAAAAGTACACAGCCTTATCACAAAAAAGGCTGTCACAAAACAAAAAATATCTTGCACAAAGATATTTTCTATCTATGCACAAATCATTAAAATCTTGAAGAGTTATTAATTGAAGCAATAAGAAAACCCTGCAAGTTCAAAAGGCTTTCTGAGCCAACAGTTGACAGTGAATCTCTTACTTATCCTCTGCTGCTGATTCGTCTCCCGACAGGTCTTGGCTCAGGCTCTGAGAATTACAAAAGTAAAGGAAGAAAAGGAGGGAGGGGGTGAGAAAAAGGCCGGTGGCCACTGAGCAGTTTCTGCTCCACATTACAGGAAATGGTCAATGATTGAACAACAAGCATACATTCACATAGCTTTAGCGTACCTGTCCCATGGCAGTGAAGGTGATCTAAGCTGGATAGAGAAAGATTGAGCTGATTCATTATATAATGTAGAGCTTCATGGAGAGCCCTGCAACTCTGCGTGTGAGTCTGTGTGTGCGTGTACATTGCTGAGAGGGGTGCTGAGAGAGTATGGTAACAATGGCACACCAATTGGAGGTGTACTGCATGCATACATGTTTTTGTGGAAAAAAACACAGGAGCAGGATAAGTGCTCAGCTGCAATGTAAAGTTATTGTGTAATGACTGCATAATATACATTTTTAAACATTTCACATTTGATAACAGAACAAAATCACAATTGCACTACACATCAGAAAGAAACAGTTAATAACATTAATGCAAAATAAGCCCAAAAAAACCCCGACACACCAACATCATCACATGGTTGACATATTCATATTCATCACATTGTTCATTATTCATGTTTACCAGTCTTACTGGGGAGCAGTACAAAAGTTATAATACAATCACTCAAAACATTCTGAAGTCTGAAAAACAGGGGTCGCAAAATGTAATAGCCTACGCTATTGCTAACAGATTCCGGGTCTACTGAAAGGCTCCGTTTCTTTGTAGATGAGGATGGGGGGGTGTCATTTGGCCATCCCATGAGCAGGGAATAATGAGTTTTTGGATCTGGCTCCCCCACATCTTAGGAGGCATAGCCAAAGAACTTTAAGCTTAGAATGCTGTTCAGGAAGCATGGACCTTGATACCAAGGTCTGGGCTCAGACAGTCTTTTCCCACATGTGATGTAGCCTACATGTTTTTCCTGATCTTGATTCTCTGCTACTCTCGTATTAAAAATGGACACCAAACAATGCGATTCAGAACAAAGCCACGTCAAGAGCTCTGGAGTCCAGAGTTGTGGAGCGAGTGGATAGGCAACATCAGCTCTGTACTGGGGACTTTCGCTCGCTGAGCTGAGGAATGCTGTTGTCTCAGTGCTACTCACGGAATGCTGTTGTCTCAGTGCTACTCATGATGGAATTGCCAGGAACGCAACCACAACGTAGCATCCTCCATCCCGAGGTAGTTGCTGAAAGCACGCTTTGAGGTATAGCAAAACTCTTGCACTTCTCTTCGGTTGTAGCTTCATAGTAGATGGATGTATTGCAAGTCCAGCATCAGATGCTTCTTCAAGCATCTGATGCTGGACCTGGAGAAATCAGAGTTGTCTTAACGTTATCCATGTAGAGGAGATTCAGGTAAGTCTTTGCCAATCCTCTCCCTGTTGGGAATGATCCAGCACGTGCCTTTGGTGCGTATATTGTGCAGAGTTGCACGTCGTATAAGGGGGTGGGAACCACCACTCATTGACACTGGGAGGTTCCCCCCTGCTTTATGTTGTGCCACAGGAATCTGAGTATAGGCTTGTCTTGTTGGAGGAGTTGGAACTGGTGAAATATCCCACATATATTGCTGCTTATGGCAAAACAACAGGGACGATCTATTGTGCTGTACAATGTGGTGGGAGAAGTACAACAGATTCAGGTTTTCTCTGCTCCAAGTTCCAGCATCACTATGTAGGCTGCGCATTTCAGCCTTTGTATCTTAGCGATGAGGGCTGACGCCATCTTAGAAGCCCCTTGCCAGTGTCTTCTCCGTACCACGCAGCTGGGGCAGACCGACTCCTTTAGTGCTCGCAGCTATTGCAGGTTGGGAACACACAATACAACGGTATAGCAACTTATGCCATTATGGTCAACCCTTATGGTCAAATCTACAAGGCCTTGTCTGGTACTTTCTTTAGGGCCGTGCCATGAGAGTGCATCCATCTCTTACAGTTTCTCAGCCTCTCTGTTGGGGCCTAACACTGGGTAGCCCGGGCCTGTGAAGAGTCACTGCTAATAAGAGAGGGAAGATGCAGAAATGTCTTCATGATAGCCCGACTTGCGGATTTACTGAGAAGAACCTGCTCTTTTGGCTTGATTAGGTGAGGGTTATTGGAACTGTTGAGAAGCATATGGGAGACCTTATTGAGGTTCTTCAATGGCAGTCCACAAAGCTGATAGTACATCTGATTTAAGTTGGTGATTAGGTTTTTTACGTTCAGCTAAGCCTAGTTTTTTAGCAGTGTAGGCACCCCGGATAAGGTAGGTTTCTTTCAGTTGGCCAGCTGGGGAAAGCTTGAATGATTCGGTTGTACCATGAAAGACATACAACTCTGTCTCTGTCTAATGGTCCTCTGACTGTATCGTGGAGGCTTAACTGCTAGGCTACTGTATGGAGACCATCTTTAGAATTGCCAGCCGCTATAACGCTGGCCTGCTCGTTCACCTTTTGGGGTGCAAATAAGTGCCAGTCCATTCATGTCTGGCAAAATGTTGTCAGGCTGCGCTCCTTGGCCTTGTGGACTCTTCTACAACACAAGCAGGAGTCATTTCGTTTGACATGGTCTTGTTTTTGAAGGGCTGTCAGCTCCTTTAATTTGGTATATTTGTGAAGCAAATGCTCATACCCATCACAATAAACAAACAATCATACCGAGTCCCACTTGGTCGGAGAAAAACAACAGACCGAAAATCTGTTCTGGTCCCAGTCCTTTGCCCTCCAGTTCCCTGGAATGTACCTGGCCACGTAGGTAACTGCACTTGTTTGCCCCTACAGTGGTCTCTATGGCAGCCCTAGGCCTCAAACCCTGCTACATCCTTGGGAGGGCTTTTGTAGTTGTAAATTATTGAACAGTCCACTCCACTGACGCTGTAGGTTTCTAACCCTGCTCCAACTTCAAGGTAGCTTACCTAGACGTGCCGTGTTGGGCAGTCCCCTCCACTGTCGTCATAGGCCCTTGGTTAATTTCTTTTGAGGTTTTGGAACACTTCTTTCATATGTTTCTCCTCAGACCTCCACATGTATTCTTGCCCATGGTACCAGTTTCATGACGTCCTCTTGGATTAATTTTTGAAGCTTCCAGATGCATTGGCAGGCAGGAGATTCTGTAATGGATTCTCCAGTTTCGCAAACTCATTGGTGTGCGATGAACCATATCTGTTGGTTTGGGGTCGATTTTTGACCACTACTGGCCCCCGAATGCGCCACAATTCATTGGCTTGTAGCAAGGCGGGAGTGGTTGATTCTCAGCCTAACCCCTGAGCTCTGTACCAGTGGTTGGTAGAAGGGACTTCATGCCCCATTGCAATGGTTTGGTGGACTGTATAACATGCGATAGGGTGTTGGTTCAGGGAAAAGGTATCACAATCATCCATATACCTTTCCTGGATCTCCCCACCCTAGTACGGAGGCACACCGGCTGCCATCTCCCGGCTGCTGTCTGTACTTATGAGGATGACCTGTATCATAGGTGGCACAGGGCCCGTGCGCTTGGGGTGCGTATTCGTGTACATATGGGGTCCTGGATATTTGGACAATGGACTATGCCTCCCTAGTCTTAGACGGATGTTGTCCATTACAGTGGTCCGCCATATAGTCGGTTGACAAGTTACATTGATGACAACGTCAGGTGGATCTGGCTTGAAGGAGACAGAAATCGGGATTGCGTGGTGCAGCCCCGCATGTATCAGCCTATGTTAGAGATAAATTCCAGGTACGCTGAAGGGCTTAAGAACAAACCGATGAATACAACCCTCTCTGGTATTAACCTTTGTTTGGTTCACACTTGTTGGTCTCGATGCCTTCCAAGTTGGGGCTTTCCAATCCCCAGTGGCCACAGGCCTGATGGGCTAATATTCCCTCCTAGTGCTTTGATGATGCCATCACAGAGGGTAATGAGCGCACCCCCCTGTATTCAAGGGAATAAAGGAGGATTATTCATCACAGGAACACTTGCCAAGTCAGCCTGGCAAGGCAAATGGAATAGCCTTTTTTTTTTTTTTAACAGTTTCTTTCCTTGATATTAACATGATTAATTTAGATTTTTATACAAAAGCATATTCCTTCATAAAGTCTATAGGATATGTGAAAAGATTACATATTCAGAGCACCATTTCAATATGTTATATAAATGCAGACAGTGTAATTCTATATTCAATATATGGTTACATTTAAGCAAAAGAAAAAACAATCTATCAAAAAACAATCTTATTAATATTCAGTGCAAGAGGGACTTTTCCACAGTTAAACAGTTATAAAAAACATGTAAAATCAGAAATATGAAAGAAATTTTTATTCTTAATGATTGAAACGAAAGATCAAAGGAGGTATCAGTCTCATATGAAACACATGAAGATATGTTTGATGAAATTACATAGGTGATTGGAATTTTGTATGAAATGTGTTTTTGAGTAGAATAATTGTTAGTCTAAACTGATGAAGAATCACGATATGTTTAAGAAATTACAAAGCTGATATCTTAACATTTTATTTCTTATGTTGTTTGGGGTGAAAAGGTTTGTGACAGCATAACATGAAAGCCTTTAAACCAAAAGATTAGAGGCAGTTGTACACCCTGTTGGGAAAACTTTACTTCCTGTTAGTTGGATGTCTTGAGTGCAGAATATAACTCATGTCTAAACATTGGGACAACTAATGGTTAATTTAGATATACTTCCACTTTCTAAGTGTCATAGCGGAAAAATGCATAGATCAGCCTAAGATGCATCTCTTCAGGCAGGGTGAGTAGCTATCTTTCGGATTTATAAGCCCACATAGGAGAATCTTAAGTAGAGCAGTCAAGGCAAGCACAACATAAAGACACTAACTTGGAATTGTTGCAAGGATGGTTTAAGTTCTTGGATGCTGCCACATCAAAGAACTCCCCGATAGCAGCCTGGAATTGGACTCAGTTCTAAGGGACTGCTCTCCCTGCTCCGTGGTTCATAGGCACCTTAAATTGCCTACTTGGTCCACAGCAGGACAGGAGGTAGAATATGACTGCATGGGCTGATCACTTCAGCCGTTATTCTCTTGTCTAAATTTCTCTATTTACTGGATTTATATAATCGATTGAAAGGATATTTGCTTGAGCTGTTGCATTTCCTCTCTCGAACAACAAGTACATGCCTTCGCTCCCTAAGTACAGTAATGAGCTATTGGCACTAATGACCCTTTCGCCAGCTCACAAGTTGTCCTTCCTTAGACCACCTTTGGTAGCTACTAACCATTGCAGACTGAAAAACCCAACAAGACCTGCGTTTCTGGATATGATCCGATCACGTCACTTGCCTTTTTCTTCCTCTTTATCAACCGTATAAAATAAGGGTCCCTTGCAGGCCATTATTTACCAAACACTGAAAGGTTCCATTAGGGCATAATCATTGTTTTACTGACTTCAACCGGCAGTGGTTAGAATCTTTCGGCCAATCATTGCATGAATCTACAATCTAAAATTGATTCGAAATAAAAAATAATTCTTGAACAGGCTTCAAAAGAACATTTTGAGCTCAACACATCCACAGCTTCGAAGCCTGTCCCCTCAGACTATATCTCAATAGAGATGGAGCTCAACACGCTAGCAGCACGCATTAGATGGAGGAATCAATCAGATCAATCTCTCGGCAGGATGCAAAGCAGACTTTGGTGAAACAGTTTAACACAAGAGAGCCTCGGCTTCAACATGAAAACATTCGAAGACCATGTGAGGGTGAGCATGATTACCATGAAGCTATCTTATTATATGGACTGAGCATCAAAGTACAATTCAATTACAACTGTAATTCTTTAAATTAGCTGCTCTGATCTCTTCCTATTTAATAATAAAAATGCATTTCTTTAAGCGATAAGTCCAACCAAAGGATTTAATTAATGCAGTGTGAATTAAAACAGTGTAAGAGACACGGTACAGTGCCATAATAAGCATTTTCCACTTGCCTTCTCAGGGAAAGATAGCCCATCCTTTGACTCAAAATGAGATTAGAATCAACCTAAAGACTTTTGCAAGTGACAGATATTTCTTCCAATTCCACATCCTTGCCCTCTCCTCTCTTCCAGGGCAAGGACTGCCTCCCAGTCTTCCTGAAGAAGTAGGGGCCCAAGTTCCTTGCCCCCTGATTGCCCTAGCCCACCCCATTCCCAAACAAACACACACTTCAAAAGACCAATATTTTACTCAGTTCAGTAACAAATGAACTGGAGAGGGAGAAAGAGGAAGGAGTTGAGTGATGAGGAAGGAGTTGAGTGATGAGAAAGAGAAGATGCTGAAGAGAATAGAGGAAGTCGTTCCCCCCAGTCAATTAAAACACTTCCACTTTGCTACTAACCTTTGTGCTTCTCAGGATTCCTGCGCTCAAATCCAGCTTGCCCTCTTTGCCTTCTCCCCTGTGGTCCTCACTGGTCAGCTGGGTGCTAACCACAGGTGAAATTATTATTATTAAATGTCAATTGTCAGACACTATTCATTGCCATGCTTAATTTTATCACTCACTACTACTCACTAGAATATGAACCCAGCATGTGACGATAAGAGAGAAGTTTATCTATGTAGGTGGACTATGCCAATGCAAAGCATAGGGGGAAGGGTAACTAGTGTCCACACTCCTCCCACAGGGAAGAATACACTTATTTGACTAGCAAATGTTGACCATAGTCACAGGTAAAGGATTAAACTTAAAATGGTTATATCAACTGTGACCACTGTGAGGCTATTGATAACAGAGGTCTTCTTACAATGTAGCTGATGGAGTTCATACTGCCATGAAAATTAGACAGGATTCAGTTGAATCTGTGCGGTAATGTCAGCTTCCTGATTGTGGAAGCTTCCGTTGGTGCCTCTAATTATTCTCATATCCAAACACAAACTAAAAAGGTGTGTCTGATGAACCATTTCCTTGATGTAGACAATCAACACAGAGAATGTGGGTTTGCGGCTTTTGTTTGCGTGTTATATTTTCATCAACCATTTCACTGACATTCTTGTCATTAAAACAACCATCTGAAGGAATGTTTGTGGTAATTTATCTGCCTGTATTTCTTTCAGTAGTGTTGACTGTAAAAAAAAATGCTGATCAGAAAGATAATAATAAATAATAATACATTTAATTTATAACGCAATTTACATTTGACTCAAATCTCAAAGATGGGTTATTGGCAAAAGGAAAGCGGAGATACACTTGCTATATGACCTGCTGTGCCACTCCCATGACTCCCTAGTCTCCCAATTGAAATGAAGCATTGTTTTCAGTGTGGTGATGGGAACAAATCCATTTAAAATCAGCATTGGATATGGCAGTCAATTCCCACACATCCCCAAGTTACACGTCATGTTTAATCTTTGCATCCTGCAGGCTACCTTAAGAGTCTAGCATTGATTATCTATGATCCCCAGGACGCTTCTACAAAGCGAAGTAGCAAATCTCATTTAGTGTAATTACAAGGAAATACCAAAAGAGACACAAGAGTGTCTCCTCTCTGGTAGTCAGACTTAAATGCAAATTATATTATCAAACAGAATTTAAAGAAAAGTTTAGATTCATTTTAAATTTGTTTTTAATTTAACTTAAAATTTTCCGATTATGTAGCCGTTCATCAAATATTTATTTCTTCATTTACCTCTCACTCTTGGTAACAGTTTCATCTGGTCCAGGTGATGTGCAGTCGGGAGGAACCATCTCGGTTGTTATTGGATGGGTGCAATTAAGTTTGAATGTTTGGTCCTGTTCCCATGAGCTACTGATATTTTGGTCAGGTCCGAAGCTAGATTCTGCAGTCAGAGAAAAATAATATCTATAAACAAACTTTCAGAGTGATGGTCAGTTCATTCAAGGATTGCAGGTTCTTGAGTCATAAGTAGTTATAATTGACTGATGTTCAAGGGTTCATGTAATTAATATATTTCAGCATTCTGATTTAACATGTGGAAAAACTATTAATAACATTACCAGCGTAGAGACAGTTTTTCAGTCATGTACTTATATGGAAAGTAAAATAAACAGCAATTTCGTAGTGTGGTATTTAGATGTGTTGGATCTTGAAGATTGTTTGTTCAAACCAATTTTTCAAACAGTCAACATACCAGGAGAGTCAGGAAACAACTTTTAAGATGTAAGATATAAATCTATACAGTGGAGAGACTAGCTTACAGTTAGAGAGAAGAAAGTGAAACAAAGAGGTTATGTGATCTATGTTTGGGAAGCAAGGATCTTACTGTTGGTTCCTATATGGGAAAGGGCAGGGAGAGTATCCGCCTCTGCATGGCTAATGCCGACAGCTTGTAAGTGGGCGCTTGAAGGCACTGCAGCCTCTTTCTGAAAAAACATGCACGGACAGAAAATAATAAATATTCAATAGAAAATTTGAGCCATAGTTGCCCCACTACTCAAAAACTGAATTTTCTCTAATCATATCACAGACACTAAACTCTATGTAAGAGGTGAATGTGAGCAAGTGACATGAAAATAACCAACATTTAAATGCAGCCAAAAACCTAAAACTAAATTATGGACACAGCTTTAGGGACCTTATTTAGAATGTGTGACATTTTCCAGTAGATGCACTATTTCAAATTTTTGTACAAATGTATGTATGGAAAAGAATAACCATATACGTCCAATTTGATGGGGTTATAAAAAGAGAGAGGTGGTAAGAAAAAAACTAAGTACCATAAATATACCTTTGGTTAAACAGTAGCTTTTCGCTTAAAAATCATAACTCACATCCATCGAACAATGCACAGCACAAAGCATCTGTGCAATCAACTGTGTTTTATTCGAAAGAAGCAAGAAGCAATGCAGCAATGAAATATGCCTTAAATTAGTTTCAAATACTTGCAGGCATAAAATTAAGTATGCAATGAGGGCTGCAAGTAAGTGAAACACATAACATCCAAGACCAGACAGCGTGACAATAAAGATTATAGCTACATATACAATAACACATTCACTATGGTTTCAATACTTGAAACTATTAATAATACATTTTTTTTTTTCTCTTTAAAGGGTCATTATTAATCGTTATTGTGATTAACTGCGACTACTAGAGTCCCAGTAGTATAATAAACTACGGTATTTTGAGAAAATGTTTATGTGTGAGGCGGGAGGAAATCTCTTTCCCTTCTCAATTCACGTGTGTGTGGGTGTCTTGATCAAACTGTGGGCAGCACGTTAATGCATGGAAATGATGGAATGAACGGAAACTCCAGAGTTCTGCCCACCAAAGACATGTGTTAAGTCGTCAATACGTGACCATGTTGAATATCTACTAAATGACCGCCTGTGTGGCTGTTGTAGATTACGAATGTCCAATCTGCAAGGCCTGCTGATGGAAAGTTCCTGCAATGGCTCCTATGCCCCAACTACTTCAGGATAATCATCCATCCCCGTTTGCCAAAGTCAAGGAAAAAAAAACTAAACTTGTTAGTTCTCCGCCATTTACTTTCCTGAAGTACATACAGATGTGTAATGATTGAATCAATAGCCTGCACCTAAAGTCAAAATGCTAATGCTAATTATACAGCCTCCGCACAACAAGAGACTCACACGAGACTTAGAAAATAAAGGTCAGGTCGCATTGCCTGCATGGGAAATTAGGATCTTCTATTAATGTGCCAGATACCTCGACAAACTTACACATGCGCAAACACACACACTTAAAAAACTCTGAAATGCTCGGACATATCGAGCAGATGCACCATAGCGGCTCTATTATATTAGCAATGAAAATCATTCTTAAGGAATATATTAAGTTTTCAGGACACACAATAAATGTGTGTCCTGAAAACTTATTATATTATAACCACACACAACTGAAGTGAATAACATTGATTATCTGATCATTATGATGCCTATCAGTGTGTGGATCTATTCAGTAGCAAGCCAAAATCGTGTCCTGAGGATGATGAGTTGGAATCTGGAAAATCTGAACCATTGAAAGTATCGTGTGACTCCATTGCTCATTGATGTGTGTGGAAAACGATGCTAGCATGAGTTGTCTGATCACAAAGAAGAGCTTTTGCAGTACAACCCGCATGAAAAGTTGATACTGGTCCTGATTAAACGGTGTCAGAACACTAAGTGACATTACAGAGCTGTTCGGGTGCCTTCACAACATCACGCAGGTGGTTTCAATCTTAAGGCAGATTGGTACGGATGTACTG
This sequence comes from Lophius americanus, assembly GCA_037951165.1. Lineage (NCBI taxonomy): Eukaryota > Metazoa > Chordata > Actinopteri > Lophiiformes > Lophiidae > Lophius > Lophius americanus. The sequence continues at coordinate 1,168,884 of JBBDHG010000098.1, read as the reverse complement.
TACACAATAAAAATTAAATCCATGACAAGTGAAACAGAAAGGTGTGGCATGGCAAGGTAGTGTGTGCACATTCAGAGACCAAAGGTGTAGGTGTGAGTGCGTGTGTATGAGTAAGAGAAAGCAAGACAAACAATGAAAGACCGAGTGAACATTGAATTAGATTCAGGATGAAATAGATCATAACAATCTTTAAAATTACATACTTAACACAGGGCAATTAAAGCATGCATTATTTTTTAAAACAAATGATTTAACCCCACCCCCGTCATCCGCAGAAAACAATGTGCCATGCCTCCATTGCCGACTTGAGCGGGTTAAGATTCAGTGTTTGCCTCAAATGCTCAGCTATTGGGAATGAAAGAGATCCTTATCCTTGACTTTTACATAATCCTGATATTACTGGTCTAAACTACAAGACATTGTGATGTGTCACACATCCTGATCAGGAGATAACAGTTATCACCTTAAGAAAGTCAAATGTTGAAAGAGTCTCGGAAGATCTATTCCTCTTCAGCCTCACATTGAGAAATGATTTATGAAGAGATGTAGAATTTTCCGTTTAATGGTATGTTCAATTTTAGGATTGATCATTGAACTATATTTATGGGTAATTTTCCATATATTTGTGATATTCTAAGAAAATATATAGTTATGTATAATAATCAGAGGTCACATCCAAAGATAATCTAAAATGTGGTTTGCATCTTGTACAATACATTTACTAAATCACATGAGTATTATGTTTACCTGCAAACATTGAAAGTTCTCCTCTGGCTTCGATTCAACGCAGACTGCAGAGTCTAACAGATACAGAGGGAGAATAAGGGAAATATGATACATATCAGAATGTAAGAGGAATGAGGAGGCTGCAGGAACCCCCCCCCCATAAAACATAGCTCTACATTAAAAGCTCAACCCCATGTCTGATTCTTCTACAGGGTTAATAGCGACCAAAAATGCAACCCTCACCGTTACCAAAAAAGGTCAGACTGTCTATTACGCACGGCAGTGAGCTGAGGGAGGGCCAAAAGGGTTAAAATACCCTGCACGGCTTAGGTGGCATTAATGACAACATTCACACTCATTTTGTGTCTTTCTGCCTGCCAGCCGCTCATGCAAGCAGAGGAATGGGGGATTACAGAACCCACTTCATGGCCTCAAACCAGCTGTGCACCTTGCCTTACAAGGATCTTGAAGAACAGAGGATTTCACATATTGTAAAGACCCGCACACACAAATCTAACGTACAGTCCTTGTGATATCAGGACCACAAAGGCCATAGAAGGAAAAAGGCTACTTCAAAAGGTATCAGACTGTTTGTATCCTTTTAGAAAATGACTGGGTGCTATAAAGGTGCTTTAGAGGGGCTGAGTGCCCTGTGATACCCATGGATTACAGGGGGATAATCCACATACACACAATCAACACTCAAAGACAATGACCCTGGAGACTGGAAGCCATTCTTCACCTTCAGGGTTTATCTCTTGAAACAGTGTGTAAGACAGAGATAAACCTGCAAATAGCTGCACTGGCTACATATTTAAGTGACTTTTCAGTCATGATAATGTTTAACCAGCTCACCCAACAAGGGGGCTATGAAAGCAAGAAATTCCACTACTGACTAAGTAATGCCAATAATGTGCAAATTCTATTCTCTCCATTAACAAATGTATTAGCATGAATTGTTGGTTAGCAGGAGACAAGTACCCTCAGTTCAACCAAATACATGCCTAATTCACAGGCAGGAATGTGGATACAATTTTAGCCGCTACCATTGTATTCATATACTTATACAGAGACATTTTTTGTCTGGCAAGTTATTTATCAATGGTTCTGTGAAATTTTGTAAAGAGATGGACCTTGGGATGAAAAAGATGTGATTTGATTCTGAGTGCACTATTGGTCGAATTAAAATTGGTCTTGCAAAAATTGTTGCATAAGTTGATGAACATAATAAAGTGCACTGGGATATATTATTTATTCATTGATAAGAGAATTAATTATTGATTCTTAAATTAAAGTTGAAAATAAACATTTGAAGTATTTCCAAATTAAGGAAATTACTTCAACTAGTAACCTAAATAAAATTAAGCAGTTTTAAGTTTCTAACTTATTAATCTAAGTTGTAAATAATTCATTGAGCTCTACCTGTTGAAGTAATTTTTGGAGGTCATGAACAATTCTCTTTTTACAGTGTAGTAGTTAAAAGAAGCATATCTTCTGTTTCCACATCCAAACTATGGTTTCCATAGTCTTTTAAGAAGAAGATAATGTATGTTATTTTTGAAACTTGGATTCCAGCTCAAGTCTTATTTTTACTATCTCAAATTTTCATGTCTCACCGAGATAAGTTCAGACGATTTCCTCTTTTGAAAGCCAGTAGAAAAACCAATAAGGCGCTGCATTTAATATATCACATTTTCTAATATCATCTTTGTCTGACTGGAACCAATGATTGCAGCTTAGCAGTTGATGTGCTGAGATATTGGCTGGTGGTAGCTCTGTCCACCTAATTGTTCCCAACTCACCATGACCACCTCCTGCTGCCCCAGAGAATGCTGATAGAGGAGTGGATGTATCCCTGGCTTCTCCCTCTCCTCCTCCAGTGTCAACCACCGTCCACTTTTCCTCCTCTTCAACCCCATCTGTTAATTTATTTTCTTTCTCCTCAGGCCTGTTGTCTGTTCGCCCACACTGTCCGCTGCAGCTCCTCTCTGCCCACTCGGTCTTCAGGAAGTCTTGGAGGGCAAACTCCTCATCCCAGTCCACGTTATCTCCGGGCTAAAAAGCAGATAAAGAATAGAAAATTATGAAAAAGTGAGATTCACAAGAAGAAATGCTTATTAAGAAAATAATGTTCTTTGTTCATACATCAAGATAATTATTATTGATCAACAATCCAGGAACCATTTACTGTTAGTGGATGTTCTCCTATCATGAGCTACACTCACAAATCATTTCAGTGTGATGACATCATGTACTGTATGCAAATGTTTCTGCCTCAAGTCCATCATGTTTTATAATAAAAACAATAGTGCTGTGATGGAAATGTTTAAGAGTGCGTAGTGCGTAGGTGTGTGGTTGCAACAGATTCAGTGTGAGTGTGGGTGCACATGTCCACTTCAACCACAAACTCACATTCGGCTCTCTTCTACCAGATGCTTCATCTGCCTGAACGCAGTTAAGAGCTTCGTCGCTCCTCTCCAAGCAAGCCCTACAATGATCTTATGCTGTAGCAACTAAATGTTAGTGTGAATGATTATGGTTGATTGTATTTCAAATTGAAAAGACATTGTTCACAGATGGTGAATATTTTGAGTGTTATATAAACTATGACATAACAACTAGAAATGTTTTGAGGCACAAAACCAGATCAAGCTGTTGACTTGGCCTTAAAATTCTACAGATCTCAATCCATTTGCATTTGTCCAGTACATTTTAAGGAAGTACTGGACATTTGGCCAAACAACTTCAATCCAGAGGCTCACCTCCAGAGCTTACAGGACTGAAATGACCCGCTGCTTCTGTCTTAGTGCCAGATACCACAGCACACCAGCAAAGGTCTAGCGATATGCATGTCTTGGTGAGTTGATGGTTTTGGCAGCAAAAGAGGGAGATACATAATATGAAGCAGGTAGTTTTGTCGTGGAGTCATGAGCATGAACAAATAGCTGGAAGGGAGTGACAATTCTAACCCAAACAATATATTGCATAATCACACACCATGTGTTCTTGTCAGCAGGATATTTAATTAAAAGTTTAACGCCGTTAAAATATCAGTTGTGAGCAATGCTAAGCTACAGACTTTCAGGGCTGAAGATGAGGCAGCCTGCAGGAAGTAGAGGAAGGACCCAAATCATAAACATGATTTAGTGGGTTTGCTGACCCACCATCTCCTGTGGTGACACACACGTACACACAGATAAGTTAAGAGTCCTTTCACCAAACAGAGCAAAAGGACTCTGTTTGGTGAACTTCGTGTTTAAATCACGTATATTGAAAACCAAAAAAAAACAACACATTTCTAAAAAATTAACCAAAGGTTAAAATGAATTAATATATGCTATTATAAATACTAATTTCCATTATTATTAAATTATTAGAATTATTTAAAACTATATGTAACATCTTAGAAGTATTACTATTAAAGTTGATTGGAAGTAGAGCTTACGATGATAAACTTCCTTGTGATTGCTCCACAATTATATAATTAGACAATTTTCTCACTAAAGCAGTTGTGTAATGTCTACACACATTTCTAATGTAGGCCTCGTTCAGAAGGAACTTGTTATGAGCCGTATCATATAGAATAGCAACTAATGATTATTGTCAGTGTCATTCATTCTGATTATTTTTTCTTCATTCATTAAATGACTGTTTGAAATTCCATTACAACTTACCAGAATATTTACAAAGATCGTTTTGTCTGAGAATTTGTGCTCAAAAGTATTGGAAATTAAAATTATATAAATGATTTAAAAAGGAAACCCAACCGATCTTCATAATTTCTGAAGCTGCAGTTTTATGGCCGTTTGAAAAAAAGAAACATCTTCACTTTGACAGCCATTGCCAACTTAGAAGTTAAACTTGCACATTAAGTATAACCAGTCATAGCTGCTTTTATTGAATATAGATTTACAGATTTAAAGCCCATAATCCAGCCCACACTTCCTCTTACCTTCTCCTCTGGTGCAGGTGTCTGACATGAGGCCTCCCTGCTGTCGTGAGGCGTCTTCAGCTGCTCCAGCTCCTCACACAGCTGACGCTTCTTGTTCTCCTGCTCCTGCACCCTGCTTACGACAGCCAACAGTCCCTCTTATTAAAAACAGCTGGGTGATTATTGTTTTTTCAAGAAACATTTGGAAGCAGCTCACACATTTTCTAAGCACCGTTATTTTTACAGAGATAGAAAATCCTATCTTAGAAGACAGTATAGTGGACATACTGTACCCAATCCGCAGGCCCATGCAGTGTCCCATTCTGTTTCCCAGGGTGACGAGCCAGTTCTCCAACTGACCCAGAAATAATTTTCCTCAATTAAGGGTTTTGCAGATCCCGTCCAAGGCTTAATGCAAACGGGCAGAACCTCAAACCTGTCCCTACAACAAAACTCCGAACCTAGCACTGCAATTCAGTCCAGTCTAACTTTGAACAGTCTGATGGCCCAAAAACTACTTGGCATTTGATAGAACTACATAGACAGTGAGTCGTCTTCAACTTTCTTTTATCCTAAACAACAAAGAAGTTCCTGAGTTTACCCTAGCAACTGAGCACCAGTAGGTAGCAGTTGGACAACCTTCCCAGTTACCACTCTCTAGTTTGATGTTGTTCCACACTAGCTTTCTTATATATCTGAAGGGGATGGCCGTTTCCATGTACACTCGTATAAACACACACACACCAAAAAGAATATCCATCAGCAAAGAGTCCGACTGAAGTCCAGAATTGGCTCGGTTCCACACCCTGTGAAGGGAGTCCTTTAGGGTCAGTGAGGTCAGAATTTGCTCCACTCTGCAACAGTGACTGGTCAACTGAAAAGCAGCAACCATGGGCAGAGATACCCACATTGCATGGTCACACAGTGTGTGGTGTTATTTATGTAGCGTTTAAGAGGATGGATATGAGGATGTTTTTTCTGTAATTATAGGACATGGGCATCAATGTTGCCATACTTAGCCAGAAGATGAATTCTAGCTCTGTAAACTAAGCTTTTCTTCAACCACTGAGAGCAGTTCCATCTTAAAAAGAAATTGTTTTCCTAACTTAAAGTCAAGTTGTCTTTAATTAATGAGCACTGCAAACCTATTACTTTAAATCTTCCTCTGTTTTTTTGTTCTTTCACCCTCCTCTGCTCACCAATGTTATCATTCACCTCAGCTCTGGCAGCTCACACATTTTTTACATTTTCTCATTTTCACATCCACAACCATACATGCACAAGGAGTGCAGACAATCAGGATTAGCTCACCGGACCGAAAGGTGCAGAATCTCAGTGCGGGACCTCCTCATGTTACTGGCCATTTTGATTAGCTCCTTCTCCAGTGAGTCAGTGTACTGGGCCAGCTGATCCAGGCTGAGGGCCCAGTCTGCCCCTCTCTTGTCCAGCTCAGATTGCACCTTCTGTGAGAAGACGACCAAGGTGAGACCCTCTCGTTAGGGGCTGTGTGTGTCTTTTACACCTCCAAAATTTTTTGACAACTGACACAAAATCAGTTCATTCCATCAGCACACTGATGGACTGTCTGGCTTGCATTCGTACAGTCCTGCCTCGCTAATGATTTCTCTCTCATTTGGTATGTTTACTGCTGTACTACGTGGCCAATGAATGCAGAGTGGCAACAATTGAGGAGGGAAGGGGGAGTGGAGGGGGTTGCTCATGGTAGAACACACTGACTAAATCGCAGTGCTTGGAAGGGCCCTGTTAGGAGTTATATAAGTGAGAACTCTCGAGAGGAGGGATTGTGGGTGTGAAGGAGAGGGATCAAATAAGCAGTGAAAAATGTAAAAGGAGGGCAACAGATTGACAGAGAGGAAGCTGGAAGTCACATTATATAATGGAATGATTCATACAAAAACATGGTATTAATATCCCTTTTCAGCATAGAAAAGTAAATTCATGCGGAACTGCAGATTTTCTGCAATGCATAGGCTACCACTAAACAAAAAAAAAGATCTAATGTCTTATAGAAGTTTGACCTGCAGACTGTCGCGACATTGTTGCATTGCATGGTCATCCAGCAAGCCTCTGACTGTAGACATGACAGAATGACCTTCCTCTGTGAAATCCTTCTTCTGAAAGAAGAAGGGGGGGGTAGAAGTTGAAAAGACAATCATTTACATGCACTTTACATTGAAAACATGGTAAGAAGATGGTAATCGTATAGTAATAATTTAAAATTAACATGAAATTAAATAGAAACAGGTAATTTTGTATTTTGCAGCACTGATTCATGGTTATTACACAAAAACTATCATGTATTTTTAGGTAATCTCTGCACTTCTGGATGTTTGGTTTAATCTAATATTACCATGAAATTAAATATAAACATTATGTTTTGCATCTTGCACCACGGATTCTTGGTTATTATATGAAACTAGAACAAGTGTTTCCAGGTAAGAATTTCTTAAAAGTTACTACACTGATAGTTCTCTATAACACAGTGAGGACATCAACCATTATTATCATTTTATTACAATACCAATGTCACCAAATTACCATTTTTGAGTCCAAATATTGTACTGATACCATTTTATTGTTAGCATTTTATGAAAGTATTAGTGTACTATTATAAAATAGTTTTACCTCATTTTCATCTTCATTTTTTTCTTCATTGTTACACTTGTTTTCGGGCAATTATTGCCCTATAACATTAATTACAATGAATAACCCATATATACCCATTGTAATTACCAAGCTATTACTTAGTTATCACTTTGTAATTACATTGTTACATATTACATAATATTACCTCTTTATGACCACACTACTACCCCTATATTACCATCTTATTACCGTGCTGTAATGTAGAGTGCTGCTTTAGACACAACTAATAATAATAATAATACATTAGGGGTACAACGGTATAAAAAAGGAATAATAATAAGGAAGCCGAACATCTGTAAAGAATATAGAAGAAAAATATATTTAACATATTTAGTCGTTCATAGTTTGAGATCATGGTCACATGCATGGCCAAATGGCCTGTTGCAATTGAGACTTGACAAATGAAAGTATCAGCATTGAGTATCTGAAGTTGATAAGATCATTATGTCAATTTCTAAACTATAAAAGATGTTAGTATGCTATGGAGATATCTGCAGTGGACACTCCTTCCCAGGATATGGATTTGTTGTGCAACACCAAAATGTACAAGTCGGAAGATTGTTTGTTTAAGGCAAAAATAAATTGTCGAAATTGAGATTAGTCCACCGGCACTAGAATTTTGTTCACACTTCCCTTTCAACTTTGGATACTCAACGCTAGAATTTTTTATTCTAACGTTTTATTTATTATTTTTAATATCCTAGGAAGGAGTGTCCACTGCAGATATCGCAATAGCATAACATATTTTATAGTTTAGAAATTTGCGTTTTTGTTGTCTGTAATAGTCCTTTGCGTGTTTATAAATATTATATATTTAACAGTTTTGAAGAGTTAAGAAACAATATTGCGTTCTTAGTAACTTAGGACTAGCAACATGTACAAGCGAGTGGCTCCAGACGCATCAGGCCTCGCCTGTTTAGTTGTGCTACAGCTGATGTAATGCTTCTTTTGTGTTAATTAAAAAAGGAATGGGTACTGTTCATTTTCAAAGCGATAATTTGATACAACAATGGGATTGTTGCAAAGATGCCTTCAAACTCATTTAATTACCAGATTGTTCAGGGTGTTCTTGAACTCCTGAGCCATGTATTCAGGGCTGGGTCCCTGCATCATCAACAACACCTCCCTGTCCAGCGTCTCATCCAGCGGCGAGGCTAGACTCATGCTTGACAAATGATTGGCGTCATGCTGGACGGGTACGAGATGAAAGACAAACTTAGAAAAAAGAGTTTTAACAGATTGTTTAAATATGATTAATACAGATAGGCTGACTCTGCCGAGCAAACAATATGTGAAGAACTCCTGATATTCAAATGTTGCTTCGTATAAAAATTGAATAAGAGTTTAGAAGGTAAACAAGTTTTCCAGAGATGAATCATCTGCCTCTATGCATTCATCTTCTCAGTTATTGGCTGAAAGTTAAGTTACAGATCGAGCTCATAATACAAAGTTGAATAGCCGTTATTGACTTAACAAGCACAGCATTGACATATATTCAAATACAGTAGGTGTCAGTATCAGCCAATATGCACAGCGACAAAGAAGAACAATGTCATGTATTATTATTATCATTATTATTATACTCATGATGTCTAATAACTGCATCCGTGTGATGAAATAACTGCATTTGGGTAGAGCCATGCACAGTCGAACATGGCATCTCTAGTGTGGAGTTTGAGTTTCAGTGGACTATAACATTATCTCTTCTACTGCAAGGGTTTACAGAGGAGGAAAATAAATCTCAGCTTAAACACAGCAAATCTCAGAGCTATGAAATATTAAATCATCCATGTTTGCTTATTAACTCTCATGTATGCTTAAAGTACATGATTTGAAGTTTTTGAAATTTTCTGTAGTCTTATTGTTGTTGGTCGACCATGAGAGGTAAGGAATACATTTTTTTTGATATATACTAGCTGAGAAAAATTATATATATTGCATCACCAAGGACAAAATATTGTCAGGAATTCTAGTGTCTGTGGCTGTGAATTCCCTATCGTTGTAGGAAGCACATTTATATAACAGTTAGGACAATAGACACGAGGAGCAACGATCATGAATCAACGTCCGGACTAGACCAGAGAATGAAACGGTGCTTACACATAAATCACTGTCAGGATGTTGAACACAATGAGGAAAGGAGGAGCAGGCAGATTATAATATATGAGACAGAGAGAAAAACAAAGAGTAATGAAAAAGAAAAGAAAAGTGGAAAGCACATGAAGAGTAAGGGAGTGCGGACCTCCAGTGGTGACTGTGCCAGAGCCAGTTCTGTCTGGAGAGATCCTGACGTGCTCTGGTTTAACCTGTAGGCCACTGACAGGGACAGACCAGCACTGATCAGGGTAAAGAGATAGATAAGGGAAAAAAACACAATAATGAGAAGAGGCAATAATGGGCAGATCAAGACTTGCCATGTTGCTAAGAGTATTTATTTGTACGAAAAAGTTTAAATAAAAAATGTTAAAGTTAGCAGCGTAGAAGTAAACTTCAATATCTCAAACGTTGTTGTTCCAGAACTATTGCTGGTTTACTTACCCCGTCAAGTCTGGATGCATCATCTTCATCTGGTTCTCCAGCTTGTTCTTGTCTGCCCTCAGCAGCTAAAATAAACAGAAACATGACTCAGTCCAGCCCATTCGCTATTCAAAAGGTCAACTAAATACTTTGACGTTACCTCACTATAACAAAACTGACAGCAACGCGGAATGTGTGTGAAAGCAGGTGATTTTATTCCCACAGTTGGTCAGCAAAGACGCACCTGCTGATAAGTTCACCAACACTAGACATTGCACAAAACTCTGTATATAGTAGAAGTGATGACATCGGCATCAAGATTTTCCAAATGTAACCTCTGAAGTATTATTTTCATAAATAATCAGTTAGATAAGGGTAAATAAAATAATAATAATAATACATTTAATTTATAATGCACTTTACATTTGGATCAAATCTCAAAGTGCTACAAAGTAAAAGCAGATAAAAGCATCAATAAAAAATAAATAACTATATAAAAGCCTGACCAAAAAGCAGCAATGTTAATTAAAGTTATAGGTTCTGCTAAAAAGGAAAGTTTTAAGTCCTTTTTTGAATGTGTCAGTCGTCTGTGGAGCCCTCAGATGGTCAGGGAGGGCATCCCACAGACGAGGGGTAGCAGAGCAGAAGGCCCGATCACCAATGGTGCTGAGCTTAGTCCGGGGAAGGAGGAGGCGGTATGAGTGGGTAGAACGGAGGGATCGTGTTGAGGTCAGTGGGGTGAGTAGTTCTTTCAGGTAGGGGGTTACCATGGATACACTGGTGAGTGAGGAGAGAGATCTTATAATCAATCCTGGTGGAGATGGGAAGCCAATGAAGTGAATGAAGAACGGGGGTGATGTGTTTGTGTTTAAGAACTCATCAGGATTCTTGCAGCACTGTTTTGAACATACTGAAGCCTTTGAAGACTTTTATCAGGGATCCCGATGAAAAGCGCGTTACAGTAATCCAGTCTGGAGGAGACAAACGCTTGGACCAGCTTTTCAGCATCACTCAAGGGGAGTGAAGAACGGAGTTTGGAAATATTTCTGAGATGATGAAAGGCGTGTTTGTGTTTGATGTGGGATGCAATAGTGAGTTCAGGGTCAAATCTTACGCCGAGGTTGGTGACTGATGAAGAAAGGGGAATGTTGTGACCAGAGAAGGTAATACTGGTTATGGAGGAAAACGGTCTGATGTGGGGTGCCAATTAAAATTTCAATTATAATCCCTTCCTTCAGTCAATATTTGTAATCCTATTATTACCTTTTACCATTTTCTTTAATTTAAATATTACTTTTGACATCTAATTTTCCTTTCTTTGGATACTCAGGATGCACAGGGCTTTTAGTGCTTTAATACTTTGGCACCGTCGTGCTGTCAGAAACTGTTTTCGATTATCTAAACATCTGGTACATAACTGAAGAATTGAAAAATAAAGCTTCTTCAATTTTGAATCTTTTGCTTAGATCTCACAGACTTGCTGAGAGATCACTCCTACCTTCTCTGTAATCACTTTTTATCTCAAAAATGTGTAGGTGGATCTACACCAAATGGTTTGTGAGATGCATGTAAAATGTATGCTATGGCATGAGGAAGAAACAAAGATATCATGAACATACCAAAAGAGTAAAGGAGCATCAGTGAGAATCTAAATGATGGAATGCAAAGTTCAAACACTGACCTCTGTGATGGATGAGTATTCCTCCACTGCTGACTTAAGCTCATTTATCTGTCTGCCTCTCTGTAGAGAATGGGTAAAAGGACAAGAACCGTTTGTGATCACTGTTCAGCAAAAAGAAAATGCCTACTGAATGGATTTAAGAAACTCAGAACTTCCAAAAATAGCAAGGTAAAATGAATAAAGGAAAACATGGCACTGACCTCCAGTATCACAGCTTCCTTTTCGCTTACAATAGCATCAAAAGAGTGAATCTGCACCTGAGAGAGAAATGACCGTTACATAACATGAAAAAGGCACAGTACAACGGCAAAATAGTCAACACAATTTCTAGTTGCCCATAAAGACCTATTTACAATTCAAATGTGATTTTGTCAGCAAACAAGCCTAAGCAAGCAAAAAATACTGATGGCAACACGATATGAAAATTAAAAGGACAATTTATTAGGAGTGAAGATGGGCAGAGAAGCGATGTAATAATGCAGATTTAAAATAAAAAATACCAGCCAGCAAAGATACCTGAAGGTCAGCGTTAATGTCCCACAGCTCTGCTATTCTTCTCTGAAAATCCTCCACCTCCATGGTGACCTTAAAGTTCTTAAAAACAACCGTAGTAAGTGACATCCTACTTTGAAAAGTATAGCAATATATTCTTCACAAGATATCTAGGATTGGATTAGCACTACGGAATGCTTTTGAAGTCTCGTCATTGATTTTGCTGTCAATCACGCTGACAAAAGTCCTCTTTGGACAATGATATACCTCTTCCTGAAGGGAAGCAATCTTGGCAATGAGATTCTGGTTTTCTTTCTCCTACAAAGAAGAAAGACAATCAGTACAAGCTCTCACTGACTTTCCTCTCTGGCACAGCAACAAGTCTATCAAAGATCCTAAGATCAGCCTGTAAAAGGATATGAGTAGTTATGACAATTTCTTTAAAATTTAAAAATTAAATACATACTTTCCATGGGCGTGAACGCTGTTAAATCATAGGCTTTGAACAACCATGGATCAACCATTTTTGTAATGAAGTCAAACATTTTCTCGTTGAAAAGCATGGTACGATATTATTCTTACTTTTTTTTTAAAGTTGGCATGCTGCCAAAAATGTACAAAACAGAACTTCTACAGAATTCACTGGCCAATGATGTTTACTTGGCTGTTACCGTGTTATTTAATTCCTGCATTGCCACAAAAACAAGACAAATTATCAGTTACATGAAGTAATTCAGGTTACTGTCCTTACTTTGTCAGGCTAGACTTAATATATGAATTAAAATGGAGAAAGAAACAGTTGATCCTTCTGACTATTGATTGAAAATATTTAAGCTATGATATTTAAACATTACTAAGTCAAACCCTTGTAACTAGAAAGATTTGCACCATCTGCTTACAGTTTAGTATGCAAGTGCATTTTTAAAGATTCTATTCTGGCACCTGAGTGCAACTAACCACATATATGCTGTGTGCAGAGGCACGAGCTCTGCCCTCCTCCGTACAGCTCAGAGTGGCCTTCATCTCCTCCACCTCCTCCTTCAGCATCTTCTCTTTCTGGGCCAGCTGCTGGTTACTGTGCAAGATGGCAAACAAAAATAAATCAAACCAGTGCTACAAATCTGTGTTGTTTACTTGCACACTGCTGCATCTTACACCCTGGCCTGATTACGCAGCTCCTCGTTCTCCTCTAACAACTTCTGGTTGCTGTCCTCCATGTTCTCCACCACCTGCTTCAGCTTCTTCACCTCCTCTTGGAGCTTTTGGTTGCTCATCTGAAGGTCAGTGACACAATACACCAGCTCTGATGTCTCACTAGAAAAGATAAACAAAACACACAGACAGACAGACCAAAACATGTCATTGTGCTATTTAGTGTACTTTGATACAAAACTATTTCCACCAATATCAGGATGGAGACCTAATTTACTTGCCAAGACACAACGTAAAATCAGATAATTGCAGTAACAACTGGTCCATACAGATGAAATTTCACTTTTTGGTGGATTTGGTGTTTTACTTAATGGTTAGCAATGAAAAATAAATTAACAATATTAGCAAATACACTGTTTACAAGTGGATGTCAAGGTTAATAGTCGGATTTCGAAGTATTTGGTCTTGAAGCAGAACTTAAACTTCACTTCTTGACACCAGCTGTTATTTAATTTTGTCATTATTAAAAAGTTGGGGAGCTCTAACAGCGGCAAGATCCAAATTGAGAGAATGGCCGAATGCAGTTTCCATTTACATATTCACAGTGATATAACATTATCGCTATCCTGTAAGTTACTGGGGACACAATTCAAAGTCAGATCAGTTTTAACCTTGAGCTTCATGAATCATACGTTTAGGTGTGGCTAGTCATACACACAAATAAAGTCATGGTGATGACTCTTTTCAAAAACAGAGGTACCATCACTGATTCTCACACAAATCACTTACAACTCTGCTCTGGATGCATCTCCTCCAAAGGCCTCCAGGCTTCCCGAGGTCAAATTGAGCAGCATGGACCGCTTGGCTAAAAACAAACACAGATCCTATCTTAAACATACTGCATAATTTAAATCCCACAGTGTCAAACTTGATTTTGTGTAGAAATAAAATTATCACATCCATACAAACCAGCCAGGCTGTCTTTCAGTTTGACTGAGTCCTGGGTGACGTCGTCGGTTGTCTCTTCCCTGATGCAAAATAGAGAGAAAATAAGCCTCAAAATGTGCACGATCAGCTGTCGTGCACAGTGCAGTTTCTTATACCCTCCTGAACACGTGTTGTTTTTTTGATTTGTTGAACAGTTTGATTTGTGATTCCTGGTTCAATGTGCTCCAACAAGAGCACTCTGCTTATTACGTAATCGTCCACGTGATGTAAACAGACCCTGGTTGCCCTGCAAAGAGAGCTCACCAGCTGGTGCGGCCCCGATTCATTTGACACGTCAATGGATTTTGACTTTAAATTCAAAGCCTCCATCCGTGTCTCATCAAACTTGAGCAGAAGGTAAGAGGTGACAAAAGAAAAAGGTGCAAAAGATGCTGAGGCAGAACAGAAGTCCAACGCGGTTTGGGGTAAATAAATCAGTAGTTGTCTTCCATCTGATGCATTTCCCACCCACACAACTATATACTTGCATAACTCAAAGGAAATCAGAGTCTCTTTCCTCATACAAGTTACAAAGAAACCACAGGACTGGTCAAGCGGCTGAGAGCAGTCTATTTTAGCGCACATATAGATTAACCAGGATTGATTCCCCTGGAGTTAAGATTGATGCAAAAACTCTAATTCACACTACTCTGGAATAATGCCAGATAAATAATTCATTTTTTCTGCTTTTCAGTACCCATTGTTACGGCAGTCATCAATCCACTCCCTCATGACGGCATGATACGTGTCCAGGTCAATGGAGACGTCCTTGTGTTCTGGATCGAGCATGTTGCAAAGTTCTTCCAGTCCGCTGTCCTCTGAGCTGCGACTGGTGGTGTGCCGCAGGTAGTCCACAATATGAGACACGTAGACCTTACCTGCAAGTAACAAGAATAAAAATCTCTCATCCCTGGATACTTTATACCTCTTCAGAGCTTTCCCTGAAGGAAAGATTAGGAAATAAAGTGAAAGAATCAGGACGGACTTTTTAAGTAACTGGTTACAAAAGACTGTCAATAATGATGTGACCTTCCTGGTGAATAAAGTGGGGGAAAAAAATTATCCTCTAATGTCCTCACCAAGTAAAAAAAAAAAACTACAGAAAAATAATTTCTTCGAAAAATGTATTTATTTTGGATGCAATTTACACATTTTAAATTTACCATAATATGACAAATTGTTTGGCCCCCTTTGGCCTATGTTGTCCCTCAGGGCTCCATGACTGGCCCCTTACTATATAGGGTATAGAGTCTACGCTGCCATTGGGTCAGATAAATAGGTTCAGTCAGGTGGCAAACATTATCTAGTAAGAAAGGGTGACCCAAAATGGTTGAGCAGGACATTAAAGGGTTAATAATTAGGAAAACACAAATTGCCATAATACCTTCTGTACTTCCTTAAAGAATTTATATCTCATTTCTGCATTACATGATGAACCCATCTGATGCAGCATTAAACAAGTCCCTTAACACAAACAGCTACACAGACAAATGGAACACAGTTTTGTCGGTGCTGGGAGGCCTGAGAGACAACGCTTAAGTTATGTGACTGCTGAAAACCTTCTACCTTCTCAAACAGCCAAACGATTTTCAATCCTAAATTAGAATTTATCTTTAGCCGTCACATTCAGCTATCTAAAAGATTGAAGCGTGAGACCAAATCAGAGAACCTGTGAGTGTGCAGCTGTGATGTCGTACCTCGGCGTTGGGTGTCACAAGCGTGGAAGATGGTATCAAGAAGATTCTCTTCACAGATGAGACTGATTTCTGACATATTCTCTTTTCTGTTTTCAGATGCCAGCGAGGATCCTGAGAATGAATTACCACAAACAAAGCAAAGCAATCACATGATACATTTTACCCGGGGCACAGCAGAAACTAATGGATTTATAGCCTAATCACCTATAAAATGGCAAGCTAGTTAGGGGCTTGAACTAGCTCTGAGGCCCAATTAGTCTTTTATTCCCACTCAATGTGCAATGACAGAGAAGTTTTTGTTAATTATGTGGTAATTTGAAGAATTGTACTTCAATTTAGTGATATGGAGCATGTAAATACAAGCAGAAACTAGGCCTTTGCGGTCGTCCCCGACAACAAAGGAACATCCCAAAAAAGTCCTCAATCCACTGCGTTGTACAATCACTTTGATTTGACTCCTCAAATTAAATGTGAAGTTATATGCACAGTATTTTTCATAAAAAGTTCCCCCCTAAGGAGTAGAATATGATATTCACAAATTCATTAAATATAGACTAGTCTAAGAAATTGTT
This sequence comes from Lophius americanus, assembly GCA_037951165.1. NCBI lineage: Eukaryota > Metazoa > Chordata > Actinopteri > Lophiiformes > Lophiidae > Lophius > Lophius americanus. Next base: position 1,152,462 of record JBBDHG010000098.1, on the reverse strand, counting down.
TGCCACAAAAATTTGGGAGATTAAGCTCCCCCTAATGTCGTAAATATACAACCGCCCTTTCCCAAAATCAATGTAATTCTTCCTCGCAAGTCTATGTGGGTATAAAATTTCAAAATGAACCGTAGTATTGTTTATCAGTTATCGTGTTAACACGAAGGATCTGCAGTCTGGCAATTACTTTTCAGTGATATAATAATGAATGTTTGAGACACAGGACAGAACAGGGCACATATTAAAACCAAAACAAATTCTTAATTTAAAAAGGACCCAGGATGAATTTGGTGTGACGCTTAGGAAATCTGTAATCCAGAATAGTGGGAGTCAATAATTTTTCTACAACCCCCATGTCAAGACCAGTGTTTTTGTTCTGGATTTTGGGACCTAAATATATTTATTTATGTTTTTATTAGTATATTTTAAAGCTTTGTGCGTTATACATCCTTCAGCAAACAGTTTTGTTCGTATGGACTGCAAACCAGCTTTGTTTAAGGGAATGCATCGCGATATGTGCCACCTCTTCCACAAAGTCCAAAACATGTCTGATGAATTTATATTTTTTCAAATTTCTTGCAAACAAGCATCAAGACCATATGCAAAAAAATAGACATAACTATTAGCTTAAAGCTTGCTTCAAGTCCATTCATATGATGAAATATTTGCATGGTAAATAGTGGGCAAGATTTTACAATGGATGAGATTATCATGGTTGTCTTTTTAATCTACCACCTACACAGACTCAAGTGATCCTGTGATCCCACTCTTTGGAGACACAAGGACAGACTTTTTATTGCTTCCAAATTTAACTATTGACAACATGTATGATTGAGAAATATCGGTCCGTCATTAATAAATTACATATGGTGTCCTATTCCCTCATTCTAAGAAATAAAAATGGTTTAGAAAGTAACATATTATCCCTAGACGTAACTCTTCCAGGCTAGATCCTTAACGGCAAGAATCAGCTTTGATTTGATATAGTTGTTTTTGTGCATATAAAATATAGATTAACTCAAGGTGCACTTGCAAGCTTACTCCAGAGGTTTCACCAGCACACTTTACTTATCTGTGAATGGAAAGCTAGATAAAAAGCTTTTTTTTTTACTACTTCAAAAATCCATGCAAACTTCATGTTTTGTGTTCCCTATAGGTATGCTGCTACAAAAACCTGCACACCTTAGCTAAACAGTAGCTGCCCCTCGCCTACCTCCATCTCCCATGGACAGTCTCTTCACAACGAGAGCTGGGTAGGGGAGCTCACATTCTGTCAAGTTCCCTCTATCCGCCGAGCAGAAGTTCAGGTCATAGGAGAGAGTGTCTTTCTTTGGAGTGAAAGTACGACTCAGGGATGAGTTCCTGCTCGGCCCCTCGCTCTCAGGCTGCACCGACTGGGGTCCTCGTGTGAATGTAAAGTAAGGGGATTCTTTAGATTGTACCGTTGGCGTCGAACAATACCTCTGCCATTTCTTGACGGGTTTAATATCACTCCCATCAGCACCTCTCCTCTCTCCCAAAGTGCTAGTGATGGTGTAAGTGACATTGGTCGGTGTGGGTAGACTGAATGCTGGGGTGAAAGGGGTCGATAGAGGAGGAGAAGGGCCCATGTGGCTCCTTTGGGAAGCTGCAGAGTTTGGTGCACCCATTGCCTTCCCTTTCAAGCTCTTCCCCTCTTCTCTGTGGAGGGCCCCTTTATTCAGGATCGCTTCCAGGTTGTGCCTGAGGCCAGACTGTGGGCTGTCGTAACTGCTGGTCGAGACTTTGGGAATCTGGAATGGGGAATTAGGTTCTCGGTCACCACGCCACTGAATAGTCTGCAGTTTGCGGCAGATGCTGTCCACAGGATTGTGACGACGATTCGGCACTGGCGTGTAAAAGTCCATGCTGCTGGTGGCAGGGGTGCAGTGCTGGCTGAGGAAGGGGTGACGTCTGAGAGAGGCAGAAAATCCTTCAATGCAACTTTATCAAATGGAGAAAGTACACTAGAACTACACAGATAACCCATAACAATATAACCACTGAAAGATGACGTGAATATAAGTGATTATCTTGTTATATTGGCATTTGTGGGAGGGAAGATTTGAAGTGATAGCTCATTTATGGGAGAAGATTTAGAGACGTGTTCAAATTACAAACAGACAAGGAATCAACTGCTTCGGCAACAGGTGTACAAACGAAGCAATCAATTAAATAAACACTAAATCTCATCTTCGCTAGTGAAACTACCAACAATTCAAATAATTTTTTAACCAGATATCACAATTTACTTCTTTACAGTGTAAATTACCAATATGCAATCACTTAGCAGAAACAGAAGCATTACATCACAAGAGTCACACTGCTAGTGATTTTTCAGCTCTCCTAGCCACTTGAGCGAAGATTTATCTTCATAAAAACCTAAACACCATCTTTTAGAAATTACCCACATGGAGTTTTAATCCCTTAAATATATACTTTTAAAACAGAGGGATAGTTTCTGTTACCTTGTTAAGCTTGTAAATGTACAAACATCCACGACGAAATGTTTGTCCACCTGTGCGGGCGCTTTTGCAGGACACGCGCACAGCCGTTGATGTGAAACTCAACGCGTCAGACAGCGCGAGCTAAAACTTTCAGAGCGGCTCTTTAAATTAGGCAACACCGCCACCCTCTGGTCAACTAAAGAAACTGCATCCAATACCATTTAAATATTGCTGAATTTTTCTTAAGTCTAAAAACGGCCAAAAAAGAAACAAAAAACATTGTCAGCCAAGGAAGAAATCTCGTCTACAACAGCAGCTGAATGTTTAATTCTGCTAATTAGAATGTTTTTGATGTCATGACAGAGGTCGACAGCTGATTTGCAATTTCCCCATTGTGGTACTAATAAAGGCAATCTATCTATCTATCTATCTATCTATCTATCTATCTGATGGGGCAGGTTTTAATTCGAGCAAGCAGGTTAGGCTGGTTCATATTTTATGACAACCTCTAGATAAGAAGTCTCTACTGCTTGGGAACAGCTTGAAATTATTTCCCCTTCGGGTATCTCATTGAGATTAGTAAAGTTTTACAATGTCTTATCTTAATTATATTCATGTAGATCTTCCAAAAACTCAGCTATTCAATGAATTTTCAATGTTTCCATCTGCCTTTTCCTCACATTGATGTTATACAATGTGATAAAAAAAAGGTCACATCATACACAACCATAGCAAAATTAATCAAATCAGGTTTTCAGTACATGTTATTCTGGTAGAAAAAATATTAACACACACACCAATTAATAGAAAATGTGAAATGAGAAGATGGAACATTGCTCCATATCCAGAGCTAAAAAAAAAAATCCAAATCAATACTGCTTGTTTGTTAAAATTTCTTAGATTGTTTTCAGGAAAACAGACGCATTCCACCTCCCGAATGGATGCCAACACTACTCCAAAATTTAAAGTATTGAATTAGGTTATTTAAGTGTGTTGTAGCTTTGATTTCAGAACAATTGCCTTCGTTTTTCAGACAACAAAGCTACAACAAAAAAAAGTTTAATTAAAGGCCGCCTACCCTCAGTAGCTGCTTTAGCTGCAGCATCTTGAAGATTCCTCGGCTTCCTGAAATTTACAAATCTGTCCTGTCACTCCTCCTGGAAGGTATTCCAGCACTGCTTCCCTTGTCCTCCGCAGAAACGGCAGGCCCTGAAAGCTGCAATCATTGAACAGTGCTCTTATTACATCTACATGAAAGTTTTGTCCAATTTTTCAAAGTACACATTCATTCAACCTGAGCAAGCCTTTTTTTTAGGGTGTGGTGCTCATCGTCCATGTTGTCGCCATTTTGGGGCGAAAGGTCCCACCCAGTGTCCACTGTTCTCTTCTTCCTTTTAGTGCGGCCTGCTCAATAGAATCCACTTCCCCAGCTCACGCTAAGTAGCTGGAGCTTTGTTTGTTTTCTGACCCCGGGCGCCTGAGCAGTAGACAGCAGGCTCAGGTGGAGATTAGACACATTTGCAGACTCACACCCACACTCTAAGAAGGATGTCTGCTTTGGTTTTGATGATATTCATCATTAGAAAACTAAATGAAAAGGGAAGATGGAATAAGATATGAGTATGAATATAAAGTAAAGAAAATGCATCACTTTTTTTATGTTGGCATTCTGCGGTCACTCACCACTTTCAAGCTCTGTAATCTGGGATTATGGCACAAATAACTTTCTGCACCAAGAGAGTGATGGGATGAAGACCCAGTCTAATCCCAGCCAACTGGAACAGATAGCTCTCTGAGTGTAAAACCAGAAAGAGACGTGTCATTGATATGAAATGATCACTCAGCCTCGCAGAGCAGCAGGGCAAGACATAACAAATTCTTGATGTGGCACATTTTCAACCTGCTATAACTGAACTACTTTGATACAGGCATAGATAAGGAATCGTCCTGATGGTGATGAGACCTCCTCCCTCTTCGTATTTGTCTCATTGATTTTTACACTGACACTTGATTTGCAGCAGTATGGTTACTGAGTGATGAACTGAAGCGCGCACTTCCTGGGGCAATCTTTGAAAGAATACATTTCTTAGAAAATAAACAACTTTATTTCACACCATAGATACAAGACATTGCAAGAAAATTCTTAAAAAATAAAGGTTTGTGTATGGATGTTGTCGAAACTTGTCAAGGTTATATATAAAAATCACACTTTAAGGTAAAAAGAGTTAAAAAGAGCAATACAAAATCAGAAACTATGCAATTCCTTTCCAAAGCTGGCACACCTACATTAATTGAAGTGTTTAAGAAAATATAGGGATACAATAGCAGTTCCCAAGAAAACCTGTTTGAACAGCAGTGAATAATAATAATCATTGCTGAAACAGAGTAGAAGGTTGTTTTTTTTAAATTATATACCGATGATGTAATGCAACTCCTTAAATCAACATTTGCATTCCATAAAATAACTCCTTCATATCTGATAGAAATCATAACTAGAAAATGAGAATTATTCCCAAAATAATCAAAAATTCTATACATTTGCAGGATGTTCTTGCTGGACAAATAGGTACAAATAGGAGTTGCTAAATGTATTTGCAAAGATATTTACTTTTCAAGAAGAAGTATGGAAGGAAGGAAGGAATGAATGAAGAAATGTTGAATGACTGGAGTCTGATAGCTGCTAACAGATGAAGACAAGCGCTAGAAGTTAGTAAACTATCATGGTGGAATTGAAGCTTGGCCTTTTTTTTTTATTGGTTTATCTGGCAGGGACATTGTACATCAATAAACATTTCTGTAAATGTACCAGAGTTAGCCAAAAGACTATTTTTCATGCGCAGTCCCTGGACAGAAGTAGAAAACAAACAGAAAGATAAAAACATCAGATATAAATAAACGATAAAAGTATAAATAAGAGACTGGTGACAAATACAGTGAGTACACACAGAATATAATACGATGAAAGTACCAACAATGACTTTCAAATATTCAAACGAATAACAGATATTGAGACGATGGCAGAGGCAGAAACTTTGGCAGAAACATTGGCAGAAACACGATGGCAAGAAATTTATGGCTATGAAGATTGAAAACAGCTGGTGGGTTGCAGCCAGCACACCTGATATAACTCCTGTAATTAAGTGAACAGGAGGGGAGGAGGTAAAGGAGGTAAAGGAGGTAGAGTGAATGACAGGTTGGCCTCATGACTGGAAGGAATGAATTCAATCCCCCCTCAACAATGAGTTGGGATCCAGGAGAGGAAAACAATTTTCTTTAACTCACCTCAGCGTATTACAGTTGCATGCAGAGCTGTATGTGTTACATTCATGCGAGTCCATTTGGATTTTTGCAGAAACTATGGATGTTCTCTCTGGGGTGAAGTAGGGAAAAATGGGTGTCATGAGATGCTGTGGCTCCATGGAGATGAACAGAGGATTACTCACGTCGGACCCATGAACATCTTCCTGCACTGGATTAATGAGAATGGAGGTAGACAAAAACACATTTCACTGTAAAGTTACAGTTATAAACTGGCAGCAGCTTTACTTACAAAGTGCTGTTTGTCTTTTAGATTTTCTTACTATCTAGAACTACATCTATGCTGCTGTTCCAGGCAGCAAGGGCATATCTCAGAAAAGTCCCCAATCCCCTGCATTGTATAAACAACCCACCTGATCGAACTTGAGTCCATTCATTTGTTCCAAATTTGAAGCCAAAGCTCCCCCTAGTGTCAGAAATATCAAAATGACCTTTCCCAAAATCAATCCAGTTTTTCCTCGCACTAAGGTTTATTTTACTCTTAGGTATTTTTTGATTTATGTCTGGAAAACAATGCTAGTAAAATATGAACTACTAGAGTAAAGTGCTATATTTCCTAGATAGGTCTTCGGATTATAAAGAACCAATGGTTAGGAAGATATATGTGAAAATTGTTTTTGTTTTTGTGTTTTCATAAAAAACACACCTTAATGAGTAAAATATTAAGTATTAGAGTAAATCATAATATAGACAAAATGGATCTCTCTTCATATGCATCAAATTTGGTCTATGTGGGTTTAGAATTTGAAAATGATCGATGATATCACACGAAGGATCTTCAGGGGTGGAGATAACCATTCCATAGTATCTCCGACTTTAGGGGTATAAAGGTTGGGGAATAAAAGCCTTATATTACAAGTCTATATTTTATTACTGAATTGTAAATTCTAAACAATTAAAAAACACAATACTGGTCACAGTTATTTGCTGAAGATAAATAAATACAGTATACCTTTGCATCTGTTTTATTCCATGCCCAATCATTACTTCTGACTATCCTTTGTATATACTGTGTCTTTGAGTTGAGCTTGTGTCTGAGAATTGTTTGAATTACAACTAACCCATTTTACAAACTCCCCCACAACAACACAGTGGTACTAACAATTTCATTTAATTACTCTTTCATTCATTTTCTTTCAGTGGAGGAACTTGCAACCCCACCTCTGAATGATGCCATACCCCCTGGCGCTACCCGACAGAGCATCTTAGAACTAACCAGGAAATGGGTGAGTACGAGAAAAAAGCTTATAATTCCAATTGCATGGATTTATACACTAAATTAACTCATTACACACATGTGGACATTTCCACTGTCTTCTGTGTCCAGGGTGAGTTTGAGGTGACTGAGCGTGACTTGAACACGAGCCAGCTGCGCTCTGCTCTGAAGGAACAGCGGATCAAAGCGTTTTTCGGTTCTGGTACTGCCTGCTTGATCCGCCCCATCAATAAGATTGTTTACCAGGAAGAGGTAAGGGAGCAGCAGAGAAACACATACTGTTTCTCTCTCTTCACTATCCTGAAGCAAAGTCATTCCCATTAAATCATCTGATAATTTACCTATAAAAGTGTAAATTCATCTAATAATCAGATAATGTCATGTATGACTTTGATTAAACAAACAAGGAGTGCACCGCACGGATTTATACGTTCTATTGAAGAAAACGTGGAAGAAAATATAGAAGAGCATCCAATAAAATAAAAGGTGAGAGCACTAAAGGGCCTAATAAACAGTGCTGGGGAAAAAGAACTGGACCAGCTCTTTATTTCTTCTACTTTTGTGTGTAAGTTATCATACCTTCAAAGTTTGACTCATGACGAATCCTAGGTAAACACAAAATACAAGGTTTGAATAACAATTTTATTTAATAACGTGCAAAGGTTATGCAAAACATCATCAGTGTGTAAAAGTATTTTCTCCCCTTAACTTAGAAGCTAGTTGGAAATCCTTCAGCAACAACAACCCAATGTATCAAATGCCTGGAGATCAGATTCTGACAACTTCTGACAACTTTAATGTCGCCTCACTGGAGGGTTTGTGAGCATCAGCTGCTCTTTTCAGGTCCCACCACAGAATCGTAATGGAGTATAGGTCCAGATTTTGACACTTGTAGTTGAATTCCTTTTGAGCCTTTCAGAAGTGGACTTCCTCACCAGTTTTGGATCTTTTTATTTTGTTGCATTGCCCAACGTTGTTTGAGTTTCATCACTCAGAATGCTTTTAACATCCTAGCCATCCGGGTGTGTTGTGGCGATATTCAGATTGGCTTCAATGTTCTTCTGGGTAATCAATGGCTTTCCTTTCACCACACTCTCAAATACAGAAATTATTTCCCAGGCCGTGAACCCTGACCTTCATGATGGTGAGAGAGGCATACACATGTTTTCTTTGGCGCTATGTTGACTTCCTGAATTAACCTTCGCCTTGTTCGCCTTGAGTATCTGGCAAAGTCGGTCACTTCCGGGAAGGTTCAAGTTTGTTCCAAGTCTTCTCCCTGTGTGGATAATTTTTTTTCTTCCACAGTTTTTCTTGAATTTCTTTTGATTTTGGTATAGACTTCTCCTGGTGAGACCTATGCGGATCAGGTCTGTGTTGGTCTCGTCCAGCTGCAATCAATTATTAACGCAGTATGGGGTAAATACTTCTTCACACCGGGCCAGGAGGAATTAGATAATTAATCTAATTATATCCCCAAAAAGTTGGGGCTGTCATGGAATTGTCTGCCCCCATCTGCCGCAGAGCCTTTGTGTTAACGCAATGAATTAATAAATGTTTCATAGATAATTTTCCTATTTTATATCCACATAGACTTTAGTGCGGGGAAGAACTGGATTGATTTTTTTGAGAGGTAAGTTGTATATTTCCAACACGAGGGGGAGCTGTATTACCACAGTTTTTCGGGCAATCATTACTCAACCATTAGAGCGATTAAGTCAAAATCTAGGGCATATGAATCGAATCGAGAGATCAATTTTGTGATATCATAGGGGGGAGTTCAACGCAGGGGATTGGGGAATTCTTCCAGGATATACCCTTGTTGTCAGTACCTTTTGTTTTAGGTATTTTATATTGTTTTGTGTGATGAACATCCAATACTGTTTAGTCTGAGAAACATACAAAATCAAGAAAAATCAGGGGAGTGTCCAAAATGATCTACAGCACTGAATGTAGACCGATACAAATAAGTACAAATGTAGATTCAATTGAAATATGTTCTATGAACGGCAAAACAAAACAAAATGACTCCTTCCCTATATTAATTTATCTCTTTAATAACATTACGGGACTGTTATCTGAGTGGTTATAATGCAACTCAGTGAGATAGAAGCACCAAGTTGTTAATTTATGAACAAATCCCCACCGGGCCTCATTCATTGTACTCCACTGCCTTTATTATCTCGCCTGTAACTACATAAGAAGTTAAATATCTTATTAGGTAATGAGTAATGACTTGCTAATATCGCACATGGCCACCTCTTCAGACTGTGTAGAATTGCAGGTTTAAGCAGATTCATAATGTTCTTTGCTGAAGGCCTGATTCGTGTTAATGAGGCTGTTATCGCTGACTTTCTTTAATTGTGCTGTGGAATGAGGCTATTATTAGCAGGGCATTACATTAATCTGATCCTTATTTCCACACTTACATTGGTAGAGGCCCTTGTATGATTAAAATCACGAATCATTTATGGCATGAAAATGGTATAAAAATGAAAATATGCCATGAATATGTTACTAATGAGTTACGCCTTTTTTTCTTAACATACATGAGGTTACTTTAAATTTAATAATCAACAAAGCAGTGTAGTCTCTTCAGTCAAGGGGTCAAAGTACAGCACAAAACAACTTTTGTGACATAAAATGCTTTCCATTTTCCTGTTTGTCTCTTGCACCAGAGCTTTGGGGTCATGACATTAATAACTAGTATTATGATGTTTTGTGTCTCAGAATCAGCCTGTAATACTTAAAATGTAGTTTTTTCACCACCTTTTTCTGCAAGATTGTGCCATATTACTTCCTCTTTGTTTGGATTCGATTGTAATATGTGCTTTTTCGCATGTTTTTCTTTCTTTTTCTTTTTTCAATCATATCTCCTTAACCAACTCTGTGGGGATTTTTAGAGTTTCTATCTATTTACCAGGGACACTGTTCTACATTGAAGTCAATTACGTCTTATTCAAGCATTTTAAGATTAAATTTATCTTTAAATTAGCTGGAAATGCAGTTTTTGATGAATATATTGTCGAGATACCTAGATGCCTAAAACAAGTCCTTTTATCTCAGTGAAACGTTATATACTGTACATACAGCTCCTGATTCTAAATATTTGTATGAACCAAACAAACGGTTGCCTGTGTTTCCGGTAATATTCCTGGTTGGTGCGGAAATAAAGATGCCCTTGTTAAGTTGTATTAATGACAACCTAATTATGAATCATCAACTTTGACTGGTATTTGCATTGGATGCCCTGCAATTTGAGCAGATGAGCCCTGAACTCTTCTTACTTCTTTGTCTCTTTACTTTCTGTTCTGCCTCTGTGTGTTTCGTGGTTTTGTGTCTCTGGTCAATCTGTATAAAGACGATTAGCATATCTGCCCTCTCCATCATCCAGGCCTTATGTACATGCATGATCTGACTCATGAATGTGTTGATCACATCTTTATAACGGATAACATCTCCTTTAGTCTGGCGTGCCTCAGACGGAGCCAGACGCCGGGGCCTAATGACAGAGTTTGGAGAGTTGGAGATAGGGGCAAGAGAAACTACTGAATTCTCTCATTAAGTTTGCTGTAATTGCACAAATCCAATTATTGCCTCAGCCTTTTGTGATCTTCAAAGCCAAGATGCTGCAAATGAAGCCTCGAACAAGTAGGAGGCAGATTTGGTGTTGGTGCGTGGGGAGGGCAGCGAAGCTTAATGAACAATAAAATCGACAAAACGCTGGAAAACACTGCGCGGCGCTGTTAAATCTGTTGACATTTCATTTGGAGGGAAGCACTGCAGTGTTATCCCCCCACCACACACACTCCTCCTCCTCCTCCCCTCACTCTTGAAGACAACATTGTGCAACAAACAAACGAGTGGTCTGAGGCTGCAGATGAAAGATGGGTTTACTAAGTCGCCCTGCTGTTCCTCTTTCAAGTTAATTAGAAATCACATTCTTTTGTTTCCCCTTCGCAGGCGTTTATTTACTTTCTCACTTCGACCATTAGGACAAATTTGCAACATGAGACACAAATAATTGGATTTGTCTCTGCGGCTGTCACGGATTGGGGAACATTTTGTTTTGATTTTTATTATGGTTCCTTTTTCAATGTTTTGTTTCGTCGGTGCCTGAGTTTGCAGATTTGCTCACGGATATTTGATTTCATGTTTTGATTTGTGTTCTGCTCGTAATGAAGCATCAAACGGACGATGGATTTTCAGCGCTTTAGAGATGTGAGATCTTTTTAAGCTCTCCGTGGCCCTGGAGGTCTGGATAGTCTCATGTAGCCTTCTCATGACCTTTGTTCTTTTGCAGTATGGACGCACACCCGGCGACTGCACGTTCCTGCTGTGACACATGTGGCAAAGATGAGGATGCCTGCAGCACACACATGCACATTGACACTGATCATTTTGTGCACAAGGAAGATATCGCACGCAACAAATTCACAGAGTGTGTGTAATATAAAATCTGTTTGAAAAAACATACTTTCTACAGCAATAATGTAATTTTACTTGATCTTTTTTTGATTACAAACTCACAATTGTCCAACATTAGTAACAAAGTAGGCTAACGTCTCATGCAATGCAGCACAATAGGTTACAGTCAGGCAGCCACTGCGGCTTCTTCTGCTGCTCCTCATAAGAGATGTTAAAACCGTACGCATGAGTTACAGGGAATTTCACATCACTTGTGTAAGAGTTGAGAGACTTTACTTTTTACTTTCAGAGTCTCTGATAGTAAATAATAGTCACTCCTTAGTCATTAAATACATGCTGTAACATTGCTGAAAAATCAAAAACATTCATTATAGCATTCATAATGATCGATGTGAATGTCATTGAGTGCATGTATGCCTCTAAGACTTAGTTTTATATTGAAAATCCTAACAAAAAAATGATGTTGGTAAAAAAAAAAAAGAAGTCAGCAGGATATGTGGTCCACTTACAGAGGCTGAGTCACCTCCAAGCAGTGGCTGCAGGTTCAATTCCACCTGCGGCCATGTGCTGCATATCATCTCCAGTCTCTCTTTCCCCATTTCCTGTCACTCCCTCAGTCTGTACTTTTCTAAAATGCTTATGTGCCCCAAAACAACATATTTCAAATTTCCATAATGGCTTTAAAATGCAGAAAATCTATAAAACTGGCAGGCATTCTGAGGTTAGAGGCGTATGTGTAATGGAAATTCATAACTAGTTACTTTTCCACTTTTTTAGTAAGTTAGAAGACAGTCTTGACGAGATCCAGAAAGAAATATTTAATTAAATTAAATCATACTTTATCCATAACCCTAAAAGAAACAGAAATGATTTACATTTTTACATGTATTTAAAAAAAACCCTCAATAGCAGGGTGAAATGTTAACAAAGGTTAAACTGCAATTCATCCTAAGAATTACTCAGTTAACCATTTCAACATTTACCAATCTATCTATACTTCAGATTGTCAGTAAATAATCATTTTTGCCTAATTAAAGGAGCATTCCACTGCAGGAACATTCCCACTGAACCAAAATAGTACCTTCTGAGGAACCTCGGAAGTTTCTTTTTGGATTAAATATATTTTCAGGTAAATTCTCCATTCCAAGTACAGTTCTTTCAGAAACTTTAGTAGTAAGCCAATTTCTGCAGAGATGCTTCCACATTCCTTAATGATGCTGAAGAGTGTTTTTCCTAGCACACACGCAAACACAAGCACACTCACAGAGAACCTGGAACAGAACCAGAGCCATCAGCATAATGGAGTCATAACAGAAAGCTATCAAACTGGAGAGCCCTTGGCTGTTTGGCTCTGCACACAGGCACTGTAAACACACACACACACACACACACACACACACTCAAAATAAATATGGATACATTGTACTTAAGAATTAAATTTTAAGTTGTGTCCACAAATAAATTCATCCCTCATTTAAAAAGGGTCTTTTCTGTATGTATGTGTATGTGTGTGTGAGTGTGTGTCAGTTAATGTTTGCAAGGGTAAGCCCAACAGCATACTGGATGATTTTTGGATCTTTATGAAGACAGCTAGTTTTTGTAGTAATGCTGTCTTTTGTGCAGGCATGCAGCTGCTGTAGACAAACACACACACACACATGTGCATTCACACACACTCATACTTCAAAATGTCAAACATCATCTAGCCAACTTCAAGTTGAATTCCCACAGCACAAATGTAAGTATTGTGTTCTAGATTCCCTGGCTGTTCAACACTCAAAGCAGTTTGTTGAATAATAATTCACCATGAATTAGTCTCTTCGTCTCTTACCTCCATCTCTCCCACTTGGATCATTACGTTTACATCTAATCTAATTTAAAGGATATCCAGACAGGTGAGAAGAGTTCAGGGCCATGTTTGTGTTAGCCCTACTGAAGGCATCTAGCAACACTAAGCATCAGCCTACACTGTCATCCCAAACACTAAAGGTACATCCCCGAAAGACCCCAATCTCCTATGTCTTACAGGCAATCCATCTGAATGAACTCCTCAAATTACATGTGAAGTTATGTCCAATGTCCAAATGTTGTCTTGAAAAAAGGAGTAAAGTAAAGTGTGAGTAAAATAACATACGTACAATATAGATAGCCTCATCTTGATTCATATTCACCAAATTTGAACAAAACTGGACCAATTTTTTGGAACTTATGTCCAAAAACATTGTTTTCATTTAAAAAAAAAGCTCCTTTAGTGAATAAAATATGAATTATCCTAGTAAAATATGACATAAACAAGATAGATTTCCTCGTGTCGATACATATGTACCATTATAAATTAAATGTATTATTATTATTATTATACCTGGACTAAATCGGTTAAGATGTTCTGTCTGGAAAACATTTTTTTTTTCGTAAAAAAAACAAAAACCCTCCAACATCAGGTTATTCCTGACTACATGAACGGGTTTAGCAGGTTTATTCAAAATCTGTCAAGTGTTGAGAAGAAGTATCCAAAAAGCTCTGTGTTCAATGTTCAAAAAAGTAGAAAGAATTCTTTACTCTGCCCCTGAACAGCGACCCTTTCTACCAGGTTTCATCAAGATCCATCAGGTAATTCTCATGTTTAATGCATAGACATGGTGGATAAAAGCCATACCTTCCAGTCTCTGCCCATTGATACGGACCCACTCTGTTCAGTGTGATATTCCCAAACGTGCTACCAAGTTTCGTGTTACCAAGAGCAGCTTAGTTAGTAAATCAAAAAGTTCGATGTCTCACAGCAGAACCACCAGGGGGATGGCAGCTCATCACAAATCCAAAATATACAATATTGTTTTGAGTAATGAAGGCTGTCAATCAAACACATTTAGCATCATGCAACCAAATAGGAAAAAAAACATTGCTAACTTGAATAAGGTTCTAGATTCCTTTGCCATACTGGAATAATAAAACAAAGGTCCAGTCAGCTTAACACATTTCACATTATTCAGACTGAACATTTATTGGTTGGTGGATGGCCAATAATTATGCAAAAAAAACCAATAACACAAAGTGGACAACACTCAGGGTAACTTTTAGACAAATACCTGCCCTGAGAGGGAACAGCTGAAAAATCAAGAATCACTCACCGTTTCCAAAAGCAACTTAAAACACAGACTGAAAGGTAAAGTCGTGTGTTGTCAGGGGGAAAACAATTTTTTTGAGATACAGGGAAAAAATGAAGCAGTAACAAAAGTCACATTCAGTTAAGTTTCAAGCAAATAAAGTGGGAAAAAGAAAAAAAGGTTTTCCTCCCTTTTGCTTTTGCGGCCAAGGAGGTATGTGTAGCTTGATATATGTATTTGATTTTTGTTATGCATTTAATTTGAATTACTTATAAATCTGCTGTGTTGCACATCATATCTTAGTTTAGTAATGCAATATATAGTCAATGAAGGTATAGTTGGTACTTCTCACTGTCTCGGACCAATGATGTTGTTAAGACGTAGGTAACATAATAATGAAACAACGTCTTACTGCTACTAAGAGTAGCATCATACTGTAACACTGTCAGTGTGTATGACAGGCATTGAGGATGTGCAGCATACATCTCATGGCTGTTTTGTTTCATCCCCTGGTACATAAACATCCAAATATATACACCTTTATTTTGAATGGCCTAATAGATCTGAACACATTGCCAAATGATCTCTCTTTCCATTCCCATCTTTACATATATTTTTTCTCCAAAACCCCTCAACCTCTCTCTCTCTCTCTCTCTCTCTCTCTCTCTATACCCCCCACCCGGACAGGAGCCAGGGACCCAGCAAGCCTTTCCTATTCAGCAGAGAGACGGCGATGATGTTTTAATTGTCACTTCTTGTTAAGGCAGCTGTGACATTCACGTGGGGACAGAGGGGAGGAGGTCGGCGTAATCAGAGGAAATGGAGTGATAGAGAGAGAGAGGCAAAAAGAGTGAGAGGGAGAGAGATGGCACCCATTCAGCTACTAAGAGTGGTATTTGGCTCTTAGCAGTGTGCCTCCTTCTCTCTCTTTCCTCTGTCTCACCCCGCCGGGGCATGATCTGATTTGACAAGCGCAACGCTGTCATCTTGGGTTTGTCCAATTTGAAATTCTAATTAATGAACGTGGAGCCACTTTGAGTTTTTGTCATTGTTGCTTTTGTATGCTTCCTCGTTTTCTCCTTTCGTTTAAGTCCAGTTTGTCTTGTATTTGTCTTTTTTTTACCCTTCCTTCCTCTTTCCCTCAATCCTCCAGTCAGATTGAGGCGGTGGGACTGCAGAGGCCGTCGGTCACCCTGGGTGGGATCGTGGTCTCACACCACAGCAGATGATATCAGTGGCTTCGGTTCACTCATTTAGAATCAATGTGTGAGTGTGGTACATTTATACATGTGTGAAGAGCTACTTGATTTGTTTCTGTTTGTCTCTGAATCCGAATGGAGGAGCAGAGGCTGCTGGTCCCTGAGGCCAAAGGGCGGAGGAGTGGTCAGTGTCCCTTTCCAGAACTTCACACATTTCCTCAACACACAATGGTCGAATACACTGATTTTCTATATAACAAGGGGAAATACATTGCAGAATAGAAAAAAAAAGTTCAACTCAGATTCATTGAAACAATAATCATTCCATTCCTTCTGCTTATCAGGGGTCAAGTTGTGGTGGGCTAAAAAGAGGATTCCAGACATCTCTCTCCCAAGCAATGCTCTCCTGCTCTTCCTTGGCCAGAGGAGACATATAATCCCTCCAGCTTTGGACTCACCTATGGAAAACCTCCAAAGGGAGGCATCCTAATCGAATGCTTGAGCCCAACTGGTTCCTTTGGACACAAACGGGCAGCGGCTCCACTATGAGCCCCCACCGGATGTAAGAGCTTGGCACCTTATCTCTAAGGCTGAGCCCAGCCACCCTTTCAAGGAAGTTCATTCTAACTGCTTGTATCTTTCATCTCATTCTTTCGGTCACCACCCAGAGGTCATGACACGATGATGGTTGGAACGTGGATCGACTGGTAAATTGAGAGCTTTGTGTCTTACCCTGAGATAGACGGGCGGCTCGGTGTGTCACCAGCAGAAATGTGGGTGTTATATCAGTCCATTGTGGTAAAGAGGCAGTAATCTTGATCCCTGATGATCCACCGTGATGAGAAAGGTGACTAAGTAAGGCATTCTCAAGCACCCAAAACAAAAATAAACACATGCAGTGCAAATTTAGAAAAGAGAAAACATGCTGACCCAAGTTGCAATATGTTAGGAGCTACTGCACGTTTATCAAAATCAGCCATTGGCTTGTAATTTCTGACTGGCAAACCTGATTAACACTATCTGAAGGTTGAAGTATTGGAAGGCTCTGTGTTCTTAATGAAGTACTGGAAAAAACAACTGTGCAGTACAAGAAGGCATTGGTTTTACTTCAGCATGCAGCATTATTGTAAAGGCTCATTCACTTATTTGCAGATATGTCTGTTTCAAATGCCGTATTCGTCAGCGGCCACTTACTTCCTTGGATCCTTTATGTCGACGTAGAGGATGCCGCCAGAACATGGCGGTTTCAGAATGTAGACGACATCCATAGATGGTGATGGTAAAGGAGGATGAGATTAATGAACACGCAACAGCTTTGGTCTGAGACGTCATTAAATTCCCTGCAACATGTAGACGGAGAGGTTTAATTACTCTTTTGCTTTTCTGTTTTTCTATCTTCGTCATGTTTGTAGACATTTTACAAATTATGGTTATGCGGTGCTCTGAATCATTTCAGGTGTTTTTACTGCATTTTGCACCTGGTAATTATGTGAAAATCTGCAGAAATACACTCAAAAATGAATGCAAAGTACGGAAGAAGGGGCTGCATCCATATCCTCTCACATCATTATTGTTGAAGCATGAATCCACCTTTATTCCTGCCGTTCATCCATTTCCCATCCATCCAAACCACTTCCTTAAGATTTATGCATGCCACACTCAAAACACATTTAGGTAAACCCATAAAGGTCACATCCAGAACACCATTATTCAAATACCCATCACATCATTTACAGACTCCGGTATAATGTACAGAGGTATCGACATTATTGTAGTTCATTTATTCAGGTTTTTCCCTTTTGTTTCAACAGAAAGCTTCCATACAAGCACAAACCTCCACCCATACAAGCACAAACCTCCACCCATACAAGCACAAACCTCCATCCATACAAGCACAAACCTCCACCCATTAAAGCACAAACCTCCATCCATACAAACACAAACCTCCACCCATACAAGCACAAACCTCCATCCATACAAGCACAAACCTCCACCCATACAATCACAAACCTCCACCCATACAAGCACAAACCTCCATCCATACAAGCACAAACCTCCACCCATACAAGCACAAACCTCCATCCATACAAGCACAAACCTCCACCCATACAAGCACAAACCTCCACCCATACAAGCACAAACCTCCACCCATACAAGCACAAACCTCCACCCATAAAAGCACAAACCTCCACCCATAAAAGCACAAACCTCCACCCATACAAGCACAAACCTCCACCCATTAAAGCACAAACCTCCATCCATACAAGCACAAACCTCCTCCCATACAAGCACAAACCTCCATCCATACAAGCACAAACCTCCATCCATGCAAGCACAAACCTCCACCCATACAAGCACAAACCTCCACCCATACAAGCAGAAACCTCCATCCATACAAGTACAGACCTCCACCCATACAAGCACAACCCTCCACCCATTAAAGCACAAACCTCCACCCATACAAGCACAAACCTCCAGCCATTAAAGCACAAACCTCCATCTATACAAGCACAAACCTCCACCCATACAAGCACAAACCTCCATCCATACTAGCACAAACCTCCAGCCATTAAAGCACAAACCTCCATCCATACAAGCACAAACCTCCACCCATACAAGCACAAACCTCCATCCATACAAGCACAAACCTCCATCCTTCCATTTCCTGCAATATCTTATCCTGTGCAGGAGGACTGAAGGCTGGAGTCCATCCCAGCTGACACTGGTACACCACAGACAAACCAACACTTCTTCACACAACAAACATATAGAAAGAGATAAAACAGATATTAACCGTTACATCAACTCAGAGTCACCTGATCCCTTATGTTGGATGTTTTTTTGGACTGTGAGAGGAAACTGGGGTACAAAGAGAGAACCAGTGCCAACACAGGGAGAACATGCAAATGTTTCCAACTGTACAGACGTTCTTTCTCCGTCTTTGGCACCTAGGGATTAGTATTTACAGCATGTCTGTCTTCACCAGCGGGTGGTGCTAGCAGCCTATAAACCAAACACCTCAGCTCCTCTTCAGAGAGCGGCGCAGGGAGTGCGAGGAGAGAGGTTCTGGAGGCCCGCCAATCATGCTGTAAAAACCACCACAGAACTAATCTATTTCCATACCCATCCTAATCCACCGACACAACGATGGCATCATTTAATCAGAAAAATCACCAGCGCCGCTATCGCCAGCACCCTCCTCTTCCTCGCTCCCTCCCTCCCCCCCGCCGCTGCATTAATAATAAAATAAAAAGTCTTTTAAATTTTTTTTTTTTTGTAAATAAGAGCTGATGATTAAGAGCAGATTAGCGCGCGCCTCAGACGGACGGACATTCGGTGATGGGTTTTGTTAACACGGTAGTAAGACTGGGTGTCAGTTGTGTGTGTTTGACACTACATCAACGTTATCCTCCCGCCGCTCGTGTTATTACTCTTGGCTTAGAGTTTTAGGAGACTTTTTAACAGCGCCGTTGCTTAAGAGCTTAGAGTAAACGGATGGATGGATGGATGGACGGATGGAGATCAGGCGTGCGCGCACACGAGCACGGAGAGATCAGTGTCACTCACACGGCTTCAGCGCCAAAGCCTGATCTGCTTTGTAGCGAAACGCTGTTTTATTTCTCATCCGTGTTGTAATAGAGACGCTCCGCTGTCACACGCGGGACTTGAAGTCTCATTTGGTTCCGAAGAAGAAGAGGACGAATCTGCCATTTCGCTGCTGTATGATTTTATTATAGACGTTTATGATTTCTTTTCGGGGTTTGGAGATCGACTGCAGTAACTGTTATTTCATCAGGATCATACACTCAAACCCAGACATCCACCTTTTTTTTAACCAAAAAGTGAAAAGGGGTTGTTGGCTTTTTGTTCAGTGGTTCTGCATTTCATTTTAACAGTTCACCCCGTCCAACATTTAGAAGCTGTGTGGACTAAGTTAGGTAAAAAAAAATTAGGTATGTCTAGTTGAAATGATTTCAAAATGTTGTTTCTCACTTGTGAAAACCGACCGACCATTAACATAATTCAGGTTTCCATTTAAACTCTGCACACTGCGTTTCTGTGTGAGAGTGTTTCAACTTTCTCTTCAAGCTTCCAAAAGACGTATTGGATGGTTGTGTACCTTTCAAAATAATATCTTATTTCTTTTCAACCATGTATATATATATATATATATATTTTGTTTACACACAAAATAATTCCACATAAAATGAAGACTAGAACCTGCAACCCTTTTCATGTCAGCGGTAGACTTTTCTCATGATCATTGAAGCAACATCTCAGTTATTGATTTATTTCACATTGACAATGCAAAGCTTAGAAAAACAGAAAAACAAAATCTCTGCATGCTTTGTGATTTTCTGATCTCTCTGTGGGAAAGTATGCTCTTAAGTCCCAGGTGGGCACATCTTGTCCCGCTGGACATTGACTTTAATATTATTCAGTGGTGCATAGTGTGTTCATGTGTGTGTGCAGCAAAAGGAGACGTCGTTCCTGACGGTGAGTAATGTTCTCCAGGCCTCGCGGCTGGCACTGCTCTGTCTACCCGCAGGTGGGGGAGTGAGTCACACAGACATTTGCACGCACACGCTCTCATTCATACACACACACGCGGCGCAACTCATTTCATACTGACCACCTCAGTGTGCCAGCCCGGCGACCATGGCAGCCAACTGGCCAATGAACAACTGTCTGTCTGTCTTTCGGTCCGCAACAGCAAATACCACCACAGAGCACCCAAACACAGACACACACACACACACACACACACACACGCACAGCCATTCTCTCTCATTACTCACACATGTCTGACACATCCCTGTCAAATGCCAGCTCACATTAAGGTGGGGGAGAAGGCACCTTTCTTTCTGTCTTTCTGCTCTGTTCATTCACTGTCCCCTTCTGTCTCTGCGCCGCTCCAAAAAAAAAAAAAAAAATCAGATTCAAGCGTTGTTGCTATATGGATTATTAACATAAACAACCGTAAATCCAGGCATTACTGCAACTGCCAAGAGACAAGCATTAGGAGAAACACATGCTGTATTAATACACGTCACATCATGTCATCCGCAAACACAAATAATGCACGTACATGGATACTTGCAGGGGTTTGGGTTTATTGATAAGTTATTCATTTTAGAATTCCAAAGAAGTATTTAGCATAGTTACAATTCTCCCGTCTTTCTGTTTTTATGTGTTACTATATTATTTTTTTGTTTTCTTCCCTTTTCTTTTTAAATAAAATGTGGCATTTTATTTAGTGCTCTAACGCAGTGGCCCTCAAACTTCTTTCAAAATTGAATCAGTGTCGGATTTACTAAAGACAATCTTGATTGCGACTTACACTTACTTACATCACTGAACATATGAAAATGTTTTGCCATCATGCAGTTAGAATTAAATACCATAGTAGTTGCAATTTAATTGTAACTGTTGACTTTGTTTTAAATAATTTTGTTTCTTTTTCTGTTTGTAGTAAACTGCAGTTAACAATTGCATTTAAAATTGGAATGCAGAATATATAACTTGGTTTATTGGATTTACATTTGCATTATTTTAATTTAACCAGCACAATACGCAATGGTATATTTTATAACAACATTGTAATAAATTGCTTGATACCCCCTGCAGTACCACAGTCTACTACTAGGGGTGCTGTCACCTCCATTTGAGAAATATTGCTCTCTATTGGATCTCATAAAGTGAATAAAAATAATGAAGTTCATTATTATATATCTCATCAAATATCCTGTTTCCTTATTTAGTTATTGAATGCGCCGAGTCTTCTTATTTATTTGGTCACTCATCTATCGTCTCTTTTCAGACTTCCTGTGTTTTCTCGCCGTTTTGATTGTCTGCCCTAACCTGATCGGTGTCTCATTTTGTTCCTTTACAAGCAATGTAGTTGGTGTTTTCCCTTCCCTCTGTACCTGTTTGATGTACCTCTGTGTTTGCTCATTAATTTCACTCTGGCTTCCTTTTGGACCTTACCTCTAAATTCTCCTCTGGATGCTTTGCCTGATATATGATCACATGTCTACCAAACTTATTTTTACAAGTAATATCCATGAGGTCAAGCCCAGTCTTTTCCATCTGTCCTGTATGGCTGAGGTCTTAACAAATTAAGATTGATACCATGATATTTGAACGCATGTATTGTCCCATAATAATTTCCTCTTGAACCGTGTAGGCATCACAGATCAATGTATTAAATGTCCATATTGTATTTCTAAACTGATGGGTCAATCATCAACTTAAGAAATCAACTGCCTGCTTCATGCGTGAGACGCCCTTTCCATCATTTGCTAATCAGATATCATAATTTGCTCCAGCAGATTATTGAAATATGTCTGCCGGTATTTGTATCACTCCATCAGGGTTGAGTAAATGACTATGTGACAGGCATGGAGAACCCATCAGACGCACGCGCGCGCGTTGTAGTGTGGCTGTATGTGCGTGATTAAATGTGTTTTAATGATGTTGAGTGGATTTCGGCGATGTATAGTTGCCTCAGAGCGTGGATAAAACAGTTAAACACAGTAATTGCCATTTACTCTCAGCTGTGCTTGTGTTCCCATGGGAGAGACTGGTTCTCAATGGGCACAGCACACACACACACACACACACACACACACCCACACATGTACACACACCAACACATACACTCAAATATACATACATATCTTTTTAAAGAGGTTTTCTTAATCAACAGCACAATTTGTATCTTGCTCTTGGAACTCATGCACAGCTGCCACATCACTCGGCCCATAGGTGAGGTCTTAAAACCTTCATCAATATTACACTTTCGCCCTGGGGTGGTTGAACGTTTCTGGGTCATTTTGCTCCTCGCTCTTTACTCCTTTCTCACAAAATAAAGATGGAGGTTCGTTCTTATTTGCTTTCCAAATCTTGCTTTTTTTCTGTAAAGCTTGTTTATTAGATTTTTTTTCTGCTTCTCAAATGTAGCTGTGTCTTGGAAATATTGCTTCTGAGTGTGTGTTGTTGTGTGTTCGTGTGAGAGTTTGAGAGAGAGAGGGGGAGAGAGAGAGATGTGTTTCCTGATGTATAAATTAAGAGCACATAACTTCTCCTCCTGGTCACTGAAACAACAGAGCAGTCACCCGCCTGCCAAGTATGAATGTGGGGGTGCATAGAGGGACATAAATGACCCATTGTGACGGTTTGCTTTGAGTGTGAGTGTGTGTGGGTGTGTGCGTGCATGTGTGTGTTTTCTTTAGCCCATGCCAGTAAATGTGGAAGTTGTGTTCTTTTATATTTGACAGTACAAATGTTTATATTCAGAGTATGTGTTGCTGTACATGCTTGAACTTATATCTTTATTGGAATTATGTGTGTGTCTGTGTGTGCTCGTGGTTGTGTATGTGTGGTAGTCTTTAACTGGTTTCCCAATGTGTGTGATTAGGTGATCACTGCTTTATATTCCCCACAGAGACATAAAGAGTCTATTTCCCCTGAAAAAAACGACAGCACACAAAGGGTCCTTTGACGGCTGTGCATGTGTGTGTGTGTGTGTGTTTTTCAGAGTGTGTGTTTTAAGGTAGAGGGGTCTTGATGGTTCCTGTCTCAGGACCTCTGAACTCCTTGACTTGACAATACCTTTTATG
Organism: Lophius americanus; assembly: GCA_037951165.1. Taxonomy (NCBI): domain Eukaryota; kingdom Metazoa; phylum Chordata; class Actinopteri; order Lophiiformes; family Lophiidae; genus Lophius; species Lophius americanus. The sequence continues at coordinate 1,129,122 of JBBDHG010000098.1, read as the reverse complement.
TATATGTAAAGAAATCATCAACAGCTCTAGTATGGGCGCTGAAAAGTTAAAGGCAGAATAATCACACTGAGTTATTTTAAATACTTATAATATTGTGAATTAGTATTTTTAGATTTAGACAAGGCCACTCTAAAACAAAATTTGTTCCTTTTGAGCCTTTCAGAGGTGGACATATTTTTCTGCTTGGGGTCATTGATTTGATGCATGGCCCAGTTACACTCAGCTTCAACTCTAAGACAGATGACCCGACAATCTCCTTCAAACTTGAATTGAAAGGAGCACGGAGAACGTTTCACTTGTTATGGCGAGTTTTCCTGGTCATGTAGAATCAGAGACCCCTCTCTGCCGCTGCGGCCAAATTCATAGGAGACTTAATGTTCTGGGTGAGTGGAAGGCACAGGCTTTTGCTTCTCCACTCTCCAGTGGAAGCCCTTTTTGCCCAGCGGAACCTTGAAAACTGATCATTGACATGAGAGAGGCCTGCCAGTCCTTGGATGTTTTCTGTGGATCCCTTACGACTTCCTGAAGGATTCTTTGCCGTGCTCTTGGAGGAATTTTGGAAGGTCAGCCACATCTGGGAAGGTTCACTATTGTTCCAAGTCTTCTCAATTTGTAGTTTATGTGTCTCACTGTGGATATATTAGAGCTATAGAAATAGCATTGTGGCCGTTTCCAGACTAATTTACTATTTCAACCACCTTCCTGCTTCTGGATGGTCTATTTCAGTGACGGAGTGACTGAACAAGGCTGGTAGTGATCAAAATCTGGGTGAAATGAGTCCAGCTGCAACCAATTATTAATACAATTTAGTCATCTCTTGAATTTAGTTTGTAAGAGGCAAGTACTTTTTTTTTGTAAAAATTCCCAGATGGTATTAGAAGATCTTTGTGGCCGGAGAGTCAGGAGATGGTTGTCATCAAGACTATAGAGCTTCTGACACTCTCACCAGGTGTCAGAAATGTGGCTCACCTTAACCCTGATGGCGAAAGGTTCCGTCTTGTCAGTTTATGTTTTAAAAAAAAATATTGTTATCATTTGAAAACATTGATTTCCTGATCCTGTCTTGTCACAGAGTCCTCTTCTTCTTTTAGCTTCTCTGTTCTTATTCAACCTTACCTCCTCCTGTATTTAATCCGCTTTCACCTTCCTCATGTGCCAGTTTGTGATATCTTATCGTCATGACCAGCAATTCCTCATGTCACGTATTAATCCACTAATGTATGTATCCAGTTCAGACCCAGCCTGTTTTTTGTGCTCCAGTCGTAACAGTTGGGAATGTTTCTCATGCTTGATAGAAACTGCTTTCGTCACATTAACCATAAAGCTTTTATAGGGTGATAATGGTATATCAGTCTTGTTGTATTTACAGCTAGTTGTGCAGCCCCCGATTGAGTCTTCTCAGGGTTAACGTGTTCGTCTTTGAAGACTTATTCATTTGAAGCAGTTTCTTCGATGACTCAAATCTGCTGATTCATATGTTTTATTCAACCAAGGAGGTACTCTCTCTGTCAGCATTTTATCCCAGGTGGGCACATCTTGTCCTAGCATCTTATATTTAGCAGGTTTATGCAACAAAATTCTGAAAGTTTTTTTCTGGAGAGTTGAGGTGTGTGTGGTCTAAAGAACAGTTAATGAAAATTTGTTGGTCTTCTGGATATCATGTTTTGACACTGTCATCTATTGCTAACACCAGCATTAATCACAAAATCCCATGAGTCCTGGACTTCTCCATGCCCATATCCATCGCTCAGGAGCTCCTGTCTGAGGTTACTGCACCTCCATCCATCCAACCCCTTTGATAAAGACAGTGTTAAGTAAAAAGTAGCCAGTCAGTCCGACAAACAGAAAGATATATATTTTAGATTTTACCAGGAGATTAACGCTGTAGCACACATGGATAGGCACACAGCTGGATTATTTGGGAAAATTCCAGGGCATTTATTCCAGAGTGGCACCACGGGCCTCTGAACACCAGCAATTCAGTTAATGTCGTCGCATGAAAGCATCAATCTATCAACAAAACCCTACTTTGTAGGTCAAAAGGCTTTCAGCATTGCCGCACAAAGAAAGAAAAAAGGCATAGGCACCACATTTCAACAGTACGTGAGAGAAAGAGGCCTCGACAAAGAGCGAAAAGAGAAAATTGTTATCATTACTGTGCAAAGGCGAAAAAAGTAAAGAATAGAAAGAAATCTCCATGAGAAGGGACAATCAAGATGGTTATTTTCTGCCAGATACTGCGGCTCTGTTGTGTCATCAAAATTTATCGTACCTATAGTTTTACAGAGAGGAGGAATAGAAAGGCTCTGGAGGACCTATTGTTGGGTCGACAGACATCCAACTCTGTGATATTGTTGCAGTTAAGTGGCAATTTTGTTTGGCTGCAAGCAGATTCTTTTCCCACAGAATGATGTCATCCTCTGCTTTTAATGAGTTCAGTTCTAACTGACCTCATTGCAGTCATATACATCCGACTGTAAGCAAGATTGTTGGATACTTTTGTCTGAGGATAATTTTGCATATCAACCACCTACAGATTGAAATCATTTCCAAACATATTTTTCCTGCAAATCCTCAAATCAATAAAATCCAATACCAACATCTGCCGTCAATACCCAGTCATCATGCCTCATTTTTTTCCCCTGTAGATATGACTGCAGTTACAAAATGCTGACATATGTTATTGTGCAAGTCATTGTGGGTAAATTAAAGTGAAGTGGAGGTTGAAGTATAAAAAAAGAACATGAAAAACCTCATTGTTGTGTGACTGCACTTACAATTTACAATATTTTGACATAACGAAAGAAAAACAAAATACCATTTTGCAGAGAAGGGATGGTGAGGAAAATATGTCAGCGACAGAAAAACAATTGAGGTGACATCAGCTAAGTAAACAAAGGCATAATAATTTAGTGACACACGCATGAACCCACACACAAACGCACCTCTCTGCCCCCTCAGACCTACACTATCTGCAGCAGGTCTGCAGGAAGTCCCATGCCGACACTTCCTGCTGGTCCCAGGAACAATGACTATAGTGCCTTTCTGCACCAATCATACGCTGTGACCTCACCTCCACGTCTGAGTTGACAATAAATCCTCCACCTTTAAGTGGAACAACTGATGATAGATTAATAAAGTAACGGCGCCAAAAACATTGTAAAAACAACAACAAGGTCAAAAGTGGGGAGATGTGTAAGAATGGCGCAGAAATGTGAGCTGAATGAATTGTATGGATGGTCGGTTCACACACTCTATTTTATGATGCTTTTTATTCGTAAGTGTTGTTTCCAATGTAGCAGCAAAGGCCTGGCGCCAAACTTTTGGACAGATAAAGCTAAAGACAATGCGCCGACTTTCATGCTTGTGCATTAATGCAGACACTCGGGTCAAGTGTTTCAAACATATCACATATCTAACAGGAAGTTCAGAAGTACCTCCTTCAGCTGCTTCAAATTCTTGCCTTCAACAATGAAAGGTCCTCACTGATGAAAGACTCTACGCCTCTTTACGACTCACAAACAAAAGTCAAACAAAAAGGGCGGAAAGGACTTTCATGATGATGCTCAAACTTGGCTGATGGGTTAAAAGACTGACTGTATTGTAAAGAGATGTAGGAGAGTCTGTCGTGCAGATTTTATAATAACTATGCCTAAATTGTAAGTGTATATCATCGAAAAGCTCTAAATCTCCTGCACGCATAAGTAATTCCCCTGATGAACTGCTCATGTTATTTGTGAATTTATGTCTGAAAAAACAGTGTTTTCATTAAAAAAGCTCCCCCTACTGAGTAAAATATGAAGTATTGGAGTAAAATACGATGAATACAAGATAGATCTGCTCGAGTCGATTCATAAGCACCAAAACTAACTAAACTGAACTAAATCGTAGGCCCAGAAAACTCTTGGCCCGGAAACTTTTGGATATAAAGTTCCCCATAGTGCGGAGATATACAACCAACCTTTCCCAACACTAACACTAACATTTCGATTTTAATACATTGTGTGCCGCATTCCACGTTTGTTTTGACAATTTAGACATTGGCTTGTTCCTGAACTCCTCAACTCAACTTTATTTAAAAGCACATTTGAAAAAATAACAAACGTTAACAAAATTCTGTTCTGTCAATAAATAGCATAACATAAACCCGAAGCTTCTGTTAAAGAGAACGCAATATGACCAACAGGAAAAATGTAAATTCCCATCCTGGGTTAAAAGCCACAGGATAAAAATTAATTTGACTACATTTGATATACTAGCCTATTTTCATATCATGCGACAGTGAACCATCTGATGCCTATTTGGTAGATCTGCCTGATAGATCTGAGCCCTAACTGGCTGAGCCATAACCTTAGCCCTAACCCTCACCCTAACTCTAACCTTAGCCCTGACCCTCACCCTACCCTTAGCCCTGACCCTCATCCTAACCTTAGCCCTGACCCACACCCTACCCTTAGCCCTAACCCTCATCCTAACTCTAACCTTAGCCCTGACCCTCATCCTAACCTTAGCCCTGACCCACACCCTACCCTTAGCCCTTACCGTAACCCTAACCCTGACCTTAGCTATGACCCTAACCCTCACCCTAACCCTGACATTAGCCCTAACCCTCACTCTAACCTTAGCCCGTACCCTCACCCCAGCCCTATGATATGTAAACGGGCTAATTATGTTTCATGGATTTCGAGATAATGATGGTCATCTCCTTCAGCATCTCAACAGCATATTGACAGTGTAGGAGGCCATGTTGAAATATTCCAAATGTCATTGATCTTATAATAGGGATGACAGGTCAAATGTGGGAGCTATCTGTATCTCCAGTATAATTTGACCCAGAGTAGCTAGACCAGCTTTGGTTACACAGGAATGTTTTTAGGAATCTGCGGCATACATGTCAGCAAATGTCAATAATCTCCTTACATCCTGTCACTTCCACCTGGGAAATATCACAAAAATCTGATCTTTTTTTTCCTTTCCTGGCTTAGCCAGGCTTATCCATGCCTTTTTTTTCACGCGAAGAGGTCTGCGATGGATTGTTCCCAATCCTCAGCAGCTGTTTTCAGCTGGTGCAGAATATGACTGCAGGGATTTTGACCTCTCAGGATTGAGCTGCCCTGCACTGCCCTGTCCTAGCTTCGAAATCATTGACGTTTGACTACTGGTTGTCTCTAGGTCAAAGCTGGTGACCAAGGGTGATGGAGGGTTTGTCATCAGTGCCTCCAGAAATGTTTTTTTAGACCTTTAGCAGATGTTCAAAAGAAGGAAATTAAGGATTTTTACGTATATCCATACGTATGGAGGTGGATAAATACAGATGCACCCAAGTAACCAAGTTAACTAATCGATAATAGCATACTTACATAATTTGCACAATGAATGCGTGTGGAGAGATCTTTAATGTTTAACAATTTCTGATGGTTTGTACAAGGTGATATATTATTGTTATAGGCAGGCAAATAATTATCTCTGATGGAATCGTATGAAGGACAGGAGAGACGAAAGTGTAGCTCATTTTCTTGTTCAATGCTGCTACAAACATTAAAAACTTTGCTGATATTTGCATTTTATATGTAGTATTACATAATAGCAGTTATTCGTCCAATCTCAAAACATCACTAGGCCATCGAATTCCCTTCTCCTGCCAAAAAATGTTTTTTAGTCATCACTTAAAACATATTCTTGCAGGAAAGTCTTTTAAAAGTTTTATTTTATTGTATTTTATCCTGGAACTTTACGCTATGATACCCATCGAGATTATCCAGCCATCCAAAACTTCTGCGCTGCAGCACCAAATCTAGAGATGGAAAAGTCTTGATAACGTATTGAGAGAGGTGGGAGAGAGCGAGGACGATGGAGAGAGAGCATTATGTTCCTTAATCAGGTGATGACACGACTCCAGCGGCATTACTAGAATGGGAAATTATGGAACCCAACCCAGCTCCCTTACCTTATGTTTAGCATGATCCTCCAGTGTGATGGGAAATGGTTCCAGTATTCAACCGTGTTTTTTTTTTCTTTCTTTTTGTGTGTGACACAATGCGCGCGTGTGTGTGTGTGTGTGTGTGTGTGTTTCAGCATCCACTCGTCCCCATCTGTACCGAGCAGCTGCCGTTAGGATGCTTCCGGGGATTAAATGCCTCTCTCAGACACAATCTGCCCCCCCCAACACACACACACACACACACATATATACACAGCCCCCCACCTCCACCCACCCACATCTTCACCTTTTCCATTCCACCTCCTTCCAATTCCCTCTCATTAATCCCTTTATATTCCAGTAGGAGCTCCATCATTTGTCTGCACCTTCATACTTTATATGTTTTGTAGACATTTTCTCCCTTTGCAGCACCATGTTTGCTTACATGTCAGAATCAATGAGGTCTCTGGGCCAAGCAGTGTGTTTCTGACTGTAGATCAAGTCTGATTCTCTGGACTCTACTGGTTTGGCTGAATTTCCTATGGATCTAACAGAAAAGAACTCTAAATTCTAATAAATGATTTGTGCAACCCTGACATTAGATAGTATATTTATGTACACTTCAAGACTGGTTTAAGGTGAGGTTGATGTTCATTAAAAAAGCCACTGAATAAATATATTTATCTACTAAATGAAGATTTACTGCTACTTGTTAACGTAAATGTTCACCTTTCCGTGTGTGCCCCAATAGCCAGTACATTTTGCCCTCTTTATTGTCATTTAGCCACTTACTTTGAGAAACACCAAACTTCTGAGACAGTCAGTTGTATAAAAAGATCTAAAACAGTCACACGTGTCCAAGGAGAACTGGTCTCTGCAAGAAAGGCTTAGCTTCTCTTTTGCTGGTGGCGCATTAATGGACAAGAACAATAACAGATTTTCATTATATACATCACACAGTCAAGACACAGGGTTAATTTCACTGGTTGGACTCTAAATTAACGCTTATATGTCTCCTTGTCTGCAGGATGTTTACTTGATAAGGTGATAATATGTCATTGTCATGTAAACAGCTTGTTTTCCTCTACCCAAGCGACCAAAATGAATTGATCCTTCACGCCAACTTCCCATGCTACAGGACTGCGTGTTGCGCTTTATTCTTGCTTTGCACATTCTTTATTATCCAGAGAATATCATCCATTCATCCTTAAATGGGCAGGGAGTTCATTAGCACCCTATCAAATTTGGATGCAGTATAATATCTGCTTTTCAACGAATCCCTTCAAATTCTTTCAAATCCTGTAAGTTGCGTTTCACACAAGATAAAAAACAACAACAACATATGCCACCGGAATTTGCACAAAGATGGTTCTTAACTAGGTTGATAATTCGGGTTCAAACTCTCTATAAATAATTCATTCAACAATTATAAGGCACTTCAACAATAAATTCAGGTATACTATTTGGCAAGATCTTGTAACTCCTGCTATTTGTATCAGCTCTGATAGAATTTAATATGTTTGGGAGGACGTTTTTTATTCAAAGCATAAATGAACATGAAGAATAGAGACACACGGTTTGAAGGAGACAAGTTTGATTTTGAGCACTAATTATGCAACTTCTTGTCTTATTGAAATAAGCCTTATTGTTGCTATCTTATTGTGTGTTTTGTCCATATGAAGCTAATAATTGTTTACTAAAATTGTGATTTTGTTTTGATGTTTTAGAACAAGGTTGCTTTTTGGCAACAGGGCTCATGCATTTTTAAGAAATGCCTAAAATTTAAGCTCTCTTTTCAAGTTATAGATGTCAGTAACTTATTTCAAATATAGCTATACAAAAAAACATATAGTCTGGTGGGAAGAGAAATTAGGGAATTCATCTCCAAAAGTTTTTTGGCCATAACTTCTCAACGATTGTTCGGATTTTGTCCAAAGTTGGTGCATATTATTCAACTTTAGGAGATCTATCTTGTATAAATATCTTACTTTACTCTAATAGTTCATATTTTACTCTCTAAGGGGACCTGAAGAAAACAAAAAAATGTGTTTAGCGTACATAACTCGACATTTAATTTCAAGGCTTCACGGGCATTGCTTATACCAGGATATTGAAGGCTTTATTTTTGCATATAAATTAACTTATGTACTTCAGTCTTAGCTAAATGGCGTTTTAGGGTTTGGCACATTAATCCTTATAGAGATCATATGTTTGAGATATTTGAAAACTGTAACTATGCTACATGTTATACCATCTTTGGAACAGATGAATTGTTATAACTACATAGTTGTAGTTATAACAACTGTCACTGACATCACAAATCAAACTGCAAATTGTGTGCATCCCCCTGGATCCATCAGCAACCACACAAACTGTTTCCTAAACCTCCTCTTATATGCAAGATTAAATAAAATGAAAACAAACACACTGTAAGGGACGACTTGAAAGCTTTGGTATGCAACACAACTATTTTTATGTATGAAAACCGTATGTGCATGTTTGTGAGCAAAACTCTGCCTGACAGATGAAGAACTAAATTGTGTGTGTGGGTGTGTGTGGTGTGTGTTTGGCATGGCTCGAGGGGTTGGTGAGTTTTATCCTACTGTCAGAGAGAATGTGTCAGATTCCGACTCCTTTGTTCCTTGTCGCCGAGTCTTGTCGTTGCGTCTATCCGTATGTGTGTGTGTGTGTGTACTCCCGCCATCCCTGTCAGCTTTAGTTATTAGTCACTGGCTCTGTCGAGAGGAGCCTTTTTTTTTTTCCCAAATAGTTTTGAAGTCATAAATCCATAAGCAGACAGATGTAAGCTGGCGACCAAATACAGATATATATTAGGCATTCCCCTGGATCCAGCAAGCTGCGCTTGATGGGAAATAAATGCAATCATATCCTTTCTCCCAAATCCCTCAGAGCTTTCACATTCTCCCTTCACCACTGCTCATCGACGAAGATACAGATGCCCTTGTACTGTATTCACCACACTCAGTTGTTAGAGATTACTCCCATGTATACCATATGTCTTCCCTTTAATTTTGATAGGCGACATCTTTTATGAAGCGCTGATAAGACATTTGAGTGGAATGCGGCGAGCATTGCGGTCCAAAGCATCGTGTGGGCTGTAGCGCTTCTGGACCGCCGGCAGAGAAACAGCTGAAAGAAAAAGAGGAGCTGAGTGAGCATATTTGGAAATAGGTTATTTAGAGGATAATATTCTAAATGGAAAATGAGGTGATTCCTTTGAGTTGGAGTGGGGAGGTAATCTCTCAGTGTGGGAGAACGAGAACGAGATAAGTTACAACCTGTCTGCCGCCCGGAACGTAAACCCATTGGAATCATTACACACCTATTACTGTAATTGAGTTTGAGAATAATACCAAATGCTTCAATAATACCAGATTATGAATTCATTATGATATGCTGTAATAATGATGGCCAGATGCTGCCGTTTTGTCTGGCTGGTAAATTCATCTAATCCAAACCAGATATCTGACAGTGGAGGTTTTCATAACCCCCAAATGACATTGAGCAGGTTTTATTTCAGAAAAATACCGATTGATAGAATATTAGACATCGGAAAACCAAATTGGTGACATCATTATGATCGCGTACAAAAACATGTACACAATCTAACCAAAACAATGATTTATAGCTGATAAAAATACATAAATACAGAAAAGTAGAAACAGCTGATCATACTTAAAATAAAAAAGGTTTTTACTAAAAGCAGAACTGAAGAAATGCTTGCAAAGAGCTTGATAGTGATGATACTGTAGGAGTTAAGTTCCACAGCGTCACTGCTGCTGCAGCACACAGAGGTGCTTTTGGAACAGGAAGCACCGCCTTGACCCTTGCTTCCTCCATTGCGCCTTGTTTATGTTCCAACGACTTCCTGCATTTCTCTGTCATTTCTCATGGATTGTAATAGCCCGGGCAGCAGATGGATATATCATGATATATTTGTCTAGCACAGCATATACGTTCAGAAATAGCTACCTAAACTGAGGGGAAAGCCGTTTCCTAATGACTGGAGGAGCTGTGCTGGAACTGTAATGTTGGTTTCCAGTCACTAGAGGGTGGTTCAGCCTGAGCTCAAGGGTGGCGGTAGAGTAGATGACAAAACAGGAGGTAAGATTTCTGCCATGTTTCACAAAATGATCTCTCCTCTGTGTGGAATATACTTGGCATTCAAGCTTACATTTAAACTGCTAAGTCATCAAAGATGTTATAATGTGATGATTTGTTTGTGTTTATGTGCCACCTCTTAAAACACTGTATTCTGAAGCATTTAATACATTTGGATAATACTGTAGCTACATTAGTGACTGGTCATATTTAATGCGTTTGTATTAATTTACGGTAGGGATTGATGCGTTTCATCGACACACTTCTCTGCACTTCTTCCCTCTCTCACTGACAAATAGCTTATACTATATATGTGCTGTTTTCTTTTGCTTATTCTTGCACAACTGCACTATCATGTGTATATAAGTATGAATAAGTGTATGTGTATTTATACACGTGCCTGTGCACATGCTGCTGTATGTTCGCATATTCAAAGCGGCCCTCTGCTACATCATAGATGTTCTATGGATTATATTTTTGCTTAGATTTTTGTTGACGGCATTCTTTGTACAAATCTTCCAGGTCAGATTCCCCTCAAGTGTGACTTAAAATCTAGATTTAAACCTAAATCCTTCTCTGATTCTGATTTATATCTTAACGCTTTAACAAGAAATTCAGTGGTAATTCTGGACAGGAAACAAGAGAAATCCTACACAGCTTCTTGAAGTAAATCCTCTGAGAAATAGATGACAGCACTGACCTGACATATTTTCTTCTGTCTAACGATCCCGACACTTATCTCAACAGCGGAGACATTTTTTACATCTTGTCAGCGACATTAATGGATTCATGGGATTAATGTCTGTATAATGAACTAACTAACTTCAATTGTTGCAGCTATTAGCCAACAGAGGACTGATTTGTGCTTCTAAAGCCCTCCTGGTGTCATCGGTTTGATCATGGCTGCCTCATCTCTGAAAAAAAAAATTAGTGCTGATTTTGGGTGGAGGGGGCTTCTCTTCCAGGAGCCTTGTTGCCCAGCAGGGGGTCATTTGGCCAGGCTCAAAACTCCGGGCTCCAGGGATCTAGCACAGGCTGCCAAGACCTGTGGAGGTAGCTATGCTACAAGCCACTAACAGAGATATATGATGTGGGTTGAATCTGTGTGCATCTGCTCTTTTGTTCTTATTAATTACATCAAAGAGAGGCTACAAAGCTGTTTTAGGCCATACAGTTCCCATCAAAAAATCAGAAGTTGGCCCATAACGTCAGATTCTATGTTTGATCTCTGATGGTTATTTTCTTGTAAGGAATGAAATACGCCATGTATGTATTATGTATAATGTATTATTTATTTTTTAGTATTTGACCAGAATGTAGAGGTAACTTCATATTATAAACTTCTGAGAAATTGCTGAGAAGTCAGACACAGCATGTGTCATGAGGAAATAGATAATAATAACTTATTTAGACAAAGCATTAATTTAATGCTCTTATTACGTCTAGGTCTTTCTGATTTCCATCCCTCCCACAAACACACACACAGAGAGAGAGAGAGAGAGAGAGGGACGCACATGATTTTGATTTGGAGCAGCTTGAAATAAAGTAGGGCATCTCTGATGCCCAGTTTTGAAGTAAAAAGACCAAAGCTGATTTTGGAAACCTTCCCAAACAAACCAAAACATGGAAGTTCTTACAACAAAAATGCTTTGAGACAAACAGATTGGTGTGCCATATTAACATGAAACATAAACTGTAAGTCTTTCACAGACGGTAACATAATGAAGGTTTCAGAAATAGTGACATGAGAAGTTCAAGTCCCCTAAATTCAATTATTCTTATATTTTATTAATTCATTTAGCACTCTATTAAACTGTGTAAAGTTGTTTTCTAACGTCGGCAAACTAAACTATAACTAAGATAACCATTTTGAAACCTTCCTCTATTATTCCAATGATTTCTACCAACTTACACGGGAGTTTATAAGGAAATTACAAATCCCTTAAATATTGAAATTATGGTTTTATGGTAATCATGTCAGGTCATCAAAGTACAAGGAAATCAAAATGAAACAGAATCATGTGATAGATAAGAATATGTAAAACTAGACCCCTGCTGTCATCTCGGACAGCCAGTGTATATCCCTGCAAAGTCCCCAATCCCCTTTGTTGTACAAGCAATCCCTCTGATTGAACTCCTCAAATTCATGCATTAAGTGAGGTATGTCCACAGTGTTTTTAGTAAGAAATCTCTCTGAAACGAGTGTAATATAAGTTATGAAATTACGATTTAATATAAACAAGATAGATATCCTTGAGGTGAGACATATGCACCAAATTTGGATTAAATCGGGGGATGGATTGCGAAATTGTGTCCCAAAACCATGTGGAGGTAAAGCTCCCCCTAGTGTTAAAAATAAACAGCCTACTTTTCCCAAAATCAATCCCCATTCTTCATCGCACTAAGGAGTACATGGGTATAAACTTTGGAAATTATCCATGCAATAGTTTTCCAAACTAAACAATCCTTTTTTGGAGAAAATCACACTGGTATGGACTCTAAGAGGCTAACCTCTTAGAGTCCATACCAGTACATGCACATGCATAGACATACTCCAACACACATGCAGATGGATGAGTAGAACGAAGGAAAGGAAGTGTGAAACAAAGGAAGGGAGAGAGAGAAGTGGATGGGATGAGCAAGCCTGTTCCCTGAGATACCTATAGCTGCTAATCGCTGTAGAGAGCCGAGTGGATTTGGAGTGACATCTCAGTTACTGCTCATGACATTTGTGCATTGTCCACGTAGGTGCCGTACAAGCCTTACCGAGGGGAGTTTGTGTGTGTGTGTGTGTGTGTATGTACTGATGACTTAAGCCAAGCTGATGACAGAGAGTGAATTAATAATAAAGTGTGTCAATCCTGACCTATGCGGTCACTCCATATAAATCTTACCCTGTCTGACCACCGACCTCCTCTTCATCACATGGACACAAAGACTCATGTGTGAGCCAACTTCAGATAGAGGAGATGCCAATCGGTGATTTTGTTTTCTCCAGCTGTAACATACAGTATGCACTGAACTGTGAAAGTGAATTGGACAGGGATCAGCCATATAATGTAGTTTTGACAGCCTTTGAAGCAGCCAGCTCTGACCCCACAGTTTTGCTGATTGCCCCTGAGCCCTTTTTTCCTCTGCACAGGCATACTGTGGCATTTACAAGGTACAGTGGGCAGCAAAATGCTCATTAGAAACCTAGAGGCCTACATGGATGGAGGGAGAGAGGTACAGTGAGTGGAGTGAGTCATTTATTATGGGTGAGTGAAACAATGATGCGGTAGTAAATAAAAACAATGATCTTTGGTCTTTAAAAGCTTTTAATAAGATCATTGCCTTCATATTAATGAGTGTCTTTAATTGCAGCCGGAAACATTCTTGTTTTTTTTGGTATTATTTTCTATTTAACTCTGCAACATAGCTACTTGACTCAGATTTTTTTTTCAGTCCATCATTGAGGAAAAGACCATGTTCTCTATAATCACACAAACTGAATCACTCTGGGTCAATCATTAACAGATTTAGAAGGGCTTTTATATTTTGTTGTGAGTATGTGTGTGTGTATGTGTGTGTGTATGTGTGTGCACTGTGTAGGCCAGACCATAGTTCTCTTCACAGTAATAATGTGAAATTTGAAGCAGCAGCTCATGCAGCAATGGAATAAAAACACAGAACACAGAACTAACTTCCATTAGTGTCATAAATTGAGAGAAAACAATCTTTTTAATCTGGAGGTATATCATGCAAACCCTTATTACTGCTTAGATCTAGCTTATTATTGACTGGAGTATTTGCTGAGATAAGATTTTATTATAATGAGATCATTGTTCTAATGCAAAACATTCTTGACGTGATTTCTTAGAGAAAAACAAGATTCAACGGTTATTCTTTTTTTTTACTTTAACTCACTGTATTTTAAAAGAACATGTCTGAACTTTCTCCACATTACATTTCTAAAATAGGCTTTGGAGATTGTTTTTAAATTGCATCACTGCATGCTTTCTTGCCATCAAGACTGATTTCAACCAAATATGGACTACGACGAGTAGAAAAGATGAACCTTTGCTGGAAGAAGATCTTGAAACACATGAGAACTTGAAACAGAAAGGAATCATCTGCAAGAATTCGACTATGAAGAAAAAGTATGATGTCGTGTTTTTCTATCCACTGCGTTTTTTTCTCTCTATTCTTTCATTTTCATCCACTGTCCTGTCTTCGGGTCATGGTTGAGGCGGAGAGGAGTTTTCCAGATCTCTCTCTCCCCAGCAACACCCTCCAGCTCGTTCTGGAGGACCCCGAGGCATTCCGCGGTTAGATGAGATGGTTAGAGGGGTGATATTTCCAGAGGGTGGGCCGGTTCAGGTACAGGGTTGGGCTGTACTTGAGGCTCGGGAGGAAACTCCCATGCACTCAGTGGGCAAACACAGGCCCTGCGCCTGTGGAGAAGGAGAAGGTGGAGAAGGAGAGCCAAAGGGGAGGAAGAAGAGAAATTCCCTGGCCGCTGCTCGCCCGCCCATTTGACTTCCAGAACCTTTTGCACAAGATGCACTGGTTGGTGCTATTTGCGGAGTGCACGGGTTTAGAAACAGAAACCTTGTCACGACTCTTCTTGCCTCTGCACCGTCAAGTACGATCCTCTTCTCTGCGCTGAAAAAAAATGAGGCAAACTACCCTTCATCCTGACATGATGAAACAATGTTTTAGCTGAATATACATATAGATGTTTATTATTGCTCCAAAATGCTTGACTCTGGACTCCCCATCAATACAACGTCCGTTGACGGCAGCGGGGGTTTTATGGTCGGATGAGTTGGGTGAATAAAGAAATCAAGTGGAAACACAGCTCTTGTCTACTTCAGACAACTTCTAACCTTTTCTCCCATTTGTTGTTGGTCAGGTAGCTAGTTTTCCAGACACAGTGTTCTTGCACTTTTGGAACCAGTTCTGATCTGACACATTCAGTCGTAGGCCAAACGAACCCGAAAACATTCACTGAAAGAGGAACCAACAGCCTGCATGCTGACTAACAGTAGCCAGCAGAACGGCACAGCTGAAAGGTTAACAAAGCTTAGTGTGGCGTTGCCATGTATAACAACAGTTACTGTCATAGCGTCACACTGTTACACATCAGTCTACAGCTGCATCTTGCTTCTGGGCACATCTGCCCTCTATTTCTCCCATCCTGTTTACAAAATTACCTCTTACCAATATGGCTGCCCAACTTCCAGAGCCTCCGGGACCACTCCATATTTTAATTGTTAGCTCTTTGGGATGCTTATTAATTCTCGTCGTTAGGATGTATCATAAGGAACATGTGTTTAAAAACATTTCAGAATATGAGTTGACAATTCTTAAGTGTTTTGGAGATTTTGGAGATTCTGGCTGCGCTGTTGTGCCTTTCTCAAGAAGCTGATTCCTCTGCTATGTGTAATCTGCCCAAATCTTGTTTTCTTGTCTTTTGTGTGTGCGTGCATGTGTGTGTAATATGATGTGAAAGGAGAGAACAGGGAAAAGGTGAAGTGGAGGAAGAGAGAGATAGGGAAGTGACACAAATCAATGTGAGTATCCGAACCACCACAACCAGTAGAGTCAGCTCTCCTGTCCTTCTTCCCCTGCTTTTCCCTGGGAGAGACTGCAAGACAGAAAGTACCTGGAAAGACAAGCTTCTCCGCGCATCAGCATCCGGTAAGTTCTAACAGGAATAGAAATAGCTCCAAACATACACAGGTTGTGGATGCGATGGCAGAAGGCATGCATTGGCATTGTGACTCGGTTCGCATACCAGATACTTTCTGCTGCCTTCGTCTTTAGGGTTGTGGGAAAAAGAGAAAAAGAAGGCTTTGGACCGGACAGCGGTCCCCTTGCCATGCGTATGTTCTCAAGCCCGCTAGTGATCTGGGATTGGATTGAAGGAAGCTGTTTTCTGTCAATCATGTCAAAAGCAAGTGAGAACTGGTGAATGTGTGGAAGAGGGAGATGAACCCTCAAACGTTGTTTGAACATTAATATAGCAATTTAGATTATTTCCTGCTATTCACTCAAGTTGTTGTGAATTTAGCACTTTGTCTTTAGTCTCCATGAGTGAGTTTATAATAAATCACCTGTGGAAATAGTTTAAATTTAGCTCAGAAGGATCGGCATTAAATTTATGACAAAACATACGCTGTAGGTTTGTAAGATGATGTAATTTACATTGACTTATACTTTCAATTATAAGAAGCTGTATTTAATAATAATAAAAAAAAGTACTCAAAGCAGATAGATCACCAATCTTTGGTTATCTTAATACATTTTCCAGTGTACATTCCAGCATCCATTAATTTATACAATGAAGATCAGCATATTTTGTTGTTTAGTTCCATGTTGGTCTGAGGTTTTTCTTTTCTATGGAGAAGATTTTTTAACCCCCACTAAAACCCTCTTTAATTGTTAAATCTATACAACCGTTGATTTGCCAGGTGTTTTCTGTGTGTCAAGGATCCATACGGTCCTCTCACGTCGTTTTTCAGGAACAGAAATTCAATGATGATAGTTGATTCATTGTAAAATGTTAACAAATAGAACACATTTGATCATATTTGCTATTTGCTTGAAACAGCGGTTCATAAATAAGATGCAATGTGATCAAGACAAAATACATAACACATGTCCGGAAAACAGAGTTTTTCATGACAAAGAATCTCTCCCCTAGGGAGTAGAATATGAACTATTAGAGTGAAGTAAGATGTATACAACACAGATCTCCTACAGTCGATTCATATGTACAACAATTGGACTAAATTTGACCAACAGTTGAGAATTCATGGCCTAGAACGTTTTGGAGAAAAAGCTCCCTACAGTGCTGGAAATATACAACCAACCTTTCCCAAAATCAACCCTCTGACTGATTTCTATGGGGGAATAAAATGTGGAAATCATCCATGAAATCTTTTTATTAGTTTTCGCGTTAAAACAATGGATTTGCGGACGGTGCGGACGCGTTAACGATTCCATAATATCCCCAGCTTTCAGGGGTGTAACTGTATGATTTGGTGCAGAAACTCTTGTTTTTGATGTTTCCCACATTAGAGACATCTGACTTTAACGTACACATTTGATGACAAATAGGTTAAACCAACTATCAACCAATATTGGATATAATGATGATTTGTGTGGCCTGCATCAAAATGATTGCAACATCAACTGACGTGACGGATTTGGTAGTGACTCCATAAAAGCTTTTTGTCATCAAATTGATCAGGTCCTGAGCTCAAGTGCAAGGGCAGTCCCAAAGATATTTTAAATAGGGTGACCAGGACCCAGGAGGTACAAAGATATAAGTAGGGGTGGCCACAATACGCTGTTAATAATTTGTGCACAGCCTGCCAAGTTTTTCACATGTATTGATCGTATATTGATAATTAATTAAAACAATAAACTACATTGCATGTTAATGGTCGGTTTATAATTTATTTCAATATCTTTATCGTTAAGTCAAGGGGGATGTTTGAGAGGTTCACCTAGGGTGCCACACAAGCTAAACCACCCCTGATTGCACGTACATTTTCTGTCTTTAGACCTATACTTTCTAGTATACAATCATTTTCCTACAAGCTCCGTTTATTTCAACAGCCTCTTCCAGTCACTACTGCATCCACAACGAATGTTTGCTACTGTCATACAGTATCGGTCGCAGTAGATGTTGTTATCAGGCTAGACCATCAGATATTGGATATCCTTCCATTTTCAACTCAAACAAATACTGTATGACCATAAAAGAAAAAAAAAAACTCTCTCTGCTTCAGTGTGTGTGTGAGGGCGTACACAACTCCTGACAGACACATAGGTAGATAAGCTAAAGAGTCAGACAGAGAAGAGATTTGTACACACTCAAATATATTGTGTGAAAGCTGTGAATGTTTGCGTATCAGGGTATGACAGAGTTTTTAGGAAAACGTCTTCATGCAACCAAGATTTCAAAAGAAGATGGTATTGCGAAACCATCTAGAACAGAAAAGAATGAATAGAGTTCTATTAAAAAAATCCTGATTGATGTACTTGATTCTAAAGTTGACCAAGCCTTTCCTGAGAATTTGATCTTGAAGTCATATTCCCAGGTCATCAAATTGCTTTGGGTAGCAACGCACCTCCCTACTTAAAAGAACTACTCACCCCACTGACTCATACCGCCTCCTCCTTTCCCGGACTAAGCTCAGCACCATGGGTGATCGGGCCTTCTGTTCTGCTGTCGTCTGTGGAATGCCCTCCCTGACCATCTGAGGGCTCCACAGACGACTGACACATTTAAAAAATGACTTAAAACTTTCCTTTTTAGCAGAACCCATAACTTTATTAAACATTGCTGCTTTTTGGTCAGGTTTTTATGTAGTTATTATATATATTTGTATTAATGCTTTTATCTGCTTTTACTTTTGAGCACTTTGAGATTTGATCCAAAGGTAAAGTGCGTTATAAATTAAATGTATTATTATCATTATTATTATTATTTAATGGCACACAGAAAGGGGGGCCCATTTTCTTCATAAGTGACTAAAAGCCTTCAGAGTTGAGTGACTACTTACGTATTTTCTTTCAAGTAGTATTCACAGATGAAGGGTAAAACATCTTCATGCGTAACCATATTATGGTCTGTATTATAGCAACTCTCAGTTTTATCTCTTATTGGCTGTATATAGCTGAACTCTGGAACACAGCTGCCTCAGAGGGACTATCTTAAATAAAACCATTGTTGAATGAGAATGAATGAGCTGCTAACATGGTAACCTATTTATAGGTATTTCCTGTCTGCACTGTGAACGACTGTTAGGTTGAGTTTGTAACTTAATCAATCGTAACTTTTGTTTGACCGCAGCTAAATATCATTCAACAGGAAGTTTGTGGACACATTATTTTGTTACTTGAATGTTGATTTTCTGCTATTTACATCACAACCATTGAGTTGAAAAGTAAATTAATCTGTGCGTAAACAGGTTTTTTAGTTAATAATAATAATAATAATACATTTAATTTATAATGCACTTTACATTTGGATCAAATCTCAAATGTAAAACCCAGGACTTTGACATCTGTACCTTAAGCCTCCTTTGCAACACAGCTTCTCTTATCATGCTTTGAGTGTGAATGTTTGCTTTCAGCAAATTCTTTGATAGTTGTGATACCAGAGCCAGATGTCTGTGGCACACTTACACTTCAACACTATCAATTTTTTTCTATATAATAGACCATTTTTGTCTACACAAAGTGTTCACACTGCAGGAAAAATGGGGTTTAGCTCTGATATGTTGGCTCCCATGTGACTTTTTCATGGCAGTGTGAACAGCAAAAAACACATGGAATCGGATCCTTTCCAGTTCTAATTTCGGCCACTTCCATATGAGGTCCTAAATCAAACTTAGGTCAGAATTTTTGCAACGTTACCTCAGTCCGAACCATCAGAACAGAATTCATGAAACTTTGAAGTCATCTTTCATCATAAAGCCGTGTCTGCGGGAGTTGCTTTTGACTACATTTTTTTCCCACGTTTCAATCCTCTGCTGTTTAACGTGTTACAAACATGAATGTATTCAAACTAACTTCAATTACAATCAAACTAAATTCTCCATTTTTCTTCAGTATTGACAGCATGCTGCACGACAATCTTTGTTATTGTTCGTTTTCGCAAACGGGTCAGTTTAGGGCCTTCTGTTCATACTGGAGTCTGATGTAGGTCACATTTTAAAGGAGTGTTAACAGATACACAAAAGAATCCAATCTAAGAAAACATTGCAATTGAGCATTAGGACTGGCAGTGAGATCGTTCTCTAATATACACACTGAAGTGCACCATCAGTCGGTCAAGCAGCTCGATAAGAAAATACGTCCGAAAAATAAGAAAATAACAAAACAAGAACTGACAAAAAGATGTGTACCCCTTGAGACTTTCTTAATGAACGAAAGTCCAAGTCGGACAGAGGCAGCCTATTTCCAAACTTTTCCACCCCTCTGTTCCTTTGTGCATCAAACTCTTCAAAAACAAAAAAAAAACATAAAAAAAAAATAACAAGCTTCTTTCATGGATCAAACGTGAGCGGCAGGGCTCATTGTGCCAATGTGGTGTAAAAAAAAATGAGACAGACAGAGTAAAAGAGGAAGAGGGGCAGAGAAAAATACCTTATTATTGTTATCAAAGTAAAGCCAGCTCCTCTCCTGCTGCTCTTATGGGACCTCCCTGACTCCTCTGCTCATACACCCAGGGGGAATCTAAACATGACCTGCATTCACACCCCCCGTCCTGGAACACACACACACACACACACACACACACACGCACACACACACACAGGGGCCCTTCTCAGTGCACGTTGTTTCATTTGTGAAATTAGTCCATTCTCTCTGACCCTGTCTTTTCATCAGGCGGGGTGGTGCATATTTTAGTCCCTTTCCTGCGCTTGTTTTACTAATTGGTGGCTATACTTTGCCCAACACTGATATCCTTTGATCATCTCAGATCATTACGTTTACCTCATTAATTTTTTGAATGTGATTTCTCCCCCCCCCCCCCCAAAAAAAATGTAAGGGGTCCGTTCAAAATTGGATTAATAATAGATCATATGAGCCAAGAGAACGTGTAATTCCTTTGTGATTTCTAATTCTCTCACCCTTTCTTTCTTGCGCTCCCTGATTATTTTTTCATTGTCCTGTGTAGGGCAAGTAACTTTAAAGGAAAAGGTCAAGACTCAGGGAAATATGCTCAGATGCTTGACGTTGGGATGTGTCTATCCTGGCTCAGCACCTGGTCAAGTTTCACATCTTTAAGCCTTTTTATTAAACATTGTGAGTTATGTTTTATCAGACTACAAACTATCAGCCCGACTTCATAAATTAACCTTTATTGACACCACTTCCTTTAATATATGTAAAAGAAGAGAACGGAAACACCGGTGGGACAAAGACTTAAATAAAATGTACCAGCTTCATCTCACCTGACAATTTCGTAACTTGCATTCTCCATTACTGACTAATAGGATCGTAAATTATTTTTCAAAGACAGGAAAGCATGAAAGAGAGGATTTTTAAATGGATAAGCGACGCTGTAACTACAATGTACCTTTAAATTTTTCTTTAATGTCCCCCCCTGATTAACATCCCTCTCAATCCATCATTAAGAGCGAACCGTGGTCCAGGTCCAGAACAAGATGACCTTTTTAATACAGAAATATTGAGTTTAAAGGAAGTCAACATAGTGGCGTAGTGTTCCCTCGGAAAGAAGGTTGTTGGTTCAAACCCCCACAGTCAGAAAAACAACTGGAACGATGTGAATGCAAATCCATATTCATCTTAACCTGTTCCATTTGTGCAACTTTTCTAGCCTTTAATGAAATAATTTTGTGACTTCCACATAATGGAAAATGCAAGCTCAGCAAATAAAATGTGTTCATCAACATTCAGGGCAAAACAAACTTTCACTTTGTTTGCTAAAAAAAGGAAATAAAAAAACATATTTACATTAAACATGCAATATAGCGGGGTTGGTGACTTTATTTTGCTTGTAGGTTTGAATGAAAATGTGAAGGGGTTGTCTGTCACTATGTTTGGTCCCTGCGATGAATTGACGACTTGCCTCTCAACCAACGTCAGCTGGGATAGGGTCAAGCCCCCCGGGACCCTGAACAGGAATCTGCGGTCACAGATATAAATTAACAATATGTACTGCGTGCACCTGCAATGTAAAGTGCATTATAAATTAAATGTATTATTATTATTATTATTATTATATAAGGAAATTATGGTTTATTTTAAGCAGATGCTTGAATGAATCAGAAAAATAAAGCAGATATCTGACAGTTCAAATAGGGTCACATGAGAGAAACTAAACTTCCAACCACAGAGATTCAATTGGACGCTGCAAAAAGCAGCAAGAGAGATAACACACAAAGACTACTGAAAATGTTCCTTCTCCGGTCTCCTGCTCACTTGAGTCTCCCGATACGGCTCGTTTTAAGTATGTGTACCTTATGACCGTGACAATTATTAAAAACCAAAAACGTGACGCACAGCCACTTTACATATCATAGAGAATCTTTGAGTTAACGTTACCATTGAAATGAAAAACATAGGGATATCCGTGTCCTTCCTTATGCACATTCTTTATTAAAATAGTAAAGTTACTGAAGTAAAAAAACTAAACCCTCGCTGTCGTTATCGACAACAAGGGCATATCCCCAAAAAGTTGCTAGTCATCTTTGTTGTACAAGCAAACCCCTGATGGAACTCCTCAAATGAAATCTGAAGTTAAAAAAAAATCTGCATTTTCTGTAGAAAAAGAAAAAGAATTAAACTGTCGTAAGTGAGTAAATATGAACTACTGAAGTAAAAAATCGTATTATATAGCATAGATCTCCTCTGGTCAATTCATATGGACCAAATTTTGATTAAATCGGACCAATGGTTGGGAAGTTATGTCTGGAAAACCGTTTTTTTTCGTAAAAAGATCCTCTTAGTTAGGAAAATATGAAGCATTAGCGTAACGTGATATTTAAAAGATAGCTGTCCTCGAGTTCATTCAGATGCACAGAATTTGGACTGAATTAGACCAACAGTTGAGATATTAAAGCACAAATACCTTTGGAGAGAAAACACCCCGTAGGGCCGGAAATATAAAACCGACCTTTCCCACAATCAATCCAGTTCTTCCTCACACTATGTGGGTATAACATTTGAAAATTATACATGAAATAATTATTGAGTATATCATTTATGATCAGAAGCGGAAGCAGATGTGGAAACTGCGAGGGCACTTCAAATATATCCCTTTAAGGGGAAATAATAAAAAAAAGTAAGTATTGATTCAACTGTAAATCAAAAATGTTGAAAAGTAAAAATGTTTGACAGCAAAAATAAAAGGCATTACTATTCAAATAGTACAGAATATTATGAATATAAAAAGCACCAAGAATAAACTAAAATGTACTAAAAAAAAATACAGTGTGGCTAATGGTTTGTCAGTGAGAGTGAGTTGAGTCAGATGAAAATTTCCTTAAATCAGGGCTCAAAGAATCTTTGGTTGCAACATCAGCAGTTAATCTGAGAATGTGTGCTTGTGCTGTTAGAAATAAGCATGAACCACTAACCAATCTGGATCCTCCCAGCGCTCACTCTTTCTATAGCAGCTTAAGTGCACCGGCTAAACTGGATTATATCCCAATTATAGCTCGGCTAGTCAAGCCCAGTCCATTCTGAAACGGTTCATTTTGGTTAAACCACTCAGATGAAGCTCGGCTGAGTGGACTTCAGTCCGTTTAAGCAGAACGGTGTGAACTCAGCCAGAGGAGCTGTAGGCCTTGAAGTGATGACTCAGAGATGCAAAGAGACAATCTGTTCCTTGTTCAAACCCAGGTTTGTGAGTGGGAATGTGTCTACATTTATGGTAATGTTCCTCAAGAATTTGGCAGAATGGAAAAATTAATATTGTTTTGTCATAGAATAAATTAATTCACTGAGATTTTTTTTACGTTTACAGTGAATCACCAACGATTGTTTCTTCTCACAGCTTGGTTTAGAACCCGTTGCAGCAGAACCCCCGGAAAGTTTTTTTAAGAAATTGAGGGAACATCCATGTACCTTTCTGAGATTTTTTTCCCCTTCAGTTAAAGATTCTGCTGTTGGTTCCGGTGTGCATCAGGGAGGTACCACTAAATTTGTAAACTTAGGTGTTTCTGACTCATTACTGCAAGAGCATTTCCCCAAAAAGTTAAAATGTATAACATTTTCACGGAACAAAATCATATGTGTGATGCTTTTAATAATAGTTTTTTTTTTTTTTTCAAAAATAGCGAATAATCAGCGTATTAACATTTTTTTGTGAAGAGGATTTCACAGGAAATGCATGCATGTAATCCAGTGTCACTGTCTGTGATTTTATCTCACTGACATCAGCTTCACCATTTGAGATATGGCTGATCCATGATGATGGAATATCCTACGGCTGGTTCTTCAAATTAAAAGCATTAAATTGGTGTAAACTGGCCAAGCAGTTACAGGGAACACAGTCACAGCATTTATCAGTGAACCAGTTAGATAGTTAGTTAGTTAGAGTAATTGTTCACCAAAAAGATGTGTACAAAACAACACCAAGTCCAAAAGTGACTTGGTGTTGCATTACAAATCAAACGGTAAAACTCAAAATAAAAAATGCCTTCAAAAGTGTAGCATACATAGATAGTGACTGCATACTCTTCCTCTTAAAGCAGTGGTTCCCCACTTTTTCCCATCAAGGGAGCCCTTAACTGACACTTTGTGTCAACATTTGTTTATTCCAAAAGTACACAACTAAATGCCCACTTCTTTAGAAAGATGCAATAATGGAAAATTCGGGCATACGCAATATTCCCCATTGTGCCGTGAGATATTCATTCAAAAATCCTTTTGTATGTTAACTTCTGTTTGTTGTACAGTCAGAGAAATGAAACATAGATGTTGTTTGCATTACAATTGCATCTTTTACAATTAAAACAAAGGTGTTGCATTCTATTAATGAAATATCAAAAGGTTCTGGGATTAGATAAATGTGTTGTGTAGAAATGCAACACAATTGTGTTTAGTACATTCAACATAATTGTGTTTAGTACATTAAACATAATTGTGTTTAGTACATTCAACATAATTGTGTTTAGTACATTCAACATAATTATGTTCAATAAATGAAACATGGTTCTCCCATGTTTGCATTATATGATGTTTGTTTTTCTGCAGAAAGAACTAAATCCTTACAGCTTTGACAATTAAAACTTTATTTAATTGTCTTTAATAACATCAATGTAATAGTAAAATATTTGGGGATTCCATAGCTGTCTTTAGTAAATTCAACATGACCGTGTTCAGTACGTATTATATAATTGTATTTACTAAATCAAAAAATAACTTTATTGATTAAATTAATCAATTATGTATGATGTTGCACCAAATGAAGATATTTTAGTGACATCTGGTCAAAGTTTTATTTCCACTTATTCAATCTACTCGTCTGGGAGTGGTTGACCGAACTAAATTGAGTAGATGCAATGTTCGTTTTTTTCTTAGCGTATGTTAACTTCTGAGAAACTGCAGTTGAACCAGATCAAATTTCTCTACAAGGACATTAAAGTATTAAAAATACTAGTTAAAAAGGCTTATTTCACTTTTTTTTTGTTCTCTCGTTTCACTGACTTTTTATGTTCAGGATATTAATGGGTATCCCTTATAATAGGTCCAAATTTGTGTGTCTGTGTGGTGTGTGTGCTTACGTGTTTACTGGTGTACGTCTGACGCGGTGAATGTGCCAGACTGAACGCGGCTTCCTTCTGATCCAACCACCACCGCTTCCTCACGCACAGACGCACATACTTCCTCCCTCCTCCATGCCTTCTTCCACTTTCAACATCCTTGCCTTTCTTATGGAAACGAGCCAATTAGACTTGTGTCTGTTTGTTTTAAACAAAATGGCTTTTAATTAGTGCGATCAAAAAAGGCTTCTTCCTTTAGTCCCCAGGATCCACTTTGTAGTTCCCGCACCAGATCGCTCATGGGTTTGAAGCCACCTGATAGGACGCCAAGACATTCACTACACATTTATAGTGAATTCACACAGACTTTATCACTTTGTCTCCCATGTATCGCTCGTTTTCTCTTCAAGTCTTTTGTTGTATTGTTATCACATCAGTTCCTTTCTGTTGCCCACATCCTATTAATTCTCCCCGTCCAAACCTTTCTTCTCTTTTCTCTTTCCTGTCTCTGGACTGTGTGGTTTTAGTGACGAGGCCCATCATGGCTCATGCTGGACATGAACATGTCACGTTTCTCTTAGCACTATGATCTACTGGACGTTCCCGGAACCCTTCCTGATTTCTCTTCCAGATTTGCGTGTATCTCCCATTTAACTATGTTGGATCTTAGGATAACATTTGAGATGAATGAATGCAACCTGAATAGCAAGAGGCAACTCAGGTCAAGTCATCGTTGAAATGGATCTTTGTCAGAAGCAGGAGGTTGGCATGTAGCGCTCACCAGTAGCGCGCTATGCTAAAATCAAAAGAAATTCCAGAACAGATGAGGAATAATGTTGATTGAAATCTGTCACTTTAGAAATGGTTGCAATATTTCTAATACTCCGGTACTCTACACATCCACAGTGAGACACGTTATTTGCAAATAACGACTTGAAACAATTATGACCCTTCCCATAGAACAGGTCATGTTCATAAAGCCTCCACTGTGGCTGCACTAAAGCAGAGTAAGCCAAAAGTCTCCCAGAGTGATGCCAAACGTTGATCTCCAGTTATTAGTAGCCATTGATGGTAGTTATTGCTGCTCAAGGTGGCAAAAAATAAGTGCACTGGGGTGAGCACTTTTTCACTCTCGCTTAAACCTCTTCAGCTTCACAGGCGGTGGAGCAAATCCCTTATGACGCTAGGATAGAAGTGGGTAGGGAGAAACGCACTATTTCTATTCTCCTTCTAACCTGTGTGGGATTTGGAGTTACTAAGTCACTTACATTGCTGATGTAGGAGAGCCTTTCTACCTTATTAAATACAATTTGAACGTTGAGGCTACTAGTGTCGTCTTTGTTAAATCTTGTTTGGAGATCTGACACTGTTCAATATGAGATGCGCACAAAAATAGAAAAAAAAACAGGACTGGGTGCAATACTTTTTCAAAACACTGTATTTGGAATTAGTTTGTGTTAAAGCCTTTATTAATGTTTCCCTTAATCCCATTTAATAAAAAGCGATTTTTTATATTAAATATTTACTTTTTCTACACAAAGCAGTGAAACAAAGTGAAGTTCTTCCCGAAATTTCTGTACATGCAGAAACTCCTTAAATGAACAGATTTCATATCGGGTTGTGTGTGATTCCTTCTTGACGCCATTCTCAACTGACAACATTTCTCTGCACACCAGGTCCACAATAAAAGTTAATGGGGCACCACTGGCTATATTTAGAGAGTGTTACACTACTGTAATGTCTGTCTGTCACCGTAGAAAACAAGAAGGGGCTCAGAGTCCATCCTTGATGCAGTCCTACCTCTAACCTGTCCCCATACCTCACTCCTACCTTGAACCTTTGAACAACAACATGGATTGCCACAAAATTTGGAAAGAAATTTGGTTTGTCAAAATCTCTTCTTATTTTTTTTTTATGTCCAGGCACCAGCCAAACTCATGACATTCACGTCAGCCTCAGTTGCATTTTTTGTTTAGTGCTAATAAGCGAATGCTAGGGACAAATAACAAACATGGGGAACCCTATCAACATCTTAGATATGTAACTGTTAGCATCTTAGCATAGAAACATTAAAGCTCAAAGGACTGTTTGCATGGCTGTATTGTAATACATGGAAAACCTTCGTCAAAGGGGACAACTGGGCGTTAGTATCCATCAGTTTGTATATGTGTTTCCTGGCTTTGTACCTGTAGTCATATAATTCTGGCAAAATAGTAGTTTATTTTTCTATATGCTCTAACAATGACAAAAACAGTGCATATGTGTGCGTGTGTCTGGTCACGTCTGCTATAATGTTGGTCTGCTGCCAACAGTTGCTGCAGGGGGTAAACATGTGACCCAGTCAGCTCACTACTGTTCAGCCCAGCATGGCTCCTAATTGACGCGTGTGTGTGTGTGTGTGTGTGTGTGTGTGTGAGTGTAAAGGTCCGACTGACAGCTGTCATGGTGCATTTCTTTTTTTTCTTAAGTTAAGCTTTTTCTTTTTCTTTTTCATATTAATATTAATATTAACTCTTTATTATCATGTTGATATACAAAGTGTATAGATAAACAACAAGATACAGCTGTCCAAAAAAATCTACTTCACTTAATTATATTGTGTATATATTGTGATGTGTTATTTCTGACATTCAATATCCAAATATTAATATTTGAACCCGTGTTGATCAAAAACTTTTGTTTAGTTGTCACGGCGTGATTGAATGAGTAGAACAAAACACTGGACCAGTTTTCACTGGGTTTGTTCAATCTCTTACAGCACTGATCCGACAAACCTTTCACCCACAAAAATGAGTTTCTTCTATCATCATATCAAAAGTAAAAATTGCAAGAGTACAAAAGTAAAGGCCACTTAAGATGTTATTAAAGTAGCTTAAGAAATTAGCCGCATGTTGATTTCAAGAATCGTCTGTATAAACAAACCAGTTTCAGTAAAAATAAAAGTGACAAAAGTGCATCAAATCTTTCCTGACAGTGTGTATCGTCATGTGTTGGGGCCGACAATGAGAGCCTTGTAGTATTGCATGAGTAGGCAGTCCGAGCTGAGCAGTTTCCTCAGACAGACGCCCGAGTCGTATCTGACTTTAATGGCTGCAAAAACCTGATTTATTTTATGAGTTAATCCTGACCCTGATCTACCTCCCAGCATCACCTTCCCCCCTGCACACACACCAAACTTGATAAATGGACAGAAATAAAGCACAATGGGGACCAACAGAAATACAATATAGATGATTTGTGTGTCTATGTTTGAGATATAGCAGTATGTTCTCGTTTGTATTTGTCTGTGTGTGTGTGTGTGTGTGTGTGTGTGTGTGTGTGAGAGAGAGCTAGCGGCACAGTCTGTTTCCCAACTACAGTTATGACCTTATTGTAGATATGAGTAGCACTTAATGTAAACCCCATTTAGCTGTAACCTTCTCTCTGACTGCTGCTCTCTTTTTCCTTTTTCCTGTCTCTTTTTCCTTAGTCCTGTAGTTTCCTGAGTGTGTGTGCAGGCATGCTTGTGTTTAAGCACACTTAGTATAGAGACCCACTGGTTTCCCCTCATTTCCATATAATTAGATTGTGTGTGAAAGGCTACTTCCAGTGCATTGATTAAGTGTCAGAGGAGAGGGGAAGAGAGGAGAGGAGACAAGCATCTCAAGGCAGAAGAGGGACATAAGGGGGCATGACACTACAATACCCTTTCTAACACACGCACACACACATGCATTTAAAGATCCTCCCCTCCTGTCACCATTAGTGAGGGTGAAGTCCAGATCGATCAGAAAGGTAGAAACAATAGCACATGAAAGTGTGTTTGAAACAACGACCCAAGTTCTGTACAGGAGGACTGTTTGTTTTTGCCGTTGTTCAGTTGGACAGAATCAGAGCAGACAGTCTTAGATTCTGTTTTCTCAGACTAGCCCCATTGTCTCCGTCTAAATTTATATTTTGCTGTGGCTGAGTGTGACTTGGGTGTTACACAACCGTCCACCAGGCCGCCCTATATACGGACAAAACTGAACTGAGCTGAAAACGGCTGGTCTAATGGATTTTCACAGCTGTATGTCGACTGTACTGTAAATTAAATCTTAATGCAGAGGACTGGCGAGAAAAGTCACACTCTTGTCTGTTCTTTAGAATGTCTTCTCATGTGATCATTATAATCCGAAAGAACTTTCACACTTTCACGACTTCAATCCTCGAGAATTTAAGGTTATCAAAGGTTTTCCTCTTCTCAAGATGGGACTAAAAGGAATATATATGCTACATAAATATGTCAAAGATGTAAAATGTAGATTTTTTCCTATTCTTTTTTCATTATAATTTACACCAATCAGCCATAACATTAAACCCAGTTGCCTGGGACTGTGTAGACCGCCATCACCACCAGGAGACTTTCGTAATACATTCTGTGGTTTAAAACCTCGATCGAGTCAGCATCAACATTTTCAACAATTTGTGTAACAGCAGCACTTCTGTGGTAATAGACAACATGGGCAAGCCTTAACTCCCTTCAACGTATCAATGAGCCTTGGGCATCCATGACCCTGTCCAAAGTTCACCAGTCCTCATAACTTAGACCACTTTGCTGAATGCAGACCTGAAACAACCAAGAAGACCTGCAGTTCTGGAGATGTTCTGTTGGTTATAATGTTATGGCCTATCAGTGTATGTGCTCTGAAGGTTAAAGCCCTCAAAATGAAGCTACTTCTGACTTAAACATTCCTCCTTCATCTGGACTTACAGACTTACAGATATGAAATGTTGCATTGATCAAATTCTGGCTAAAACAGCCAGGTTCCGTTTGTTTCGTCTCTAGTATGGAATCACTTTTTTTTCTGGTGGTTTGCAGGTTCCAACAGATAAAGGTCAACAACGAACAAATGATATGGTCTGTTGAAAAAAAAGCAAAGAAATTGAAAACTTTTAATTTATATGTTATGCCAGAAAAGCTGCATCCGTCATGTTAACATGACGACTCAAAATGTATTACGTGGAACGTTTTCAAATTTGATATCCACAGACCTTAGTGTGTGAGAGAACTGCTTTTGGAAAAGGTCAGTTGCATATTTTAAGCAGTGACCATCTATAACTTTCAAACCCTCATCATCATCATTATCTATAGCCTTTTTTCTGTTCAGGGTCCACGGGGCCTGGAGCCTATCCCATCTGACAAATAAACGAGAGGCTGGACTCACCATTGAATTGTTTTGACATATATATCGCTGTAGCTTCACAGTATCGGCTCCAACTGGTGTGAACACTGATCTTTTAGAAATACAGTAATACTATTTTCTACATGCCTTTTAACACAGACCTGACAAAAGACATTCGGATTTAGGTGTTGCGCTAGAAGAAAGGTCTCACCGTCACTGTCTCGACATATTACGGCCTTCAACGTCAACGGGAGCATACAGTACGTCTCTTAAAATCTGATATATGTCATTCCGCTGACTCTCACTGGGGTCCCTGTAGGATTCCACCCTCTTCCTTCCTTCTCAGTTCTCCCAAAAGAATATTTCTGGCTGTAGAGCCTCTGACTGTATAAACATTTGCTAGGGATGCCAGGAAATGAGGGAGTAGAGAGTTCGGAGAGGAGAGACAACATAGGTCTTGCTTGCACACGGAGAAAATGTAACGAAACTATTAAGTCTACGGGAAAGGCCAGAGGAATATTCACAATTTGTAGTTTTCAAAGAAAATGAGTAAAGCTGGTTCAAATGATACCAGATTAATATTAAGATAATTTCAAATGTAACATTCATTCATTAAGGGATATACATTTATTTTATATTTATTTTAAACATTCTTATTTCCCAGCAGGAGAAGGACATCCAACTATGAATGGCTGTAGTTTTTGGGTGGGTCATTAGGCACGTGGAAACAAACCCCCCCACCCAAGCGTTTCTCATTCACAACATATTCAAACAAAAATGGTTGGGCCTTCTCGGTACTGAAAGTTAAACCATTGGACGTGTATCATCACATCAGTACAAAACCTCCTGCATCTTGATTTTTTTTTTCTTTTTCAGTGAGCAAGCTGATGAAGCTTTGTCTTCATCTTCTTAGTCCTGCAGAGTGTTGCTGCTTTCGCCTTGAATGAGGGGTTTTCCTCAGTCTGGTAGTTTAGAACAGTTTAGTTCTGGTAGAACTAAACAGGAGTCCCCAATCCCCTGCTTTGTACAAACAGTTCCCCTGATTGAATTCCTAAAACTAAATATGAAGTAATGTCAGAAAACCAGTGTTCTTTGTAAAGAATCTCTCCTTATGGAGTACAATAGAGATAGATTTCCCCAAATCAGTCCAGTTCTTCCTCACTCTATGATGGTAGAAAATTTGCAAATGATATATGAATAGTTTCTGAGTTATCGCATTAAAGTGACCAATCTGCGGTGGACGCCATGACGATTCCATAATATCCCTGACTTTTTGAGGATGTTGTTATCCGACATAAGCGAGATTATGTTGGTAAGAAGAGCTAAATGTTGTTTTTTTTGGTTGATTGCTAGAAAAGAGTTTTTGTGAAATATCAATTTGCTGGCAGCTTTGTTTGAAATGATATTTGTTTTGTGTAGGACTGATTTAAAAAATGTCCCTCTGACCGCCGGGTGTTTCCACCTCAAGCTCTGCTGTTTCTGTTCCGCTGAAGGTGTTTTCTCTCGTGCTTCATGTGGTTCTGGATCAATACTTGTTTGTAATAACAGATTTGGTAGAAAGCAAACACGATTGGATGTGGAAAATCAAGTGGGGATGCTTAAAGCCGCAGCTGAGTTTGGATAACCTGTTCCAAATCTCTTACACACACACACACACACACCCACATGCACACACACACACACACCCACACACCCACCCACCCACACACACACACACACACACACACACACACACACACACACACCCACACACACACACACACACCGTAGCTCTACCTCCTCAGCGCTAATTTGCAGTACAAAGCATCTGTTGTTCTTTGAGACGCACAACGGCTAAATATTTAATCTTTCCGCTTGTCTCCACTGAGAGTCAGCTCCACTGGAGGAGTTCAAGCTTGCACACATGCACACATACACGCACACATATTTACTGTAAATGTACGCATGCTTGCATGCAAATCAATGTACCTGCAATCTAACATAAAATAAAGATGCTGAGACACAGAGAGATACAGGCGCACGTCGTTTACTGCGCTCTCATGTGAGCTGACAGCAACATCAGCATAATGTGCCATTTTAAAGCGAACAGGACCTTTACTATAAACACCACTCCCCCTTTGAGAGCTGGAGGTGTGCTCTGACAGAGAGAGGACCAGTGGCTAAGTGCTTATTACCCTGCCTCCCATGATACTTAAAAATATATACTTTGTTCTTCCGCTGTCTGGGCTAAGGACAGATGGGCGATTAAGAGAAAGAGAGAAAGATCATAACCTGTAGAGAGAGGAAAAGTTAAGTGAGTCCAATGATGTGAGATGGGTAAAAGACATCTGATGCTTCCTCTCCATCTCCCCGCCTATTCCTCCCTCCATCTCTGTCTCTCCCCTGTCTCCAAGAAGGAGTGCGGGGGCAGAGCACTCTCGTCTTGTTAAACGTCTGGCAGATGACAAAAAAATTAGAGGCATTTCGCTCTTGACAGGTTGTTGTATGTGCATGTTTTTTTCATTCTTCCCCTCTTTTTTTTCTGCTTCAAATGTTTTTTGTCAGTTTGTTTTCAGTCAAGCTGTCTCGGTGCATGATAAGTGGAACCAGTACGCGTATACACACACACACACACACACACACACACACACACACACACACACACACACACACACACGCACGCACGCACACACACACAAACACACGCACACACACATGCACACACACACGCAAAGAATCAGACGCACGCAAAAACACATGAGCAAGATTTTTTTGTGTTTTCATAGGAGACAGATCTGATTTTGTGTTCTCAGATTGGTGGCAATGGGTGGAGGGAGTGGAGCAGTTTGCTCACAAAGACATCTTCCCCTCTGCTAATTATCGAGACAGGCTTTGATTGCCTGTTTGGGAACAGGTTTTCAAACAGCTGTAATGATGATGATTAGGCGGTGCTGGAAATTACGTGCAGGCATGGGGGGGATTGTGTAGTGGATCGGTCCAAACATCTATGCCTCATTTTTATGTGAAGGCATATGTTTTCTGCATCTGCGATTGTCCTTTTGTAAAATGATTTGAAAATGACAATAGAGTCTATTTAATTTTCTGATCTTTCTGCTTGTTTGTATATAAAAGTAACTGAGCCGGCAAAGATGCCTTCAGGTACTAACCACCACCCTCTGAAACACTGGTTGTGGTCAAATTATTGTTTTCGAGTGTTTCTAGGTAAATTCCAGACCTGCTATGTGATGGCCTAAAACTGCTGGCCGCGTTTTCTCCTAAAACGGACACAAAAAGAGAAAACTTAAACTTCATGAAGATAAAGATAAAAGCATATGAATGCAATTCCTACAAAACAGACAAGGATAATAATAACAAGATTGATAATGCCGTAACATTCATGTGGGATACGTATACAAAGATTGAAAATGAAATGAATGCCTCAAACGCCTTTTTAATGAAAAGTAAAAAAAAGAACTCCTCCTCTGGCAATATCAAAGTAATTGTGTTAGTAAGATACACGTAAATAAATACTAAGTTGATCATCTTATCAGCAATAAAACATATGAGGCATTTAATTAAACATATTTGGGGTGTGATATTGGTTTAGTTACATTGTTATATTTGTATTATGACTTCAGAGTACGGTTTCCTGTTTGGTGTTACCTAATAATGGTCCAGTAATTGATTAAATCTCCAAATTCAAAAGAGTCGACTTAAGTCCTGCAACCTTTAAACGTAATCCTTCAACTTTGCGCGTCAGGTTCTGTGTTCGCTATTTGGATATGTGCTAAGGTGCATGGCTTGAAGTGTATCATCGGTTTATCTTGTTTGACGAGAAACTGACGGCTTATTACTGTTGTTTGTATAGGCAGCACTCACCTCCAGGAACACCAGCGGTTTGACCCTGGGAAGAGTGGGGAAGGGTTTAAAATGAACACCAAACAACAGAACCTAGTGGCACCCACCTTCTCATTAGAGGTAAGGGGTGCAGTAAGAATGAGAGAGGGAGGCCTCCTTAATTTTATCACCGCTGCCTAGACAGACAATGAAGTTCAAGTGATGAGAGTTCATATGATCTTCTGTGTGTGTGTGTGTGTGTGTGTGTGTGTGTGTGTGTGTGTGTGTGTGTACTTGTGTAAGTAAATTTGTTAAGTCTTCTGTTCCACAGTGAAAAAAAACGTACTCTCTACAACCTGCTTCCTGTTCAGGAAATATCTGAGGGATTTATTTATTTTCCCCTCCAATTGGGATGCAAACATCACAGATCTCTATTGGTTTTCACCTCCGGTACCTCTTTATGCTTCTCAATCAAATAAATTGAAAAAATTATGCAACTTGTTCTACTAAAATAGTTATTGTAGTTTAATCAATCTACAGACTTTTATTGTTTTGAAAACTATTTACAGATGATTAGGTAACAACTTTAGAGTATGACTCCCCTTATTGAGGATATATAAATGGCATGTAAGTAGTTGAATAATTTTAAAAAAATGTTAAAAAAAAACATTAATAAGCTGCTATAACCCATTAAATAAAAAGGGTATCTGGGACTTGATGCTTGCCAAAAACTGACCACGCTTATCTGTACTGCTAACTTGATTTGACCAAATAGTGACCTACAATGATAAGTTGAGTGCTATGTTATAAGCTGTTTATAAATATTAAGCAATGACTTATAAAGTGTTTGTAACCTAATTTATAATGTAATTATAAAACCACTTAAATAGGTAGTCTTATTGTAAAGTTGTACAGATTATTGTTATATCATATTTAAGAATTGTGTCATCATGTTTTAGTAAAAAAATGTTTTATTTTGCCAGGTCCCTTTTTTTTTTCACGGTTTTCAACCTTACACTTTCAAGCTAGGGCCGCACGATCATGTAGTAGATAAAACTGTGGCCTCTCATCAAGCCTATTACATGTAGGCCTGGAGGCCGACCTCTGAGACAGCAGAGGAGGTAGTAAGAGAAGCGATTTGTTTAATTGAAAAATGAAAGACAGAACAGGTCGTAATATTTTGATAATGTATTATATGTATCTGAAAGACTTGAAAGTTATGGCATTTACGCAGTAACTTTAACACTATTTCATGTATTATTTTCAAATTTAATATCCAGAGAGAAAAGTCGGTTGTGTATTTTCGATACATGTGACAGAATGTCTTATGCATGCAGGAGATTTGGGGCTTGTCGGGATATACCCTTGCTTTGGGGATAACAGCGTAGGCCCAGTTTACAGATGTTATGCTATACGCCAATAAGCCATAACATTAACAATGCATGCTTCATACAGACACATATTGCAAAGTGACGTCATCTGCCATTATATCCCCAAAAAGAAGAAGAACTAGAGTTTTGGGCGCCTATGACCCCGTCGCCATTTCACCAGTTGCTTCCTTAGACCATTAGCTCTGGAGATGATCTGAGCCTTTTGTCCAGTCAATTTGGGTCTTGTCGAAGTCGCTCAGATCCTTAAATTTGTCCATTTTGCCAACTTCCAACAAAACAACTTTGAGGGCAAAATGTTCTATTGCTGTTAAATTTATCCCACCCACTGACAGAAGCTATTTTGAAAAGATAATCATTGTTATCCTGCCTTCACCTGTCAGTGGTAATAACAGCGTGGCTGACTGGTGTACGTGTGCTGTCTCCCCATCACCTGTCAGTCAAACAATTTTGGCCTCTCGACTCCCTGGTCGTCTTTGTGGAAGTTTTGGATTATGTTTCCGGATGTGGGAGTATTTTCACTCTCTACAGCTCCATCATTTGATGTTGTCTGCACTAACCATCTGGCATTAGTTTTCTTAATGGCAAAACAAATGCATTTTTTATTGTTAAACCAAGTAATTTACAGCTTCAGATGACTTTCCTGCTTGACAGGGAACATTTAGAGCAGCAAATTTACTCCCATTCATGACATGAATATGACAGTGACTAGCGAAAGGTAGCTAAAATGACCTCAGTGCAACCACTGACAGGAAGGCCAGAAGAAACAGCAGCTGTAATGGAAATCAAAGCCATGAACTCATACCTGAAGCATTCCCCGGTTACATACAACTGCTTTTTTTTTACATTACTTTGATTCAGTTTATTGCTTTAAATCAAATCATCTCTGTTCAGCCAGAGTTAACATGTATAGGCATAAGCTTTTTATTTCTCTTGGTTGGCTTTAATCAGATCCAGTTTGGCTCTATTCACATCATCTATTGTTTTCTTCCTAAATCAATGTGCGAAGGAACATTAGTGGCCTAATTATTTCTTCGAGTGGAAACTATAGCTAGCGTGAAGAAGCATCATTGTGATATCTTTTTATCTGAATACTCAAAGCAACTACAATGTGTCTGTTCAGCCATGTGTTTTGCTTTGTCTCTCACAATCTTTATGGTTCGGACGCATTATGTACTCCAGGCGTAAGTGAAGAAAAATTGTCGACTAGACTTAAAGGCCTTTGGTCACAGTCAATAGGCAAAAGCTGGTTTTGAACTGCTTGTGATAAAAAGGAAGTCCCAAGTGTCTGTCCACTCTTATTTAAAGCTTTGTTCTTGCTGTTTGCTGTGACTGCTGTCTCTATGCCCTCTCTCCTGCATTTGTGTATTGACGTCATTCACTGATTTATGTCCCAATGCTTGTCAGCATGATCCATAACCCAAACAAAATGTCATCGATAATTTTAGATTTTCATACGCACATAGACCGTAGTGCCAGGAAGAACTGGATCTATTTTTGGAATGGTCGGTTGTTTTTTTCCGCCACATGGGGGAGCTTTATATCCAAAAGTTCCCGAGCCATTTTTTGTCAACCGTGGTCTGATTTAATCCAAATTTGGTTCATATGAATCAACTCAAAAAGATTTATCTTGTGTGTATCATATTTTACTCTATCAGTTTGTGTTTCACGCAGCAGGAGAAGACGAGCGACTCATTCATCCTGGAATGCGCACTGTCTGGTTGCAGTTCAAATTTTATTGACACTGTGTGAACATGCAAGCCCCCCCCCCCCCCCCCCCCCCCCCCGCGGTCCCCTACGAAAGGGGCGGGCCTAATCCATGCACATTTTTGGCAGACCGGCTAACAATTATGCATTTTGCACAGCAATTACATCTGGACAATACAGTTCGCTGATACCAGTATCACTCAAACACACAAAGCTGGTGATGCTCGTGAGTTTCATTGTATATGTGCAAAACTTAAGTCTAAATGCAAGAGGCAGCAGTGTTTAGTCTGCGAAAAGCAAGACATGGGGTTGAACCAATCTCTGAGCTTTCTTTTGTCGTGGTTTGGTTTCCTTATTTCTTGTTTGTTTTGTACTTAATTGCCTCCTGTTTTCAGGGTCTTAATTAATTCTGAGGATTCCATGTTTTGCTGATTCTTGAGTAATTTTTAAGGGTTTATTACTCTCACATGTCTCTTGGTGTAACTCTCCATCCATCATTGTTATCATGATCTATTTTGTCTTTTCATCCCGTCTGTTTAGGTTTTGTGTTTTTTTAATCTTTATACCTCCTGTCATTCCTGCAATTTAGTCTCTTTTTTTCTTTTCTTCTTGTGCTCCTTTTTCCAACTAATGCAGGTCTGACAACCCTTGGAAAATATGTTTTATTGAATAGTTTTAGTGTAAAATTACATAAGATGTATTCTTGGTCAGCATCTGTTTGAGTTGGTAAAATAATGGATCTGACCTGTTTGTCCAGTAAGTCCTATAGATTCTGGATTGAACTGTGGTCTGGGGAATTTGGAGGCCAAGTTAAAACCTTGAACACATTGCTGTTTTCCCCAAACAATCCCTGAACAATGTTTGCAGTGTGGGAGGGGACATTGTGCTTTTGAAAAAAGGCGTCTGCCATGAGAATTCCATTTCTACGAAGAGCCGTACTTTGGTTGTTTGGCTAAGAGCTTAGTAACATCCACATGATTGGCAGAACCCAAGGTTTCCCAGCAAAACATTGCCCAAATTATCACACAGGTCTAGACCAAACTCTTTATAAACTTGTGTCCAAGTTCTGATACTGAACTGCCCATTTGAGGTGTTTTCTGCAGTGGACAAGGATCAGCATGGACACTCTGACTGGTCTGCAGCTACAAAGGAAAGCTTTCATGCACTGTGTGCTCTGACACCTTTCTATCAGAACCGGCAATAACTACTTCAGCAATTGGCTCTACAGTAGCACCTCTGAGGAATCTGAAAACACAGGATAGGTTTCACTCCCCATGCGTACCATTGTCTCCGGTTGTCATTCTGTGGACCACTTTTGGTAGCTACTACCCACTGAAATTACAGTTCGGCCCATGTCAAGTTGCTAAGATCCTTACCGTTGTCCATTTTTCTAGCTAACATCACATGAAATCAAGGACCAAATGTTCACCTGCATCTCAATATATTCCTCCAACTGCTAGTGGTTATAATGTTATGTCTGGTGGGAGTAAGGCCAGGTGTTGTTGTTGCTGCTTGAGGTAATTTGTTCAGCTGATAGTTGGTTGGTTCCGGTCTGATTGTGAACAAGGTTGCGTTCAATCATCGAGAATCATAAGATGATCAATCTCTGTCTCTGGCGAGCAAACCGGGACACTGACCCACATAAGCGATGCTTCTGACCCGAATGATGATGTTGTACTTAAAGCATTTAATCATATTAAATAATTAAGCCACTGATCTCACATACGCATTCCCTCAGACGGTAGCTTTAAATTGGAGTTGAGTGGATGAGATGGAGAGCTGAAAGACGTCATACATGTGTTTTTGTTGCTGTCTGCCCCTCAGACGGAGGTGAGAGAAACGTAAAGAAAGAAACGAGAGACAGACAGGAAGAAGGAGAGCTGTAATTTAGTTGGCTGACAGAGGAAGTGAGATCTCTTGGGGGTGTGTGAGCGTGACAGTTTTCAATGAATAGAGACATCAATGAGCGTGTGTGTGTGTGTGTGTGTGTGTGTGTGTGTGTGTGTGTGTGTGCGTGTGTGTCTTTTTTTTTGGACATGAGATGAGATCTGTGCTCGGTGTGTTTTACTCGCCCTGTCAAATCCGAGACAGCCTTAAGTTTTCAACCTTCTGTGTGTGTATCAACCTTTCTCCTCCTTTCTGCTCCTTGTCACTGCAAAGCGAGCTGGAGAGTGTGTATGTGTGTCTAGTGCAACAGGTAGGTGTTAGGGATCGAGTGGCCACAGCAACATCACTTTGTCCTTTCCTCCAACCGCGTCTGACTTTTCCTGAGATCAGGTGAAACAGACCATCCAGAGTGCTTGAACTGACACTGGTCACCGCTTTACAGATTTATTGACATACAACTAAGATGTGATTAAGTTTTTCTTGAGGACCTTAGAGCTTTACTGAACATAAGAGTGGTTGTGATTCTTCCCATACAAGATGTCAACTAACACCAAAACACTGTTGCTGCTAATTCAAGACGGAGATGTTTTCAGGTTGTTGTTTTTTTTTTTTTTACCACTTTTTAGCAGGAATTAAGCAACATGTCGTTTACATCAAGTTCAATAGTCGTCCATCTCCAGCTCCATCATGTCCAATACGTCCATCTTTATCTGCCAGTCATCTTTTCCTATGAACCGTATGAAGTGACTGTGTTCTTAGTAATTGTGTTGTTGTTATATGACACACACTGTTTTTGGACGGAATGTTCTAACGGTTGGTCCCACTTAGTCCAAATTTGGTGAATATGTAGGCCTAGTTTAAGTCAAGTTGTTATATGAGGTGCAATTCTGACTTTTCGTTTACACCACTGCAGTTACTCGTACTTCATACTTCACTCCATTTGGTTGTTTAGTTGGGCAGCTTTAGCTCAGTGGTTGGAGTGGGTGTCCCTCAACCAGCAGACCGGGGTTCAAGCCCAGCCCCTGATGCAACAGGCCATGGTTCCTGGAGCAAGACCCTGAATCCTCAGCTCCGGGGGCCGTCCGATGCTCCCTTGGGTGGGTGAGATGCAGATATAAATTTCACGACATTGTACTGTGTAACATGTGATTATTAAAGCAAGATTATTACCGTAAACTATTCTGACTTTTCTTTTACACTACTGTAGTTACTTTATACTTCACACCATTTCATTGTTTGATGTATTTTATAATTAAAAATGATATACAATAAATACAACGCAGTTACTTTGTCATTCAGTAGATTAACTCAAAAAAATTATATATTATTATTATATGTAATTATGATCCAGTGATATTGATCTAAATGTTATCTAAATCAGGTGAACCCCAAATAACATTGACAAATTGTAAGATTAAAATGCTTTTCACGAGTGAATTATGTGTTTTTAACTGATATACATTATAAAGACTATACAGCAGTGGTGGTTTATAAAGTCATACAATGCATAGATTTATTGAAAACAAACTAAAATGTTTTGTGACAAACACCTACATGCTAGAGCTTGATAAGAGCTTGAATTAATACTAAGCCTACATATTCACCAAATTTTAGCTAAATCGGACCAACATTTAGAAGGTCGTGTCGAAAAGACAGATTTTCATATAAAGCTCCCCCTAGTGAGTAACATGTGAACTATTAGAGTAAAGTACGTAAGTATTATTATTACGTTACTAATATGAGCTTCGTATTCATATAATTTGGACAATTTTTTTTTATCTCCAACAGTTTTCGAGTCATTATTTGTCAACTGTTGGAGGTAAAGCTCCCACTAGTGTTGGAATATACAACTAACCTTTCTCCAAATCCCATCTAGTTCTTCCTCACACTGAGGTCTATCTGGTCCTAAAATAAGAAAACAATCCCTGAAATAGTTTTGTTGTTATTATGTGAACAATCCCATTGTGCCAATGACGATTCCATAGTTCCACAATAACAAATTTTTGGGGATATAATTAGTTAATGGTAGTGATTTTCCATTAGTGCTTCAGAATCCGACACTTTGCTCATAACACAATGACAGTTAGCTCTTACGACATTTTTTATTCCACTTCTACATTTCATTGGTATATCAAACTTGTTACTGGTTCATCTGGTTAAGATTCAGTAAAGGACTTATACAGTTTCAAATCATGGTGCATGGAAGACGCTTTACTTATTACTTATTTTGTGCCGATTTTGTCTTTTAACAGATTAGTGATAGTATATATCACAGCTTAACTGAAAAGGGTGCTCTCAGTCCCCAGTAACTGAAAGCTACTGATTCATCCAGTGTCAACCGTGACTCTGTATAAACACTGAACACCAGCTCCTGAAGGTGTTCCCTCCACAATTATTGTCATCAATTGAATAAGGAGTAAAATGAGTTGAAACACATTTCTTTATTGTCTTTATCCATGATCTTTAATTCAAATTATTTTTAGTCAAGGAACTTAATTAAAGAAACATTCCTAACATGAAACCAATATTTGTAATCCGGAGGAAATCCTACAAATTTAAGCTAATAGAAATATATTTCCAGTCATATTTAATATTTTTAGTAACATCTGTTTTAGTAAGAACTCTTAAGAGTTGAACAATGACTCTCTTTTTTACTGGGGTACAAACATGAGGGGACATAGGTCTATTTTTCCTTGACATGCTTTACAAAGACTAGTAAACACAGCAATGATGTGCAAAGAAAAGTTATCGGGCTGGAAAACACCCGCAATTAGAACAAGAAAATATCTCACTTTCAGCAGTTATGTCAATAATTAAGATGTTCTTTAAGGCTGTAGATGTCGAATGACCACCCTGGAAGACGACATGACCCAAAACTGACCAATTGAACTGTGAGGAAGATGGCTATCGGCAGAAAGCTCCCCAGGGATTACAGCTAGAGAATTACAAACAACATTGAATGCTAGAGACAGACAATCCCCCTAACCACCATCAGTTGGCATCTAAACCAACTCAAGCTGTTTGGGAGGGTAGCAAGAAAATACATTTCTGCTGTCATCCACACACCAAGTTAAACACACACTGTTTTCCAAACTCTACTGGGACTTTCAATTATGCAACATCATAGATCAGATCAGATCATACCAAAGAAGAGCTTTTTGCCAAAAACATCTAAGATCTGTGTGCGGTAAAGAGAAGGAAAGCCATACAGAAAAGCACCTGATACCCACTGTGAAGTACAGTGGTGGATATCTGATGCTTTTGAGCTGTTTTTCTTCCAAAGAGCATCTAAAGAGGAGAGTCCACAATTGTCAAATCTGAAGGAGTTGGACAGTTTTATATATTTATATATATATGTAATTTTTTGTTTGGTGAATAATTTGAATTAAAG
Source organism: Lophius americanus (assembly GCA_037951165.1). Lineage (NCBI taxonomy): Eukaryota > Metazoa > Chordata > Actinopteri > Lophiiformes > Lophiidae > Lophius > Lophius americanus. The sequence continues at coordinate 1,086,511 of JBBDHG010000098.1, read as the reverse complement.
ATCATGGGTACAGACAATAAAAACATCTTTTGAATGTCATTTTACTCATTTTTTTAAAGGGGGGAAATAATTCTGTATATTCTATATAGTATGTGTATATACTTACAGTTTATAGATAGATAAAGTAATGAGTGTTTTGTGAATTATTTGAGTCAAGCTGCACGAGTGTCCTTTAAGACAGGGTTTTTATTTTTTTGCAGAGCACAAATTTAATACACTTTTGCTATTAGATGCTAATATAATATTAGACAGTCAGTTATTTTCATGGGCATCATAGATTTTTTGGACTGTCTGAAGTATTAATGTTACCCTTGTCCTGAACACCAATGTTGGATGGTTTACAAAACAATCTCCTTTCTTCTCTTATTCCGCCCCCTCTTTACCTAAAGGAGGAATTGTAGAAGTTGTTGCATAACACAATGTACAACTCTCAGTGATTTGGTCAAAAGGGCAAATCGGTGAAGAATTCCGTCCTCCACAAATCCATAGTTCATGCTCTGTAGCCCAGAGAGCTCTAACTCAACCCTGCAGTCAGTGTGTGTGTGTGTGTGTGTGTGTGTGTGTGTGTGTGTGTGTGTGTGTGTGTGTGTGTGTGTGTGTGTGTGTGTGTTTGTTTCAGTCAGTAGCTGTCAGGAGCAGACTCAAACACAAACAGTGAAGTCAAGCGAGTCCAAACCAGTGCTTCCCTCAATTCACCTCCTCCTCAGTGACCGTCTGGTTTTATCTGACGGAACATAATGTGCGGACCACTCTGGATTTGACGTCGAAATTTGAGGGTGTCTGAACTCTAAAGGTTTATTTTAGCGGTCGTGTCATGTTTGGTGTGGGGTGTGTGTGGTTTTTCTTTTTTGAGAGAGCACCAGAACACCAATGGTGTGACGTTTCCTTTGTTTCTGTGACACCATGTGTCGTTTCTCCGCAGCCGGACCGCAGCACACTCTTGTATCCAATTACTTCCCTTTCTTTAATTGTATTTTCTTTCTGACACGTCTCTCTCCGCTTCCCTTTTCTTCTAAAGGAGGTTTGTCATTCTCAACATTGTTTATTTTAAGAAAAAGGAGCAGAGTGATTTTTTTTATTTATTTAATGCTGTTTTCTAACTGCTGCTTCTCAGTTGTTCTGACCCGAGCAGAATATTAATAAACACATTCTGCTCAGTTTCCGGAGCAAATGGTTGGATTTGCACATTTCATTATGCTTTTAGTATTATTTCATTATATAATCCCTCGCATTTCTCTTTTCTTCAGTGTGTAATTTGTGTACTTGTCCTATCCTTTGCCTTATCTTATCTTATCTTATCTTATCTTATCTCATCCCATCTTATCTTATCTTATCTTATCTTATCTTATCTCATCCCATCTTATCTTATCTTATCTTATCTTATCTCATCCCATCTTATTTTATCTTGTACCTTATCCTAAACCTTATGTCGTACCTTACCTTATCTTGTCTCGTATTTCATCTTAACCATTACCTCTTAACTTATCTTATAACCTACCTTATCCTAAATCTTAACTTCAGGTAGATTTAGAGGCTGACAATTACTCTTAAATTAATTGATTCATCTGCTTAAAATGTTCCTAAATAAAGTGATCTAATTGATCCCGATGACAGTAATGTCTAGGTCAGAACTTTCTCAAGTTCCTTCTGGTCCTTTATCATATATTATATAACAACCTGCTACCTTATCTTATCTTCCCGTATGCCAAAACATCAAATCCAACACTTATACATTAAATTAAACACTTTCAAAGTCTTGGAGGAATTTTTCCTACTTAATACCAAACAGAATCTGAAGAAGCCAAAATAATACAAATTAAATCAGGCATGTGTTTCCCTTTAAAGCTCACTTTTAACTCAGTTCTTAGTTTTCTAACTGGAAAAAAAAGATCTAACATTATTACCGGAGCTTGTAATAGCTAGATAAAACTGCATTCAGCATCAGAGCAGTAACTGTCTGAACCATGTGATCTGTTTTTCCTCTCCTGGGGCCAGGGCCTCCATTAGATGAATAAGCTGTCCAGTCTGCAACTGTTTTGAAGTGGTTGCAAGCTTTTGTCTGTGCAAAGTCTTTTGTTTGGTCTGGACATCAAGGGGTTTTCAGGAGGGATTCATCTCAGAGACAGGCGCTTTAGAAGAATTCACCCTGTGCAGTTTGAAGGTAGCGTTCTTTTTTTATGAGAAACACGGGGACAGGGAACATTTCTGTCGGACTGACTCATAGAAGTCATTCTATTTGATATTTCATGATTTTCTTTACATTTATTTATTGTTAGTTTAACATTAATGATGTGTCTGCATTATGAAAAATATCCATTAAGGTTTAATCATTTTTTTTATTAATAATAGTACGTGTTAGTGTAAAAAAGTTAGACTCAAGGATGTTTATTGAAAACATTACATAAGAACTCTTAACAAACAATTCATTTCTGTGAATTATCTCATGAGAATTATTCGACCTTGTCACCAGAGAATGTCATTATTGATATACTAGGAACTACAGAATTCTTCTATGCCATTGTTTTTAAAAAAAATAAAAATATCCTTTTCATAGATTGTGAGGAAATGGAAAAGCCCACTACGGAAAAAAAGATTTTCATTATAACATTTTTTTGGTTTGAATTGACAGACTGCAGATTATATAAAAAGTCGACAAAAAGAGGTTTCAACTATTGTTTGGAATCCCGTCTCCAGTAGACTATGGAGGAAATATGCTGTCGTAATGATAGTGATGTAGAACAGGCTCAATCCAAGTCCAAAAAAAAATGGAACACCTCTACAGAGTTTCACACACAGTGTGAAGATCTTCAAAATCTCTCGTTATTAACGTGGATGACAACATCTCACACGTCGTGACATCCTTAAAATGCCTACCTGTTCAGCATGGGATTAATTACAGAATTTTGGTGATTGCCTTCAATTGCTTGAATAAGTAGTTCCATGTGGAGGTTGCTGGACCAGCTACTTCTAGTTGACTCCTAAACTTGGGAATGACCCTCCCCCTCCAGATCAGGTTGTCAACTTCGTTATCCGTGTGCTAATCCCTAGAGACACATATTTACTGAGACCCAATTTTTGTGGTCCTTGTTGTGCAGTATCTCTGAGAAACTCTGCTGTCTCACTTTAATTGTATTTAACTAGTTTTCACAGACTCAGCTGTTTTTTTGTGTTTGATTCTTATTCTAAATTTATTCTGTATAATTGATTAAAATTTTGATTTTAACTGCACTGGCATCAGAGGAAAATTATTAATTAAGTCTATTTTGTTAGGGTTTCAATCTGTTATCTAGAATTCAAAATTGTTGTTTTGACCTTTTTCTACCTGATGGTGCCATTTCCCATCGTTTGGCATATAGTTAAAATACAGGCTGTTGTAAATCCTAAAATAAAATCCTGGAAATGAATTAATATTTGATGGTATCAAGTCAGAACTGATGTGAAAAAGGCATAAAGTCAATAAAAGTATAAAATAATACTAATGTCTATTTTATGCAGTTTGTTGGAGCGGATATTTAATTATTTTATCTGACCTGAGGAAAAATATCTAATATGGAACAAAATTTCAAAATGCGTCTAAATCCATGGTTATTGCTAATGAGAGGTATATCCAATACTGTTTTATTTACAAAAAAGTAATCCACCTACTATTAACTATGTGGGATAAAACTGATTTTTAGCATTTTTGCCTCGACGTAGAGCAAAATGACCCTAAAGTCATGATGTCAATGGCTGATATGATGATGTAACAAGTTAAATCTTCACAGCATACACGGAGGTAAATTTGGTTGCGTCCTTTTGGACTGTTAAAGAAACAGTTAGCACAATCAAGTGTAATTTCCTTATGCATATGAACCCTCAGCAAAAAGAAACTCAATAATGCAACAGTTTGGCATTCACCCTACAGTACACCGAGGTGATGCACGCTGTTGTGATGATGAATCACCATTCGGTAGGCAGATCTGATCTTAGACTAGTTATCAACGTTCCTCCTCCTCCCCATGAGTCTCTCTGATGAAGGCTGATCCCAGATCTGACCTCCCAAACAGGAAGTTGAAGAGATCAAAAGCACCAATCAGGTTGCGGTGTGGGGAGACTAAACAACATCACCCCACAGGAAGGAAGTAGCTATCTGAATTACACAACTACGATGGGTGTGTGCGTGTGTGTGTGCGAGCGTGTGTGTGTGCGTGTGCGTGCGTGTGATTTATACAGACCAGCGCTTACATCCCTCACCCAAATATTTACCTCTGCAACTGCCACCCTCTAACACAAAGCTATGATTAGGCAGAGGTGAGTGTGCATTATGTGTGTTTGTCTGGTGGCCTACAAGCTGTGTATGTTTGAATAAGTGAGTGTACTGTATATACGTACATATTTTTCTCTCTGAGAGTGTGTGTGTGTGTGTGTGTGTGTGTGTGTGTGCAACTTGGATTGGAGGGCCCACGGAGACCACCTTGGTGAACAATGGCCCTTTTATTCCACTGGAGTGTCTGACTGGACTCTGTGTCTAAGAGCAGTCACAAAAAAACACAGAACCAGACAGGAAACACACACATATCCATATGCACACTAAAAAGTGCACCCATTAATTCGGTAACTCTTCGGGGGTATCCAGCTGGGGTCAGTTTTCGCTGCGACGAGACACGTGCATGTTATTTTAAAGAATAGTTATATAGGTAATTTGGACGACTGGGATACTGAGGAATGCGGCGTAGCGGTTGGTTAAACGTTCGGTTTGAGGGGGCAGGGCAGAAAGGACAAAACCGACCTTTAAAATATTGGATCGCTCTTCTACACCTAGTCAGAAATGACAAATAATACATTTGACATTCAAAAATAACATATGAAGGGAAATTGTGTTTGTCAATATGAATAAACCTGAAATAATTTTGGAAAATTGTTGGACATGAAGCAAAATATTTAGATTTTTATTAGGGCTGATAAGAATTATCGGTAACAATGCACAAACTATTTGGGTCACTAAAACCTTTTGAAATCGACCTCAGAGGAAGAAATGGATTGATTTTGGGAAAGTTTGATTATATATTTTGGACAGTGAAATGTGAGTAAAAAAGATTGGATGTGTGATGATGCACGCTATAAAGTGTTGGATGTGGATTCAAGTGGGGGGGTCATCAAAACACCACGCTGACCCCCAACGGTAGGCAAAGACAAGCCAAAGCCACCAGCGCACTCAATGGCCCCCCCAGAGCATGAAGGACCCGAGCCCACGTGCCCCCCCAGGCTAACCACACTCCAACCCCAAGTGAAAGGCAGCCAGTGGCCACAGAGGAGGCACCTGGGAGGTCGACAACGCTCAGAGTTTCCAAATACAGTTCATATTGAGTTGATAAAATGTTCAAACTAAATACATTTTATTACTATTAGCCATTTATTTAGCTGTAAATTTTACTGCAATCTGTTTCCTGTCAACTTTATACAGTTTACAGAGGCAGTTACCTTCATGCAAATGTTTGAATGGTATGTAATAGAGTTTATGGGCTGTCAACATATACTCAAAAACTAGTGGAAAAAGTTCAACAACATTTCATACCTCCTTTGAAGGGTCACTAAAATGATGGGTGGAGTCCTTAGTGTGTTTATTTTTACATTTGAGGCACACTTTAACGTGATGATTTGCATATCAGTGTGTTCTCACTCAGCTATGACAAAGTTGAGGTCAACCCTTATCTGTAGACATTTACTTCCAGTACTGGGAATGATTATGTCCTTTGCTTCAGCAGTCTGACAAAAACAGTCCTGATGTCTGGGAAATTTAGAAAATAAAGTTGAGCAAGAGTTCAGGATGATATCCACTAGTTTTTAAGAAATTCATGAATCCATTATCTTTGTAATTTATAAGCAAACATCAATCCATGTAATTTTCACTTCATCGGTGACCATTAATCAACTTTCAGCAGTGCAGTAGTTTTACTTAACTTCTATCTTTATCTTTTTTAAATTGAAATGTACCGTTTGTGCAACCACTTGAGAATAACCGCTTCATCATGAAGCACCGGCCGTAGCGGATAATCTGTTGTGCATGTGTGTTTGATTAATGCAAATAAAGGTTGTTTCATCTAAATCTCCCCTTTATTTTTCTGGATAATTGTCCATGATAGTTGCACTGGTTGGTCAACCCCAGTAGGGCGTCAGCTTTTGTCATATTTGAGTAGCTGGAGTAATTTTTTTGTCCGACCCGCGTCTCGTCTCCGGTGTGACCTATGAGTTTATTGTTAGGTAAGCAGGGCGGCCTGTGAACCTCCGCATTGAGCATCAGCCCTCTGTTTGCGTCTCTGTCGCCTGAAACAGATCATTGCTATAGGTTTGCCATCTGTAACTGTCCCAATCCCTCTTCTTGATTGCAATGAGTCCCAAACGACCAGATGTTTCAGCACTATTATGGCATTAGAGCTCAGCTGAATGGGCAGATGTGTGTCTCTCCGGTCTGATTGTTGTCATGACAGAGAATAGTCTGATTACCTCTTCTGATTAGGCCGCTAATCCCTTTTAGGAAGAGAGCAGGTTATACAACGACACACCCACGCACCCGCAACGACAACGCACACACGTTCGATTGAAAGAGCGGTTGAGGCTGACAGTATCAGGAGGACACACAGGAGTGTACAGTGGTCAGGGTTTATAACCGGAGCTCATTCCAAATGTCATGTTTATCTGATCCGCATTAAAGACACTGTGACAATGGAGCAGATGGAGCCGCCTTTTGTCCTGCAAGATCACATAGGACACACACGCACAAGGACATACCCACCAACCCCCCTCTCTCTCTCTCTGACTCTCTCTCTCTCTCAATCCATCTCGTTCTGTGTGTCTCTCAGTGGGCCGTTTGAGTTGGGTCGAGGTTGTGTGATTGTGTTTAGCCAAGCAGAGTGATAGTGCTCTACAGGGGAGCCAGCCTGCTCTCACCACACCAGACGGACAACATACAGACAAACACAGACACACACACACACATACACACACACACACACACACACACAGACACATATACACACACACACACACACATACAGACACGCACACATATTTGCATGTTAAGATATTATTTATTTTCTTCTATAGAAGTTACTGACCAGATCAGAATAAGAAATACTTTATTGATCCCCAGGGGGAAAATTCATTCCCTACAGATTCTCCTTAAAAAACTGTTGAGTGGAAGAGAGAGTACGAATAAGAAATAAAAAACAATATATTCATAACAATAACAAGCAAACAGACACATGCATATGAAAAAAGGTCCAATGTGCTTTATAAATTGCATTATGAATTAATAAGTAGATTCCAAAGACATTGTTTTTGACTCTGGACGGAATTAAAGTGAATTGAATGTGTCTATAAAGTGTGCAACTTACTTTAAAAAACATTTTTAATCCATATTTGTAAATAACCCAACCAGGAATGGGTTGAAAGCCAATGCCGTCCTAATAAATATAAATGGGAAGGGTTGCATAAGGAGGAGCGTCCGACGCATTGTTTTTTCCAGCTATTTGTGCCACAGTAGTTCACTTTGCGATCAGCAAACACCAGAGAGTTTTCCCTCCTCCCCGGTTTCAGTGATTCTAGGGCGCCCATGACCCTGTTGCTGGTTCATCAGTTGTGCTTCCTTAGAAGCTTTGTTAGGTTGTAACCTCTGTAGACCGGGGACACCCAACGTGACCTGCTGTTCTGGAGAAGATCTTACCCAATTATTTGACCTGGCCATTTTTTCTTTCTTCCAACACAGAATTTTTTTACTTTCACTGCCTGATATGTCCCATCCACAATGTTATTCTGAATTCACCTGTGAGTTAGTGGTTATAATGTTATGGCGAATGCAATTGCTGCATCATAAATCAAAACACAATGGACTTTCTAGACTGTTGAGCAGTCCTACGCAACAACAATGGGGCAGAATTGCAATAATCAAACTCCCAAATGTTGTTTCCACAGTTCAAAGTCTATCGACAAATAAGTACATAATTAATATAAATAAAATATATAAATGTTTTTTTTAGATTTGCTTTACGTTTATTGTATTGAAGTGAATATGCCAGTCATGTAGAGTACAGCAGGTACGTAGAATAGTGAGTTATTTTATAGCCATGAATATACAGGTTGTGCTTGACTGTGTTTTCTGTGTATTATTCCTGTCGGTGTGAGTCCAAGTGGTCATTGTGCAAAAAACGGTGCAGGAACAGATGACAAGCTAGTAGCATAAATCCAACCACCAGTTCATCTCAGAGACCTCACCAGCAATAAGCCAACGCCACTCGGCATGCACCTGGCGTCCCCTCACACACGCCACTGTTATTAATTGCTAATACATATTTATGTGGCACAAATTTGCCATTTGTTTATGCATAAAATTATCAATACTGCGGGGCGCTTAGCCAGAGAAAATGTTGACCTTTTCAAAGAGTAATAAATGGTGCTGTTTGTATGTGTGTGTGTGTGTGTGTGTGTGTGTGTGTTTGTGTGTTTATCTAATGGCTCATGTTTAAGAGGGAGGTGTTGGGCTGGAATAAGAGGAAGATGGTGGCAGTTCCACGGCTGGACGTGGCAGGAAGGCAGCTGAAGCTTGCCAAGAGGAGATCCACTGATCTGGATGTTTACCCACAGTTTGAATTTCACACGGGAAATGTTCCGTCTCTGTCCTCGGCTTCATTAGCCGTGTCCATGTGTCAGTACTGGATGTGCCTTTGAGTAAATCTGGATTAGTGCATCAGGGAGGCCATTGTTTTTCCATCTACCAAACTGCAGACGTTTGTGTAAATCTAAAGCATTTGTGAGCACCTGACTCTCTTTGCAGGTGAGCCAGAGAGGTTATATGCATTATTATCAACATAATATTAGTACAAGTCTTGGCTTCTTCCTTTGGATCCAGAACAAGATGCTTGTTTAGAAGTGAACTGCAGCAGATGTTCTCGAACGCAAAACAAATAGCAACAATAGCCGGTGCAATTTTCAAATCTGGGGAACAGCTTCACAAAAAAACAGACTCCCTGGAGGACGAATTCAATATGCAGTTCACACATCACAAAGAAGACATGATCAAAACAAACCATTTAAACGATCTAATCTTCTGAGCTACTGACCCGCACATATGCATGAATGTAGTTCTTTTTACACAGTAATCGGTTAGAGTTGGACTACCAGGGGTCTGCAAAGAAGACTAAACAACAGTTGTGTAACATTGGCCCAGTGTTATTTCAAATAGAAGATTCTGCATTTTGTAAGTAATCTATAAGTTAGTGTCCTCGTGCAAAGTTCCAAAAACGGATGTGCCATTGGTGTGTGAATGATTGTGTGAATGGTAGCGGCGGCTGTAACTCAGGAGTATATGTGACAAATAGAGGCTGGCGTTGAAGGTAGCCTCTGCCACCACTGTACGATTGTGTGTGAATGGGTGAATCCTGGCTCTTGCCGTGCTTTGAGTATTCAAGCGGACTAGAAAGGCCAATTTAACATTTGCTACTAGCTACTTTTGACCAATTCTAGTTGTGTCTCACGCATATGATGCATTGATAAAACGTGACATCTCTGTCATGTCATTCCTCTTCACTGGCTCGTTGCATTGATCCGACACCGTCACTACCTCCACTGTTGTCTCTTGGGCAGAACTGAAACGAGCCCCCTCCTGTACCTTTCAGCTTCGATACAGGATGGTGATGTGAAATAAATATGTTCTAAACCCACATTGAACACTGTGTTGAAGGGGCATATGGCTTCATAGCATTTCTTCCTCTATATTTCACTTCCTCTCCAAATGTTGTTCTACCTCTGTGGCTGCTCAGTTCATTTCTCTTTATTCCTCCTTCCCTTTGTCATCTTTAGGAGCTCATGTCTCTCTCATTTCTCTTTGTCTCCTCTACAGTTATTGATTTTCCTGTTGTTGGTTCATCTCCGCTCTTCACTGTCCTTCAGACTTTCCGAGGGTTTCATCTCCTCCACACTACTCTTTTTCTGTCTCTCTCGATGTAATATCGGCGTAGTGGTGCTTCTTTCCTGTGTCGCTCAGTGTTATTGTGAGACTGGCTGTTTCTCTGAGTGTAAGATTCAGCTAAACCTCTCTCTTTCTATTCACCAGGGTTGGAAAGAAGTGGTCTGCAGCAGAACCACTTCTTTGAGAAAACCTGTAGGTTAGTAGCTATTTTAATACAACACAAAGGCATACACACAAACACACACACACACACACTTACACACACACACACACCCATGCCTGCACAGACAGTACATCTGTGGACATCCTCTAGGGAGGCTTCTAATCTATGACAATCAAACACACATTGAACTTAGTTGAGTCAAGGCATCAGTCATGCTTGCTCTCTCTCGCTCTCGCTGGACCAAAACACATTGACCCTTTTTCTCTCGCTGCCTCTTTCTGTAACCCAGCTTTTATGTGGCCTTCATGAGGTCACACACCGGGCTCAAGTCAGTTTCCATGACTACACAGTCAGCATCCAGCCAATCGCCAATCACAACTGGCCTTTATGGGGCTAGTGGGCAGTCAGTAAGCTTCTTATCTGTGCATGTGATATGGAGGGTATAGGGAGAGGAGGGTGTGTGTGATTGTCTAAGTGACGGAGGATGATTAGTGGGCCTGTGATGTATTATAAGCCCATGGAGAAAAGATATTTAATTTAATAACCTGTAACATCTGCATGTTTCTGTGCATTAATGTACTTGACTCACATTACATTTTCATATTCAGTCCAAATTTGGTGCATAAAAAAAAAGTGTGTGTTTTCCGGTATTCAGTGATTTAACTTTCTTTGGCAATGGAGTCACTGGGGTCCAGTGAACAGCATATGGACAGCAGGGAGAGTGAGACTGTTTGGGAAACAAAAGCTGCGAGCGAATGGGACAGCAACGAACTGCTGACACAAAAGAGACATATGGAGCTTAAACACAGGGACTGCTCTACGTTTTTATTGCTGAAATACACCTGAGGTTTCTCAACATTTGTAAGACAAAAAGAAAAATCCACAAGATAATTCATGGCTTAGAATTAAGCATATAAAACGGCAGATAGGAAAGAAGAAAGGCAGACAGGTAAGTTGTCAGACAGACAGTGAAGTATGAGTCGCTTCACATTAGTTGGGACATATGGCTCCAGTCATCCAGAGACCCAGTGCTGAGGGACACTAATGAGAGAACGGGAAAGACCTACATGTCCTCTGCACAAGGGACGAAAAAGTGTGTATTAGGGTTTGTGCGTATTTGTGTGTGTATGGAGGGTAAGTACACTCAAACACAGAGTGGACACGCTCATATATACAAAAAAGAGCATATGTACATCCTCATAGGTACACAAACCTTCAGATGCAAACAAATGCATATAAACACGTTGATAAGAGTACAAACACACACCACCAGAGACACTGTGACGTAAACAGACGGTCACTGCTGTCTCTTCAGCTGCCAGAGCGGCCATCCAGATAGCCCTGTCCTGAATCAGATTGTGTGTGTGTGTGCGCTCTTCCTCTCCTCTCTGTCACTGGGGGTGAGACGACTCACATGGCATTATATTGTCTGACATATGGGTTTTGCTCCTCTGCCCTGTCCAGGAAACAGAGCCAAGCAGGCAGCCTCAGAATGGAACCCTTGAGTTTGATGTAGTTTCCATCAGGTCCAGTTCTCTCTAATGTGACCAGAGTGAAACTGGGGTACTAATGGGGTTCTGCTAACGGGGCCACTGGCCTCAGCGCTGGGTCACTCTGTTGTGCTTTGGTTTCCTGTAAAACTTCTTGGTCAACCTCTGTGAGAAGTCCAGGATTTGGTTTTGGAGTCCACCATACTTTCCTGAAATTATTTCACCATTATGTTTTAAATATAGCTTTATTTCTGTTGAGCAACTATAGAGAAGCAAAAAAGCGTTTCCAAGCAGACATTATTCCATTGTGTTACTTCCTCCCCAGGGGTGGTTCGGGCTTGTGTGGCGCCCTGGGCGAACCTCACTTTCAACACCGTCGACTTACCAAATTACTATTATTATTTCAAGTAGACAGCCTACGGCCTAGTTTAAGTGCTTTATCAGATTGTAGAATGGCTTGTTATTAATTCATTACTACAAATAAAAGCACTGGTGCAGGTACACATCAGGTCATCGTATTATATTTAGTCACAGTGCTTTAAAGAAGATATCTGAAGCATGCTATGATATACAATATGTTACACTACATCATTCAGATGAATAATCCTGACTTAATTCATTGGAAGATAAAACCAAGGTTTGTTATAATACAATCAATTAATGCATATTTATGTAGTTAGGTTTGGTTTGAAAATTCTACAGACTTTGTCCAAGTATTAACAGCGTATTGCAGTTGCCCATTTCGCCCATAGCTAAATCCACCTAAGGGTGCACTTTATGAATGACCAGTTGACGTGGAAGGCTTTTTCTGTAACCTGACATGTGTTGCTCTTTAAAGTGTTTTGCAGTGGGCTCTAGATGGTCTGCTTTTGCCATCATGACACGTATCAATAACCTCACAGCAGGATAGCAGCTGTGGTCCTACTGGGTAGCGGGCCTGACGAAGGACAAGTTACAGCAATCTCCTTCCTCTTCATATACCCAGCTATGTGGCTTATTTGGGAATAATTGTAATCATATTAGTAATAATAACTTTTATTTCTACAGAATCCTCCATTCACTGGTCACAATATTCCAGAAATCTTGTGACCAGTGACCAGTAACATACTTGTGACCTGATACATACACAGACTGTTCATTTCTACAAGGATTTATTAAATCAAAGTCTTGGGGCATTGGCCCATTGTGTGTGTGCTTGCGGGATGTGGAGTGAGTGGGTTGGTGTGTTTACATGCGTTTTGGTGTTGAGGAGCTGATGGCATAAACAGATAAAGCTGTGATGGAGGATGTACGCTCTTTTGTTTGAGTTTAAGAAACTAAAGACTGTCCAGGATCCACACACAAGCATGAATGCACACATACACGCACCGCTCCCTCTCTGTAGAGTGTATACACCATGTCAGGTCTTAAGTGCTTGGTAACAAAGGGTGAGTTTACGCCTGGGGTTCACTGTAAATAAAATAATGACTAATGCTAGGAGGACCAGCCAATAGTCCCTGAAGCCATGCATCCGTGAGAGACGTTGAAGTAGAGTAGGCCTATGTGGTGCTGGTTGGCAGGTTAGAACGCTCAAGTCCATGGTTTCCTTTAAAAGATGCTTTGAGTAGCATTTGTCCAAAACAAATCAGCATTTATTTGTTTGCAGGCACTTTCTTTGCTTGCGGTAAAATTACCTACAAATCCATCAGTTCATTTATGAGTTGCATTTTTTTGCAGTTAAGTGCCTTATCTCACAATGATTAGGTAAACATTATTATTATATCTTGATCTATCATCGCAAAAATGTAATATCTCGAGGATATGCCAAAATCTACCACTGGGCAAAATTTCATGCAAATCGACTTTAGCCACAGTCAAATGAAACTTAAGTTGTACCAATTTGTTGTATTCATAACAGGTACCTTTACACGATTATATGTCTTATGTATGTAGGCAAATTAATAACCTGATACAGGTGTTTCATGTAAATGTCATATTCCCATTACCAGCAAAACAACAATAGGCTTTTTGACCTGGATACTGGTCTCCATGGGAAAACAATTAATTGCAAAGTGATATTTGGTTGAAAATTTTCATTTTCATTCAAACACGAGTTGGTCAGATATGAAAAAAAAAAAGTGTAAAAATTCTGAACGCTGTATTTAGTGTTTTGTCTTCTTCATTCCAAATGCCAAAGTTATTAGCAAGGAAATAAAGCAGCTGCTTTACTTTACAACCGCAACAAATGTGCCGACTCAGCGGATAGCTTGCCACAAAATTGAAGCGGTCAACAGAAATAAGTGGAGCGACTTCAAATGTGTGTCGTCCGCTCCACATTTATCCTAAGGACCTTTTTAGATATTTATGTAAGACCATAAAGATGGCACGACTTATATGTGGGATATTTTGCCGATTGGTATTGATTGGGGAGAAGGGTATTCAAGACCAGACATGAACTCTAAGACCACAAAACCAATGGATGTAGCTTACCCGGGTTTTAAGGACGTATCTCATGTCTTCACAGAACTTAGAGCAAATCCAACAGCCCATGACTTTACTTTTGAACATCAGAGCTCAGCCAACACGTCACCAGGAGAGATTGGAGCATATTGATACGAGGCAAGGATGATCTCTGTCTTCTTTTTGGCTGGAACATCTGAAACTTCTGACTGGAATGAAGCTATTGTTATTGTCGCAAGCTGTCTCCATATGGTCAACTCCCCAAACACACACACACACACACACACACGGATCAGCAGTGGGAGCACATCATCTGTTACCCAGGGCCCGGGTGAGGAGCGACAGATTGTCCTCGCGGTGTTCCTTCAGGTCCCATTGCAACAAATACACACACTTACACACACACGCACACACACACACACACACAAACACACGCAAACACACACACACACACACACACACACACACACACACACACACACACACACACACACACACACACACACACACACACACACACACACACTCATACAAAACAATCTGCCCACTAATTCTCACAAAGTATGGCAGGGCGTTTTCACTGTCTTTATCTCAGAGGAGTATTAATACAACATTTCTAAATAGGGACACAGAGGAGTGTGTCTCTTTATTTCCATATAGTCACATCCCACATTTGTCACCACCAGGAGAGTCTACATTGGATACACACATACTTTATTTTACACAAATGCATCTCCGAGAATAAATGGCTTTTATGGTTGGGATTTCTTTTTCCTGGTGAGAAGAAAAAGTAGAATTATATGTTGATGAGCATGACACGCAAACACACACACACACATCCCACACACACACACACATCCCACACACACACACATTGAGCTTTGTTACAGTTAAAGATTAACCACGTGTGTACACATCAAATAGAGGATCACTATTTGCGGTGCAGAACAGATGAATCCCACATCAATGGCTTTCTGCAGCTATACGATATGGCGTAGTGGGGAGATCAAACAACAGTGTGATGTATTTAACTGTCACAAAACAGCCACATCAATTAAACATCAACAGTGTGCATTCTATAGCCTGACCCGATGATAATCAAGGGTGTTTTTGGAATCAAAGTGCTGCTCGGCAAACGCCAGGCCTTTTAAAAACGTCATCAATAAACATTACCTGGCCTTGTCCTTTGCTCTTGGGGAAATGGCAAAGACTTCCTTTTTCTCTTTCTCCTACAGCCCTATCTCTACCTGCTAATTCGCCCTTCTCTTCTTTAATCCCCTTCCTTTACACCTGTGTGTACGTGTGTGTTTGTGTTTATGTGTGTGGGTGGGAGGAGCTCCGGGCCTCTTACATTGTCTGAGCTCACACCCTCTGTGGAATAGTTTTTCCTTGAACAGAAAGAGAGAAAGTGGAGAACAGAGGCGAAAGGAAAGAAAGAGAGATAGCAGGTAGATTCATTAACACCCACCACCCCCCCGGTGCCTGGGTTATGTCCAATTAGACCTATTAGCAACAACAAAACACAAGAAAACACAACAAAGCGGGTCGGCAGGCGGGCGGGCAGGCAGGTAGTTAGAGGTGGGAGGAATTGTTATCTCTCCCACCGACAGGAACAAAGAAAACACTCTCCAGAGTGCCCGAGAAAGAATTTATACCTCCTGGTGTTCTCAATTCCACAATTAAACTCTTTACCGCAATTTCCCGTCGGTTGGAGTCTCCAGAGGGACTTTTCAACGCGCTGCCGTGATTTGTAAGACTGCAAAGTGGAGTGTTATGTAATTAACCAAGTTTGAGACAATTACTCGGAGGAGCAGAGACGACACAACTTTACAGCTCCAAATCTCCTCTGACGACACCTATCGCTCATAGTTACTGCTTTTTGCAGCTGATTCTCATCAGGGGTTTGCGATGTTGGCAGAAAACGATGTATGAACCTTTCTCTGTGTCAGCCCTGTGATGAGCTGGTGGATTGTTCAGGGTGTAACCCGTCTCTTGCCCGATGCCAATGCTGTTAACTTGGATGGACTGGAGTCTATCCCAGCTGACAGCCACAACCCTGAATAGGATAAGCTGTAACAGAATTAAAGTTGATGTAAGGGAATGGCAGTAATTTTGTGTTGAAAATACAAACTATTCATGGGAGTCCATCCCATTATAGATAGTCAAGTTTGCTTTACTGTGCCATGGCGTCGACCTGTTATGGCTCCTCACACAATAATGGAATGCCCATAATAAAACAAAATGGTCAAAAAGTTTCATCCAAGTTTGGAAAATGGACACAGGTCCGGTGACAGCTTTTGTTTTGCCTCGCCATCTGTTGCTTTTTCTTCTTGTAACAAATATTTTTGCCAATTTTGTCTGTGCTGACTCCCGAAGCTTTGCATATTCTTCATAGTGGTTACGCTACTATTACAACCACAATTACAACGTGGTTTATTTTGTGCCAGTGAATGAAGTTGGGTGTTGACCCAATCCTTCTGAAACATCCGCCTTTTCAAACAAAAGTTACCGCCTATAATAGATAATCTTCACAGTAGATTATCTGCTTCCATCCAAAGTTTCGGCCCGTAGCTTGCTGACATAGGTTTTACGGCCTTCCTGAGGAAACCCTCGCCATGTATACGGGCTTGGGACCAGCAATAGAGAAACCCTTCTTGTGGCCTCGTGTGACCTCAGGTTATGACAACCACGGGTAAGAAAGTTCTGGTTGATAACGGTTATGATAGGGGAACTTTTTCATGAAAACAATATTGTTTTTCAGACATAACTACACACTAGTACCCTTTATATTGGGGACGACGGCGTAAGCGCAATTTCAACATCAGATCTTTCGCATACAGTGGTCACTGAAGTCCACAGCCATTCAAAGGTCATCTTGCATCGGGTTTCATGGTGTATTTGCACATAAGCCACTTAAGGTTACTGGTTGTGCTGGTCTTAACCTTCTGGAGTCTGAGATCACGTCGACATGATTCCTAACCCTAACTGTTCTCCAGCATGGTTCCAGATTCAGTTTAATACAGTGTGTTAAATTTAAGTAGTAATTGTCAGGTCATAGAAATGGAACAAAAACATTATTTATGAAGGCTTAGGGTTAAGATTCACACTGCTCTGACCTCCGACCCCTCAGGTTAAGCTGATTGTGTTATGATGGCACTGTTTGGTTAATGATAACTTGATGCGGCGGCAACCGCAGGGTTTAAGGATATCTCCTTCTCAGCGAGTGGACCTCCTAATGTGGAGACACACTTTTTGTTTCTCCTGCTGGAAATCTAATAAATATTTTCCACTTTATAAATGTATAATTTAATCAACCTGCCTTCCAACTGCTATAAAATAGAATGATCATTTTTCTGATCCAATCCATGAATCACTTATGTGCGAGGAGGGACTTGCAGAGGCGCCCCATCCGTCCTTCTCATCAGTTACATCAGTGCATTTACTCAAGCAGTCACATGAGGCACAGCACTGGGAGAGGAACAGCTGGCTTTTAAAGGTAATGAACGGTAATAAATTCATGTGATGGACAAGAACACACCCGTGATGAATTAAGACAAAAAGGGAAATGAAAGACTTGGCGTCTTGAGCCTTTTTCTGTGCACAGAATATCAAAATCAGCTGCAAAGAGGTTTTTCTAAAGATAGAAACTACAGGAAAAAGTGAAATTGAAATTATCTGACTTATATGGCATTGTGGTAGCCCGGTATTTACAACAAAAAAAAAAAGAAGAGCTATTTTTCTCTCACACTGCATCATAAAATAGGAATGATTAGATGATCTTGAAATAGCTGGAAGGATTAAATTACAAAGACTCTCTTTCTCCTTATGTCTTACAGTCTCTCCCACTTTCTTATCCCTCTCTGTTCGTTATCAGGTTCTTAAGACCCTCGTACTTCACACTAAATGCTCAATGTAAAACCCATTAACTCAACATGCCGATGCACCACCGTCACCAGGATGAGAGCAGAGTGCTGTGTATTGTGTGAGCGTCATGCCGAGGCGGAGGGGGGATGCAATCAAATGGAGATGTGAAGAACAAAACCAGCAGGAGGGGGATGGAGAGACTTAAGGAGTAGGCAGGAAGGTAAACTGAATGTGACATCTCATATTTGACTTTTCACTTCCCATTTAGCTGACACATCGGAGATAAGATTACCGGTCTCATTCTGTTAGACAGAGACTAGTGTGTGTGCCAGTGCGTCTGTGCTCTCAGGCGAGTAAATATTGCATTTAGGGTCTTTAGCTCATTCTCTTACAGGCCGACGATAAATTCCCCAGTCAGACTCTAGCGTGTGCATGAGCTATGCATCAATAACTTTTAGATGTACTCGTCATTAGATTTCTTCAAAAAAGAAGACCTTTTCTGTACACCATTGGTTTTATTTTTTCGTTGCTCAGATCTGGTCCAAATGTGGTGAATATGAATTTACTTGAGGAGGTCCATCTTGTATACTGTGTTTTTTCCTTCATAGTTCATATTTTACTCACTAGAGGGAGCTTTTTACAAAAAACACATTTTTTCCGGACATAATCTCCTAACCATTGGTCCGACTTCGTCCATATTTGCTGCTGATGAATAGGCATAAAGAGATCCATCTTATAAATTTCATATTTTACTCAAGGAGTTCATATTTTATAAAATTGGGTGTGTTTTTTTTTTTTTTTACGGAAGACTCAAAAAACTATTTCATGGATCATTTACTACATTTATACCCAAATAATACGGAGAGTGAAGGACTGGATTGATTTTGGTCAAGGTCAATTTGTAAACACTTTTGGAGCTTTATTTCTAAAAGTTTTCAGGCTAGATTTTGTCATCCCTTATTCCAGATTAGTTTAGTGCATATTTATCAACTCGAGGGGATTTATCTTACATATCCTTTATGATATTTTAATCTAAAAGGTCATATTATATTCATTGGTTGACAAGTTTTTTTTTCACTTCACTTTTTAATACATTACTTCGTACCTGTTGGAACAATTGAGCTCAGATTTGGTGCACATGAATCCATTCCAAGAGATATATCTTGACTGTATCATATCTTACTCTAATAGTTAATCTTTTATTTTTTTAGGGAACTTTTATAGGAAAAATACTGTGGACATAACTTCTCATTTAATTTGAGCAGTTCAATTAGGGGGATTGCTTGTACAATGCAAGAGATTGGGAACTTCTCGGGGATAAGTCCTTTGCTTTTGGCAATGTAGAACTATTTGTTTGTTGTGCTCTACCAAAACATATAATCCCAATGTTGACTGTCCAGCAATGAAAAGGAAGCAAAAGCAGAATTTCTGCACATGTTGAACAATCTCCATCACACCAATTTATTCTGGCCTTGTTGGCTGATTTTGTTTTGACAAGGCCAAAATAAACGGGTGAAACGTCTTCAATTTAAAAAAAAAAGATATCCAATTGCTTCTGATTCGACTTCCTAGGATTACCATGACCCAGGATGAATGAGAATCTACACAAACACAGAGAGCTCCTCCACTGTTCTGCTTTATTCAGTGACTGATGAAAGAAAGGTTTCAAAACTATGAAGCAGAACAGTAACTTTTAAAGATTAAAAATATACCCGTATACCAGGATAATGCTCAGATGCATTGTTAACTCTTCATCACGAGCGGTATCAGTTTGGATAATGGTACCTATAGTCTAGCTAATTAGCATGTTTATATTGTATTGTAATGCTTATATTAGCTACAGCCTCTATAAAAGCAGGAAACTTTCCAGTACATTACCGTAGACCTGAAATACCAGACCCACGCCATAGTTAAGAACATTTCTCAGTGGTCTGTTTGCATAGCTATGTAAAAAGGGAAGTTCCTCTGCTCAGATCCACCTTTGCTATTATGGGATATAAATTTGGAAAAAAAATCTTATAATTTTTCCAACAGCATTTTGGTAAAATGTTTTGGTCCGTCCATGTTTTCTTCCAATGTACTTGGATATTGGATCTAAATCTTTATTTTGACGAGTTTTTCAAACGGTTTATAGCTACCCAACTGCAACGGGATGCTATTTCAATCACTTTGGACACTTATATTCCAAATTAAGTGTTAATATATGGAACATTTATGTTCTGATTAGGCTTTTACAATGACCGAAATCCATAAGTTAGTCCTAATAAACACAGCTATTGTACATGTACATCTCAGCATGTTATCATTGTCACAATAAGCATTTTCCTTATAACACAGATGTGTCTATTTACAGCCTCAGCCTTGTTTTATGCTATATAACCACGTTCACAATGTCTTCATTGAATACGGTTCGTATAGATGATAGAAATCAGAGACTAAGTTTAATGAATGATCGCTAGAAAATAAGCAGTTATAATGAACCTTTAATGTAAATGGTGTTCATATCTAGGTCTATTCTTTGTCCAATCAATTACACATCTATCTATAGTACTCCATTCTTTACGACACCCAATAGTTTTTCTACAGTGTGCATTCAGTACAGAACCATATAACTGCCAATTGTACTGTGACAGCTCCAAACATCTCTTTTGTCATCAGTAATACAGAGTATTTACTCAATGACAATATCTTTAACAATGTAGATGCTGTAAGTCTCTTAATTGTTGACATTAAATGAGATTTCATTTGGTTTTATGGTCTCTGTCACCGTCTATTATGACAGAATACACATAGTAAATGACACATCGTTGTTTGTCTATAGAATAGCTGTCACTCATGTGAGCAGCCTTGTACTGAGTGCGTGTGTGAGTGCGTGTGTGTGTGTGTATAGGTGTGTGTGTGTGTACGTCTGTTGATGGGCGCTACAATGCAGTTGCCGTCTCAAACAAACGAGAGAGACCGTCTTTATCTTCACCTCCAATTACACACTAAGAACACCTCTGCTGTGTGTGTGTATGTGTGCATACACAATAACACATTTTTATAACCTTTGTGCGTGACTGTGTTTATGTGTGAACGTACTGCATGTGTGTTTGTGTAGCCCCCTCGAGGCCCTGGGGTTACAGGCAGCTTGGTGACAGTACAGACGGGATAGCATATGACATGTGAGTGACTGAGTGAGTGTGTATGCATGTGTGTGTTTGTGTACGTGCATCCCGGTCCATCTGGGCGCCCCTCTGATCGACCGGGGCTCCCTCTGCTCTCTGAGGCCCACTGGGGAGTCAGAAGGATTACAGACAATGAGGGTAAGTAGGCCTGCCTACCTTCAGCCTCTCTCACCTCCACCAACTATTTTTATGACTATAAATTATACAATTTGTTTCCCTCAAAAGGGTTTTTGGCAAGACCATGAATACAAATTCATATTATTTACTGCCATTATTTTTATTATTATTACAGAAAATGGATAGTTGTAAGGAAAAATATGTGCTGTGTAATTGCATAATTGAGGGCATTTATAGCTACATTGGGATTTGGTAAAGGGTAAAGTCAAAGAAGTGAGAGAAACCATCAGCCCTGATGGTTAAGTCACAAAATGAGGAATTTGAAAAAGGAAATGGGGAGAAAATAGGACATAAAGTGTGGTGATTCTATTTAAATTAAATGAAGCTGAAGACACAAAACTCTTCCGAAGCATATATGTTCGGGTTGATGGGGTGGGCAGGGTAAGGAAAAATGTTGGCTTGTAGGCAGTAGGGGTTGCCAGTTATGTTAAAAGGTACGTTTTTAAAGAGGTTGT
The DNA here is from genome assembly GCA_037951165.1 of Lophius americanus. Classification (NCBI taxonomy): domain Eukaryota; kingdom Metazoa; phylum Chordata; class Actinopteri; order Lophiiformes; family Lophiidae; genus Lophius; species Lophius americanus. Next base: position 1,064,813 of record JBBDHG010000098.1, on the reverse strand, counting down.
TCCACTATTCTACTGTTCTGACTATTTGGTCAGAAACATCACATCAGTAGCCCACTGGATGTCATTTTGTAGGGGCTTTGGCAGTGATCTTCAAGTTCCTCCTCAAAAAAAAGGAGCAGAAACCGGCCCTGCTGCTGGGTTGCTGACCTTCTACAGTCCTGTCCAGCTCTCCTAGTGTAAAGCCTGGTCTCCTGGTATAACATCCTTGTCTTCTTGGAAACACATCTCTTGGTCTGCTGTGTGGCATTTGGATGTGCCATCTTGGAAGGTTACCTGTGTTACCGCCAGACACAAAGGAACTAGCAACATGGACAACTAGAGAAAAACCTGTAAGAAAGGATGAGGAGAGAGAAGTTGTCTGTGGCCACCACCTGCAGAACCATTCACCTTTTGAAGCTTGTCTTGCGGTTGCCTCTCCTGCCCACCTGTTGTCACTTTCATTTTACAAAGTTGTCTATGTTTCCTAACTGGACAGAATAATATCCCAGAACTTTAACTAACTCTGTGTTATACTGTGATGATTTACTGTTTTATTTTTGGAGTAGTTTATAACAATCAAGGCGTTAAATGAATATTACAAAAATGAGACTAAACTAGAAAGCTGAGAGGCATCATCACCAGCAGTCCCTACTCCAGAAGCTTCCACTTTCTGGTGCTGGAACAGGAGCTTTTATGCACGTTTTTTTTTACTCCTGGTGACCTTCGATGCAAAAGCCCCAGCAAAATCTGAAAGTAAGAAGGGGGGAAAGGGATCAACAACACAGGCGAAACATACAGCCGTAAACATGTAAGGTCTCACATGTGGTTCCTTTGTGGGGCTTGATTCTTGAAGGCAGTGCAGTAGACATGCACTTTACACCCATTCTCCATTGTGTAATTAGTTTTTTTAAGCATTGCATTAGTTCACATGCGATTACATGCTGTGAATACCGTATCTTTTTTTCGAAGTGTAATTTGGTAATTGTTTGTGTTGAATCCAAGTTTTTCTTGAGCTGGCATGAAGTTCCTCTTTCAGAGCCAATGGCACTGTCTTTTTCTCACAATAGCGAGACGCTGAATGCACAGAAATGCTTTGTGCATCAGACATTGTGCATTGCGTCCCAAAGAGAATTGTCACTCTCAGTTGTTAGTGACATCCAGGTCTATGGCTATTTTGTGCGGCTGGCCAGGACACCGTGGTGCTGAAGGGAAAGGCTGTGGGATTTGGAGCAGTGGAGCCATTGGAGGGGTGGTGTGTGTAGTTGGGATGCAAGGAACGCAGCAGGGAGCTGGGTAGTCGGTTTATTCCGGTTCCATCCGTGGGCTGTTGGCCAGAGGATGGATACAGAGGATGAGATATGATGGGGAGAAATGGAGCAGGATTCAGAATTGAGTAGTTTTGAAGGAGGAAGATGAAAATGTCCCTAGAACAGAGTCAGCAGCAAGGGATGATCTTGTTTGGTTAAACCTACACTGAGATGCTAAAGAGGAGTTAATGAAGCCTGACTAGCTCAATTAATAATTAAAGCGGGATGATCATGCCGCTAGCTTATGACAATAACAGTGTTTATCCTGTTCCATCATTCCACCTTTTTTACTCTCTTGCCACAATTTTGTCATCTTTTCAATTTCCTCCCCTCTTATCACTCTCTTGCGCCATTGTTGCTTCACCCCCCTTTCTGTCTGTCTGTCTGTGTAATTTTGGCACTTATGTTCATACAACACCACCGCCCCCAGCATTGCCCCTCCACAGTTTTATCCATCACTCATCGTCTCTTTCTTTATCCCTGACTTCACTCGCCCATGAGCAGCTCACGCAAAACTGCAGCCGTCACCATCAGGTGTTGACGAGTTGCCCTGCTTGATATTCATGGGCGAGATGAATTTCAAGTAGGGCGGTACAGTGTCAGGGTGGTACAGGAGCGGGAGGTGTGTGTGTGTGTGTGTGTGTGTGTATGTGTGTGTTTGCTGGTGAGGGATGGGGGTTGGAGGGTGTACAGGGTGTACATGAAACATCATTACCATATCAAAGACATGCTAGGCTTTCTGTCCTAATGGTAATTGCACTGCCCACAATTGGCGCTCGCTGCTCGGATCACAACAAGAAAAAATTTCAAAAAATGGATGGAGGGATGAGCAGGATGGGTATTAAAAGGAAGTGGATTGGAGGGTCACAATTGGCTGCTGCTTTCAGGTTATGTTAATACTGCTCATCTATTTAATTAGCGGCTGGCGTTGGGCTTTGTTTACATCTGACATGCCCCTTCTAGGAAAGGCAGATGAGAGAGAGGGAAATAGAGAGACATTATCAGACAAGAGAACAGGAAGGATGGAGGAGGAGAATAGCAGAGTGGTTTCTAGGGGCCGGGTGGTGGGATGGCTAGAGCGAGGTGTGACTGCGCCTCTTGAAGCTGTAATGAGGTCCATTTTAGATGGACCTTTGATAGACCTCTGGGTTGCACTTCTTTCACCTGTCACTAGAGCCAAGCAGGCCAGGCCTATTCAGGATTAACGCCCTGCCTTTTCTCTGACTGACTGATCGGCTGGACGATTAGACGACTGAGTCCTTGGCCCCCTGACTCCTTGCCAATCCTAGGGACAGTGCAGTTGACACTTAAACTTACCCACTGATTTGATTGCAGATGCTCATAAAAAAGACTAAGTTTGTAGTTCTGGGGATCCTTTCTGGACAACACCTAAAACATTACACTATCATCACAAAACTATGCATTATTTATTTACATTAATTAATCAGAGCATTGAAAATAATCACTCAAAATAAGCTTTGCCACTTTTTCTCACACTGCCCACCCCTTTAATTCCCAATCCTTTCCCCTCTGTCTTGCGAAATTGGTCCAAAAGTCCGATTTACAACCATGAACAGTAAGCAGATTAACCTATTAAGGTTAAGATTAAGATTAGTCATTGGTGGGCCATAGATTTCTACTTGGATATTCAGGGGTATATTCCTGCAATCCTGGCACACTGGCAGCAACATACCAGTGAATCTGGGCCTCATTCACACCACGATACCAGCAACCATTTATAGTACGCAATAATCAACAAGTATTTAAGATACTTAAAAATTAAGCCACCAAAGCCCTTCCTCATCTAAAGATAGTCTGTGTTCATTTCTTTCTTTAAAAAATAGCCCAATAACACAGTTGTGGAGAACACCGGTGTGTTTCAGTTCCATTATAAGTTCCTTTTCCATTGACATGTAGGTCCTATTTCTCCAATAAGTTTGAATTTGCTCGAAATAACCAAATGATGAATAAGTAAATTATTGAATGAAGCGTCTTCTCCATATGTAATACTGACGAATGACGAGCCTACCTTCAGAAAACGCCCAAGTCTAACTAACACATCCTGGCATGTCAAAGAACACGGCCTGTATGACATCTTTGAATCTGATTGGTTAAAAATAATGTCAATCTGCAAAATCATCCCACTCGTTTCCATTGCCAGAGGCATTCACCCTGGAAGTTTGTTGCCCTAGCATAGACTTTTCACCCAGAAACCACAGTGGAGAACTCTGATTCAGTAAAACAAAGCTAATTTATATGAGCTCACTGGAAGCTGCCACAGAGAGAAGCAATGAAATGATCACAAGAAACAGATGGTAACAAACAAATACATATGGGCTCAAATAACATGTTCATTAAATTGGGTTTTTTCCCTTCTTTTCTTCCTGACAATTTCTGGGCAAGCAGGGAATGCCTTGCCGGCCCTGATGGCCTGCCTCTGACATTATTAACCTGCTCTATCTACCTGACCATCTATCTGCGTATTGATCTCTAACACTTTGTTTCAGTATTATGGATAGCGTCCCACCGACACGTACACCCTCTAGCCTCTAGTTCATCCAGATTCTCCCAATCAAGTCAAGCCATTCTGCTCAGTCTGTTCTCTCCATTAGACGACCGCTCACGTTGTGCCAGAATTTGTAAAGACAAAAAAGCAAGGCTAAACATATTCTTATTGCACCTAACAAAGCACTTGACATGCTTGTCAAGTGCAAGGACTGAATTTAAACTTAATTTAGAAATGAAACAATAAATGAGCGAAACATGGAATGCGTCCAAGGAGGTGCTAAATTTAATTAAATTAGGATGAAAACTGACCTAGTTGTGTCACTGTATGAAGGAAGCAAACACATTTGAGCCACCGGCCGCAGACAGTCGAGGAGACAGCTGACCATCAAAGTTTATCTACTGGTTACGTGTCCAACGCTAGATTTATATACATGGGTTCCCTCCAAAAGCGTTCTGCTGCTATGACAGTGTTTACTGGCCACGTCTATCGCTCTCTCGTCAAAGAGATGATCGCCGCCTTTTCTTTAAAACCTCGATGTAAATTGTTAAATGAAGAATCAGTCAGTATAGGATACTGTGCTACATCCTGTTTTGTTTTTTTCTTTTTTTAATTTAGGGAACATTTATTTATTGTGGTTTGCAACTTTAATCCAGCCTTTGTTCTGTTGTTATCTTTGACACCGACATTTTGAAGCAATCTGCTAAAGCATATGAGTCTTTGGACCTCACTGCACACATTTCTGTTTTTGGACCATGACTACCTCTGTTTGTGTGTGTGTGTGTGTGTGTGTGTGTGTGTGTGTGTGTGTGTGTGTGTGTGTGTGTGTGTGTGTGTCTCTGAGGGTAACGTGAATGTGAAAATGGGAGGAAAATGAGAGAGAAATAAGGATTTTTCCCTCTGATAAAGTAAGCAACCTCAGCAGAGATATGGGCTGTATATGCTCCTTAAGGGGGGGTTGCAATTATTTCCAAGATGTTAGTCAGTCAAGAAGTTGGCTATTGAATGTAGTATCAGCAACTAACACAGAGGAAATATGGTCAATATTTTAGTTATAAGACACTACTATAAAGTGTGTTTATGTGTGCTTGTGAGTACACAGCCAATGTAGTCTATTATCAACACTGGATGGAGAGAAAAAAATCACTCTGACATTTGAGTGGACATATGAACTTATAAGGGGGGGGCCGGCATCACTCACATAAAAACACCTACAAGAGAGCGACTTTTAAAAGCACTTGTCTCCCAATTTGGGTAGGGTGCTCGAGTCAGCAGCAGAAAACTCACAGCATGGCTGTAGGAATTTCTTCTTTTCCATCTCTTCGAACTCTGAGACAGGAATGTAAAACTGTAAAAAGGAAAATAAAGGGGTGGGGGGTGGTATATGAGAAATTGAGAGAAACGTAAAGTATCGTGGTGGGAAAAAAGGGCTCCGATACCGCTCTGGTAAAATACAGTGTTGTGTCAAAGCAGACACCGGTAAACATGATAAACCAAAAAAAAAAAGGTAAAAACAGAGGACTGCAGTAGTTCTAATGCTGCAAAGAGGGCAAGAGAGGAGAAATTGATTGTGCTCAAGGAGAGAAGAGAGAGAAGAAACAGGGAGAGGAGAGGCAACAGCAGACATGCTATCACACTGTTTTTAATAACAGTGTAGCGGCGACCCGAGGCCTCCACGTCCACGCAACGGCTGTGCAATGTCTGCTCGGCGTCTGTGCCGCACACAAAAGGGCTCCAGTCCAAAAGTCAAGCCATTCTGCTCTGTCTGTCAGCTCCACGCTGCAGAGAAGCAGAAGCAGTGACGGACCTCTGCCTCCTCGCTTGTGTATATTTACCCAGAGAACTTGAGCCAAAGAGGTCTTCCATCTCTCCTCACCCATAATACACTGCTCAATGCTGAAGCGGGGTCACGTCTGTTCTAATGAGAGTAGATTTGAAATGTTTGTATGATGGAGGTCTCCTCAAGTACTTTCACATCATCTTTGAGGAGTTCATGATCAATACAGATATTTCTGAAAAAACAGAAATGAACTCTTGCGTGTTTGGCCTGTAGCTACTCCAGACCGCTGAAGACCGCCTTCTGTTCTCGTTCATGGGAAAACCTTTTTTTGAAATAAGCCATTTTAAATGACATCGTGTTTGAAAAACGTATTTAAAAAAAAAATCAAAATGACCCAAACATGTCGTAAAAAACAGAAGAAAACATTTTCATTTATAAATATCGAGTTGTCCGTAGAGCAGGTATTTACAGTGTTGTGATTAATAATGACTAATGTTACAACAATTGTATTAATAACTTTTTAATGAATGGTTCCTTCAGCATCCATAATAGGTAAGAATCTCACTCAAGTCTGACAAATATATTTCTGCTGCGTCACAAAGGATGCAAATACAAACTCTATAGTACTACAAATACAAAATACAAAATAATGTCTACGTTATAAGACTTTATGCTGATTCATTTATGAATAATGAAGTAAAAAAAATGAGAGGATGGTAACCAACTTTCAATGCAGTACGTTTAATTAGATACTATTAGATATTAAGTAATTACATCCTAAAGTGCTCACTTTAACTCATAAGAAGGCAGGTATTAATCAGATATATTAGCTATTAATATATTAGCTATTAATAATGCAAATGTTTGATGTTAATTGTTTGTGATTAACTGAAATACTTATTTATGGCTTTGAGAAAATACTTCCCACTTTTTAGTAGTTATTAAAGTAGTTAGATTACTATTAACATCTACAGCGTTATTGCCTACACAATAATGCAGCAGGAATAGTTATCCAAATATAATAGCACATATAATATACTATCAATATTATACCATAATATATGGTATAGTATGATATTATGGTATATAATGATATCATATAAAACACTCAGCGGGACCATTTCCCGGACCAATAAATGCTTTTAGTGCTTATTGTGCGGGGAAATGCAGAGACTTATTTAGTCCTTTTAGCACATTTTGCTGATAATACTTAAATAGTTTTGTTTTGAATACAGGATTATTATTTTTATTGAAGTATTTTCATGGTGTGATTTGAGTATTTTTACTGATACCACAGTACTCTGAATACTTTTGATACAAATACAAAGATAATATCAAATGAAAAGTTGCCATTGTTGACCATTTTTAATGCAGCGTGGAGTTTTTTCTCGAGTCTCAAGATGAGGGAGCGGCCTCCCACTGAACGATTAAACTAAACTTGATGTTTTATTTTCCCTGAGCAGCACACAGCTCTCTGATGACTAAATTAAGGTCCAGTAGGAGGCGTCCTCAGCGCAAGCAGCTCAATCTTGGCCTACACCTCCCTCACTCTGGAAGTCAATGCTTCCACTCCTTCCCTTCACTTCTTCCTCCTCCTCTCACAGTGTATCAAGTGCATCATCCTCTCACACCTCACTTTGCCCTCGAGAACAGCACCCCGCTCACTCACACACACGCAAACGCCTCGTAAGCGAGATAAGGAACTTGCGACACCAAAGGGTCCAGCTTCTGTCACCCTGCTATCTCGCCTGGACTGCATGGCTGCGGGTGCAAAGAAAAGCGAGTGAACAGTGAGAGGAGGAGTGGAAACTAGAGTAGGAAGGGAGAAAAAAAGTTCAGGTGCTGAAAAAAAAAAGAAAAGTGGGAATGTGACAAAGATGCATAAGATGAAAAGACCAAATAGGAGGAAGAGACAGATGGGGCCAGATAGATGGTGAGAAAAAGGCAGAGAGAAACAGAGAGCTTAAAAAATAGAGAGCGAGCGAGTGAGCAGCAGAGCCAGCAGAGAGGCTGTTGTGTTCTGTGCATGTTGTTGGTTGGCCTGCCACCAGTTAACATGAGGCAGATGCAACTGGGAGCTCTTGATTATTATTGGGGTGAACGTCCCTCAGAGCTGCTTTCTGTTACTCTCCACAATCACTAAACGTGGCCTGTCTCATGATTCAACATATCATCCTTGTTAAAATAATACATTTAAAAAAAGGAGAGTAGCAGCATATTATGTGCTATGAAAAAATATTTTCTGATATATTTTGTGTATGTAGTACTAGATTGTGTCGGATCAATGCATTCATCAAAAATATCTAACACAAGTCGAGAAATTTAACAAACTGGACACACCCAGACCTGATTACAACTAGATCTGTTCAATCAACATCGATTGACTACGCCTACACTGTCATCCCCAACAGAGAGGGTATATCACAGAAAAACCCCCAATTCGTGAGCTGTACAATAAATTTCCCTGATTTAAATACACTTGACGTTACGAGTTTTTTCATAAAAACTGTGAACTATGTACATATACAGAAAATAGATCACTTTTAAATGGAAATCGATGCACCAAATTTGGACTAAATAGGACTGACAGTTATGAAGTTACGTCCATAAAGATAGTGTTTGCATTGAGAAGCTCCCCCTAGTGTGTAAAATAGGAACTATTTAAATAGAGTAATGATATACAAGTTAAATCTTCTTGAGTCGATTCATATGATTCAAATTTGGACTAGGGTCTAAATTTGAAGCATATTAGTGGTGGCCTAGAGGAAGGCCAACACTGAGAGGCTGAAAACGAATAAAATTACGATTTTTGGATTCAAAGTCCAGACCTGATCCCAATTGATATGCTCTGGTGGCACCTGAGAATAGCAACAAAGAGTAAGCGCTATAACTAAAATACCATTGAGTGGATCAATTTCAAATGTTATACAGACATATACCTCAATGCAAGGAAGAACTGGATTGAGTTTGGGAATGAGCGATTACATTACATTTTCGACACTAGAAGCCGTCATATCTCAAACCTCCCTGATTTGGTAAAATAATTGGTGCATATAGATAATGGATATTGGTGCATATGAAGAGAGTTCTTTCTTGTATGGATCATATTTTACTCCAAGAGGAAGCTTTTTTACGAAAACACTGTTTTACGGACATAACTGGTCCGATTTAGTCCAAATCTGGTGGATATGAATCAACTCAAGGAGATCTATCTAATACATGTCATATTTTACTGTAATAGTTCATATTTTACAGACTAGGGGGAGGTTTTCTTTACAAAAAGCACAGTTTTTAGGACATTTGAATTGAGGAGTTCAATCAGGTGGATTGTTCAGGCCTAGTTTTTGTTTTCGGGTCTAATATTCTTTTCACAGCACTAAGTATTGTATTAAAATTTTAGCTCCTTGGTGTTTCCACATGGCATAGAAACACACTTCGAATGAAAACTTCTGCGATCTTCCTACCCGCCAACATCCCATAATACAGTCCACCCTTCAGTGTGACTGGTGTCCTATCGAGTCGAGCTCAGAAGCTCCCCTGCTCCTTTTCAACAGGTGTCTCCGGCTCCAACTGCAGGAGTGCTGGTTCCTGCAAGCGCCTGATAAGCCTCCACACTCATGACCCACCCGGTTTGATAGAATCTGCATAAAGCGTACCTGCAAACATATGCTCCAGCCAAGTCACAGAAGGATTCCCTCGCCGGTTGGATATGTTATCTCCATCAGCTGTGCCTCCCTGCACTTTGAACAGGGTATTCAGATACACTTGGACTGACTTTACATAAACTGTAGTTACATCGGTCAAACTGCCCCTTAATGTGTTTTAGCAGCCAAACAGTGTGTTCAGGATTGAACCGAACTTAATATAATGCTTGTCAGGGTATTATCAGATTAACTTTTACAAATGTCAGAAATAATGTTGCCCAGTGCGACAGCTTAACTTATGAATAACATGCTATGAAGTATTTACAATTTATATATTCATGGCATAAATAGACACATGACAGGAAGTTAGTGCAACATAATCAAAAAAGCCGCGAGGCATGCGGTTTTTCTCCGTCAAGGCTGCTACAGGACATGTGATGGGGCGTGGCTTTCCATCACATGTCCTTGAAACTGTGCGGCACACAATCCCTATTAGCAAAATAATGTCCCAAAAAAAAAACAACAAAAAAGAGAAGGAACACTGTAGCTGTGTGACCAGACTCTGCATTTAAAATCATGTCTAGCCTGAAAAAGGCTTTTCTTTTCTTTTTAAACCACTTGGATTAAGACAAATATAATAAAAGGGGTTTTCAAATTATGTTTCCATTCATAGGTGATCTATGAATGGAAACACAATGAAAGAACATACGCTAACCCCTTCCTAGTTTTATATCATATCCCTTTCTCTGGAGCTTTCTATAAGCTCTGAAACTCTGAGGGGTTCAGTCCTAATGAGAAAAACTGTTATTAAAAAGCTCAGACTATCAGTAAAATCTATAATTTTAGTGAATAATCCCGGAGCATTTTTGATAAATAGACCTCGTTATACTTTACGTTATCACAATAATACTCTCATTGAGTTACTGAGAGGCGAATATTAGTTTAAAATATTTATAAGAAAATAAAAAATGGAAAATTGCTGTTTGCAGAAATATTCAACCTGGTTCACTTTGGCAAACCTAAATTTTTTTTGTCCATGTTGCCTTCAGAAACGAATTTGTTCGGAGGTCTATAGTAGTACGTAACAATGAAGGCTGGGAGACAAAATCACAGATTATGAAATACTTGTTTTAGAGAGGATACTCAGTTTAAGAAATATGAGACTTAACTTTCCATAGTTGAAGATCAGGTTCTATCATTGCAGCTGAATCCCATCAGAACTGTTCACTAAACCATCAATAAAAGAAGCATCATCCAGTTCAGGCACCATCAAATCATCCATCCATCCAAACTGTTCACGGGTGAGAAGTTCCGGCATCACTCAGATTTTCTGAGTGCTGTATGCTATGATGGCAGGAAAAAATATGTATATATTTTTTTAAATGGCGTTTGCCTTGGCATTGAAAACCCCCCAAATCTATCCGAGAGTATTTATCAAATTTCTATTCAAAATGTCTAATTGCACTTGATTCAGGACACAATCAGTGAACCAGTAACATTCCACTGAATCATAGTGACTTGTCTCAAACGCAAAAAATCGGTATTTCCAGACAGAAATCTCCTCTTAAATTGCTCAAATATTTCTTTCTAATCTTACTTCAAAGTCGTAATGGTCTTAAATCTAAAACAGTGTCATTAGTAAATAGATATAAACTTTATAAATCCCCACAAGAGACATTTGTGAGGTTCTTAAGGCGATAGGATTAAAAAAAAAAAAAACAAGAAAAAACATTCAAAAATTTTATTACAATAAAAAGCAAAACAATTTTATGGTGCAATTAAAAATTAAAAAAAGGAGACTGGGGGAGGGGGGTACATTTTATGTATTCTAGTTTAAAACTAGATTTACCATCTCACTTCAAGATCTTATTTTACATGTCTTATTTTAAGAAGTTTTACCAAGATATTTTTATTACTCATTACAGAGCAAAGGAGACCTTGTGTTCAACGGTTCAACCTACTCTGTCTGCCCCACAATACAATAACAAATCCATCTATTTTCCCTGCCTTCCACCTCTGGGACCAATTTTACATTCTCAGAACATTCAACATTTAATTTGCTGTCCTTAACAGTAAAGGTATATACCCAAAAAATGTCCCCTGGTTCCTACGTTGTACAAGCAATTCCCCTGACTGACCTCCTCAAATTGAATTTGAAGTAATGTCAAAAATGTATTTTTTTAAACCTATTTATGGGTATATTTATGGTTAGTGACAATTTCCTAAGAATACATGCATTTTGATCTTGCAACAAAAATGTTTTTCATGTTTCTGTGATTTTCTTGTAAAACAGTTTTTTCTTTTAAAAAAGGCGACCCCTAGTGAGTAAAATATGAACTACTAGGCGAAAATATGAATTATACAAATAGATGACATGGAATCGATTCATGTACGACAAATTCGGATCTATATCTAAATCAGAAATTACATGGAGATAAAGCTCTTCCTAGTGTCGGATATATTTGACCGGCTGTCCCAAAATTGATCTTCCTCCTAGTAAGGTCTATGAGGGTATAAAATCTGAATATGATCCATGAAATAGTTTTCAAGGTTTTGCGAGAACACCGAGGATCCTTGGCGGCAGCGAAAATATCAAAATATCTCTTTGATATTTTCGGGGATATAATTTTATCGTTTTAACATTTCGGTTTGCTTGACACACTAACTCTCTCCTCTTCTTTATTCTCACTGGTGTTCTAAGTGAGATGCAGTCATGGAACCATCTACAAAAACCGTCTTTATGAGGAACACCAGAGAGGGAACCTGGTTAAATAAAGCTACTTGAATCTCCAATTATTTCTCTTGTTCGGACACATTTATCCAAAACTAGCAAGGTTCAAAGTTGTCCAAATTTAGATCAACCGTCCCCTTCTGCTCCTGAGATGGGGGTTAACTATAGTTGTACTTAGAAATTATATTTAATTTAATTGTGTAAATATATCCCTGAAAAGTCAAGGATTTTATGGAACCATCATCGCCGCGTCCAATGATCCTTCGTGTTAACACGATAACTTAGAAACTGTTTCATGTATCCTTTTCAAATTATATACCCCGATCGGTCTTAATATGAGGAAGAACTGGATTGATTATCATAACGGTCAGTACTATATTTCCAAAACTACATAATTTCTGTACCATTGGTAATTTTAAACCAAATTTGGAGGAGATTTATCTTGTGTACAATGTATCACTGTAATTTTATTTAATAGTTCATATTTGACTATGTTTTTACAAAAAACAATGTTTTCGTACACAATTCTCTTACCATTTTTTACAATTCAGTCCAAATTTAGTGTATATGAATCGAATCGAGGTTATCTATCTTATAAATATCATAGATTATGGACTGGTAAATTGCAAATGGACAGTATTTATGTTACGCTCTACTAGTCTGATGACCCAAAGTGATTTCGCTTTAATAGTTCATATTTTACTCACTAGAGTGTTTTATCCATGGAAAAAACACTGTTTTCGGACTTAACTTCACTTTTAGTTTGAGGATTTCATATTGCTTGTACAATGTAGGGAACTGGTTGCTTTTTGGGGGTTGAACCCCTACTGTCAAGGACGACAGTGTAGGCAGTTTAAACATAAAATTGTGTTTGTTGTATACATATTCAATGTGTTTGCAGACATGCCAACAGCAGTTCTATAAAATAGGCTTTGCAATCAGAAAATAAGATTTCATTGCCCTAGCAATAAACAGAAACACTAGCACAGCTCCAGTCAGGACAGTTTTAAACAGTTTCTTCTCCGTCCATCATGTTGCACATCCCTCTCTCTCTCTCTCTCTCTCTCTCTCTCTCTCTCTCTCTCTCCCTGCATCCCTTCCACCCTCCCCCTATTTTCTTCCCTTGTACTCTCTGAGGAACCTGGTCTGCTGTAAGAACCATGTAATCTCTGCTGTTAGGAGTAATACATACACGGGTCACCAGAGGTTTTCCATCTTGAACATGTCTGCTGAGATAGTCCCCCCCCCCTCCACACTCTCACACACACACAAACACACACGCACACACAAGCACAGCTCCACCCGGATGGCTAATGTTGACCACAGTCAGCGTTGTCACACTTGAAAACAAATCACTGCAATGTGGCTTAAAAATGTAACAAGACTTTTAAGCTGCATAGACAAGTTGATCCACTCCATTACAAATATGCAAACTTTTTGTTATTACATGGCGACCTCCCTCCTCTTCTAAGTGTTGTTATTGTTTGTATCATCAGGACTGTAATTCCTAAATAGGTCAGACCAAAAGAGCAACTTTATATTTGCAACCACATAAAGCGTAACACCAAATGTGATCAAAAGGAAGAGGCGTTACATTTTTAAGCATCTTCCATGGATAATCGGTGCTTCTCATAGTCAGACGCCATCTTTTAAAAGTTCTTTCGGCTCATAACCCAGCCTGGCGTAAAAGTGTTGCACCGAACTTTGTACTCTGAGACCCGACAGAAACAGTTGCATTGCATGTAGAGTTTGAGGAAACTGCCATTAATTCTCCGCACAACCAACAGATACTGTGTTTCTATCAACGAGCCTGAGGGGCTAAAAACCTTTATATTTAAATATATTTCCTAAGATTCTGTATGATTAGAAACTAAAACCTTCTTACAACCCTGTTATTTAACTTTACTTTATTGTCTCTTCATTTTCCCTCTTTTAATTACTGTCGTTATGCCCAAAGGGGGCTCATATAATACAAAATCAATCAGCCATAACATTAGAACCACTTGTCTAGTAGTGTGGAGGTCATACTTTTACTGCTGGATCAGCTCTGTGATCCATTATCTGTCCTGACACCAAATTTTGTTCAGAGCCAGTTTCTCCGTTCAGCAGCCGTGTTGTACGATCCACTGTGGTTCCACATTTGTCCTTCCTCTAAACAATTTGTTGGTTAGTAAACACTGCAGAGTGGGAGCACCCGACAGGAACTGCAGTTTGGGTGATGGTCTGACCCAGTTGTCGAGCTGTCACATTTTGGCCCATTTAAATATCTCTCAGATCCTTATGCTTGCCTATTTGTCCTGTTTCCAACATATCTACATCAGAACCAAACGCTCACTTGCTGCCTGATAGATGCCATTGTAAGGAGACAATCAACGTTATTCTGATCTGTGATTTCTCAGGGGTTATAATGTTATGTGTGAGCGGTGTAAGCCTTCTCCGTTCGTATGTTCTCAAACACTGCTGGACATTATTCAATCAAATTCAACAAATGTTTTATTGGCTTGTCTTCAATTTTTTTACCTTTACATTGGAGGCACATTCGAACTTTTCAATTGTCGTGTCAGTTTGCTGACATTTAGCCCTGATCGGGGGGCCGCAGTCTATCCACATCAGCAGAAATGAGTTTTTCAATAATGGCAGATCTGTCCTTGGAGCCAAATGTAGTTCATTTCAATATCCCAGCCGTTTCCGCTGTAAACTTCTGCCGATGCGTCGATTTTGGTCATGACTAGGAAAGCTGCAAAGAATTTAGGGGTGGATAATGGTGCAGAACGGGAGGTCATTGCGGTCTGAGTTTCATCTCATAAAGGGAGCTTGCGTAAGAGATACAGCATTGTTTGTTGTACAGCACATAGCAAAGTTCATTCTCAATCAGCCTCTTTTATCAGGGATCTCTGCAGAACTCACTGTGTCTGAATTTCAGTTATAGTACATGAGGGACAAGAACCCTGCAAGGATTTGCTTCTTTAACAACAGCGTCTGGGCATCATGAGTCTGAGACGGCTTTGACCGCGGCACCCCACCAGTAATTGAGTTCCTTTGCCAGCCATGTGTGGGGCAGTTGTGTGCCGTGAGGGGGTCACGGTGCCATTGAAATCCAGGAAGGCGGATTTATTGTGGAGAAGCTGCAACAATGACATGCAAGGCCTGTGTGGTTGATTATAGACTAGCAGCGCAGTTATTATCCGTCCAAGGACTCCGCGCTGGAGCTTTTCAAGCAGATGCTCCCCTTACTCAAGGATTGTACACGCAGGGAGTCAGGAAAAAAAAGAGACACAGTTGCCTTAAGCTTAAAGGACCCACTGAAAATACTTTTGCTCCGACGAAGTTCGGACGAATTTTCTTCAAATGTAGCATCCTTTTTTTCTTTTTCTTTTTTAGGTTACTCATCAAAACTCTGAACCCTCTCCCCTCTACAAACTCTTCTAATCATGATTTCCTCTCATTTCTCTTTTCCCGCTTTGCACGGCCTGCTCAGCCGACTTGTTTTGTAATGATCCTCGTTATTTGACCCCTGGAATCCCTTTGTGTCGTCTGACACGTTTTATATTTGAACGAGAACATACAATGGCCTTTTATGCCCTGTGAGCAATATATGAGTCTTTTGGCACGGCTAATGAAGGCGCTTTCATGTCCCCCACCAGTAGAAGTGCATAGAGATGGATTGTCGGAGGCCCACACAGGCGCCGGCGTCGCCCGCAGCTCTTTTTGTAAGCTTCTGGTCTCAGAAAAAAAGAAAAGGAAGGAATGATCTTGAATTTAACAGTTCTTTGGTTTCTGTTCCCGCTCTGACACTGGGATAGGAGAGTAAGCGGGTCCATGCTGACAGACTGCACTCCGCCCACAATGCCTTCAACGCAACACGACCATCATTATCAAGGTTACCATTTACTCCGCCCTTTTTTTTTTTTTTTTCAAAGACGGTCATTACGGCTCCTGAGAACAGAAGCAGGGCCAGGATGGAGGACAGGGGAGGAAGACGAGAGGAGACAGAAAATAAGTTGGGGCAAACCAATGGGAGATGAGGAAGAGAAGGAGTTAGGGGGGGGCAGAAGGATTGTGATGAGGAATTATGATGACGAAAGTGTATGAGAATAAGTGAAGTAATTAAGGAGGCCATTTTGTCAAGGGCATACTGTACTATGCAGAAAGTAACTTCCCCCTCAAACATTGTATGTATAAACTACTTTCAGCTCTTGTGTGAGTCTTAGCTTGTGAGGGTCTCTCTCTGCTGCCAGGGTTCACGGATAGTAAGTCTCATTGTGAATTTAATTGTATAGCAGGTAAATTAGCCGCTATAAGCGTTTCAGGAGCATCCTGTTACCCACACACAACAAGGATTCAAGGTAGTTAATTTGTCCTTGAGCAACACTGGCGTACACAATAAAAGTTTGGAGTCTCGTTAATGGTAGATGGATAGAACACAATCTCAGTTGACTTTATATGGAATAAAAGAGGATAGAAAATATGTCTACAATTACATGTTTACAGCCCCAAAAATAATTGTATCCATTTGTTGCTTCTGCCAAGGAGGTTATGTTCTCACTACCGTGCGTTTCAATGTTTGTTTGTTTGTTTGTTAGCAAGATTAAGGCGAAAACTACAGGATGTTTTTCCATGAAATTTAACCCAGATGTCACTTTTGGCACATCCTAGATGTGAAAAAATAAAATAATGAGCTATTAGTAGTAGTGACGTCACAATTTGGCTATTTCTGCCTGTCTTTTGATTGCTTCAATGCAAGTTTGGGGGTGGAGCCGGTGGCTTAGTTCCTTTGATTTTCCAACGGGGGTGGAACTTGGGGCTCAGTGGGTTGAACGGAGACACTGAAGTGGAAGCTGCAGGACTTGAGTACTTGAGTATTTGAGACTCAGAGAGTTTGTTGGAGTTTTCAGAAGATTTAAAGGCTGGCAAGAACGCAGATATTAATGGAGAAATCTGCATGAATGTTTCCTGAACCCAGGGTACTGATATGTGTCCCTATGCATTTTGAGTAAGAATCTTTACTGATGTTATACTGAGTCCTCCTTCCCTCACACGACCAGACAGCAGCTCGCTGTTGTCCTGTTTATGCTCATCGGGTGCACCAGCACTGATCTGAGATATTGTCGAAGAGCCACGTCTCCACAACAGTCACTGATCCTCCGTTTCTTGGCCAGCATGAGTATCATTTCATTACGACTAGACATTAGCCAGGAACAGCCTCAAGTTCAAGCTGACCTAAACTGACTCCCATCCTGGATATTTTGCTTTCTGCCGGGGAAGTCCAGCTAGCCCGGTTGAATGATCATTATTCCGCCCCCCAAAAAATCTGCGTCTCTTCATCCAAACCCTGTGCCTTCATCAATGATACAATTCTATTCCTCTCATAGGTGTCTAATATTAAAGCGGAAAATAAGAGATTTAAGAAAACTGTTGAAATTGTCAGGTTTCTACAGAACACAGCAGCTGCATGTGGCACCGAGCCTCAACCCTCACAACGATGCCCTCACTTGTTCCTCCTGAGCTCTAATTAGTCTGAGTGGGATTGAATGTCTCTGCACAAAACGTATGCATGTTTCTCTTGAAGTATGCATCCATTCTCCGCTGCTTCTGTTCATGCATGTGTGCGGCGCTGAGCCGGCGAGCTGGGAACGGATATCTATGCCGACAGTCGGGAACAGAATTATTCCGAGCATTTAACATCTAGGGCCACAGAACAAGGCATGTGAGCATTGTAAGGGCTGTGAGTTCAATGGTAATACAAGAAGAGGGATTTTATTTTCTCTCTTCAAGAGTACAAGAGGGAGCGGGGTAAATAATTCATTTCCATTGGCTCAGGGCACGTCCTATTGTCACTGCCTAACAAGAACAAGGACAGGCGGCCTGCGGGCCTCTTATTGCTTGTGAACGTCAGAGAGAGGGATGGAGACCGAGTGAGAGGAAGAGAGGGGGTATGGTAATGTGCTCTTTGATCCTCTCTCGTTAGCCCTTGGTGAGCTTCCTCTGCAAACCGCCGTCCGGAGAGATGGTCAGATCACGCTCCCGGCTCTGTCAGGTGTGTGCGTGTGCGCCCAAGTATTTGTGTTTGCCCTGGCGAAAGGACAGTAAAGACACTTCCTCTCTCTAATGCAGCCCAGGTGGAGGTGCTCGCTCCGAGGGGGCGAGACCGAGTACACACAAATACACACCGACACACTCAAGTGTGAATGTGTGCTCAGGTTGTGCAAGAATTGCAATGCAAAAGTTTGGAGTATATGAGCATCCACTATTTGTGATATTACAGACATTGCTAAATCTGTAAAACAACAAAAACAAAAAAACGTTTGTAAAAACGGATGTTTTTAATAAAAAAAAGAGCACAAAGAGGTGACCCATTTGTGACTGTTTAATAAATAGTTTAAGTCAGTTTGGAACACTTTATAAGTCATTAAAAAACTCATTCACATGAGAAGGTGGCAGTGAACTATTACTCACCAAATAGTGATCCTTTACTGAATGTTGAAAAATACATTATTAGTTGCTAGTTTATTCATTATTTAAAAGGTGTTATAACCAATTAATAGACTAATTACAATCCATAAATAAATACTATATAAAATAATTTTTATCGTAAAGTGATACCAGAGATTGTTATATTTTACTAACACTTAACGAGTTATTTGTAAATACATTTCAGTTAAATGTCTCCACACTGCCACATCGGCTCTCCTTTTAAAGTTTTTGGAAGTGTTTGCTGGTCTTCGGATCAGTTTTCCCACAGTAACGGTTTCTTTATAGTCTGTGGTGTGTGTGATGTAACAGCTTTGCGGATCTTTTTCAAATATATAATAATCACTAGTCATTGTGCTTTGTCTCTCTCCCTCTCTCTCTCTCCCTCTCTCTCTCGCTCTTTGTCTCTCTCTCCCTCTCTCTCTCTTTCTGTATCATTGTTTATGGGGCGGGAGAAGCAGGAGGAGGTCCAGGCCTGCAAGGGGACAAGGTCCAGGCTAATGGCAGGAAGTCTTTAAAGTTTGCAGCCGCCACATTTCATCTATGCACAGAGGGGCCCCATGGCCATAGACCCCTCCTTTGATCCTCTCTCTCTCTCCCTCTCTCTCTCTCTCTCTCTGGGCCTGTCTCTGTCGGCCTCTCCCTCCGTCTCTCACCCCAGCAGCAGGACAGAGCTGCTGCTTAATTAACAGATCTCTTAATTCACACACCCAGAATGCCAGGCATATGCCGCACAGACACTAACACGCACGTAAACAGAGACAAACATGAACTTTACACCGACTCAGTAGTATGGCTAACAAGACAACTTCGACCCAAAAAGACACAAACACACTCTTTCCCCCTCCCTACTGACTCATTCTAACAAAGTGAACTTTTCATATGGGGACACCAATATGTCTCATGAAATACATGCATGTGATCTAGGATTTCTCGTCATTCTGTCGTCAAGTTAAGTGAAATTTTATTTCATTCTCGAAAAGATGAGAATGGAGATGACCTTTTGAAAAGTAGTTTATTTTCTCCGCTGCTGATTTTTAAAGGCCAAACAATGGTTACCACTGTATCGACCGACTTCTGGATAGTATAGACGCCTCATCTTCCCAACCCGTTGCTTTTAAGAGACAGATAATGATATTTTTTATTATTTTTCATAATCACTTAGCTGTTCTTGCTCATACCGTGTTGTGGAAAGAGGGATCAATTGGTTCCGATTCACCTTCACAGACATGGCAGCTTAACACAAAAAGATCAATGAATTCATAAATTCAATAACAGGTCCAAAATTGCACTTGACTTCTGGAATTATGCCAGCAGCTGAAGCAAACCAATGCCAAAATCACACAGTAAAACATGTTAGGCGGCTAAAATTGAACCTGTTTCAAAAAATCATCTAAACATTACAGCTTATGCAACTGACCAGGCATGTGCTGCATGTTCAGTAAGTTACAGAAGGCTTGTAATCATTATTTGATGCATGAATTACACGTCTCAGATAATGGAAATGTGCCGATTCTCTCCTCAAGTTTAGGAGATGGATTTTTAGACGCCGATGTCTGTCAAAAGATTCAGGTTCTGAACTTTTTATACTGGTGTTTTTTCGCTTAAAGGTGCAATTGAGAAAAATGTGATATGTCTTATCCAATTAATGGAATAAGATTTTTGTATTTTCAGTTTGATGTTAGCTTAGGATCACTACTTCCTGTCTACAGAGGGGGCACGGCCTCTCCATCTATCCATCTTCCGCTTATCCGGGGCCGGGTCTAGGTGGCGACAGGCTCAGAAGGGATTTCCAGATATCCCTCTCCAGAGCAACACTCTCCAGCTCATCCTGGGGGATCCCAGGGGTGTTTCCAGTTCAGATGTAAAATGCAGTCCCTCCAGACCAGGAACTCCTTTGTATGAGGCAGCAACTCACCCCCAGCCTGAAGAGGAGAGTCCACTGGCCACTGATCCGGCCTCAGATGTGGACTTGTTGACTCTCATACCGGCCGCCTCACACTCAGCTCCAAAGCGATCCAATGCATGTTTTAGGTCACGGACTGATAAAGCCAACAGGACCCCATCATCTGCAAAAATGCAATTCTAAGCTCCCCAAACTGGAAGCCTTACTCATTTCGACTGTGTCTCTAGATCCTGTCCTTGAATATCAACAACAGAATCGGACACAAGGGACACCCTTGGGTTTTAGGGTTTGTTTGGTTGAAGTGGCACAAAGATAAAGAAGAAATGCTGAGCCCCTAAGAAACAAAGAAGGAGAAGACGATCATTAAGTTACTGCTAGATAGTTACTTTTTTTTTATAGAAGTTTGTGAATTATAACAAAAGAAGGACGTCGTTTATTATTTCACTATGGACATGAAAAAGCAAAATAGCATCTTATCTTAGAACAGGATAAATGGTTACGAGTAATAACTGAATTAACAAAGACCCCGCTTGTGGGGTCTGTGCAGTTCGGCGGGGGGCTCAACTCTGCAGCGTGGGATTGTCCATAGTGTGGGAGGATCAGCAGTTCTGATTAGCAGGGATGCAATTCCCAGCAGGAATGCAAATGCAAGCGTGAGTCCCGGACCTCTCCGGAGGAGAGAGGACATAGCAAATACTCCAGCACCGTGCCTCCCCACCCGCCAAGATGAATCCCCCGGCGGATCGTCTGAACCCATCCAGTTTACCTCTCAACAGTTTAATGAGTCAGACTGAGGCAGGGTTTGTTTTTTAGACAGGTAGCAAAGGCAATGCACCCCCTTACTTTTTCCAAATTGCCAGTTTAGCTTTAATTAACATTTTGCCCCCTCCCTTAAAATCGTTTTCAGTGACAATACCGAAGTAATCCTAGTAAGAAATGTGTCTGTTCACTCACAGTGGTACACTTACTCCGAAGAATATCAAATGACAAATAAGTCAGATGGCCTTAAGAAGCTCTGATTTAATGTAGCCTTTTGTCGTAGAAGTCTGCCGTCTCCAGCTCACCGTCCAGACTTAGAATGAGATTCCTGTGTTCTTGTGGCCTTTCACTCCTGTAACAAAGCAGAGAAAAGACAATGAACGTCCGAGGCAGAAAAAGTTTAAGAGTGAGTCACAAATCTGATAAAGAAAGTGAGATCAGGACCATTTAAGGGTCCATGAGTACAGACCACCCCTATTGGTAGTTGAGAAAAAAACTTAAAAGAGCAACAAAATTAGCCGTCACATGATCACATCACGAGCCGCTGTGATTATGGGCGTGTTTTTTTGTTTAGATACATATTGTAAAACGACTTGAGCTTCAATGATTGGTCGACTAATCGATAGTCTCCAACTATTAAAACTAATTGTCAACTTTTTTGATCATCAATTTACTGTTTTGAGTCATTTTTACGAAGACAATTTCCATATTCTGAATCCAGCTTCTCAAATGTGAATATTTTCCGATTTCTATGGTCCTCTATGACAGGAAACGAAACATTTCTGGGTTGTGGACCGTTGATCAGGACACAACACAAGATTTGTGGACCTTATATTTAGCTGTGGGAAATTGTGATCAACCATTTTCTTACAATTTTAGATTAATAAAATAATGAAATTAATTCTTAGTTGCAGCTCTAAAAGCAATACGTGCAATTTTATTGGGAAGTGACATATTATTTATATTATATATATATATATATATATATATATATATAAATATGTATATATGTATATATATATGTATATAAGGCGGGGCCTTCTGGTATCATGTTTTATGTGGTTCATCGTGTATGATTTTTTTTTTTTTACAGAAATAGAAAATGAATGATTTCATAAACTTTCCACACAGTTTATAAACCGTGTGGATTCATTTCCAAGCCGAGGCTAAAGAATTACAAATGGATTTTTTTTTCTCAACTGACACTAGGTGGTCTTCGTCATTGAGCAAGAATACAAGAATAAACAATCTTTCTGCCAACATACTCCTTTAGAATTTCACTTAAATTTCACCAGAAATTGACAAAAGCCACAAATGTCGTCCATTCTCTCTCAATTTTACTTGATTACTCTAAACACAATTATTATTTAAATCGGCCTTTTTACATTGAATCACTGCTTTTATTTCCTCTTTCCTTCAATGACGAGCTTGTTAAATAGTTTGCTTCCTTTTTCATCTTATAAAAAATAAACCAGCAACATAGTCCAACAAAGAGTGTGCTAAAATGTGTGCATTTAGGGCAAACAGGGGTGCAGATTTTTTGAAGTTCTACCAAATTATGATGCAATTAAACAGCCATCAGCGGCCCTTCATCTCAGCATTCTTCAGGTAACAACTCTTTAATATCCCATTCAATAAAATCCAGCTCTCTCAGCCCGCCACAGTGCCACATTTGATCTAAGAGAGGGCATCGCAACTGACCCCATCTCCTTTTTTCTCCTCTCTGTTGGCTCCTGTGTGTGTGTGTGTGTGTGTGTGTGTGTCACATTTTGGAGAGATATTAGCATAATGGCAGCTGCATTCAAACACTTTTATTACGTTTTCACATACCTCTGCTGGACTCAAGCCACTGTTTGGCTTTAGCCCTACACTCACTCAAAGACGCACGCACGCACGCACACACACACACCAACAAAGTCTCTCACTCTCTATCACTCCATCCCTGCAAGTACCCACACCAACCGACACACACGCAGGCTCACACACAGTCACAGGTCTCTAAGTGAGACAGGGCCCTCGGTAATTTGCTGTAGTGGAGCAGAGTGGCACTAAAAGCCTGCTGGGTAATTGAGAGGCTAGGGGACGGAGTGGAGGCGACTGCCCTCTGTGTTCATGTGCATGTGGAAGTGTGTGTGTGTGTGTAAGCAAAGGTCCCTGCTCTCTCTCATTATGCCGTGGCTCCTGCCTGCCTGTCATTGTCTAGATGCAGCGCCCACAGAAAGCAACGGTAATGCGCAGTGACACACGGCGTGTGTGATTGTCTGACTGCGTGTGTGTGCACTCAATGTGCAATGAGACATCATGTCTTCTGCAAAATAACAGTATCCTCACCCGCTCCTCCTGTCTCCTCCACATGTAGGACAATTGCAAAGCGGCATAAATACACACACTTTTCACAAGCTGTATCTCTTCAGAAGTCCACAGCAAACTAACCCTCATGATTCTCCCCCCTCACCCCCTCCTCACCCGCCTCCCTCACTCATCCCCACTCTCTTCTCAAACAACACCCACTCTGATTAGATGTAGAATATATCCACGTGTCCGTACGTGTGATCACCCACAGCAGCGCGTCAAACCCTTTTATTGATTCTCACATATTTCAGGTTTACTGGAGGGAACGTTTTAAGTGAATGGAGTTGATGAAAGAGTTGATTTTAAAGGGCTAGTTCACCTACATTAATAAGGGCTTCCCAGCCATACATATACAGCACAGCTGCCGTGTTTTAACCCACTAAGAGCGCCCACCTATTTATCCTTAAAGAAACAACATGTGGGATATGAAATAGACCAAATACACCACATTTTGCAGATTTTTGAAATTATAATAGATAGATATAACATATCTGTCATATTACATTCAGAATGTATGTAACATCAGGCTTTTCTGGCATTTCTTTCTTTCTTTGAGAATACAGTTAATTAACTAGACCATTTTATTTTTGTCTTGCTTAGGAAAATGGATTTCCCGTCTTTTAGCGGCTATACCACATCATTTGACAAAAATCTGACTTTGCTGATTAGCTTTTGTAACACAAATGTGCAATAATTACATAATAACTTGTTTTATAAGAATTGGTCAAATGTAATGCAGCACACTTAATTAAAGCAGTAGAATAGAATATGGAATCAGTGGCAAAATAAAAGCTGAAAATGAAAATTTAGAGGGATTCTTGAGTCAAGAGATAACGTTTGACTTCAATAACATCCCTTGTTTTTGTGACCCTTGTGTCACACATGGCTCCTTATGCCATTCCATATCCATTTAACTCTTTTTGTTTTGGTTGAGCACATTTTCAGTCCCTATTTCTCATTGAAAAAACCTAAGCCACCTGAGGAAACCTGTTTATGATACAACCCAGTGGCAGCATGTATATGCTAATGAGTAAGGGTTCAAGGGTGGAGCCCTGGGGGACACCACGGGTCAAAGGGGCCACCGAGGAAGAGGCGTTTTTTGTTTTTGCCATATCAAAGCATGTGAGGACTTACTAAACAGAATTACGTAACTTAATACAACCAATAGAGTCTAATAAGGGTCAAATCGTTTTATAAAAACATGCTTTACCAAAAGTTGTAGTTAATATAATAGAAGTGGACTATTTTCAATGAAATGCAAAATTTCGTCCTGATATAATTTTACGAGTCAGATTCTTTTTATCGTTAATAATAAATAACAATTAACAACAATAAAAGCTTTTTTAATTTCATGGTAATTGTAGTTTCTAAGATACTAGAGTAGTAAATGCCCCAAAGAAATAAAATATGTTAAGAATAATTTTTTTAATAGCTTTTTTTATTTTTTATCTTGTTGAGGACATTTAAAGATAAATAATATTTTGGAGGAAGAACAAATAGAATTTCATTCAGTTATGGTAACAAATGAGTTACTCGTCCATCCTCTCCTCTTTCTCCCTCTTTCCCCCTCTACCTCTGATGTTGCGGAACAGATCAATGTAGTGTCTCCTTTAATGAATATCTGTCACTCACAATTTCTTCAAGCAAGTCCTTTATTATGCATGTACTGGATGGAGTGGTTGGACCGCTCCTGCTCCTGCTGCTTTTCATACAAGGCCTTCATCACGCTGGAGAGCTTTTCCGGAAAAGGCAGGATAACTCTGGACTGGCATTAGAGATATTTTGCTCTCTCTGGATTAACTTTACCTTCTGGTTTCACCTAGTCGCTGAGGTTATTGATAGTATTTTTAAAGATTTCACTTTTGCTTCTGAACCAGTGTCAGTGTCCATTGACCAGCTCTGTAAGAAGATGGTACGTTCTTTTGGTCTTTTAATGTGTCCGCTGACAGTTTTTGAGGTAATTTCATGAATTAGTAGATGCTTTCAAATATTGCTCGCCATCCCTGGGAGGAGAATTACATTCACTTGAGAAAAACATGTCTGACCTTTTTTTCTGAATTAACAAAACACTTGTGTCAAATATGAATTAAATTATGTTACTGGGGAAACATAATTGTTTTTAAATAGATAATAATATTCATTCAGTTTCATTCTAATTTACTCCAGTATGCCTACATAGCATCCTATGTAAAGATTTTCGATTAAAGGTCATTGTTAATAAGAAATCTTACAATAAATCAGTGGTTCCCAAACATTTACATCCTCTATGTCAGTTGTTTCCAAATCTTTACATCGTAAGTCAGTGGTTCCCAAACCTGTGCATCCTGTATGTCTGTTGTTCCCAAGCCTGTACATCCTTTATGTCTGTGGTTCCCAAACGTTTACACCCTCTATGCTAGTTGTACCCAAGCCTTATAAGAGTATGTCAGTGGTTCCCGACAATTCCAATCCTCTATGTCGTGGCTCCTAAACATT
Organism: Lophius americanus; assembly: GCA_037951165.1. NCBI lineage: Eukaryota > Metazoa > Chordata > Actinopteri > Lophiiformes > Lophiidae > Lophius > Lophius americanus. The sequence continues at coordinate 1,038,903 of JBBDHG010000098.1, read as the reverse complement.
TACATCCTCTATGCCACTGGTTCCATAACCTTTACATCCTAAGTCAGTGGTTCCCAAACTTTTATATCCTCTATATCAGTAGTTACCAAACCATTACATTACTTATGTCAGACATAAGTGGTTCCAAAATGTTTTTATCCTAAGTCAGTGGTTTTCAACTATTTCCATCCTCTGTGTCAGTGGTTCCTAAACCTTTACATTCTCTATGCCAGAGGTTTCAGAACCTTTACAGCCTAAGTCAGTGGTTCCCCAATCTTTACATCCTCTATGTCAGTAGTTCCCAAACCTGTACATTACTTATGTCAGTGGTTCCCAAACCTTTACATCCTCAATTTCAGTGGTTCCTAGACCTTAACATACTAAGTCAGTGGTTCCAAAATATTTTCATACTAAGTCAGTGGTTCCAAAATATTTTCATCCTAAGTCAGTGGTTCAAAAATCTTTATAGCATAAGTCAGGGGTTCCTAAACCTTTACATCCCCTATGTCAGTGGTTCCCAAACCTGTACATCTATGTCAGTGGTTCCCAAACCTTTACATCCTCCATTTCAGTGGTTCCCAAGCCTTTATATTATAAGTCAGTGATCCCCAAACCTTAACATCCTATATCAGTAGTTCCCAAACCCTTACATCCTAAGTCAGTGGTTCCCAAACCTTTACATTCTGAGACAGCGGTTCCCAACAATTTCAATCCTCTATGTTAGTGGTTCCCAAACCTTTAAATCCTGTATGTCGGTGGTCTGCGAACATTAATATATGGTAGGATACAGAGGGTTAGGAACCACTGGCATAGGGGATATAAACGTTTGGGAACAAGAAGAGGTGCTTTTAAACTATAGAATATTCTCTTTTGTATTTTTTGTGTGACACTGATATTCCTACTGTGCACAGAAACGGATATGATGGCCTTCAAGGCGGTTTGCAGTAAGGAGCTAAAACGCGCGGCCATAAACGGGCACATACAGAACGTACTTATAGCACTTAATATAATCTATATATTTAGACATTTCTATATCCATCTACCTTTGTGTTTTATAATTGGTCCAAACGCTTCACCTGTGGGATGTAAACAGTTCACTTTAGTGTGTGCTCTGGCTCTGTGTGCTGCTCTTCTGCTCTCTTCCCTGTAATTGAAGGCGACATCTAATCAATAATTTCACTTTTTTTTTGTCCTTTTGTTTGCGGTGCTTCACTCAAATGGCATTGGCAGGCCGAGGGAGGACTATGAAAATTGACGGAGTGGCTCTTGTTTCTGAGAAAAGGAAAGAAGTGGAAGAAAAGACAAGAGAAAATAAAAATAGAAAGACCAAGGGACTGAAAGGAACAACTCTGACGGAGAAATGTCTCTGCTGCATTGTCTGAAATGTAACATATGGCCTCCATACCGAGACAGACACACTGTCAGCAGACATTTACTCAACGGCCTTTAAGAATTCTTGTTTGGATGGATGTTTGAGAATCAAAGCTGGTTGTAGTTTATCCGTTCTTGTTTTCATGTACGGTTCTGCTGCACTGTGATCAGCTAAAGCGTGTTAGGGACGCCATGCCACAGCGGCGGGCTGGAGACGAGGCTTTTCCCCTCCTTCAAACGAGTCTGTCAACTTCATTTGTAAACTGACATCAGACTTCACGTGTCTTACAGATGGGGATGAATAAATATTTTTGATTTGGCAGTCGACGGTGTGGAAGTTTAATAATAATAATTCATGGATTGTGATGAAGAAAAAAATGGTATATTTAAGGGATTGATATCTAAATAAAAATCTGGATAGTCCATCTTCAAATGTTTTGGTGTGCAAATCCAATGACCGTAAATTATGGTTTTAAGTAAATCTGATAATGGATAAGGCCTGATTGAAATAAAGGGGATTGTTTGATCTTGGCTGATGTCTGGTCTCTGCCGAGTGTCGATCTGGTTGACCAGGCATCCCTAGTTGGAGAGAACATTAACTGTTATTTATCTTAATCAGAAGAACAAGTTTCACTCATTGATTGTTTTTGTCTGTTGACAAAATGTTTAATTTATAGACAGCCATTCTTTTCTTAATGATTCTGAACCCAAAGTAGGCATTTTATTGAATTGTTTTTCAAAGGAACATCCTTCCTCAAACATTTTGTTTTCCATGACCCCGGAATTAAAACAAAACGGGTTTTTCAGGGAGAATCAGACATGACTTAGTTCGTACAGATCTGAAGTTATACAGACTGCTGTGATATTTTTTTGTGTTTCTTTGGGTGGGTACTTAAATCAGTCTTAAAATATTTGGATTATTTTTGGTGACATGAGACCAGAGATAGATGTGGTATTAAAAGCTGAGTTGGCGCTCTGAGGTGATCTCAGGAATGTATCAGACTGCAATATGATACATAAAAAATCCATCTCCTCGAGTCAATTCTTATGCACCAAATTTGAAGTAAATGAGACCAAAGGTTTAGAAATTGTGGTCAAAAAAGTTTTGGAGATAAAGTTTCTCCTAGTGTTGGGAATATTCAATCAACCTTTCCCAAAATAAACAGTTTTGGGTTACGGCCAGATAAAAGATTTTCGTAAAAAGATCTTCCCAGTGAGTAAAAAATGATAAGCAAGACAGATCTCCTCGAGTCAATTCATGTGCACCGAATTTGGACTAAATCTACCCAACGGTTGAGAAATTATGTTCTGAAACCTTCTGGAGGTAAACCTCCCCTAGTGAACACTAGTGCAGTATTATATGCAACCCACCTTTCCAAAAATCAATTTACTTCTTTCCCTCAATGAGGTCTTTGTAGCTATTACATGTAGCTACAGCATTACATTACATGATCCATTAAATGATCATTGAGTTGTTGCATTAACACTGAAGGATCTACGGCGGCAGATTTCATCGGATGACGAGTCCACAACACCCCAAGTCATGTCTTATGGGGCGTCAGCTGACCCGAAACAACTTTTATTTAACACGACTATGACATCCTGTTGTTTATCCCATCCTGTTGCCGTTTGTTTACACAGCATGACACTGCACACACACACACACACACGCACGCACGCACGCACACACACGCACGCACACACAAACACTCACACACACACGATCTCAAGATATATAATGAAATACCCTTTTGTTCACATCCTCCATACTCTTCTGAAGCTGACCAATGGGCGGACGAAAGAAAACAAAAATGGACCCTGGGATGACATTGGTACTAACAGTAAATAAGACGGACGTGTGACAGTCATGTCATTACGTAGTGCATTCATTACCTCAAATCTTCTCTGAAGGACATGCAGTCCACTATGTCCTCCTCGTCACACACAGGAACGGGTCCACTATCTCTCTTTTTCTTTTTCCTCTTCCCTGAACAGACAACCACTACCATAACACGGAGGGCTTCTTACTCACGGATGACCCTCCTCTTCGTTAACGTCACATCAATGACGTAAATGAACAGTCTGGATCGAACTTGTAGTGTTGTCAGTTTTCCTATCAAGAAATAAGAAAGAACCTATGGAGATATTTCTGACACAGTGAATATTGACAGTACATAATGGAAGACAAAAAATAATGGATCGTATTCGTCATGGTGGTTGATAATCAAAGTTGAAGTTTTTTGTGACAGATTTTGGGAAAATCTTAAGGGTCTTAAATACCAATAATACGTTCAACTGATGATATTGATATGCGGTATATGAGAAAGATTAAAAAGTCAACTGTAACAATGTCCTTCAGATGTTGCGTTATTCTTACTTTTTATATCCCCAAAAAGTCGGGGATGTTATGGAATCATCGGATCCGCCACTCTCTTAACTCGATAACTCAAAGCTATTTCATGGATCATTTTCAAATGTTATAACTGCATAGACCATAGTGGGAGGAAGAACTGGATTGATTTGGGGGAAAGGTAGGTTGTATATTTCCGATACTAGGGGGGGCTTTATCTCCAAACATTTACAAACCATAACTTTGCAACTATTGGCAAATATGAACTACGTGAGGCAATTTAAAATATAATCTTTTGACTCTTACATTATATATTTTAGACAGTAGAGGGAGTTCTTTTCTTTTTTGCAGTCTTTTTTACGAAAAACACAGTTTGTAAGACATAACTTCACATTTACTTTGAGGAGTTCAATCGGGGAGAAAGCAGGGGATTGGGGGTTTCGGGTGCGTACCCTTGTTGTCAGAGATGACAACGTAGCCCCAGTGAGCCGTTCAGCTACAGAAGAAGAAACACTTGGAGCCTTAGAATGTTCAATTTTCAACAACTAAATAACTTAAGCTCTGCACCTCAGAAGTGGACATTGCAGTCTGTGTTGTCGTTCTTAATTTTTGTATAACATATTTAGTATTAGGAATGGAAACATTCTGCAGTACTGAATCTGTGAATACTGGTTATCTGACCCAGGGTGTGTAGAGTTTAGTTTAATGTTCATATTTATTGAAATAGAGATAAATTGAAGGTTAGAATATGGATAGTGTGGCCAATCAGGACTGTCGTAGCCACTGTTGTTTCTATATAATTTTCAGCACTACAGTTTGCGCTGTACATTATTTAACCTCTATCACACAGTATAGAGAAACACAAGGCGTAGGCGATGAGGTGATGCTACCAAGGTTAGGGTATATTTACACGACAATGGTTTTCACGTACAATTGCAGCCTTTTGTTGTGCTTCGGCTTTTTGTTTACATGGGTTACTGAAAGTGCAAACTTTTGAAAATTTGAAAATCATTTCGATCTTCATGCAAACCAGCAAAACACATTGGTTGTAAAAATGGTAATGATACTGCTCCTATTCATGCATGAATATGGCATTTTCAGCCTAAAAGCCAAACTAACAATGTTAGGGGGACCTTGATCTCTTGATATTCTACGGCCTTAATTTTGCAACTCTTGTTGCGATTAAGTCCAAATTTGGTGAGTATGACTCGACTTGAGGATATCTATCTTGTATTTATCATATTTTACTCACAAGGAGGAGCTCTTTTTAGGAAAAACACTGTTCTTTAGATATAACTTCACATTTAAGTTGAGGTATTTAATCGAGGGGATTACTTGTACAATGCAAGGGATTGGGGACATTTTAAGAATATACCCTTGTACAAGGTACAACACTGTGGGCATGGTTTTTACTAGGTCCACTTAAAAATATCATGAATTGAGGGAATATTTCGGTTTTATTATTTGCAACGCCATGATCATGACAGCCTTTGTATCATGTCTTTCTTTTCTCTTTCAATTAGGAATTATGTTGCAATTCCACATCACACTTAAAAATTTAAAACTTGAATAATTCGGATTTTACAATACGAAAATGCGAGAATATCAACAAAAAAAGTTGTTTCATCCCAAATTGTTTTAATTATTCTGTCAGGACTGGTTTCGATGAAATTCATTCTTAAAGCTTTTAATTTTCATTAATTGGAGAGTGTGGTATACTTGAATAAAGGAAGCTCCTAACATGGATTTGTAATTCTAATCCTTCATGGTTCTGGTTATATTTAGTGAACCTACTCCTAAAGGTCAACCTGCCGGGTTGACACTGAACAGCTGAATCTCAAAAACCAATAACTGTGATGAAATGTGTTGTGACTTCATTGATCATGCATGATTCTCCATGTGGAAACGCAGAAAGGAGAGTGCCCAATCATCCAAATGTCACGAGGCTGATGGAGCCTCAATGGTGCTCATGGGCAAATGGGAGGGGCAAAATTCTTGGGCTAAAGAAAAAACCATCACTGCTTTTAAAAGGAACAGAACACACAAAAAGATAACACAGCAATGATAATAATCATTTTAAAATAAAAACTAGAAGGAGGCAAACATAATAGTCCTTGATAAAGATCTAATATGATTTCACACTATTTGGCACTGATATTTAATCAACTGCTGCCGGACTGTATCAGCACTGACTGGGGGGCACAGATGCAGAAAAGAGGAGGGGAGGAAGGCAGGGCCAACAGGGCTGGTTGTGTTTGGGGAGGGGTTGCTGCTCTGTTGAGGTCAGATTGGAGGTAGTGGTGGATGGTACGAGCCGAGATGAGTTATTTTTATTATGATTATAAGGGTTCAGGTCCGTGTTTTTGCCGTCAGTTCAGGGAGCAAGGAAACGTAAATTTGAGTTTGTTCTTAACATAGCTGCCAATGAGATTCCATTTCTCTGCCCTTTTATGTACAGCCTATACGTTTAAGTAGGTAATCATAGTACAGTGATCACACACACACACACACACACTAACACACAAACACACAAACTAACACATGCACACAGAAAATCCCATGCGTCCGTGTCTCTGTACATTTTTTATTGATTTTACCAGACAGAATTCCCACTGGCTGTTGCCTGGCTTGCGTGTGTGTTTGTGTGTGTCTGCGGGTTAATGTGTGTGTATGTGTGTGTGTGTGCCACTAGTTGATTCAGAGAAAATGGCTTTTGTTCAGTCCCCTGTGCTATGTAACATTACAGAGTAATTACAGAGTGTGTGCTTTGTTTAGGGGATGTCTAATTATGCTGTTTGGGTCGTGTAGAGCCCTAGGGTGTCGCTGTTTGTGTGTGGGTGTGCGTGTGTGGGTGTGTGTCTGTTTGTGAAGCCGATGAGGAGACACTTATTATGGAGGAGGTGTTAATCATACAGCAACTATCAAAGAGGGGGAAAGGTTGAGAGAGAAGCGCAAGCTTTTCACTTTCTCCTAATATTTCGGTACCTCGGTACATCAGGTCGTATTTCAAATTGAGCTGGATTAGAACATCAAGAAGAACATCAGCAGGAAGGAATATGTCATGTATGACATTAAGGAAACATGTTGCAAAGTTGGATACGATGAAACACTTTTTTACCAGAAGGTTGTCAGCGTTCTTTAGAGGTCTTCCGTGAATGTTATTGAGGTTCATCGTGCAGTGGCAGTCTTCACAAGCTTAGTACTAAGAATGGTTTGCAAGTAGAATTACAATAATATATTACAGTATCCAGTAGGTCAGTAGCTCAGGTTACTACCATATGAATATCTTAACAACTTGTCGGGCCCTTACGAATGGCCCTAATGATATTTTAATGTCTATTTCAAATGGCCATTGTAGACTTTGTTTTGCCCTGACCAGACTGTTCGTTGGCGAACAACAAGAAGCAACATTTTTAAATTAGACTTAAATTGTGTTTTTCATACAGTGACGTTTCAGTACTCTAATATGTATTTTAAACAATATCAAATATATATATACATATATTATATTAATATTACACTTTTCTCAAGTTCTTCTTTTATGTCATCATTTGATAAAATTTCCCTCACGTCCTTAATTGACTTGGATGCTCAGTGGATTTTGCTTCTGTTGACATCGTTGATAATATCGTGTGGAGGACGTCCATTGATGGTGCTTCCTACAGACTGAGGGGTTCCCAGGATCTCTTTGGCGGTTCCGGAGAGTTCCTTGGCGATGGAGCAAGGCCTCATCCTTCTTAACGTTCACAAACTCAACAAAATATCAGACCTCCGCTGTGCTTGATGATCTTGACCTTCTTAATGTTGCATAGCGGCTTCTTCAGAGCGTTGGTGATCAGAGCAGTTGCAGAGGGAACCACTTTGATTGTTTAATTTTTAATTTTTTTAATTTAACCTTTGTTTATACAGGTAATCTCATTGAGACCCAGAGTCTCATTCACAAGAGAGAAGTGTTTGTGTTGCCTGTCTGTTCTAGATGGTAAGCTTCATGATGATCCTGAGACCCCTCCAGTCTATCTGGCAATGTCATCTCAAGATCTCTTGGGAGACAGACGCAGAGGTTTGGGGCCAGGGCAGAGGTGTTTCCAGCTTCTCCTCCAGTGGCCTGAAAGAAAAATGCGGAATTTTGCTTCGATATGCTTTTGTTATAATTTGGATTTAGTCATTTACTGACACAACAAAACAATAAAACAAAACCAAAAATCCTGAAATTACATGACTGGATTAATAATTATGGAGAAACAGCATGTATAGTGTTATTACGCTCACCCATTAATGTGAGATTCTTCTGAGTCCTCAATGAATGGGACCACCTGTCACTCAGATGAAATTGAGATCAGTATTATTATTGAGCGTGATTATTCTTCCATTCTATTATAAATATGCAGCGGAGATTTAATGAAGAAAATTTAACATAATTTCTCTTGATTCTGATTTCTATCTGTGTTATAGAATTTGAAAAATATGCTGCAAATATATAATGTTTTGAGCGCATGAATGACTTCATGGAGTACGAGTGTTGTTACTGAATGCATCTCGCCTGGGAACTACTTAGTTTGATCCATTCCGAGTTCTGTTTGGCCAGAGAGTCTTAGGAGCTTTGACCAGAGCTGTTGGCAAGAACGCGGAAGAAGTAATCTAGTAGATCCACGAAAGAAAAAAGAACAAAAAACAGGTATTGATCCTATGTTCGCAGAGTTTTTTTTATTTCCAAATACACTGAAGAAATTGCTTGAATAAGAATCAGTCATTTAGTATCTGCTACCCACATGAGGCCATATTTCAAGAAGCTAGTACACCAACCAAAACTTGACGGTGTTGAGTGTTGGCAAAAAAGAGAGCCCTAGAGAACAGGACATTATGGCATTATATTTGTCAAGTGAGTTTGCTTTTGTTACATGTTTGTGATTGTTTTCAAGGTCTGTACTAGGTCTCCCAGCTCTGTGTCCGCTGTTCCTATCGACATCCATCAGAAATGTAATCTACCCATTCTGCGTCACAAAGATGGAACAGAAAAGGTCTCATTCTTCCATGTTTATATAATTCTAATTACCTGGGCTGATTTAGACTTGGCAAAGAAAAGTAGTGATGCTGTATTTCAAAAGGAACGTTGGTTTGAATAGCTATTGGCCAGCTCTGAGGAGGGAGGTCAAGGTCCTGAGATGCATCTTTGTCCAAACAACAAACAATACAATACCCTCATGTCACTGATGCATATTCGCTGAGCACATTTGTTCCAGTAAGTTGTGGTTCATGATGACATCTTTGGACTGAATGGCTCATTGTCTATGCAGTCCAGTCTTCATTTCATATAATGTACTAAGGGTATTAATTTGCCCACGGAATATAATAAAGTGAATTTTATTATTGTTTACATTATCATTTGCAGAATGCAGCATTACAGCAATAATTTGTTTGGTATGAATGCAGGTATAAATGAAATTGTTCCGGCAATGTTGTTGTCCAAATTGATTCTGATTTCTATAAAAGTGTTTACCGGTGAGGCTATTTGAATAGTGAATTGTGTCTTTAAAGCAATTAGAGAAACAGAACTTCATTTCCATGTGCATTTATAGTCTTATATAGTGACCAGGAGCGATCCTTTTCTTTTCTTGCAATAGAAACTCGTGCGTGACATCCTGCCCATTGGAGTCGTGTTGAATGTGTTTATGTAAGTTTGTCACTTCTTACAACAAAGAATTACTCCACGTTTATGTGTAGTGCATGAGCTAACAAGGTCAACAATGTGTGTTGGACTTGTGTTGGTTTGTGTCGGTGTGGTTGTCCAGTGCTGTAAATTCAAGCAATATGACTAAATGTAAATGTATGTGTGGGTCTGCAAACCCCCTCTCTCTCTGCCTACTTAAGGTATAACATCATTCTTTCCTCTATTGCTGTCACACTATCAGAGGGTCAAACTTTCTTTTCACTTACCTCTATTGGTATAGAGGCAATGCCCAATTATTGCTTAGCATCAAGTCAAGGTTGCATCCCACTCCATCAAGGAGCTGGTACAGGTGGATGGATTAAATACACCAATCAGCTTTCCCCTTAAAACCACTGAAAGGTGAGAGGAATAACCTGGATTCTTCTTCTTCAATCTTCTTAGAATGGAAACTGTCAGTTGATAGGGTATATTAGGCAGTTGGTGAACATTTGGTACTAAGGTTGCCATGTTGGAAACAGGGAAAAGGGCAATCATAAGGATCTGTGGATCAATGGTGATGGCTCGGTAACTGGATCAGAGCATCTTCAGAACTGCAGAACTGTCTTTTGGGTGCTCTGCAGTGGTTAGTATATACCCTTGTGGTCTAAAAGAAGATTCCTGTTGAGTCTTTGTCCCGGTCATGCACTCTGTGTCATTGATGCACGTGCTGGGACAATATCAGGGAAGTTCTGTTCATCCTTCTGAGTATGGTTCTTCATGGCCACAGACTATCAAAATACCCTTATTGAGCGCAAACTCTGCCGGAGGAGCCTACACTTGATGTGTCAGCATCAGAACTGTTCCATGGAGTTGGCAAAGTTGACCTGGTGTTAAAAATGATGCTCTCTTCTACATATTATGGATGGCCACGTCATTGTACGTCACTTACATGGGGGAGATGGCACCAAGAGGCACTATGGGAAAAAGTCAAGCTGGGGGAGTTAGTGTGATGCTTTAGGCAGTGTTTTACTAGAAAACCTTGGGTGGGGGCATTCGTGAGACTATTACATGTATCCTACCTAAACGTTCTTGTCGACTAAGTACAAACCCTAGTGGAAACAGTATTGACTAATGATTCAAGAATGCTTTAAGGAACAAATCCAGTTCAAGATATTCAGTTGGGCACACATCCGATGTCTAAATGTCTAAATGTGACAGAGATGTTTTGGGGTCAAAGGATTACCTACACAATATTAGGCAGTTGGTTCTAACAGTACTTTCTAGGCTCTGCACAATTGTTGGGGGAATTAGACGCAACATGCACGGCTAGAACGGGCCATTCAAAAATTGTCTTTCACCCACTTTCTACTTGCTTGATCAGAAATCAACAAGTCAACAAATCAACAAGTGCTAGTTTGCAAGGGGTTCAAACTCCATCACTGCGTTCACCCTGGTCATCTGCAGACAGATACAATTGCAGTGGGTTTTACAGTTCCAGACCTCTATAAGCCAATCAAGTCATATTTCAGCCAGTCAGATGCTCTACTATGGCACGGGATGGAGGTCACTGTCTGGGTTGATGTTTTCATTCTGAGTCTCCTCATGTCCCTGTCTCTGAATTCTTTGCTTTGTAAACACACTGCACTCATTATCCTGTGTGTGTGTGTGTGTCTGGGTGAGTGTGTTCATCTCCACTAGCTGCACCTTATTAGTTGTGTGTGACAGGGATTTAGTAGATTGCATGCATACAGTAAAAATTATACAAACAAATGCATTTTTTTCCTTGTAAAAAGTTCCAACATATTCTCATGCAATCCAACACAATCCCTTCATAGCCTCCTACATTATCTAAGCATCATCGCACCAGCGAAACACTTTTAACTATATCCCCAAAAGTGGGGAATATTATGGAATCGTCATCACAGCAGACAAATCCTCAGCTGCTTCAGATCCTTCGTGTTAACATGATAACTCAGGAATAGTTTCGTGGATCAATCTCAAATTTAATAACCCCATTGACCTTAGTACGAGGAAGAACTGGACCAATTTTAGGTAAGGTCAGTTTTATATTTCCGACACTAGGGGGAGCTTTATCTCCAAAATTTTTCGAGGCCATAATTTGTAGACTACTGTGCAAATGAATCGACTCAAGGTGATCTAACTTGCAAATGTCATATTTTACCCTTAAAGTTCACATTTGATTTTCTAGGGGGGAGCTTTTTTACGAAAAACACTGTTTTTACAGACATACCACAATAACTTTCATCATCTTCAAACTGTATATCCCCATAGACCTTAGTGCAGGGAAGAACTGCAATGACTTTTGGAAAGGTCGGTTGTATATTTTCTTACACTAGGGTGAGTTTCATTTTCAAAAGTTTAGCGGACATAATTTCTCAACAGTCAGAGTACAGTACAATTTTAGTGCATATGAATCGACTCAAGGAGATCTATCATCATATTTTACACATATTTTAATCTAATAGTTCATAGTTTACTCAATTTAGGGCCTTTTTTTCTTGTCTTTTCCAATTATCTATTATATTTATAATTTTTCTTGCTCGAAATTTGTGGAAATACCTTCACATTTCATTTCAGGTGTTCAATCAGGTGGATTGCTTGTACAATGAAGGGGATTGGGGACTTTCAGGGATATACCCTTGCTGTCAGGGACAACAGCGTAGGTCTAGTTATTTTTTTGTGTGAAACAGCTGACAAAAATGCTCTCATGTGTTTCCTGTCTTCATGTCTGGCTGCAGCCTCGGGTCCCTCCCCTTTCCATCCACTCTGCTAGTGATCTTCATCTTCCCAACAATCAGGCTTTATCCCAGGATGGCTGTGCTTTATCCACACTCCAGGTCCCACGGAAGCCCTGGGAGCAGCAGCACAGTGCTCCTGTCCAAACCACACTAGAGCGCTGCTAGCACATTTCCTGACATGTCCCCTTGTGTGGCCCACTCTGTCCCAACACCATTCTTGGAAAGTATCGTAGTTCATTAACTTAAGTACTGTAAGTACAAATGTTTTGTACTCGTAATTTAATTGACTAATTCCATTTTATGCTTCTTCATCCTTCTACTCTACTACATCTCAGAGGGAAATATTGTGTTTTCTACTCCACTACATTTGTCTGAGAGCTTAAAAGTTACTGGTTTCTTTTTTCACATCCTTCTTGTCCAGTGAAATCCTTGTTGCTCCAACGCTGTAGGTTTTGGATGTTTCTTGTTAAAATGAATGACCTATTTAGAAAGCATCTCGGATTAAAAGGAAAATGTCACAAACCTAAAAACAGGCTGATTTTATAAGAAGTTGACTTTGGACGTTCTCACAGAACAACAATGCTATAAAACGAATCTAAAGAAAATGATTGCCCAAAAATATTTGGATTTTGAAGTTCCGGCTTAGTGTCGAACACATACAACCGAACATCACCAAAATCAGTCAAGCCCTCCTCCCGCTAAGGTCTATTTCAGATTTGAAAATGAATGATGAAATCATTTTTAAGTTATATCGTTAACGAAGGATCTGCGGCGTCGGCAGTGGTGACGATCCCATAATATACACCACCTTACCTTGACTATATTTATTGATATATTTATACATTTTGAAGGCAGAAGATTCATTATGTAGTTAATACATTACATCTTTAAAAGTTCTGATACAAGGATATGGTCTTTTTTTTTTATCACTTTTGAGAGAATATCTCACGTCACTTAAAAAAAAAAAAACATTAGCTGGTTTATTTCCACTTGAGGCCATTTTAATAGCAGATAAAGTAAAGCGAGCACCATTTTAATGCATGTCATAATTTACTTAGGAATTGTCAGTGAAGTAATCTTCCTGAAGTGTCAAAGTGGTTCGACCACTATTAAAGCCGGCATTTTCATCATTTTGTCATGAAATGATCCCAGAGAAGGACCCAGATGATCTTAACTGCTTTATACAAATTACAATATTGTATTTTACCAGACAGTGGTGGTGAAAAGGGAGCTGAGCCCAAAGGCATTTGAGTTTCCAATATTTTGTCAATGTAGATTCCAACACTCATAGTTTGGCACGAACTTTGAAAAAAAAACTTCTATAACAATCTATGGAGTGGATGAGAGGAGTGGGGTGAGGGTCTAAGACGTCAGGAAAGAACCAGGACGAGACCCAGTGTGTCATGATCGTGTTTATTTAGTATTCTTTTATTGTGAAGGTTTGTCATCGTTCTGCTCTGTATTCCAGTTTTATTTTGAAAGTGTTATGGATGTTGTGTAGTTGGTTCCACATTTCCTTTGTTTTGCCTTTTTACTGTGTTTATATGTTTATTGTTCTTCACACCTTTATTACTTGTTAGTGTCATCTTTATGTGTTTCACTTTTGTTCCTTTTCCCTCTCTATGTCTATATTTTCCTGTATTCTTCCTGCTCTCCTCTTGTGTGATTGTTCATCATCTTCACCTGTGTTTCCCCTCCAGCTGTGTCTCATTGTCTCCTGTCTTGTCGATGTCTCGTCGTCACATGTCCCAGTCAGCTCCTAGTGTTTCCTTGTGTAAGTTTTCCTGGTGTCTTTCTTGTGGTTTTTTCATGGTACTGAAATTGGATCATTTTTTCAACTTTGCCTCTGACTTCTGGATTATTGGATGGTTTGCCTTATTAGACAGCCCACATGAGTTTCGGACTTGACTTAAATATTTTAACTGCACCTGCTCTGCCTGCCTCTATCAGAACCCAGGTGCAGAGTTCAGCACCTGGATCCTGATCTCTGCTGCTGCTTCATTCCGTTCCTAACACAGTGTTCCTGTGCGTCACCTCGCTGTGGTGGTTTGGGCATCTGATGGAGATGCCTCCTAGGCGCTTCCCCTTTGAGGTTATTCAGACACGTTCGTCTTGCTAAAGGAATCACTGCTCACTACCTGACCTATTAACGCCTGAAAATCTCTCAGAGGGGACAGGCATTTCTGTTTGGACAAGAGATGTCTGGACTACCTCGTTTAGCGGGCTGCCACAGCGACCCAACCATCAGTAAGAGGACTAAAACACAGTTCTTTCGACCTTGTCGGCTGTCTTGCTTCACTTACGGGGTCAAATAATGGCCTCCGCTGTAGCCAAGCCATCATCGATTGTGATCGAACACAGTTAGAATGAACAGCCGCACCCGAGTACAGACGGTCCACTGTATCAGCAACAGTGTCAGACGCTGGAGAACATGATGTGGTGTTTGATCAGAAGAAGCCTTTGGCACTGAGATTGTGTGCACAGAGGAAAACTGAGAGCATTGATTTCATTGTAGCGGAGCAAGGAGTGTGTGCGATTTTGCAAATGGGTGTGTGTCTGTGTGAACCGCCTGGAACATAAAACTATAGAGGTCCATTCAGACTTTTCTTTTTGTTTACTTGCATCAGGAAATAGCAGGGACATTGAACTGCAGCAACAAAAGCAGATTTCCATCAGACAGTTTCTGAGCGAGAAAGACGTGGTGTTGAAAAGGGCTTAATGGAAGCTCAGCGTCAAGCTTTGTTCACAAAAACTGTACTCTGGGGTCAGGACAAACACACACACACACACACACACACACACACACACACACACAGGTACACATATTCTTCCTTCATACAATACATCCCTTCCTTAAACTAAAGGTGACGCTTTTTCTACTAAATAACATTTCATAAATGTTAGAGGTGGGTTTGAAAAATAGTTTCCAGTCATAGTGCTCTGGAGAAAAGCACTTAAACACATTCAAATACTGACCTGGATCTGCTCCTTGATGTAAGGCACAAAAAGAAAATTGTCAACAATTTAGAAATATAAATTTACATGTTTTTTAACGTACAATCTTACCATATTCAAAATTCCTGTGTGATATTTTATTCTTTCTGCACATATACATATCCAACAATATCCATAAATATACTATGTTTATAGTCAAACGGACAAGACTGTAATGCTGTATCGAGGAAGAGGAACATTGTGTGCTCAAAAGTCCCCAGAATCTATTTTGGATTTTCGTGTCTTTTTTTTCTATGGAAACATTTATTCATGTTTGATTGAAGTTGACAAAAAGCACCGATGAGGTCTCCAAAATCTACAGTGTTTACGTCAACCAAACATCTCCATGACGGCATTCACCCGAAAAAGAAATCAATTTATTTACCAGAAATCATTGTAGCCGGTCACTTTGCTGTTGAAGGCTAATATAATTTACATCACATCTCTGTGAAGAAATAAATAAATGATTTGAGCGGCAAGAATGTTGGAAGCTATCATTTTAGCTATAGCGCAAAATCCTAATATACAGTGGATTCAATGATTCTCCGAAAATGACCAACTGATATTTGTGGTGATCTCTGGATTCCTGGGTCCTATGACTATCAGCAGCAGTAGAACAGATGGAATCCAGTGTTCAAGTTCTCCTGACGGTCCCAAGCCCGGATAAATGGGAGGGGTTGTGTCAGGAGGGGCTCGCCACAGCGGATCATCTCTTTCCATCCTCACCTGTCCTCTGCATCTTTCTCGGTCACTCCAACCGACTGTACATCCTTTTTCACAACATCCAGGAACCTCCTCTTTTCACGTGTTCAACCGTCTCAATCTGGCCTATCTCACTTTGTCTCCCAGACGTCTAGCCTGGGCGGTCCCTCTGATGTCATGTCCATCATCGGCTCGCCACTGCCAAAGAAAATCTTAACTTTATAACCTTACATTCACCAAAAATGTCTGAAATTGGAGATGTATTTATGTCCCCAAATCACCTGCTTTGTTCAAGCAATCTCCATGATTGGGCTCATCAAATTATATCTGACATAAATTGAAAGAACGGAGTAAAAATATGTTCAATTAGATGTATAGAAGATTGATCTCCTCCAAGTCAATTCCTAAGGCATAGAATTGGACCGAATCATACCAATGGTTAAGAAATTATGTCCTGAAAAGTTTTGGAAATAAAGCTTCCTCTAGTGTTGTAAAAGTCCAACCAACCTCTCCAAAAATCAATCCAGTCCGTGTTCAAAGTAAGTTCTTTGGGCGTACAACATTTGAATATTATCCATTAAATAGTTTTTGAGTGATTGCATTAACAAGAAGGATCCACGGTGGCAGCGATGGCGATTACGTCATTCCATTCCCGGGGTTTTCGTGGATATAATTACATCTGGAATTTTCAAGACATATGACAGGACCACAGGGCAGTTCTCTGCATCAATTTCAGAAACAATGCTCAAACTGTTAATGCATGTATTCAGGGCTATGTTGAGACTACATTAAAAGTTGTCCTTATTGGACGACCTTTTTCTCCTTACAGCATTCCCGACATGTTAACAAGGAAATAGCATTCCATGTCTCCACCCTTCCTTCGCCGTCTACATGCCCTTTTCTCTCGTCTTCAGATCAGGCCTGTCCTCCTTTAGACCTATTCCATGTAAACTAGGGATGAGCGAGCCGGCATCCCATGGATTAACCACGGACTAACTCGAAAAGTTGCAGTCGGACTTACTCGTTATGAGACATGTAGAGTAAAATCTTAACAACACATAAACAAACAAATGAGTCCAAGGGTTCCGAACCAAGTGTGCATGCTGTACTGAAGTCTTATCCCCAAATCACATAACCCAATGCTCCCCTGGAGAAAAAAAACTACACAACTGCTCCCAAATCTGATTGGTGTTATTTCTAAGTAATTCTAAATCTCAGAGAAGCTACACACACAAACGGAATCAGGGTTTACTAATCCATTTGTAAGGCAATAGGCAGGCAAACAGGCAGGGGAAAGCTTGCCAAGTGTTGTAATCACAACTAAAGATGATGAGCCCACTCCCTCCCTCTACGCTCGACAGAACCGTGTGTGTGTGTGTGCGTGCGTGCACCTGTGTGCGTTCGTCCTACATCGCCTCCTTCAAAAACTGTGACAAGTGCGATAGAAAATGAATCGGTATCAAAATGGATAATCTACAAAAGTACAGTAGGAGCTTTTCCACCTTATGCAAGTCCCCCGCTCATTCATTGGCAGAAACCACGCAATCTCCGCGAGAACAACAACAAGCCGGCGATATGAGTTTTGAAAAGGCGGTAATTGTAAGCAGGTTGGGGAATAAATTAGAATGATGACAAAATACAGATAAATCCAGCTTAAGAGAGATGTACGCCACTGTTTATTTGATTTCAGCTTTTCTCTCCATCCTGCTCCGTCTCTGTCTCTCCTTCGTTCTTGATCTTTTTTAAGTGGGGTGGAAAAATGGATTTTTGTCAGCGATTTGGCCCTGAAATAGCTTATTGTCTAAAGCAGCCACTGTGCGGGTACAACGTCAACATCACGTGTGTGTGAACGCGCTCGCCTGTTTCCATGGGGAGTAATGGCTGTAGAAGTGTGTATTGGATCTGCTGGCACAATACGCCACTGTGCTCATTGGTTTAGGCTAGTCTATGTGTGTGTTTGTGTGAGTGTGTGTGTGTATGCACTTAGTCTCTCTTGTTGAAATTTGTAGTTCAAATAATTCTTGTAAAAGGGGGTGAGGGTAGGCGGTATGTAGGGAGAAATGGGGTGGGGGGTGGGTGTTAGGCTGTGAAAAGGATGGAAGGATGAAAAGTGGAGAGGAAGCAGGAATGAGTTAATCTGCCTCTCCCTCTCACCTTTATTTGGCTGATGATCTCCTTTTTGTCTCCTATGCATGGAAATATTCGGACTGATATCTGAGCAAATACAGGATCTATAAGTAGGCTTATGCTGTCGTTGTCAGCAGGGATTTATCTCTGAAAAGTCCCCAATCCCATGCGTTGTACAAAAAATCCCCCTGATTGACCTCCTCAATTTAAATGTGAAGTCATGTCGTCAGTATTTTTTTGTAAAAAGGCTCCACTAAGTGAGTAAAATATGTTCCTCAAGTCAATTTATATGAACCAAATTTGGACTAAATCGGAACATTCCTTGAGAAATTATGGCCTGAAAATTTTTGTAGCTAATGCTCCCCTATAGTGTCAGAAATAAACAACTAACATTTCCCAATCTCAATCCAGTTCTTCCTCGCGCTAAGGTCTACATGGTTATAAAAGTTGATTAAATCGTTTTGCTCGGCGTCTGCGACAACAACGATTCCATAATACCCCCGTTATATAAAACCTATAGTCCATCTGAAAACTCTTTTAAGAATAAATTTGACGTGTGGATTCATGCACATCTTACAGTTGTTTCCTTTGATGACTTTGAGCAGCAAAGACAGATCCAAGACAAACGACTAGGAAATAGTGGCTCAACTGAAAGCGCCGACCCACTCGCCTTATGCGTGTTTGTGTCAGTCAGTGTGTGTCAAGGCAGATCACAGACTGCGGTGGCCTCATCACTACTTCAGTCAGGAATATTAGCTGGCACTTGTTGCACTGACCCTGGCCTCTGTGTGTGTGATTGTGTGTTTGTGTATGAGTCGGCAAGTTTGAGTTTTTACTGCAACCTTGTCAGATCAGCAATTATCTGACCCCTGTGGATGTTTCAACCAGGGGTGACATTTTTTTCTGTCTCCCCGAGAATGTGCGTGTGCATGTATGTCCTGTGCTGGAGGCAAGGAAAGTCCCCATCTGTAAGTCTCTGTGTCAGAGCATTTGAGAGGACACCCCATTTATCTGTGTTCCGTTGGGTTTCGTTATGGGAGTTCCCCATCAGAGCGAGATGAACTGGCCATCTGCAACAATTTAGTTGTTTTCTAGAATCTGTGAAGTCATTCTTTTAGTATTCCTCTTTGTTCGCCTGTAGTCTAATGGTGTCATCAGCTGATTAATCAACAAGGTCCAACTTGTTCCTAGAAGCTCTGGCCATTGGTCAATCCTTAGCTTGCCCTTTTATTAACTGTAAATATTGACCAATACTGTACGTTGTTCTGTTTTCAATACTGTTCTTCATTAAATAGCCCCACTGTGGAATGAAAACATAATTATCTCATCATATCTTATCTTATCTTATCCATAGTGTATCAATGGACGAGAGAAGACTTGGAAAATGAGATAATATAAGCATGTACTAAGTACTAAGCACTTATTCATATTATCATTGCCATCAATTTTACAATATTTACATTTTTATGTCATTTCAACTAATTGTATCCTCCAAACTTACAGAATTTCTTGTAAAAGCTTGAATATATGAACTTCATATGACACACTGTAGACCTTTGACCCCAAGATTGGATGAATAAGGACTTAAAAAAAAGAAGCTTGGATTACCTCATTGCCAACTAATTAACAGAAATGATCAGGAATTTTACATTTCTTAAAACCAAAAATTGTGGAATGTCACACACAAATACTAAATAGCTATTTTTCATACGTAGCAACAATGTGACATTTGGTCATATTAAGGTAAAGAAACCTCTTATTAAGGGTAGGCAGGATACCGTGTTTATCAGAACATAAACCCCTGCGTTGGACAGGCAAATCCCCTGATTGAACTCCACAAATTGAATTTGGAGTTATGTCCGAAAAGTGGTTTTGATTTTAAAAAAAATGCTCCCCCTTCCGAGTAAAGATTAACTTTTATAGTAAAATATTCTGTTTACAATGACCACCTGACTACTATATTTGGTGAACGATAGAAAGTAATTTGCAGTGGCATTTTTACTAATTTACTTCTACTACAAATTACAGGTATGGCTCATTTGCACTGGATTAATATCACAGACCTCCTCTGTAATTATTACAAATGACCACAGGTCCATTGGTAATACTAGACCCATAAAAAAAAATCATAAGCCGGCCAAAGGGGACTGACTTCCATTTCCTGCTCTGTCAAGATGATGACCGGTTCTCTTTTTCTTCATCTACTTCTTCTTCGTCTTCGGAGTTAATTGGTACATTACGAGCAGTCGTTACGACCGCCTGATGTAGTTCCAAAGGTTCGCTTCTTATGACAGTGTGAAAGTGAACCAAACCAAAGTGCCGCAATGTCGAAATTTTGCCCCTGAATTGAACTGAGTCCCCCGGACTATCAGGTGTGAAAACGATCAAATGAAGCTAGGACAGTTCTTTGTTTTAACTTTGCCCAGTGAGCTAACCATCCATCAGGAGCCGTGCAGCTGGCAGTAAGGACATTGTTTCGATGTGAAGAAAATGTGTTCTGTTGAGGGCAGGAAAAGTTCGTTATTGTTTTTCTAGTGAAGATCACTAATAAGTAAACTGTTCGGATCAGTGCCAACTGAATGCACTCATAACTTGAACATTTTGCCTGTTAAACTTTGACTTAACTAAATGGGCAAAGTGAAAAGCGCATTACTTGAATAGTAACATAAAATAAAAAATGAATAAAGATTTGCAGTAAATATGCTGCTCTGCATAGATGGCTATATGTTTCTTAGGCTGAACAGATCCCCATTCCTCTCTCTCTCTCTCTCTCTCTCTCTCTCTCTTTCTCTCTCAACATTGTCCAGAACTGTAAGTGAGCTAACTGGCAGCTTGCTTGCCTGCCGCGATGGTGATCATGCAAATGTATAATTGCTTACCAATATCCAAACCCATCAAAACATTACGTCGGCCATTACCCAGAGCTGAGGCCGGCCTAACAAACATATGCTGCCCCCATCCACAACCTCCCCCAATTCCTAAACTCTTATTTATGTTTTTAATTTAATGTGTGAGGGAAGAATTTCCCAAATTAAATTTGGTTTTCGTTGCTGCCTCAAGAGAATGGCCGTGTTATAATAATATCGTAATTTTTTACACGTCTTTATGAGAAATGAGAAAATTAATTCTTTCTGACAAGCTGTAATTATTGGGCTTGGAACAGTTGCAGCTGAACAGTTTAGGCTGTGGTGGCCTGGCATTGAGCTGAAAGAGGGAGAAAGGATGGGGTCGCATGTGTGTGTGTGTGTGTGTGTGTGTATGTGTGGGGAGGTGGTGTCATATAAAGGCTGAAAAGATGAAAAATTATGGGAGAATGGTAAAAAAAACAATGGAAAAAATGTGAGAAAAGCTGGGAGTTAAAGAACTGAGGTTTTTGAGGAGACAAGCTGAGGCAAGGAGAGAAGAAAAAAGGTGATAGAAAAGAAGAGGAACTAAATACTAAAGGAAAAAGAGAGCAGAAGAAAGAGGAGAATGCTCCTGCACCGAATGAAAGAAACAAGTGAGTGAAAAGAGTGATGAAGAGAAGGAGAGAGAGAGAGGATGGAAGGACTGATAACTTTTGGAGAGAAGAGTAGGGGAGCAAAGGGTGAGTGGAGGACCGAAGTGATGGTAAGTGAGGAAGAAGAGGGTGGAAGAGTTGCTGAGGAGAAAAGGCTGAGACAAGATTCACAACAGAAAAGACAAGAGGTGGTAAGAAAGGGACGATTGGAGGGGAGGGAGGAGGAGGTCACAGGTTAGGGTTAGGGTTAGGGATGTAATATGGAGTCTTGCCTCCGTGAAGGTAGGAGTAGGAGTCCCTCTCCTCTTGTCTGATGTCATCAGAGGAGGCTGCTCCACTTAAACCAGGAACCTCATCCTGCGTCAAGGTTACGATCCAGGCCTCGTTCCTCCTTGTATCCCACACTGTCTCTCACTCTCTCCCTCTCTCTCGCTCTCTCTCTCACACACTTCAGCGTCTGCTTCTTCCTCCGTGCTCCATCCATAACTCCAAACTCAGCTTCCTCTTCTTCTTCTTCATGATATTGATAGTATAAGGCCATGATGTCGTTTCTCCACCTTTATTCACTTAAGCTGCTGTAAAAGCTCTTTCAGCTGTTGGTCGACCCAGTTCTGGTTCTTGTTGCAAAGTTGCCCTTTCTTTACATGAGCATAAAAGGAAACAGTGCTTCGTTTTGAACTTCTGTCAACGGACATGTGTGACTCTGCATTTGTAAGCAGAGTGGCTTGGAGGTCGTGCCGATAGAGGATGGTTATGTGCACAGCACGGACCAAAGTATGGAAATGTCACGTTGTGAGCTGTATTGAAATTTGAAAGCTTATAATAGTTTTCTGTGCAGATGTAGCAAAATCAGATGGTTTTATTGGTTTTAAAGGCGCCATGTGATGGGGAGATCGGGGATTTAGTGTGTCTTTATGTGTTCTCCCAGAAACCCATCCTGTTTATTCACTGAGTGTGTTCCATTTTGTCCTGGGCTGTTAAATGTTTCATCCTACCAATGGCATGATGGGACCCCCTGGGGAAGAGGCATCTGCCCGCCCAGCCATACGCTGAATTATACATGACAGCCCAGGACTCTGTCCGTGTGTGTGTTGGTGTGTGCGTGCCTGTGTGAGAAGAGAGATAGAAAGCAATTGTAGGTGTCACTGAAAGAAGTGTCCACCTCGTTGCGTGACTGCTTCAAACCTCCACTGATCTGTTTCCCTTCGCATTTTTTCCTATCTATCGAAATCAAACGGCTTTTCCCCCAATAATGTTCCTCACTTATTGCCAGTTTCAGAATACACAACATTTTTGTCGTCAACAATGATATTTCAAGATCCACCTTGTCAGGTCAGGCAATACCAGTGCCACAAATTGTGGTGCGTCTTGGTCGGAAGGCTGGCTACACCACGGTGATGACACCCATCATTTACTCATGCTACCATGTACCAGAACCATGAGGCTATGAGCCGTGGGTCCTTGAACAGGACCATGAAACTGCGTCTCCCTAGGCACTTCACAGCGGCTGCCCACTACTCCACAGGGATTGTTCAGAAGCAGAGAATCAATATCAAGATCTCTTATTGTGTTTTTTGCTTGTATAACAAAGTGTTTCTAATTAAGTATAATACTTGGGGATATTATTTTATTGCCGGCGGGGCTTGTTAACACGGTGACTCAAAGTATTTCATGGATCATTTTCAAATTTTTAACCCACATAGACCTGAGTGCAAGGAAGAACTGGATTGACTTTGGATAAGGCCTGTTGCATATTACCAACACTAAAGGGTGCTTTATCTCCAAAAGTTTAGTTGGTCCAATTTAGTCCAAACTTGTTGTATATGAATCGACTCGAGGAGATCTGTCTTTAATTTATCATATTTTACTCACTAAGGTTTTTTTTAAAATGAAAACACTGTTTTTCGGACACATTTTAATATGAAGAGTTCAATCAGGGGGAATGCTTGTACAACGCAGAAGATTGGGGGTCTTTCGGGGATATATCTTTGTAGTCAGAGACAACAGAAAAGGCCTAGAAGTCTGAAGTCTGCTCACGGATGTGTGTGTCATCCCATTGGTCGACTAAGGAACAGGTTGGGAGTGATGAGAAAAAAAGTGCTAGACTCTTTCGACTGGTGTTGTTGAGCGTCCTAAGACACACATTGCTGTTCGTTGATTATATCATACGTCAAGAATTTATCGTCGTACATCAGTTCCACCTACAGGTCAGATTCTGGGATATTATCTGAGACGACCAGATCTTTTTAAAATCGTGCTACAATTGTGTAGTCTGAGCCAGGCATAGGGTAAATGTGAGTAACGGTTCGTGTGTCAGTGTGGCATCATGAAAATGTTTTTCATAAAATTGTGGTGCCCGTGTGGGGGTCACTAACTACCTCAGTGACCCCTGCCAGGGAAATGGATGGGCCTTCCGGGGAGCCCTATGGCTCTGCTTCCGCTATAGAGAATGTGGATTCAGGGTTCAGGAGTTCCTCAAAGTGTTTTCTTTTATCATGAAACCTTATATTTCCTTGATGGTGATCAACACATATCTATCAGCAGGCTCTGCAGATAAACGTTTAAATGATTGATTATTATTTGAAGTCAGTAATATAATAGATATTGACTCTGACCGTCTATTAGTATATTTAGTATATTTAGTATTGTAAAGAAGTTCCCCTTTAAACATGATAAATAAAACAGTTGAACGGAGGGTATTTTGTTTTTAGTGCCAGAATGAGTGCTTATTTTCTTTGGTGGAGCTGAACGAAAAATACCAGAAGCAAATTCTGGTAAAATCAAAACATCATTTGGTTGGATTACGTCTAATTTTGCTGGGTGCATATTGGCTGCGTTCTTCTCTCCTACTTGTGAAAAATGGAGCCGTTATACCGTAGGAGAGGTTATTGGGAACATCATTTCGCCAAGCCATAAAAATGGAAACATGGGAGAAATGCCCCCCTTGGAATATTGAGCATTTTTCAAGAGAGAGATAAAGTTTGAATCCCATGAAGTCCAAAGGAATGGCTGTATTGTGTTTGTGTGTGTGTGTTTGTGTGTGTGCGTTAATATATTAGTCTTCTATTTTGGAACTTAACTCCTAAGAATTAATATTTTTAATGTGGAATTAAGTGGAAAACAGTCCACAAAAACAAAAGGTCCTCCATATATTTGAATCCTTTGAGGCCGGATTTTATAATTTACATTTATATATTTACGCAATAATAATAAAGGAAACTCTTTATAATCCTGTACAGTCGCACATCGTCTGAACCTAACCCATTCCTGAGGAGCAGTGGGCATCCTAGGGAGCAAAGTGGTCTTCAGTGACCTGCTCAAGTATACTGCAAAATCTAGACTAGAAGGTCAGTCCAGGAGTGGTTAAACCACTCTTACCACCTGAGCCAAAGCCGACTCCAAATAATAATAATATATACACATATATTTAATAATATATATCCATGCTGGGAATTGAACCAAGGCATTGGCAATGAGATCTCAGGTCTCCGGAGAGCCTTGATGTGAATGAGGCTTCATTTTTCTGTCTTTGCATGTTTTCCCAATCGTATAAATGATCATATTTCAGTATTTTAGGATCTGCAGAAAAACTAATCAGATGTCAAACCAAAGGTTACTACAACATAGAGCCAACGTAAATGTCGAGAGCATATCTCAAACACATTTGCCAGTATCCTGAAGAAAGAGGCTAAGAGTTAGTTCTTCTGAATCATGATGCAATCATGACTTTATGCTAGTGGACTAGTGGACTAACTCTATGTCCTTTAGTTCGGTCATATGTATTTGTCATGAGCTTTATGTGAGTGCCAGAGCCATGTCCATTTCCACATTATGACTTTTTCTCCTCTAAGGCTGGTTATACGTGAAAATAAGTTCATTTTTCACATAAATATGATGGAAGATAGTTATCAGTACCATATATGACATTTGTATTGGCCATAACCTATCTAGAAAAACAATAAATACTAGCTTCACTGCAATCAGTACATAGAAAAGCCATGAAAAGCAGTGGCGCCGAGATTTGTGTTCATGAACATTTGATTTTTAAGCTGAGTCTTCTGGCCATCAGACCATATCTGGAATATTATTCACTCTGACTTTTGAGCCTTACACACATATCAAGTATCGTAAGTAGTAGTGCCTTTTCAATTTGAATTTATTGAGTTTTCCTTAGAAACATAATTCAGCTGACTCTGAAGTATATCCAAAACAATATATACAGCTCCATACTCACCAGAGGAATGGACGATGTCTGGATCTTGTTTGTATGCCACAGAGTCAATGGAGGCTGAACAAAGTACTTCATACAAGTAAACGGTACATCTGAGTGTTCTTCCCATTGGCATGCATTTAATAGGTCATCAGGAAATATCTTTAATTTCACAGGATATACAAAACATCGAAACAAAATAAATTTTGTTTCGTTAAATGAAATAATGGAGCTTTTGATTGTCATTGTACAATGTGGTGAAGCTCTCTATGGGCCCTTTGTGCTTCTAGGAAGATAAAGTCTCCAAATGAAGACAGCCTGTTTCTTGGAATCAAACATGTCAATATGGTTCAGTCTGTTATACCAAGAACTACATTTATTGCTATAGACTATATCCTCTCCAACCTTTCATGTCAGCACTTACTGTGTATTATACAGA
This sequence comes from Lophius americanus, assembly GCA_037951165.1. NCBI lineage: Eukaryota > Metazoa > Chordata > Actinopteri > Lophiiformes > Lophiidae > Lophius > Lophius americanus. Next base: position 1,012,826 of record JBBDHG010000098.1, on the reverse strand, counting down.
CATGATTATAAATGTGGACAGACATGATTATCAAACTCAACTTGACTAGTTTGCGGACATGCTCAACGACAAGGTCTATTGTTCTCTCTTTACCTTTTTGGATGATATTACTGTGAACTAAATCAATGTGTCCTACCTTTTAACACGACTCTACCCCACAAACAATCTACTGACACATGGGATACTTGTGTCAATGCTTCTTGTTGTACTTTAGTACTTTGAGATTTGATCCAAATGTGAAGTGCATTATAAATCAAATGTATTATAATTACTTCCTCTTTTAAGTCAAAGCCATAAATATCTACTTATATATTCAGGCTTTTTGGGGATATTTTGGCTAGTAAAACTTTGGCCACGATTACAGATTTGATTATACTTTTAATTGATAACCTGAAAGGTGAAATGATTTACCCTCTCCATAAGGGTGTGTGTGTATGTGTGCATTTGTGTTTTTTTTGTGTGTGTGTGTTCAATTTGCGTGCAGACATGTGTGTTATTCACCTGAGGTCCTGCTACTGGAGCTAATGAAAGCCCCATCTCCACATGCAAATAAGGCTGCAGTTAACCCCAATCAGACATGTCGTTGAGTGCGCATCAATTCCAAATCTCCCTGAGTGCTATGCGGGTGCCACACAATGGTTCCCACCCTGACATAGGCCCACAGGTAATTACTGGGAGCAGAGCCAGGGGAGTCGTAGTCTCAGGTCCTCGCTTTTCATTGTCATTTAAGAGAAATGCAGGGTTGGTTTGCACGGTGGGTCAAGTGCAGGTACCGTCTCCGAACACATCACTCCCACCAAATAATACACCTGACGTACACACTCACAGTGTGACAACCAATTACAGCATGAGAGTGACAGTGCTGTTTGTAAGAGGAGGAGGTCAGCTCCCTGTAGCCACTCATCTGACTACATCCCAAATCACTCCAATTAGCCACCATTTTTCTCTTTCTGATTTAATTTCTTACATGTCAGTTAATCAAAATCAGCTTTATTGGCCATGTATATGCATACAAGGAATTTGACTCCGGTTAACTGAGCTCTCACAGTACAAACGTCACATAAATTAGTTTAAATTAAATGGACAATGCAATAAACAAATATACAAGTTATAAACAAATGGAGATGATCTTGAGTACAGGCTATATACATTTAAATATATAAGTATTAATAAGTATATATAAATATATATGACAGTGCAAATATTTCAGAGTAAAGACAGTTGGAGGTAGTTATTGTAATATGAGGTGATCCAGGTTCTTGTACAACACTGACACTGGTTTGATTGTTGGTCAGGTTGATGGCCTGTAGGTAGAACCTGTTCTTGTGTCTGGTAGTTTTGGCGAACCGTGTTGTGTAGCACCTGCCAGAGGGGAGAAGTTGAAACAGGTTGTGTCCAGGGTGTGACGGGTCTGCAGTGATCTTTCCTGCCCGTTTCCTGACTCTGGAAGAGTATAAGTCCTGGATGGAGGGCTGGTTGGATCTGATGATTTTTTCTGCAGATCTAATTGTCAGTTACCGTCTGTTTCTGTCCTGTTTGGTAGCAGACCCAAACCTAACAATGATGTGCAGAAAACAGACTGGATTACTGCAGTGAAAACTGGATCAGCAGCACCTGAGGCAGGTTGAGCTTCATAAGCTGGCATAGGAAGTACATCCTCTGCTGGGCCTTTTTGATGATTTTGTCTGTGTTGGATGTCCACTTAAGGTCCTGAGAGATTGTAGTTCCCAGGAACCTGTAGGATTCCACAGCAGACAGTGTTCAGTAGCGTGTGGGGGGGCAGTGACGGGGGTTCCTCCTGAAGTCCACTCTCATCTCTACAGTTTTGAGCTTGTTCAGCTCCAGGTTATTGTGACCACACCAGACAGCCAGTCGTTTAACCTCCCGTCTGTATGCGGACTCCTCGCCGTCCTGGATGAGGCCGATGACCGTTGTGTCGTCTGCAAACTTCAAGAGTTTGACAGATGGTTCGTCAGAAGTGCAGTCATTCGTATCGAGTGAGAACAGTAGAGGTGACAGTACACAGCCCTGTGGACCCCCATGCTGATTGTCCTGGTGGAGGATGACATTTTACCCAGCCTCACCTGCTGTCTCCGGTCCGTCAGGAAGTCAGTGATCCACTGACAGGTGGAGGCTGGTAAATCATAATTTCATGAAAAAAAAGGCATTATTTAAGCAGAAAAAAGTTGTAGTTTTACAAGAATCAAGCCGTAATTTTAATAGAATAAAGTCAGAATTTTAAGACTGGTGATCAGGACGTTTCGTAACCTTTTGTCATTTATTGCCCTAGGTGTTGTGCTGAGCCACACAGGTGTGCAGTCTCTAATGCATTAATGATGTAGTCAGATTACTTTAGTATCACTGTTATAAGCCTCCATCTACATTATGTTACAACTAAAGCCGTTATTGCAGTATCTCCTGCTCCTGTCAAACTTTATTATTATTGAAATATCGTTTGACAGGATGCTCCACGCTCATTCCTCTTTCATAGAGACTAAAGACTAAAACTAAGACCTTATGCTTGTAATATTTCAACTTTTTCTTGTAGAATCAGAACTTTATTTTTGTAAAAAGGAACCACTTTTTTCTCGTAAAACAACTTTTTTTCTCATAATATTACGACCTTGATCTCATAATCCCAATTTTTGAATTTCTTTTCAATGTGCCCCTAAAAGACATCATTCAATTCATTTTCATTAAAAACTGTTTATAAAAAAATACAGTACAGGTATAGTATAATGTTGCAGTAATTAATATTCCCCTAAAAATGGGATGAATTAGGGTCTAAGGCCCCGTACCAGTATCAAAAGTTCCTCTGATACAGCTTGACCTTATGTCCAAGCATTATCAAGTACAACTTCAAGCAACTGAACTCTTTTGGGTTTTTTTTTTTTACTGCACAAGTAACCAGTATCCACAAAAAGCTTAGTGACTTATAGTTCATGCCAGGATGTGGTTGCTTGGTAATTTACTTCCTTCATAAGGTTAATTTGTCATATTGCTCTGATCCAAACCTTTAACTGTCATGAAATTAAAAATCCTTTTTTTATTAAATTGCCTTGGATTTTAATGGATTAAAAAATACATTTTTACCTCTGTCGTGCAGTCTGGTCCAGACTCATCTTAGTAGTAACCATTGTAAAAATATTGTTATGACGCAAGGAAGGAGTTTCTTCTGCTCTTTCTTCTTTTGGCTGTTCCCTTTAAGCATGGCCGCAGCGGATCATCGGTTTCCATCTTCCTCTGACATCTGCATCTCCCTGTTACGCACTCCTATGGGGTTCTGCTCGGACCCAAATGCAGACACATGCGACGTAGAGCAGGTGCAAATATATTTATTGTACTCAGCGACACGAGGAAAAAACAGGACCAGAAACAGAAAAAGTGGAGGTTACTCACAACACACTGGGAAGGGTGACAACACAAGGACATCATGCAACGAACTGGCACAGAAGGGAAGGTACAGACAGACTTTATACACAGACATAACGAGACAATGAGACACAGCTGGAGGGGAAACACAGGTGAGCATGATGACTAATCACAAGACAGACACAGAGGGAGAACGGAACACAGAGGCATGATACTCCCTCGGTCACACAGGTTTGCATATATTTGCCTTTTTTTTACTCTGATTTCACTCTTTTTAAGACTTGTGTGTCATTCTCTTTGAATGTTTTTACCTATCATGAGTTCATTCATTCTTCAAAATTGCTTTTTTTCTATTATTAATCTCTTTGTATGCTTCCGGTAGTGTTTAAATTTGGAACTGCACCTCAACTAATGTCTTTCAATATATTATCTTTTCTCTTTTAAAACTACACTTCTCTGCAGATTTGATAACTATAAGTATCTGCAGGTTTGTGTATTTGTGTGCGTTTGTGCAGGTTTAACTGAGTGCACAATTGTGTGTTTGTATTCAATGAGTTATGATTGCCTTCCTCTGTAGAACACTTGACCATCCAAAGAACATCAGGGCAATCTTTTCAAGTGGAAATATAATGGTCACCTTAACGTCATCACGCGCTCAACCCTGTGGGGAACTCACATCCTTTTGCTTAAAAGATATTGGAAGAAAACTATTTTTCTGTGGTTTGAATAACAATGCCAATCCCTGTTTCCCCTTGTCTCGCAGTAAACTTTTTAAAGGCATCCAGTAACCTCTGTATTTGATCAATTTTGAACGATTAGGTTTGCCAAGCCAAATTAGGTTTGTGGATTATCAGCCTTTGTGACCCAAGTAGCCTGAAGGTACTTTTTACCCTCTTCACTTATTTACTTGTTTCTGTGAAGAGGCATGCTAAGATTTTTGTCTGTGTGTGAAACAGTGAATTGTACGGATCCATTCATTTGCAGATAAGCGACATACTTTACTGTTCATGGTCTTTTCTTCTTAATTAACTGTCCATATGATACAGGATCCAGTGAATGAGACTTTTGTGTATTGTTGGTTAAAAACAGAGCCTCCTCTATGTCAGAGGGATGCTCATTCCCATAATAGCTGGACTGGATAGGTGTGAATACTTTACGAATGAAAACCAAAAAATGATTTAAAACAAAAAATAAAGCAACCCTCCCTTTCAAATGTCATATCCAAATCTCAAATAATGGAGAACATTATTTTTGTTAGACCGGTTACCCATCTACATCCATATTGCATTAATTCCAGGTATCTACAATGAAAAATCCTTGCATATAGGTATAGCACAGTTGTTTTAAATATGTTCTGGGGGACACCCGGGGGCCCTCTAAAGGGTTTCAGGGGGTCCCCAGCAAAATAGTGTAATTTAAATTGACACTGATCCCATAAATAGGCGACACAGTGAGAGTATTTCTGACTATTTTTCAGATATTTCTGGCTTCGATAGTGTTTCTGTTAAATAGCATCTTATAAGGCAACTTTAGTTCGAGGAGGATCCTGGTAAAAAATCTTGAATCGGGGTTGTTGATATATGTTATATCAGTTGAGGGATACTGGATATAAAATGTATGGGAACAACTATCATAGTAAACCCACAAAACAACGTGTAACATTCATAGCTTTCATTGTACTCATCATCTTAATGTGAGTATAAACATGAATCAGTCTTTCTCCATTCCATTCCCTATTCATCCTCTTATTCAGGGTTGGGTGATGGTGGCAGTAAGCTAAGAAGGGTATTCCAAACGTAAAAGAGGCCTCCTGTGCAGAAGCCCATACCACCTGAAGGCCATAGCAGTCTACATGTCGAAGTGTCCTTGAGCAAGATACTGAACGCCAAGAAGTTCCCAATGGCTGCTCCAGTGGTGTGCGAATGGTTACTGCTCCTGATGAGCAGGTAGCACCTTGCATGGCAGCCTCTATCATCACTGTGTGAATGTTTATGTGAATGGGTCCCAATGTAAAGCGCTTTGAGTGGTCGAGCAGACTATAAAAGTGTTACATAAGTACAGTCTGTTTATCGTTTACCCAAGATGCTAAACAAGTGTCTCTTGTTTACCAGAGCTTCAACTGCATGCATGTAAAAATAAGTCTTAAAGTCAAATTATTAGTAAAATTCACTTCAAGTTCCATCACAACACTGAATAGAGAAAAGAGGAGAGTCTCTGCCTCAACTTGTTCTGGATATTTATTCATTAATTTTCTATAACTGCTATATAATTTGCCTATTATTGAGTCTTTTTAATTAACATCAGTTGATACAAAACATCCAGAGGTTGTAGGACACTTTACATGTTCTGAGAAATGTTGACAGAGAAGAACATTCAAACAATAAAAATAATACTCAAATTATTAAGGATATTATTATATTATTACTATTTTGTTGTCAAAAATGTTGTTGATGAAGATATACTCAATAATTGTTGATAATAACACTCTTTTTTGTCATATTTAAAAAATATCATGAATTATATATCATTTTTATAAGTGAACAAAACAAAAATAGCTGCTTAATTTACTACTTCTGCATCTGTTATTTAATTGTTGTTTGTGACCATAAATAACAGTAAGTTACTTATGTCCAAAGACTGGCTGCTGGTTTATTATTATGGTTATTTTTGGGGGTTTTTCTCAGCTCGAAGTTTATTTTTTCTAAAACATGTAATTATATTGTGACTCACAAATATTTGATTTAGGAACGAAGGAGAAGAAGATAAATTGATTGTCCGATAGAGTTAGAGTTCCAGACTGATTATTATGGCAACAACTGCAGTTGCCGGGGATCCAAGCACCAACCTTCAGATAAGTGGACAACCACTCTACCCACTGAGCCACTGTCTCACATTTTTAATATAGTTAATCTAGATAAACAATATTCCGCTAATGGCGTTTGCACAGTAACTTCAGAGGTCATGTCAGATTTGCTGCCTTACTGAATCCACCCGATTTTCTATACTAGTTGATTTGTCTGTAGGATCCTTGTTTGTTTTCTCTTTCTCTATGACCAGTAACTGTTGCGCATTTCACTTGAGCGTCACTGTTCAGCCCAATGAGCCCCCAGCTCCACCCCAAACAAACATCAAAGGAATCAAAGCACAACAAAAGCAGCAATAGCCACTTTGTGACATCACTTCTCCAAACATCTCATTATCTTATATTTTAAATGCTGCATAACGTAAAGTCACAAAAATTCAAACACCTGTAGGATATGCAAAAACCTACATCTAAGTAGAATTACTTCCAAATCCGTCCGTAGTTCTTCTGTAATCCTGTTCAAAAAGAAATAAACGCATAGGCATGAAAACATAACTTCCTTCCTTGGCGGATGTAAATAATATCATATTTTTCTGAACTTTTTGAGCAGTCCTGCTGAAAGACAACCAGATAAGACAAGAAAAACCGGATCCACCTTTCCTGAAGTAATTTAAAGTTAACGTTTTTACTCAAAGAAAGTGCCAGATTTCACCAGAACTGGAAAAATGAAGGATCTATTTGCTGAGATATCTCGGTGACTGTGACAAAGACATATGTAAGCCTCACAAACAGTGCCACGGTGGCTGCCTATCGCTAAACAAACCACTTCCTGTTAAACTTCACATTCTCCCTCCAAAACAAAAGCTGTTGGTCGAGCATGTGGAGGGCGTCTAGCAGAGAAAATGAGAAGGTGCCCATTAAGGGGAATACGAGAGAGCTCTTGTTCTCTGAACCGGGCCCCAGAACAGCCCGGTTGAGCCGTGGTTTCATTATCCCGCTTCCCTCTGTGATGAGAAGAAAGGCGGACGTGAGAGAAAGAAAGAGAAAGAACAGCACAGAAGAGGGGAAGAAGAAAAGAAAGAGGCGTTTGATAGAGCTGTGTGGAGACCGTGTGTGAATGAGCCAGTGAAGGGCAGCTATTGTCTTGCTGCGACCTCAATTTGGTACTGTACGCTCCTCTTTTTACTGCACTGTCTCGAGCCACAATGCCTCCTTTCTCCTCCGCTCTACTCCCTCTCTCTCTTAAAGAAATAGGGAGATTAGGGCCCACTGAGGGGGACTGCGTGTCCAGAATGCCAACTATCATGACTCCTAGCGGCGTGACAAAAAGGCAGCGGGATATTCTTCACAACGTTTTCCTATTGTCCTTCTTTTTCCCCTTTTAACTTTTTTTTCCATTAGTATTCTCACAGGTTTGTGTGGCGCATGAACAGAATTTAACTGTGTTCCAAGAAAAAACAGGAATGCACTGTTTTTGTGATAGGAAGCGAAAGAAAAAGTGAAAAACAGAGTCACAGGAACAGTGAAAGGAGAGCATAGCTGTACTTCCTGTTTACTCAGGCCTAGTCTGAGACAGTGGGAAGGAACAGGGACTGCATTCATCTCTTCTTTTCTACCTCCGCTTCCCCCGTCCTCCTCCCTCCTTCTCCTCCCTCCTGCACTGTTCTACTTCTGTTCCTTATTTTTCTCTCTCATCCTCCCCTTGTCACTTGCTGATAAACTTTTGAACTCAGGAGGATGAGCTCGATCAGACACTCGGAGGTGGGTGAAGTATTCACATGCTGAGTGAGTCAAATATGAACGATTAGGTTACAATATGGTGAAATACGATAAAAACAATCCAGATCTCGTCCAGTCCATTCATGCCCCAACTTTGGACAAAATTGGAACAATTGTTGTTAATTATTAAGATTTTAGAGAAAAATCTCCCCCTAGTGCCAGAAATATACAAACATCTTTCAAACTAAATCCAGTTGTTCCTCGCACTACAGTCTGTGCGGGTATCAAGTCTGAAAATGATCCAGGAAATAATACAAAAAATTATATTTTTATATTCTGGTATGTGCAGAAAAATTATTTTTGTTGTAAAAAAAGAAAAACTCTCCCTGTAGTGAGAAAAACTTGAGATAAACAAAATAGAGCTCCTTAGACCAATTCATGTGCCCCACATTTGGACTAAATCCGACCAATAGTTGAGAAATAATAGCCCATACATTTTTGGAAATAAATCTCCACTTTGTGTCTGAAATATGGAAATATACAACTGACTTTTCCCCAAACCATTCCAGTTCTTCCTCGCAAGAAGTTCTATGTAAGTATGAAATATGAAAATGATGACGATTCCGTCATATCCACAAATAATCAAAGATATACTTGAAGTATTAAAGTAAAAGTATGGTGCGGTAAAATTGTCCCTATCAGTTTTTTACTATTATATAGGATTAATATTACTGCTGTAGATGATAAAGGTTGAAGTAATCTAACTACTTCATGCAGGTGAGAAGTTGAATCATAAAGGTCAACATGGCCTGTTTATAGCAAGACCGACCTGTCAGTACCACAAATCTCTAAAACGTTAACTTTTCATAAAATCAGTTTCCAGTTAATCCAAAACTTAAACAAATGTTAAGTCATTAAGAAGAACAGTTCATCCTTGAGTTTAAATCAAATATATTCAAAGATGTAGTTGAGTGTGTTATTTGGTGTAGTTGGGTGTGTAGGCAAGTCTAGTTGTGAAGATAGGTAGTTGAAGTTTGTTGTAGTTGGCTGTATAGGTGGTTGTAGTTGGCTGTATAGGTGGCTGTAGTCGTGTGTATGCTGCTGTAGGTTTGTGTATTTGCGTTGGTGTATGTAGTTGTACAGATGGATGGATGTATGGATTCATTTATTCCACTTAAACTCCTTTAACAGCTCTGCATGCTGGGGAGCAGGAGCAGCCCCTCCCTTCTCTTTCTCTCTGCTATAGTTAGGCGCAGGTGAAGCAGGTGCTGAAGTCTCTGTCCAAGCACAGAGAAGGGCTGCCAGCGCTGTGAGGCAGCGGTCCAAACTGCTAAGGCTAACGCCCATACCGTAGTTTCTTTCCTGGAAACAAGGGCACGAGAGCAACCACAAGCGCCAGATGAACGTAGGGCAAGATAGCTTGTCCAGATGAATTGAAGAAAAAATAACTTTTGAGCGAATTAAATATACCTTACTTTAAAGGATTTATCCAGAGATACCTGTGAGATTATTGAATGGGAGTCAAGGAGGCCGGGCATCGGACCTCTTGGCGTTCTATGTGCATCTCAGCCCAAACAATAATGTTGTTTGTCTCCATTCTGCTTTTATTAGACCCAAATTCTCCAACGCTTGTGATGTAAATGTATGGCTGTGGAGTCACAATTATGGGATTAATGACAAGTTGTTTGAAGATCTTTCCAAAATTGGGACAGCTCATCTGAACTCTGACCTAACGAGAACTCCACTCTAATTTATGATTTTCTCAAAATCTCACCGTGCTGAAAGTCCCTTTGATGTCAAACGATAAATTATACAGAACTGGTTTGATGACTGTGTTAAAATTGACGGTGAATTAATGGTCGAACAGTGTTTCCAGGTGAAAGTATGAAGGATCTGTAAATTTTTTAAAACCGTCCAAAACAGTGAAAAGGTGGAAGTTTCTACATTCATTTAAAAGCTTAAATTTTTATAGTAAAATGCTCAATATCTTTGAAAGTTCAAAATGTGAGCAGTTATAGCACCCAGCTGATTTAAGAGCTGAATGGTTTAATAGTTGAATGGTTTCAGTAGCATAAAGTCTGAAGGGGTTGAAAGGTTGCGACGGAAGAAGAATAAGTTTAATAATAAGGAAAAGGAGGATCGCAACTAATAACTACAGGTGTGTGGGACAAGGGGACAATATTTCCCCCTGGGATGTAAGCAGAGCAGAAGTAACAAGTAGCATAAAATATAAATAATCAAGTAAAGTAGTACCTCAAGTACAGTACATGAATAAATGTATTTAGTTACTGTCTAGCAGTGGCAGTACTAACAAAGAGTAGGAAAAGTTTTAGTGCTGTAAATGTTGTGGCATTGATTTTTGAAGTTTGAAACTTTGAGATTGTATCAGAATGATTGGGCAGAGAAAACTAGAGGCAGAAGAAACAAAAAGAGGATTCAGTAAAAGTAATAAATAGGGCAAACTTTTTAAGGCAGTCAGTTAACTCCTTCCTTGCACAGTCCCAATAATTTATTTTTACCACCAAAACATGGAGCATGCCCAGACATAACTGTCAGGGAACTCAGACATTCGGGTCCGCTTTGATGGCAAGTTACATAATTGTTTGCCAAACCTGACCTTGAAACCTCACTAACAGAGTGAGCACGAGAGAGAGAGAGAAAGAGAGAGAGAGAGAGAGAGTGAATCCCAGTTGTTTGTTCCACCCACCAGATCCGAGCCCTGCCTGAACCTTTTTTGTGCAGTCGGACATTAGACTGAGACACGGCAAAAAGATGCAACTAGATTAAAAGGACTGTTTTTGTCGCTGCCATAGCTCCTGTTGTAAAGAGGCCACAGTCAATTGATCACACGTGTATGTATGCACTAAAGCGCACCCCCACAGCTGGACACAAACGGGCCATCTTATGGATGCACAGAAACGCTTTCAAAATGTTGGTCTGTCTCGGCGGGACCACTTTTCATCTACACGTGTTGTTTACCACATTGACAGGCCTTTTTTTTTGGAGTCAATCATTAGGCAGACATAGAAATCAGCTCGGTGTCACTTAAAACAATTATAAGTAATAGACATAAATGGGCTGGCTGTGAGCAGGGATGGAAATATTTGATCATTACCAATTTTCCTTTAAGGCGCTTACCTCAGAAATGAGACCGCGTTTACTCGCTTTCGGCGTTTGTCATTATAATAATGTTCAATGTTCCAAGAAGTACACTGTTTTCAAAGTAAACTTTTTTGTCAATAGTTTTGAATATGAAATCTCCTTTCATTAGCCCGGGTCTCAAATGACACTTTGCTGACATCATATGTGTAAAACCATGCATCTCACACACAACAATGAATATTTTTCTTTATGGGAACCCTATTTAAATCAAATCAATAGTTCAAATTCTTAAAAGAAAAATAATTTTATATGTGTATTGAGCGAGGTCTCCACCCTTGACTGTACTGTCGGAACCTGGCTATTTTTTGGCAAGCATTCTGCTAGTTGAAGTGACTTTCAGCAAGAAACCCTGTCAGCTCTGTGAGCACTGCTCTCCAGCTGACCCCTTGTATCCGACCTCTCCGGACCGCAGGTGCAAGTAGCCCTGGCTGAATCTATCGCCTTTTTCATCCTAGTATTGATCACCCAAAGGAGGAATTTTAGCTCGCTCGCCACTCTCCACAGTGAGGTCAGCGAGAGAGGTCAGCATCGGAACAGTGCCTCTGGAAAATTGCAGGGTTTCATCGGTTTGCTCAAGGACACTCCATTCACCACACAAGAAAGAGTCAGACCTGTGGCCCTTTGAAACCCATTTTTTTGATTTACACAAGATTGGGACCTTCATGTAATGTTTTTTTTTTTCATCCCACAATTACGAGGTTATCAGTCAATCCTCAAAACAGCACTCAAACTCTGTTGTCCAACTACTCTCAAACCAGCCCTGAACCTGCTGGGGATGAAGTAAATGGTTGCTGACTATTGACAAGTTTTTTATCTCTAAAAGCAAACTTTTCTATGTGTCGAGAAAAGTCAATTTTTCTTTTCTTAATTCGCCTTCACTCTTTTGAAATATAAACTCTTGAAAGGATTTAGAGGGCAACCAAGGTCCAAAGAAGAAAAACTCAATCCATAAGTCTGTAGAAATCATCAGCGAAAAACTGAAAATCACAACAACAATATGGAAACAAGGGTTTTACGATGCTGTCCCTAATGGTGCCGTGGCAAGTAACAATCCTCACATTGCTAAATCTTTTTCTTTTTCTTTTTTTCAGCCCATGGTTGTTGCATTCCCAAACCATTCTTTGGACTTTTCAGTAACAATTCATGTTGATTAAACTTAAAAATACGCCATCCTTCATAGCGTCCTTTGTACACACTGCCTTCTTTTGGCTAAAAACATAGTCTCCCGAGTCTCTCCGTGATGAAGATTGAAGATTAAACAACAGGAAGGAGCCATTATTTTTGTAGGGGAATTAAAGCAGCAACCATCTCACTTAATCACCTCCCTAATATCTCCTCAGATGCCAGCAGAAGGCTGTTTGTCGCTCAAGGTTAACCGCTTTCATCTGCGGAGGCAGAGGGAGGGATGAGGGATAAGGGATACCCGGAGTAAATGGATGTACCAAGCTGCTCTGGCGTGCTTCTGATCAGGCCGTCCACCAAGTGGACACAGATTAAGGCCCGCCGTCTTGTGTCAGTGAGAGGGAAAAAGCTCGCTGTGTGATGTAGCACTTAATTAAGACAATTTGCTGACATTTGGTCAAAAGCATTTCATTTCCTAATTTTTTCTGTTTTTGTTTTTGGGTTAAGTAATGCGATCACCACGCATCACATTACTTAAACCCACACAACCGGGTTAAGTAAATGTGATGTTTTATTTCTGAGGCAGGAAGTTGATTCCTCTGTGATTTTTTTCAAGATTTTCTAAACTTGTTGCAGTAAAATGAAAAGCGAGGAAAATAGAAAAGTCACTTACTACTGCTGCTATTTATTAGGCTCTCGCATAACAAAGATGGCCAGGCAGAGCCAGACAGTTTCTACATCAAATCTGGACAATTAATAGTCTTTGTTTAATAACCTTGCCTTCTCTGTGCCGTCGTGAATGTGCTTACAGGCTCACCAGTATCAGAAGAAGCCTTTCATTTCCTCAGAGACACTTACATAACTATTACAATGCCGCAAATTTTCTCTCTCTCTCGTTGTTAACCCATCCCTGAGGATGCCCTTATCCGGCGATTCAAGGATCATGCGTCATGTAGACTGTTCGGCTTGAACTGGGGACCGGCGATCTTGGGAGATGGCCGCTCCACCCACAGAGCTACAGCTGTCGATGTATTATCAGCTTTTTATGTAACTATCCCCTCTTTGTGTCTGCCGCACGTAAGCATCATATACAGACTTCAGAAGCAGAGAAAAAGGTCATAGTCCGATTCAAAATCAGGATATGGAGTACCACAAAAGAAATGTATTTGACTTATTTGACACCCCTGAGCCCCAAACTGGATAGCAACCCTATTACCTGGTACGATATCACCAATAACAGCCCTGTTTTTACGACAACAAAACACACTTTCTTGTGGCCCTCATTCGATTACTTCCGCTGGTTCATGAACGCGTCAGCTGTGTCATGACCCTATGCCGCCACTCAGACCTGCATATCTTCACCCAGCGTTCCTTGTCCTACGCGGTCACTCTCATAAACCACAGGCGACAACGTGAACAAGCCACACCCTGATGCTATGTTGCCATTTAATACCACCAAAAACTCATCGTCCTAATTTTCGCTAACCAGCATGCTGGTGCACATGCAAATACAATCTATGAGATACGTACAAGAAATTTAGCCACGTCTGAAAGGTTTTGATGAAAACCGGGTTACTTACGATCAAATACTTGGGACACTTTCTTCAACCTGCCTGGAATATCCCTTAGCAAACATAGCATCTTACATTGTATTGCATATAGAAGAAATGGCGATACCTCTTGAGGAAGGATCCATTCCAACATCTTGGACCCTTTCACAAGTGTTGAAATGGTGAGTGAAAACATTTGAATAATGAGGATTACTATCAAACCGAATCATCTTGTCTCTGATAATAGTTAGCTTGCTATGACTCTACTAGCTAGCATTGAGACGCATGTTTAACATCATGTCTTCTTTTTAACTACGTGGAAGTTTTACCATTAGTCAATATTGAAATGAGTTAGCTAGTAAAGTAGCTGCAATGAAACCCACTATTTTATTTGGTTTATTATATTGTGAGTCTTAGACAAGGAGGATTAGATATTTTGTGATTTGCCATTTTGACCTCAGCTGAAATGTCTGTGGGAAGGTCATGTGAAGACAGTGTAAGAAACTTGAGTGGGCAACTGTAAAGGTTTGGCGAGTAGCTGTGCTGTGCTTTATATCATGGAAGCTCAGTGGGAGTCCTTGTGTGTAGGACAGTCTTAAGTGATATGGAAGTGCTGAGTCGTCACCACTGAGGCCTTCAGCATTATTCTATGGTTCCACGTAAAAGGTTGTGGTAGGTGCAATTATTCACAATATAGTCACAGAGGGTTTCTGCATAATAGCAGAAGCAAAAAAATACTTATTGTTGCTGGACTTATATTAAAACTTAAATGAGAAAATACATAATCAGCTACATCGACAATTTTAGGGATCCTTATTGTAATCAAATTAAAAAACAAGAATATTTAAGGGACAGTTCTTAAGCAAAGCAAGATTTAGGAATTCCACAATTGGAATGGATGAGCACTCGTGTTTAGCTCATACTGGAATCACAATGGTATTATTTCTTTGACTACTCATATCAATGCTTTTCCTGCATTCAAAACACAACCTCGTAAATCCTAACAGTAAAATGTGAATTACAATCAGTGACCTGTGGAGTGTAGTTGTGCATCAGTCAATCAAAGACCTGCAGATGAAACAGCAGCCAACATCTTCATGCATCATGAATTCTGGATATACACAGGAAGATGGTAAAGAGGGACCATTGTGACCATAAAACTCTTTAACCAGATAACACAACGTTTGTCTTGAAGGAATCAATTATGCCTAAATTATTATTCGATTTTTTTTTTTACATTAGAAAAAATTCATTAACCATGAATGTAAAATGTTATGCTAATGAATTTACTTATGTTGAACTATTCTTTACACTTATTCAGAACTTTAACCTGCTGTAGAGGCCTGAAAAGAAATCAGGAAATTCATGTATAATTATACATTTAATGTTTAAATGGCCAATGGTAGTGTAAATGGTCAGTATTGCTGACCACCATTATCATCCCTCCAGCGATTCCAATAGCCCACCTTGAAATTGTTTCTCATTATTTTTCAGATATTTAGCATATTGATCGATCGACAAATATTTTCAAAGTTTCTGCTGCGTCCCCATCAAATTTTTTCCCCACCAATATCAGAAGTGACGTTCCAGTTATTTATGATTTAACAGCCGAGGATTGCCATGACGTGTATAAATGAAAATCCATACAAACATGTAGTTGTTATTAAATTGTAATATGTATATTGTATTTCAGATCAAGTTTCTGTGATAATAATCATGTGTATTTGCCACAACTGTTGAGCTCAAACAATCGTGGCAGAGTTAAAGAATGCGTGATTAACCTAAGGGAACATGATCTTTACAGGTAGGAAGACACCGGTAGACTGTGAGTTCTGAGGACTTGAGTCAGTCAGACAGGTAATAAACTTCGAAGGAGTCAGCATGAGCCTCTGATGGTCTGACTGGAACCTTTGATTCTCCATCGTAACAATGGGGGTAGGGATCGAAGGCTCCAGTTGAGTATAATTGATTTACTGCTTGCGAGAGAGAGAGAGAGAGAAAGGCAGTGAGGGTGAGGTGGGAAGTGGTTAGAATGACTGTCCGTAGCTTAGTTCCTCTTCCATGGGCAAACTCAGACTTTCCCTTCAGACTTGCTGGATCACTCTTAGACACACTCACTATCACAGACCATAGTGTTCAATGATTCAATGATGCACAACACAGTGTCTTTTATAGCACGATTTATGGTGTCCAAACTGTTTTCCTTCAACTTTATCACACATTTCTATCTCAGTATGATTAGAACCCCATCGGCTGCTTCTCTTTGGAGGGAAAACAAAACACTATGTCACCGACTGAGAGAAGAGTCTTAAAAAGAATGAAGTTCTAGCCGCTGTGGACTTAAATCTCTAAAAGGCTGAGATGTAGTTACAGCTGCTGCACAGTTTGATAAGCAGGAAGTTCTGTAAATAGCTTCCTTTTATTTTGAGGTCCTTTTCACCCCTCACAGTTTTACCCCCTGAGGTCCCATTAGTCAGAGCATGGCGTATGCTAAATGAAATCATTTCCTTATACTTTTGCATCTTATTTCCAGTTTACCAGTTGCACAGGATATCTCTTTTCTTAACTTTTATAAATAAGAGAGTGTAAAAATAGGATTACGTTCATCTTGGGTATTACTAATTTAGCTAAATGTATCAATTGAAGGTCGTTGGCATAATTCATGAAATGCAATCTGTCCCTCTGGGAACAGAGACAAAAAGTTGGATTTGTATTGAAGAATCAAAGAATGGTCTATAATCCAGGCAGGACACTGATACGGCATTCTGTCTAGCATCATGTTTGAATCATTAAATACATATTTGTGTGGTTATAGACTAATATTAAAAAAACAAAAAACAAAACTCAAATGACTCCAGCTCTTGTTTGAGCGTTTGCTTATGCTTTACTAATTACACACGTCTGACCAGTAACACGTGTGTATGAGAAGAGCTGGCATCAAATCTCCCCAATAAAGTCATTTTTCTCTCAGACAGACAAGCTTTTCTTTGCTGTTTATTAGGTTTGTCTTTTTCACTCTGTCTTCTGGGATGAACAATTTGCAAGGCAAGAATGATAAGCGATGGTACAGTCACAGGAACTCTTAGGATTTGGCACTGACTTGCACACAATGTAACACACACAACACATGGAAACATGCCTGAGGACGTGTTTTCAGGCTCTCGTCTTCTTTGTTCTCCCCCCCGTGTAGCTTTAAGTCTGTTAGAGATCTTGTGTTGGGCCATCAAAGCAGCGTCTTAAACATTAATGGCTTAATGGCTTGTTAGTTAGTTCTGTCCTGCTCAGGAGAAGTGTGTGTGTGTGTGCGCGTTTCAATGTCTGTGTTTTTGTTTTGAGGAGTTGAGGTGTTGTTTGGGTGAAAGAATAAGGAAGATGTTGCTCATACGCACATTAATGCCACAAACCACAATAATGCAAAACACAATTGCAACATATTGAAGGAGAAGATGCCTGGAAAGAGAGCGGGTTTGACTCGGATACACAAACACACCCAAATAGTGAACCGGCGTGTCGATAGGCATCTCTCTCCTTGCCTCTCTCTGGGAGTCCAGCGAGACCTGGCCTAATTGAGCTGGCCTCAGGAAGCCAATCATTAGCCCTGCTGCTCCGGTCACACATGGTCACCAGATGTAGGTCCAGCCACAATGGAGTACCGAGTGCCACTCTCTCTTCCTGCATCTCTCTCTCTCTTTCTCTTTCTTTCTCTCTCTCGGCCTGTCTCTCTATCACCCTCCAGCCTAATAAACTGGCTTTTGTTTCCATGCGGCCATTGTTCATTAAGCCTACCGCTGCCTGCCGTAAGAGAAGTCATCGAGGCCTGAATGGGATGCTTTGTGCCGACAATGGACAGAAATAGGAGAGGGGGAGAGCATATTGACTGTGGGAGGAAAAGAGGGATGGAGATTGAGCAGGAGGAGGGGGAGAGAAAGGGTGCCCAACAAGGATTTCAATGCAGTCTTTGGAATTTTTATGGCTTGTTTTTGCACTTTCAAAATTCAGTGTTGTGTGGTGACGTTGCATCTCCCTCCCCTGTCTGCACACGGTTGTCCACTGCTAAACGCTGCTCATGGCTGGATCCTCTCGTTTTGTTCCAATGTTGAACCAAATGACCGCAGAAGACTAGAAAGATGACATACTTGCTCGTTGGCTTGTATGATGTCTTTATTTAAAGACTTCTTTTAGATGGGTCAGCGCTCTCATTTCACCGCCGTGATCATTCAGTGTGCCGTTTTCACAGTGTTTACCCTTCTGATGAGGCTGGCTGTAGATATTTACTCTCATCTCAACAGTAATCTGACTACACACATAGAAATTATTGGATTAATTTTGGAGAGGGCCGGTTGTATATTTCCAACATTAGGCAGAGCTTTATCTCTAAAAGTTTTCGGCCCAATACTTTCCCATCCCGTGTCCCATTTAGTCGTAATTTCGTGCTTGTGACTCAACTCGGGGTGTTCTATCTTGTATATATTAAATTTTACTCTTAGAGTTCCTATTGTACTCACTAGGTGGAACTTTTCTTGAAAAAATACTGTTTTCTTGTCATAATTTCAGACTTTATTAAGAATACATTCAGGGGGATTGTGTTGGGGACTTTTCCGTGGCCTTTTCTGTCAGGGAAACCGTCTCAAGGCCTAGCTGTATGATGTAGCGCTTAATTAAGACAATTTGCTGACATTTGGTCAAAGCATTTCATTTTCTAATCTTTTCCGTTTTTGGGCTAAGTAATGTGATCGCCACGCATCGTATTACTTAACCCACACAACCGGGTTAAGTACCTATGATGTTTTATTTCTGAGTGTGCATTAACCCCTCATATCCATCTGATCTGAATGAGACAGGACTCTGTCCTCTGGAAATGTTTTCACATGTCGAGGAACCACATTTCTGATACAGTTTTTTCTGATTTTTTTGCATTTGATAGTCTTAATAGAAAGATGTTTGTAGCACATTTAGCTCTGACCCCAGATACTTCCTGGCTATAGTATCGCCAGCCAAAAGGCCAAATTGCACAAATATTTATGAGCATGTGCATGGTAGGGCTTAGAAAATACCAAATTACAAAATCTTACATCCTGGCTGGGGGTTTGTGGGCATCCCCCTCGGATATGTTTTGATTTACCTGATATAACTATGCGCATTTTAAGAAATTTAGGAGGCCAAACTTGGGCACCAATGCATGAGAATCTGATTAAAGTGAATAATTAGGATTATCAACATCTTAAAAATGAATGTTGACAATATTTGAGTTAAGTAGTTAATTCACTGCAATGACCTGAATTATCTTTAATCTATATAGATGTTGATCACTGAAACAAGAAAATGTTTCAAGACATATTTAGCACAAATGTTTCCTTATTATCAATCGCCAAAGCAACCTTCTATGTCCAGAGACATCCCAGCGACTGGGAACCTGTTCTGGATCCAGTATTCTGTTTCTATGCACATGAAGTCCTGATAGCCAGTCATTTCCCATGCTTGATCGTAGTCCGGTCTTTAGCCGGCTCAATGGAGAGAGTGACCTTTCACATGAACAGGTGGTCACTGGTAGTGTGAGGTAAATGGAGAAGATGACGTAGATATTGGGGGAGTATTGAATGTCTATGAGAGCACAGGGAAAAAAATGCTGATCCCATCCTTGGGCCTGTTCCATAAAGTACGCAAAGAAAGCTGAGGATTTAGCACATCACCTGACTTATATTAACCTAATAAAGACGTTGGGGTTAAAAGTAGTTCCATAAGGATAGACTCAAGCTTCAAGAGAGACAAATTAGATCATTCCTAGACAGGTTGAAGTAGTCAAGTTAAGTGTACGTGCATGCTATTCTCATCTAACTGGACAATCCCAGTTTCCCAGAGATGACATACTAAGCAAAATGGTTAGAAACATAAGAACAATTCACACATCGAGGAACAAAAAAAAGCAGTCACAAATAAAATCAGAGATAAATACTGGCAAAATTGACTGAATATATGAGTATAAATCAAATTAAGAGTAATGACTGATTTGCTGTACCTCACACAGTATACAACAGTATACTTGGAGTGAAAACACAGCAAATGAGTCATTACATTTACATTCAGTTGCCTGTTATGTATTCAATATAGATTTGATTTTATATTGATATTGACCGGACATCGGTAGAGGATATGGATTTCACACCCCAGACCACCATAAAAGTTTAATATCTTTAGCCAAATTAAACCCATATGCATATTTCTTTGTAATATTTGTATTCATTTCTATTTTTCATTATAAAATGTATAATTTTTTCTTGATTTAAGTTAACTTTCCCTCAATTTTATTACTGATTGTGGATAACAATAAAACTCAACCTTTAACTTGCTTCGTGGAACTGAAACTGAATGAAAGTAGTGAAGTAGTAGTGTAGTGAAGTAGAAGTGCACACTGCACATTAACTGCTCTTTTTCTCTCATTGTCTTCATCAACTCCTCTCTGTGTTTGTCTCCCCTTCTCCTCATGTCCTCTGTCACTTTTTTTTATTTTTTAACAAAGCTCAGCTCTGATTGTCTAAGTCTTCATTTCTGTTTGTGTAACAGCACACAGTATATACAGGATTTGCTTATATTTAAATGTAAATATCACTGTCAATAGGGTAACTTGGGAATGAAATAGGCCTATATGATATATATTATATATATATATATATATATATATATTTCAACCCTTCACGCAAACTGAATTGAAAGAAATGCATGTAAACTTTGGTTCAAGTTAAGCAGTCTGACCTTAAATGGAATTAAAGTTTCCCTTACAAGGTAGTTAATCCATCCTGTTCAACCAACTGGCATCATGTATGATTAGTTCTGTTTAACGTATCAGGAAGCTCAGGAGGAGTTATTTATCTAATGATATTTGGGAAGAGTGGCATTCAACCACCAGCACGTAAACGTCTCTAGTCACCTGTATCACCACGCTTCGGTTGATGCAGCTGACAGTCAGGTATTTTTCCGGCTTGTCGTAATGTAGAATATTGTTGCGGAACCCAAGCGGAGTCTTTTGGGGCATCTCAAGAAAACTACAGCGGTCCGGACCTCAGTACCCTCAACGGTCGTTACGGCCTTGGACCTTGATTTAGATTCTTCTTCAGGGTGTGTGCTGTACCAGTGCTTCCATCATTTATTCCTGTGTTTTCCTCCTCATGATTGTCTCTCTGCTTCTTAGGGGTGCTGTCTGTGTCAGTGTGTGTGAACGTAAGTGTGTGCCCTAAACTGTGGCCGCTTGACAATGATACATCTCGACGGCTGCCCTCATTTCAGACAAATGTAATTATCATGCGTGTCTTACTTTTTTCTTATTATTGAGAAGTTGAGGCGCTACTCTGTAAAGTTGCTCCTCAGCTGACTTAATTCAATTATGTGGTGGCGTGAATGGATATCAGTGTTTGACGTCTACGTCCGTGTGCCTATTTCTGTCTTTGTGCATATGCTTGTTAGCATTAATGTTTGTATCTTTCTGACGTAGTCCTCCGAGTGGGCATGCGCATAGGTGATTGTGTAAATATATTTGTGTGTCTGCCTCTGTGAGAAAAATATGTGAGAATAGAAGCCATGTTTTTCAACTCCCACCGGATCAAGGCCTTTTATAATCCACTGAGCCGACATAATTCCACCTCACTTACAATGGATTTGTCTCTGCTTTGTCTCCTCATTATTGTTCTCATTCACATGATAAGCTGCTTCATGATTCCATTAGCATTCTTTTAGCCACCATGCTATTGGCACTAATATTTCAACTTCAGTGCTGTGGAATTACAACTTTTCATTCAGGCAATCAAGGCTCTACTGGCTGAAAGGCTCCGGAGAAAAATCCAATTGTTGTACTTACAAAGACCCAATAGACAATCCCTGGCTGTTTTTGTTCTATTGTCACATTTCACAACTTGAACTGATGATCAACACATCTGTGAACACACAGACATTCTGCAACAACAAAGAAGAACGCAAGTTACAATTAAATTGTTTCCTTTGATCGTCTAAAAAGCTGTGTCAGCAATACATTTAAAGGTTCACCAACAAATCATTTTTACATTAACAGTGGTTCTAATGGAGTGCGGCATGTTAAAGAATGGTGAGGATGCATCACCACCGGATGCTGCTCAGCACTTTTGGATCTTTCATCCCATTGTTTGGATTCTACTGCGCATGGATTTACTGTTACTGCTTGAATGAATATCTCCAACATTCAAGGTTGATGTTTTTCTTTGAAAATGCCTAATGTCAATAATAATAGAATATAATAATACATTATTATTTTAACTACAACTACTAAATGATTTAGAATGAGATTCAGATGAAACAAGACCTCGAACCTGTTCACAAAGTAGATGAAAGTCAAGAAGTGTCTGGCCAGAGGAAGATATTCTTCCCTTAGAACCCTGATGAAACTGGAAATGAAATTACGACCACTGAAGGATCAATTAGGCAAAATATGTATTAAAAAAAAACACAACTACATAATAAACTTCAACCTACAGATTTTGTTTCAGATTACTCCGTTTTCACCTCAAATTTTCAAAAGCTTCAAACAATGTCTCCTCTGATATTCCATAACGGATGAAAGTGGAGGAGAATCGATCCCCAATCTATGTTTTAAATGTGAGAAAGACTCCCTCCTATACTGTGTAGTTAGAGTCAGAATCATCTGTCTTGCACAATCCTCAGTCTCACCAAATGTCTGCTGTAGCAATAAACATCTCCTATTCTATCGCTTCGTCTTTGTCTCGCTTCCTTTCCGTCTCTTTCTGTCAGACGTGCTATTGACCTTTATCGGGATCAGGAGAGAACCATCTACATATACGTAGACAATGCTTGCGGGGGCCCATAGATTTCTTCCTGGTGCTCTGAGAGGTGTGTTGCAGACAAGGGGGTCACAGAGTTCTCACAATCTGTTGTCTCACAGATTGAATTGACAATCTCCTCTGGGCTCTGCCTAACTGCCTAAGAGGATGGCAAATGGTATGAGTTCGATATATGCCTGTATGATTGAGATTGTATGTCGCTACTGTATCTGCAGACGACAGGGTCTGCAATGCCATGTTCACTTAACCTGCAGGGAACTATCGCCCAGTGTTGCTGAGAAGGTGAACTCTTTTAGGGGATAACTTGTGTTTATACGCATTGATAATGTGGCTGTCTTTTCATCACAGTAATTTGCTGAATATTGGCTGTCGCTAGCAAGCGACGGCCGACTCCAAGGTTGTGAGAATTCAGTTCAACCTCTGAATGAATTCAGAAGTCACCATGAACTCAAATGTACTATTCCAGCTTTATGTTATTTTGTACAAAAGCCGCCACTAATTAATTAAACAAAATGCATCCAAGTATGTGTACCCCTCTTGGGATGCTAGGTACTGTACAGGGTACTTGAAAAATATAAGTCACTCATGATCTGCTTAATAATTCTACCATATAAATTTAATTTAAAAGACAACTTTTTTTAGTAAATTTGAAAATTTGAGAATGAGTCAGAAGGTTGACTTTAATCTTAACATTACTTTCAGAAAATTATATATACACTGTGTGTATATATATATATATATATTATATATAAATATATATATATTTATATATATCGATAAAGGGGTAGGGCTACTTGGCAAGAAAAACAATCCAACGGGTGTACACTGATGGAAAAAGTATGCTTTGATCAAGCATTGGGAATTATTACCTTTTTTGAATTTTTACATTTATTGACAGACTATTTCTACTTTACCAAAAGCAGCTTTTCTAGAATTTTCCCTGGTTATAAATGGTGTCATGTGATGCTCCTCAGAGACCATACAACATCCAACAAACCCCATGAAAATCAACTTTTACTCTGGAAACTCATTGTCTTTTCATTTTCTCATCTAATAGTTTCATTCTTCCGTGGTCAGTAAATAAAGACCTGTTAAGTCCAAGCGGCAGTGTTAAAAGGCACCGCTTCACAAAGCCCGGATCATCTGTTAAGTAAACGTACCCTGTCAGAATGTTCTGAGGACACGGATGATAAAAGATTTAACTTAGCCCTGAATCATTGCACACATTGGCTTTGCTTGAAGAAGTTTTGTCTACCTAGAATCTCTTTGAAGTCGTATTTTTTCCTGTAAATAGAACCATTGTGGGGCGAATTGCCGGCTGCCCTCAGTCAACGGTGAAGATCATCAAATAATAGAAGGTTAGCCCCTCAACATCTCACTGCTACAGACAAGCTGAAAGATAAAAGTAAATCATTTACTTTATATCCAAAGATTGAAACATAAACCCTGAACTTTCTCAATAAGAGCAGAATCCATTGTGTTTTCTTCTAGAAAGTCTGGCCCAGCGAGAAAGAAACAGCTCTGCCTAACCAAAACCCAGACAGCGACTCCGCCTACGCTGTCTTCCTAGACAGCAAGGTGTATACTCGAAGAAGCCCCCTATCCCCTGCGTCGTACAACCAATCCCCCAGATAAAACTCCTCAAATTAAAGGTGAAGTTATGTCCTTTCTTTGTAAAAAGCTCTTCGTAGTGAGTAAAATATGAACTATTTGGGTAAAATATGAACTATTTGGGTAAAATATGACAGGAAAGATCTCCTTGGGTGGATTCATATTCACCAAATTTTGACTAAATTGGAACAGCAGTTAGGGAGTTATAGCCAGAATACCAGCATTTTTTATTAGAAAAGCACCTCAGTGAGTAAAATATGATTTATAGAAGATAGATACCCTTGAATCGATTCATATACACCAAATTTGGACTAAATCAGACGGAACATTTGAAAAATTATGGCCACAAAATCTTTGACATAGCTCCCACTTGTGTTGGAAATATACAATCGACCTTTCCCAAAATCCTTTCGGTTCATCCTTTCACTAACGTCTATGATGTTACACATTTTGAAAATGATCCGTGAAACAGTTTTTTGAGTTATTCTCTCGTTAACACGGCGGATCTGTGGTGGGGTCATATGCTGAAGCAATGATGCTGAGTCAATAAATTTACCCCAAAAAATAACAAATATTCAAATTTGGGCACCATTTTAAAATAAAGCTACTCCTAAAAAAGGTTTACGAGTTGTTCAGAACCAGATATTTAAGTAGGTTGTGAACACGTTATAAATCATATTAATCTGCCACAACTGAATAGATAGAAAAAGCCTGCCAAATATTGAACCTGTATTTATCGATGAAACATATGTAATAAGTTGTTCATAATAGTTTATTAATGATTAACATACATCAATGATTCATTCGTTCAATCAGATGTTTACAACACAATTCTAAATCATTTCTAAAACATATATGAGGTTAGTCTGTTGTAAAGTGGTAGACAAATTTGTAATGCAATGCAAAAACCTACATTAATGTTTGCAAAAAAAAAAAGAAAAGAGAGACTAATTTTTCGTAAGAAGATACCACTTTACTGCATATCCACTTTTGGATTTCCTTTATTTAAGGATGTGCAATGCATAATTTGCTGTTTTTTTGCATGTTGATGCTTGAGTATCTATGTTTGTGACAAAGGTTATACAGTTTGATGGATAGTGTCAGCATCCCAGACAATGCTTTGTTGATGTTGGCAAAGATGGTTGTCATGACGATGCTGGCAAACAATTTCTCAGATCTGGGCTTTCTCCCATCTGCAAGAGGAAGGGAGCCTTGTGGAGACTAAAGAGCACGGAGTTATTATTTATTTTAACAAACTACAAAAAGTAGGACGAGAGGGATGATCCACTACGATGGTGCAAGATGCTGAGTTATGCAAGAGCAGTGGAGGACCACAGAGAACACTTGTTTTTTAGGTGAAAATCACTAGTGTCCTCACTCTGCTGCTACTCTAAGAGTGAGCATGTACACACAATCGCACTGTCAGCCTTACCTGTGCAGTGTAAAACCGCCATGCACATGGGAGAGTGGTTAAGTGAAACGTATTGAGCCCACTCAAGTAATTACATCTCAGCTAATGTCTAATTAGACAGCTCAGAGGCGGCTCATCTGCACTATATTAATTAATGAAGCCAGTCCAGGACTTACACACTCACACACACATACAAACAAACATGTACGTACATCCGCACACTTGCACATGTCCTAATCCATTGACCCGCTTTAAACAGCAGGTGGTCGTGTACTATAAATACTTTTGAGTGAAGTAAATCAATGAAAACTTTTTTCCACCATTACTACCTGGGTGGTGAATGCGAGCTGGACTTGTAAACATGACCTCACACACCTGAAATGAGGATGTGTCCTCTGTGAAAGGTCTCGGTTTGCGTATTTGAAAAAAGAAAATGAATGATCTCATAATTAAAGCCAAAAGAAAGTTGGATAATCGATAAATAAATAAATAGACCTTTCGTAGTAATGTGTAAAAAAAACAAAAAAACAACAGACTTCAGCCGCTCAAATCTGATCATTCAGTTTCCATTGCCTCCTTCTCCTGAACCAATTATATATGAGAGCAGAATTAAAAAAGTGTTGTTGTTCTTGAAGATTATTATGTGTCATAGAGTCTCACAGCTATTGAACTTAAACCAACACTTTTCTTCTCAGGTTACTTACTTTTTTATGTAACTAGAATTCAGTAGCCTAGCTTGACACTGATAATCGAGAACAACGAAAAAGTTTTCTAATTCTAGTCGTTATTCGGCCTTAGATAAAGGCTTAAACCTGCCTTTTGTTTATTTTGACAACGCTCTCCAGAATAACGGTTGAAAATTTCTTATAGCATATAAGAAGTTTTCAACCGTTTTAATGTCAACCGCTTTTTGTCTGCCCAATCTGGTAGCCCTGCTCAGAGCTTCTTTTTTGTTTCGAATGTTCTGTTTCGGGGTCGCCATAGCGACAGTTTCTGTTTCCTACTGAACTTACACCAGGAAAACTGTTGGATAACAGTAAAACAGTACCAGTGACATTATTTGTTAACCTGTACCCCGATGTGTCCGGTCTGGAAAATCAGTTTAATTTTCTGCATATTATTTTGGCATAGGTTTTAAGCTGGATGCCCTTCCTGACACATCCCTCAAAATTTGTCCGGGGCTCAGGCGGCACCGGAAGTATTCTGTATCTGACCCCTTCGGGACTGGGTTGCTTACAAGTATTAGACATACTCACTGTCTGGCAAACGCAAATTGCTGAAACACTTAAACTTAAGGGGTTGCATTTCATGAGCCAACTTAATAGATCATCTGGTGTCTATTCATTTCTTTCAATCATATTTTAAACTAGCCGTCAAACGCCATCAGGACACCCCAGTCTCTAGGTGATGCTATTCAATACATTACTGTGCCATGTGGTGTGACACAGTGTTTAACTTTGACCCTAATTTTATCCTGTGTCATCCAGGTAGCTCCTAAGACTGCCTGACGGCACCCTGCATTGTGTGTTTGCCGGTGCCCGTGCAGAATGTGTGTGTACGTAATCCGCTAACAGTGGGGTCGTACAGTCTTCTTGAGATAAATTTACTGTCCTGCTGTGAGGGTCTGCTGTAATTAAGGCCAACTTCTCAGACAGACCGCCGTGTTGCCTGTTCAGTCTCGCTCTCTCAAAAACACTCAATCAGCAGTAAGCATTTGTTTAAATACCACAATGTGTGTGTGGGATGTTTTTTTCTAATACCGGTGATCACACCCAGTGGATTCAAGCAAACATACATAAAGCCACCTGGCTCATAGTTTGATCTTCTTCCTTCTTGCCACCTTTCTGTTTGTTCTGACAGCCTTCTATTGGAAACAGCATTGACCTTTTAAGCACGTTGCATTACAGTACCTCTTATGTGGGACTGGACAGTGTGGGCTAGCCTTCTTTCCCCATGTGAATCAATGGGCCTTCTTGCCAGTTCAGCATCTTTCCTTCCCTAAACCACTTGGATAGGTACTAAACACTTACAGACCAGCTACCAACTACAAAAAAACCTGCCATTATCTGTTGGACTCTGAGGTTGGGCCCTTTGCACTGGTGAGGACCCTGCTGCATGATCCTGGCCCAAAACCTCAGCAACCACTATGCCCCAAACTTCAGTATCAATTAAGCCCATCATTAGGAGTTGAGCCAATGTTTGTGGCCAACATCACCGCTCTGTGTTTGGTTATTGGGACACTGTAGGCTCTGGGCCAGCTTAGTGTGCAAGGAACATAAACCACTACACCGATCATTGTTCAATGCCTTTTCATTACTGCTTTCCTTTAGTCCTCGTCTGTCTTGTTTCCTATTTGTGTTTCATGCAGGTGTTTCACAGCCTCTGGGATCAGATATAGGTAGTGGTTCGAAATAAAACATAATTGGCTAGTCGTTCAATTAGGGCTGGTGTTTGTGACATGAACACACACACGAACAGAAATAGCACTTAGTCGATGCTACACTGACTTCACTAGTAAGTGGTTTTAATGTTATGGCTGATCAGTGTTCCCTTAAAAAAAAGAAAATAGCAACGGTATTGGTGAAGCATGTGTGGTAATTATCCAATATTAGTTTTTCATAAGCGTGCACTGAAGAGTGAACCCATTCACCTTTGAAGGTAGCTAGCAGAGGTAAAATGGTCTGAGTGCAGAATCTACAAAAACAGAGTTCCTGTTTAGCTATGTCATAGAAATTCTCATCATGTGCTGTGAATTATTATGACATTCAGCGATTATATATATATATATATATATCTGTGTCCTGTATGTTTTCGAGCTACATATGTTCATTATATACATGTATTAATTTTCTTAACCGCAGTGTGAAGTGAATTTATCTTTCAAAATTTGTGTGAAAATAGAAGGCGTGTGTGCGTGACCCCTCTGACGCGCCGCGCATGGGAGATCTTGAGGGAATCCTCTCGGCAGCAGTGCATCTCCATCAGACCACAACATTCAGATATCTGCTCAGTAATTACAGCCATAAAATCCCGCGGTCGTATGTATGCTAATTAGCCGCCTAACTTCCTCTCAGAAGCCTAAACAAACAGAGGCAGTGGTATCAGATGACGAAGCATGTTAAAGAGCTTGTCAATTTATCTGACACACGCTAATTACTCGACTCGGGAATCCTCTGTGTTTCAGCAAACCCGCATTTGAGTCGCTGGTTTGGTTGCAGCACCTCTGTCTGGGAAGAATGCTGTCTTTAAATGAGATTTTTGCAAATATCTCACAATTTCAGCCATCTGCATGAGAAATTGAGTTATGATTCTGGATTCAAGCCCAGCTTTTCACACACTCATGTAAAGTAGTTCTCCCAGGTAGTTCATATGCATGCACATTTAGGCTATCCTTTCATTCTCATAATGCATCTATTCAACAGTTAATTACCTGTTATCTTGCTCCTGTGTTTTTAAAAATGATTATCTCTGTACCTGTAGTTGAGTCATGATGTTGTATGTGCATCCTGTACCTCCCCATCATCGTTCAGTCTTTCAAGATTCACTAACATCATCATTTCTCGAGCTTCCAGAGAGTCATCAGCCGCCTCCACCGGTGCCTGCACAACGGGGAAATAAATGAACTAACTATTTAAATAAAATTCAACTCCATAGGCCGTAGTGTGAGGAAGAACTGGGTTGATTTTGGGAAGGGTCGGTGCTCCAATTTAGTCCAAATTTGTAAATATATATTTTTTTTACTAATAATTTTTTACTAATAATAATAGTTTGTATTGATTAGGGGCTTTTAATAATCTTGCTGTTTGGGACGACAGCGTAAGCCTAGTTGTCTATTAGGGAAGACTTTGGTGTCTAAACTCGACACGGAGAAGTTTGAGGAGCTGGAGCCTAGACACTGGTCGTTGATTGTTAGATGATTAGATGAGCCCTCCAAATGTTGTGTTCATTTGTGCAGGGAATGATTGAATGGACTAAAGAACAAACCTAGTGTAATAAAAAACAGTCTTATCTGAACTTTTTACAAAACTTAAATGATTGAAAGTGTCCGGGAACCATAATAATTAATGTAATTAAACCAAGCCAATGCAATCTATAACAAGAATACTTTATCATATTATATATATATATATATGAACAACTGTTTTGTATGTGTGTGTGTGTCTGTGTGCAAGCCTCAGATCCTTGACTGCAAAGCACAAGCAACACAGACTGTCCGAAGCTCACCAACGCTGTCTTAGTCTAGTCTCTTGCAGAACAACATTCGACTATTCTGTCCTTGCCTGTGTCTGTTTGTTCATCTGTCTGCATGATCCATCAGAAAATATGTGTATTTGTATGCTTTGGAGCCCTGGAGCTGCTAGAAGTTGAGAGCTGTGACGAGTACAAAAGACAGGTGGTTCTCATTAGTTCCATGTTATTAATTCTAATTAGTTCTTAGACCTGAAAAAAATCTGCCTCTGTGTCTGCAGTCAAACTGTTGTGATGCTGTGGGGACAACACAAGCATGGGCCGTGAGATTAGTAAGATTACCTCATTGGCATGTGGGTGATCGACCAACAGTCATCATTTATTGATGGATCTGTTTGATCACTTGGCATATTCATAAATGTGAGAGTGACAGAACTGTGTGTGTGTACACTTCTCTCAGCTTTCATTAGTAAGTAATTGCAGACTAATCCCAGAAGGACGTTTGTTAGTCATTAGAGAAAC
Organism: Lophius americanus; assembly: GCA_037951165.1. Lineage (NCBI taxonomy): Eukaryota > Metazoa > Chordata > Actinopteri > Lophiiformes > Lophiidae > Lophius > Lophius americanus. Next base: position 982,544 of record JBBDHG010000098.1, on the reverse strand, counting down.
AGACACAACCAGGGAGAGACATTTTGACATTCACAGAGACAAGTACAGTACGTCTGACGGGTTTAAAAGCCTTCGTACACAAGTTCACTATTATATTAGTCAATGCCTATCTTCTCCCCGTTGTTGGCAAAGCAACGGTAGCTCTTAGTCCTGCGTTGTCAATCAGAGTTGCTTAAATTTTGCTCTGTGCATGACTACCACCTGCTGTCTACCTCCATCCTCCTCCCCTACCTCTCCAACTACCTCGCTTTCACCGCCTGCCTGACTCTTGATTGATTTCAGACCAGATGAAAACAATTGTGCAGCAACATCAGCACATCAGTGGTATCCAGACGCACCCTTTTATATCCCTCTGATTTGTCCAGGCTTCTATCAGGATATGGGAAGAAATGTTGGTCCCTACACGTTCCTTTTCCGTAATTGTTTACCTTTCGGTTACCTGATTTCCTTCTTTCCTCCTGCTTTCTCCCTTCTTTCCGCTTGTTTACTTTCCTCTTTTCTCTTGTTGTCTCCTCTCACTCTCTCCTTCAGTCTGTCTGTTCAGTATGCTGTGCTCGAGAGGGCATCATTACGGAGCCTGTATTTGAGTCATTCTGATTTAAGCAGCCAGACAATGGCCTGTTGATTGAAGCAACCAGAAGGCAGACAATAGGGTTCAATGCTACATAATACGCCACCATTTTTTCCTAGCTCCCTGTTTTCAGAAAAGGGCCCGGCTCTCCATTGTACCTCTCCCGGAGGGAAAAATGGTGCTTGGGGAGGAGGAATATTTTCTCGTGGTATGTCATTATTTTGCAAATTTCTATTATCTCATCATGTTGTCTTCATTGTAATTGCAGCTAATTAGGAGGCTAGTTAGGGGCCTGGGCTTTGAGGCGGGCTCGGCTGCTGAAAGGAGCCTACCGATTATGGCCTCGACAAGAGAGGAAGCAGGAGAAAAGGGGAGATTAATGCTGTTACCCAGGAGACACTGGCTTCCATCTGCGGGGAACAATGCAGTTTTGTTTTCTCCGGGACCCTGCTCAGATCAGCAGAATGGGCTAGCTCTGCTCTGCTGTGCTTGGCGACAATGCCCAATTCTATCTTACCAGCGCTTGGGCATACCCCCCTCCCTCTTTTCTCTCCTCACCTACCCTGCCCCCGCCATCCCAGTCACTTTACCTTCCATCCCTCCTCCTCCGTCCCTCCCTTCCATCATTCTCGCCACCTTTTTCTTCGTTCAGCGGTCCCTGACTAAAAAGCTTAGCGGCCTCAGTGGGCCAGCCAGCTCCGGTGACTGAGAGCTCTCACACACCCCTAGTATCAGATGAAAGCGGCGCAATGTGTGGATAGAGTTCCCAGGTTGTGGGAGGTCGTGCCCTTGTCACACAGAGGGCTGCAAAGGTTTTACTCCCCAATCCCTGCCGGGCTCCAAAGCACTAAATGAAATAATATACTCTGTCGCTTTTGCTCTTTCTTCTTCCCTAACTCCCTCTCTCACCACATTGAAACTTCCTACCCGCCCCCACCTTCTCCACCTCCCTCACGGAATCTGAGGCAGGCCCCTTGTCTCAGAGCAGGGGCCCCAGGGCCCCGAGACACCTTCTTTGCAAAGTGAAGGAGAGAATACAATGAGAGAGGGAGACTCGTTTGGTACAGTACAAACACATGGAGCTCAAGAAGGCTAGAAGAAATGAAAGCCCTTTGTCTGCCTTTGTCAGGGGGCGCTTATGGATAGACAAAGAGAAAGAAAGATAGAGAGGGAGGAGATAGTAGGCTGGATCACATGACTTGGATCATTGTGATCCTGAGTGAGAAAGGTTTGGAGAGGAACATCTCTCCATCTGGTCAAAGCAAAAAAAAAAAAAAAAATAGAGGGACCAATAGAAAAACAGAGAGAGAGAGAGCAACACAGCAAGGAAACAGAGAGAGAGAATGAGAGTAAGTATTGAGTAAGTGCCAATGACATCTGCTCCCGTGGGCACAGTAACACTCCCTCTGGGTCAGCCTAGCTCCATATATGTTCGCACAACATCGCTTCGGCACAGATAAATATGTTTGTGCGTCGATGAATAACGCTCCTATGTTCATCAAGTCCACCCACTAATGTGTTAATGTGTTTGTACTTTCTGTGAAATTGCAGTTGGACGGTATCCAAAGAAAAATGTTGCTTCGGGGACAATACATTTTGTCTGATCTTATCTTAAACATTCACCTACCTGCAAAATCTAAGTTAGCTCAACACCTAGCGAGTCCTTGAAAACTGCATTTTTCATCATGTGAAGATTCTGATTCCTCCAAATCATGGTAATCCATGTGGGTATAATCCAAATCAACTGAACTTCTGAGCTGCTTAACTTCTCATCTAAGAAGAAAGTTCTTTGATGAGAGGTGAAACAGAAGTCTAGCTGCTTTGCATTCAACCCATTTCAATCCATTCAATTCATTTGGGAAATTTATACTCAATGTTAAGTGATCAAATTATCGTCAATCGAGTTTTTAGTTGTAGCTACTACTTCCTGTAGCACAGGAAGAAGTAGTGGTCATCCCCCCTATAGGAAGGTTTGCGGTTTGATCTTGTCTCACGGCCCAATTTGCTCCCCGGGGGCCCCACTGGGGCAACCCACTGCTCCTCAGGGATGGGTCAAATGCAGTTGTAGTGTATATAACTTGTACTTTTATGACTATGTGATTAAAACAAAGTGTACATTATCTGTAAGGAATTCCCTAAACCTTTGAATACTGCACTGAAAAATAAGTTAGGGTGATTGAATATGGATTCCTCTCTGTGACTCACACACATAATCTTTAACGTAAACCCACTAGGTCTCCAGATGCGTTTTCAGTCCATCCAGTTGCTCTCACTTTATTAATGTTCCACTCATTATTCACATATTCAGTTTGCATTTACTGTTGTTAATCGTCCAACCAGAGGGAAGTGTTGCGCTGCATTTTAGGAAACAGCAAACGTAAGCATCTTTCAGGTAATTACTGCTAGACTTGTCTTGCAGACTTGACCACTGTTAAATCCATACCATAATAATTGGTTGTCTTTTAGTTGAGTTAAAAAGAGTAACATATGGCTATGATATGTTGCTATTTAGCATAAAGAAAATGAGTAGTCAGATATATGGCATCTGAAATGTCTCTGCTCAGCAGCAGCACATACTGTGATTTTGAGCCAAAGAAACACCATTGGTACAATTAATCATGGTTCGCGGTAGATAGCATACAATGAAAGGAATAACTGTAAAAATTCCAGAAAGATTTGCTCTTTAAGATACGCTGGCTTTTGAACACAACAAATGCTTTGTATATATTTTGTCTGTTAAGTGTTTTTGGCGAAGGACCTGTTGTTGGCTGAGCGACGATTGAAGAGAAAAGGACTTTTCATTCTTTCTTTTGAAAAGTTGGACGTGAATAGTTGGAAAGTTATATGTACCTACATGGGGGAAAAAAGCAACAAAACTTTAATCAAAGACTCTGAAATCCTAACAGATTCTGAAAGCGCGCAGACAAGGTAATCTGTGTTGTTAAGGGACAGCGTCGTGCCCCGTGCGGCATTTATCTTTGTATAGAAAATTTTCTCCCTGTTGAGTTTAATGTGTAGTCAAAGTGGAGAGGGTGAAACGCTACTCTCTAATTTTGCATGTCATCTCTCTCCAAATCACTTCAAAGATGAGGCTCTTGCCAAAGATTTCCTCCCTTTTTCTCCTCGCCACTTTACTTTTCTCTCCACTCTTTCTTTTTTGCCTTTTCTTTTCTTGTTCCCGAGTTGCAGTTAGTACCATCGCTTGGCGCCAGAAAAACGCAGGCATCTAAACAGCAGCACACAGTGTCGTAAAAAGACTCTAGAGTTTTTACTTTCAGATGTCACTCCAATAGCACACATCTGCTACGTGCCTTGCATCTGCTAGGCTCTCCCATCTCAGAGAGCCGACAGCGCTGATTGAACTGAAGACGGAAAACATCCTCATTATTGCTGGCAGAGAGCGAGCTGGGCTCCCCAACAACCATTTTAATGCATTCACAAACTTACCTGCAGCCCGGTGCTGGTGTTGTGTGAATACACACAAGTACATGCATGTCACAGTATTAAGCTATGCAGATGCACATACAAACGCTGCTTGAGTGCTAATCACCCCTGTGTCACACATAAAAGCATTACACAGTAATTGTGTCAGCACACACTAAGAGGTATGTTGTTCTTCAGCTTGGCTGTCTCCACTGAATAGTTCATCAGCACAGATTGCTTTTTTCTGTTGCAATTCACTTTCTATATTCATACTATGATATGATACTCTTCAACAAATGACATACTACATGTTAAACCGCACTGTACTAGCATGGTTTGTGGAAACAAAAACATTGATCGCTACCCACTGGAGAATTCTCCAATTCCTGCCAATTCAGATGTGGCTTTCAACATACCTAGACATTGGCAGAGGTAAGCTCACAGCTACTGAATGACTGTGAGCAAAACTGACATGAAAATCACCTAGATTTGAATGTGTCAAAATATATATAAATTATGAAATTGTATGAATCAATCATGAAATGCGTCTGAGACCATAGATTGGGTTAGGTAGGCCATATCCGGCGACATAAATCCAGATTGGACAAGGAGCACCTTGGGCATAACAATCCCTTGAGCAGGTCAATATCTGGCTGTTATTATAAGGATTGGGTTTTGCTCAAACAGAACCGCCTTGTATGACAAACCAGCTCTGTTTGTTTTGCTTGTCGATTTTCTTATATGTGTTGTCTAAATAACCCACCCAAAGCCTAACCTAACCCAACCTAACCCAAAGTCATGAAGTCAGGGTTGTGACCGAAAAAATGAGGTTGAGGTTACAAGCCGTTGAAATGAGCTTCCTTCGTAGGGTGGATGGGCTCAGCCTTAGAGATGAGGTTGAGAGGCTTAGACATACAGAGGGTGCTCAAAGTAGAGCTGCTGCTCCTTCCCGTAGATAAGAGCCGGTTGAGGTGGCTCAGGCATCTGATGAGGATGCATCCAGGTAGCCTCCTTCTAGAGGTTTTTCAGGAACGCCAAATTGGAGGAAACCCCGAGTTTTGCTGGGGAGAGAAATGTCTGGAAATCCTTCCGCAGCCTGTGCCACAGCAACCTGACCTGAAAATGTATAGATGTCAAAGAATGTCAAAAATATGTCTTCTCATACCAGTTCCTTGAGCATAAACCTGAAGTTAGGGATAGAGTTAGCCCTCATATTGAAAAGGGTGATACAGTACAATTTGACACATTGCCTCTCCTGGACAGCATTCATTTAGTTATACCAGGTTGGTCATGTGATAGGTGAAGTAAGACAGTACACAGCTAAGGACAATATGTCAGGCATCTTTCTCACCTTTAGATCATGGTGTGAGACAGATTTCAGTGTCATATTGCCTGGTTTGTGGACACAGACCATCTAAAACTAACAAGGAAAGCTATACTCCCCTAATTCATAGTCAGATATCATTTTGGTAAGTATCCAGCCTCAACATTTGGGTTCTCTCTTATTCTTACATATGTTTCCATATATGGACCATGTTTCTACTTTTCTACTTTGCATTGAACTTCTTCCTTGATGTTGTTGTTGATGTCCTCTAAATCAGAGTAACGGACACAAGGTCAGACGGACTCCTGGAGAGACTTCATAAAGGAAGTCATTACTGCTCTGGGTAGTGAGTCTTTAAGACAGTTTGTACAATAGGATAAGTGATTTGAGTAAATATGTTGATAATGAAATAGATTTGGCAACTAGAGTATGCTCTGAAATATGGAGTTTTGGCAGAGTATTAAGTTAATAATGTCTAGACGTACTGTATTCTTCAGGGAGAGGGAGAGAGAGAGGCATATGGAAGGAAAGGGAGGGGGAGCATTCTAATTATGTGTGGAAATGTAGAGATTTTACCAAAACATTCTAAACCTAAAGCTGCTTTCATTCTGATTTTAGCTCTGCCACACAATGGACTCTAAAGTGATGGTTTGATCATTTGAATGGGTCCTATGTAGGTGGAATTTTGGAAAAAAATATTTATATTGAGAGATTTTCCCATTTAAAGTTGTTGCTGGACGACAATGCCATTGTTTTTATAGCAAATAGAAGGTCACACTTAATATTTTTTACAAGAACATGCAACAGAGCATGAAACCTAACCGTCAAAGCAAACATGAAGACCTGTCTCGTGAAACTGTTTCAAGGACAGCACCGAGAACCCGCTGCACCGTTTCTACTCCTGAGTTTGGATCATGGAGCGTCTTCCAGCCGTCTCTTGCGGAGTTGAGTTCCTAAGGGGTGATAGACAGACCTCACCAGTTTACCTCTAATTTTTTCACAAGTCTGGCCTCCATGTTTGCCTTCTTTGATGGCTCTGTTGTTTTTTAATTGTGCTAAATAAAACGTTTGAGCCTCTTCTCTTCCTCCTTCTCTCACCTGCAAGGGATGGAGTCACCACAATGACACAAATAATAATAATATTTGTTTTCCTACATCTAATCCCTGGGCTTTACACAATATCTAAACGTATATTCTGACAGAAAGTCAGAATTTGCTAAAATGAAGCAAAATTGGCCGTTTCAGATGATTTCAGCCGCTGGGTACAAGCTGAGCATCAGTTAGTTGAGGGTGGTCAAACACATTCATGACCACCCCCCACTCACTCACTTAGCTCTGCCTCAAATCACCAGCTTCTATCTCTGAAGATCAGTTTGAATGCGCCACAACTGCCTGAAGCCGGCTCTTCTGACTTTTACCTCCAGAAACTGTGGTGATTAGTGGTAACTGTGGCAGCCCTCGTTAGCGTCAGAGTGTAATATTCACGTTTCCAGGCCTTTTGTTAGTGTCAAAGTCTCGTCACGTCCCCTTCTTAGAGTTTCCCCATTTCAGGGTCCATGTCACTATACTACCGATGAACAATCCCTTCATTTTCTACCGTAATGTGCTGATCAAGTAGTTCAGATCATAAATGATATACTATTGCTCATATTCAGATGCTGACTTGTTTGTTAAATTGTATCTTATGTCACTGATCCCTGTAGCACTTTATGAAGTATCGATCATGACGCTGAATTATCTTGACATTGGTTGAACATTTGTTTCTCTGTCTGTACTCTGAAGTCTAACAGTACTTCCATATTTTCTTTAAATCATTGTCCCAGGGCTCCAGAGACACACACTGATAAGGAGGCATTTATAAAGTGAGGTTTTAGGAGCCAAGGAATGAACAAGGAGGTGTGTAATTACAGTCTGCAGAGATTGAGTGTGTGTGAGCTGTATTAGCTGACTGGTGTCAGCAGGGGTGAAGCTGTTCACCAGGTTAATAGCTACACAATGAACCCAGGACAACTTGATAGAGAGATAACAGGATTTAAGGGGCTTGGGTTGAAGAAGGAGGGGGATATAAAAAAAAGTCTGAGTTGGAAGAAGATGGGATTAGGGAAGAGTGGAAACAATTGAAGAAGCAGAAGGTGCGGAGATCAAGGGAACAATTTAATGTGAAGTGGAGATTGTGGACGTAGGGATAATGGGGAGGAGGTGTGGCTGGATTAGGAAGAGAGGATAGAGGTACTATGGAAAGTTATGTTGAGGAGAGTGAGGAAGAAATCGATAGTAATGGCAGAGGCTAGGACACAATAATGAAGATAAAGGAGGCCAGCTCATAAAAAAATAATCAGACAGTGTTTTTCGTAAAAATGTCTTCATTCAAGATGGTTTCCTGCAGTCCTTCATATTCTATATCTCATGTTTAGATCAGGTATATTTATAGCTCCAAGAAGTCGGCGTCCGCCGCCACAGATCCTTCGTATTAACGGAGTTACTTCAAAAACTATTAGAACATTTTCAATTTTATACCCACCCACATAGAACTTAGTGCGAGGAAGAACTGCATTGATTTGGGGACAAGTCGGATGATGTATGTTTCCGACACTAGGGGAGGTAGTCTGCAGTGTTACCCTACAGTAATACTGGACATAACGCTGGGCTACAGATCTTAAATGTAATCAAATTACTTTACTACTTACTAACAACTAGAATAAGTCTCAAATCAATGAAGAAATCTATAATTTTATGACAAACCGTGTCAATGAACACATTTGTAGATACATGAAGTGTATGGAAAATTGTAAACTGGACAGTAACTTGGAACCACAGCCGTCAGACAAATGTAGCAAAGTAGAAAACACAATATATCCTACTGCAATATATAGTTCAGTAGTTATTAAGTAGCATAAAATAGAAGTTAGAGTTATTGTTCTTAGTTACTTAGTTACTGTTTACCATTGCAGAGTACCAATTGACATTTAATCAGTTTCTCCAGCTACTACCTGGTCTGTGAATCGTTTACGCCGATGAAGCAATTCTGTTTCTACAACATATTTGGAGACCTATTTTTTTATATCGTCCACTGAAGAGCGCTGTAAAATAGTGCTGGATAACTATGTAGTTGGTTTTTCAAGGTACCAGTATTATTGGTACCAGTTAGCCAGTTAAAACTATTTTATAAGATATATGATGCTCTGGATGAACTTTGTTTCTCAGTTTGGGCTTGAAGACGGAGTTACAAACTGGGAAAATTGACTTTGATATATAGGTGGGTTTTGAAAGCAGAGTTGAAGTGCATAAAGGAAAAAGCTTCTGGACTAAAACTAAGTTTAATACTGATGTCTGTGATTCCTCTGACTTTTTAAGTGTTACATATTAAGCAGCTGGCCACATTTCTTTCTTTAGTTTTTTTCATACTCAAATCAATCAGTGACAATTTCTCATTCTCTCTCCAGCTGGGTCTCCATCAGGTCCAGACTGCTAGCGCAAATCAGGAAAAGAGATGAATTTGTTCAACATACTCACCTGTGCTTGACCTCATTTATAGAAATCCATTTTAGCTTAAAACGGAAAACTTCTTCGTCTTTCTTGTTCAGACCTCCGCATTGTGGAAAAGATCATCCCCCAAAAATGACTTAAAAAGGCTGTAATATGTTTACCAGGCCAGTAGTTGATGACAAAACTCCTCAAAATGAATACCTGAGAAGATGGCCAGCCGTGGCAGGTGGATGACTTTCACTGTTTGATATAGCAGTGGCGATATAACTCAACAGAGTCTGCAGGTCAAAAACAATCCGAGACGGTCAGATATTGTGTTTGGTGATAATGTGATAATGTTTTTGATATAATTGGATGGATAGATGGATAGGTAGGTATGTCATTGACCATTTACACTCCAATGTAGGTGACAATATAATGAAGAAAATAAAATAAAGTAAATTGAAATAAAGAAATGTGAAATGCTACCAAGCTAAAATATAGGTCAAAACAGGTCAATGATAAATAAATAACTATTATTATAATTATGGTATCTTCTCTGGTTACCACAAATTCCCTCAAAGTTATTGCCATGCAATAATAAATCTATATATTTTTTAACACCCCACAGTTAGGTTTCAACAAACAATTTTATTTAAAAATGTTTAAATGAATAAACTGCTGAAGAATTCAGTTCCAAAAGTCTCAGAAATTTGGACTCAACGTCCAAATTTACAAAGATACTCAATTGATGTTACTTAAGCAGAACATCCTCTCATTTGTCTAACTGGAACTGGAGAATGTTTTTTTTGCACCGAAAATAACCTAGAGGAATAATCAGTTATTCATTGCGGATTAATTTTCTATTCCATTAATCAGCACATTTTTTGATATTTTCCTTCTTATCATGGAAAATCTGTGACAGATTTAATGAAAATGTTACTTCAGCTGTGTTTCGTTGCAAGCCGAGAAAAGAGGCACATATTTAATGGGTTTTCTTAATTTTTGCACATTCACCTGTTTTGTCAGTCAGAAATCCGCCACCTTAAGGTGCAGTGTCCTTCACTGTTTGCCCCCCCTTCTCTTCTCCCCACATCCTGATGTTGGTAGAGAGCTGTGTCCAGGTGAAGAATTATGCAACATTGCTAATTTCTACTCAAAGACTTTATAGAAAAATAGGAGTAATGTAACTCCAAAAGACGGCCAAAAACATAGGCCATTTTCATGCTGCCATGACGAAAATAGGACCCAGGTGCAAACATCAATTATAAAACGGCCCGTTCCCGACACCAAGGGTATATACCCAAAAAGCCCCCAATCCCCTGCATTGTACCAGTAACCCCTCTCATTGACCTTCTCAAATTAATTGGGAAGTATGTCTGAAAGAAAATACTTTTCGTTAAAAAAAAATCCCCTTTGTGAGTAAAACATGAATTAGTACAGTAAATTCTGATAAATAAGATACATTTCTCTGAGTAAGTTTGTATGTACCAAATTTGGACTAAATCAGACCGGTGAGAATGTTATGTTAGGCATTACATCCAAAACATGTTGTTTTTAATGAAAAAGTTCCGTCTAGTGACTAAAATATGGCAAAATAAATCTTCATGAGACGATTCATATGCAGCAAAATGGACCAAATTGAGATGAAGCTTACCCTAGTGTCCGGAGAGTAAAACTGACCTTTTCCAAAATCAATCCAGTTCCTCACACAAAGCTCTATGTTGGTATGAAATTGGAGTTACTCGGGATGATTTACTGATGATGGTTTAGGGTATAAGTTTTTTTAGTATTCCTCGAATATGTTTATTATTTCCTCTGGTTCATGTAGTACTTGGTTGGTTTGAGGTTCTTTTATCTTGTTGATTGAGCTGAGAGTTTTTTGTTTTCGAAGGTGCCTTGCCAATAATCTAGTTGCCTTTGGGCTTGGATCATAAAAGGTCTGCCTTATAAATCTATTGCTCCTCTCTATCTCGCCTTGGAGGATATCGTCTATTTCTCCCCTTCTTCCTTAATTTGATGGAATACTATCGGGTGCTGTGATTCTTTATTTTGTTTCTCTAGTTCCATTTATGGCATTTATGTATCCCTCTATACATCTACTACTCTCTGTTTTTATCTGGTCCACTGTAGCCCTATTGTTGAAAAACCAACATTAAATCTCCATAGAGTGTTTTTCATTCTTTTTTTCTCCTTTTTTCTCTTTATCGTTTTAAATTAATTGTCACAGAGATAGGACTATAATCTGAGACTCCAGCACCCCAGTGTTACACCTCTCCAATCGATAAAGTCTGTTGATGTTCCTAAACAATAATAATCAGTACTGAAGAAGACACAATGAAGAATGGAGTGGTGGGTTCAGACTTTTCCAGGAGAGGAAATTCTCTCCAAACATCAAACACTGCAATTCCTTGCAATATTGTGTTAATAAACTTTGTCATGTGTATTGTATCCTTACAAGGACTTGTTGTGTCTAGACCATGATCCAAAATCAAATTAAAATCACTTCCGCATGACAAGAGACCTTCAGTTTCTAATACAATTAGATCAAATAGGGATTTGAAAGAAAACCAAACAATATTACTTCCAGCTGAGCCAGAAGCATTGGCCAGTGTTACTACCTCACTCTGTTGGTTCACTTTAACCAAAACGTATCTTCCATTTTTATCTCTGAAACATTCAAATTGTAAAGCATGGAAGCATGGAAGAAGAAAGAAGACCTTGACTTGCAGAATATCAATAAAATATATAATAATAACAATATAAAAACACGACCAAAAAGCAGAAATGTTAATTAAAGTTATAGGTTCTGCTAAAAAGGAAAGTTTTAAGTCCTTCTTTAAACGTGTCAGTTGTCTGTGGAGCCCTAAGATGGTCAGGGAGGGCATTCCACAGACGAGGGGCAGCAGAACAGAAGGACCGATCACCAATGGTGCTGAGCTTAGTCCGGGGAAGGAGGGATTGTGTTCAGTTCAATGGGGTGAGTAGTTCTTTCAGGTAGGGGGTCGCGTTACCATGGATGCACTGGTGAGTGAGGAGAGAGATCTTATAATCAATCCTTTTGGAGATGGGAAGCCAATGAAGGGAATGAAGAACGGGTGTGATGTGGTTGTGTTTACGAACTCTCATCAGGATCCTTGCAGCACTGTTTTTACAGGGGCGTGACGATCCAGGATGCTACTCAGGGATTTATTGTAGAAATCTACTGAGTCATTGGCTGATACAAAGTTTGCAGAAAGAAGATGCTGGAGGTCGACTGTCTGGTTTCTGGGTTGATGTTTTTCAAATTCCTGAAGTAGATTTGACGTTTTGGCTTGGTGAGGGGGGACACAAGTGACAATTCCATGGAGACGGCCTTGTTGTCGGACACACCCAGATCATGTACAAGAAGATTGCTGAGAGGAGCAGAGTCAAGGATGTTGGCTGAGAGTTTGCTTGGTACGTCTCCTGTTTTACCATGTCGATTTCAGTTTTCACATCCTCTGCAATTTGTTCTTTGGATATATTTTGCTCCTTTTCATTTCAGTTTTGAGGAAGCTCATCTCCTTGCGAATTGCATCCAACCACAGCGCACCATTGCAGTTAGCTTAGCCTCTAATAGTTCCTTGTCGGCTTCTTCCTTGTCCATCAGAAGTGGATTAGGTCTTCTATTGTGTTTCCACTCCCAAACACATTACACATCGTTGGATCTGGCTAGCTTCTGATGAGCTCACACTTAAAGAAATCAAAATAAAGTCCTCTACGGAGCATTCTCATTCCGGCTGGGCTTTTAAACCAATTTGAACCCATTGCGTTTGGTATCAAGAGGCTAACGCTTTCCATGAAAATGGGTTTTTGTTCACATCTAGCAGAGAGATTTGCTTTTTCCAGGTTTACATCCTACAAGGTCCAGACCCAACCATTTGGCTTTAATGATAATGTCCAAACTTTCTTCTGATATTGCCTCCAAAAAAAGTCTTTGACTGCATCGCAGTCATGACTGAAGGTCAGTTGGGGAGGTACCTATTTAAAAAAAAAAGTTTTTACATTTGAATGTTTGTATTTTCCTGCCTAATTACAGAGTAAGATTGATGTCAGAATAAGTTATGCATACAAGGCAAACATTGCAACCAGTAAATTAGGCTTCACCTTATTGCCTTAAAGAGTGTTCCACATCAATAAGAGAGATTTTTTTTAATGATAAATTCAAATGTTATTATGTAAATATTGTTCTATTTACATTACAAGTGAGACGAGCGAGTCCCCCGGTACAAAATTCATAACCTAAGGTGAAGATGGATGAGAATCAAAACCTCTGGACGCGTTAAATGATTAGATTTTTGCTTATGCACATGTGTGTGTACATATTTGTGGGTTTGAGGTCTAATGACTGAGCTGGCTGCATAGAGTGGAACACAGGAGGGAATTAGTCATCATTGAATATCAAAGGCTTAGCCGTTAGAGACATAGGGTAGGGTCTTCCTAATGAGAGGGCGTACCGGTGTCTGTGCTGATGTATGTCGGAGTGTGTTATGATTGGTCAGGTCACAGTAGTATATTAAGACACACACGCATCCTAAATGTATACTTCTTTTAACAATGTGTACTTTGTCACAGAGGGAAAGAGTACAGATACACATAGCTACATTATATGACATGTATTAGGAGTCACACACCTCAGAAAATGTTCTAAGTAGACAAAGTCAGAGACAGACACATTGCGTTGCCAGGCCCCTCTGGCAGGCCTCGCTGTGCCTCTCAGTGTGGCATAGCGTGGGCAGAGGTGCCAGGGCTTTGTGTTCCACACTAGATCAACGCCAGCTTTTGCATATACACAGCACACAATGCACCCAGGGGTACAGTGCGCAAACACCCACCTATACGTTCTATCCATGCACATATCCATTTTCTGCTATCTCTTTCCCCTATGTGCAAGCCTCATTCCCCTTAATTTTTCTGCGTATACATGTGTATATCTATGTGTTTGTTTGTGTAGGCTGATTGGCGATGCCCTCTGTGCCATCTGCAGCAACCCCCCTACTCACCTCCCACCCTTCCCACTCGTCACAAGGGTGGGCTTAACCATCTGCGTGCCACTGTTTTCTCACAGTGAGGAGAGAGGGCTTTGTGGGGGTCGGAGTGGTGGTAACTGGGGGTTGCCACAGTGCACAATACTATACGTATAGATAATAATCACATGACATGAGGCTGCCTGACAACATAAGGTGGCCCCGCATGCACACTACAGCATTGAAACCAAAGACAATTTCATCTGATGTTGAGCTTGCCAGCTTCATCACTTTTATTCAAACGCAGTAGCATTTTGCATTTTGAAGACTTTATTTATTAAGACTTGAAGCTGTGGTCCAGAGGGAGTCAAGGAGAGCAGCAACACGATCAGTGTCAACATCTCCCGAAGCAGTGACATTATAAGAAGCCAACAGTTGGGGTCAAGGGGCAAAGCTGCAGTGCCCTGTTAGTATTCCCATGGACAAACATGAGTCCTGCATGCAAGTGCAAAGAATACTAACCAAGACCGGATATCTAACTACGCTTGTGTTTACTTAGCAGATACTACAGCATTAAGATGAGTTAATATTTCCATCTAACCAAATCAAACGTGCCTTTTTCTCTGCGTTTGGGACTTTTGATCTCATTCAAACCCTATAAATGGTCACCATAAACATTTAAAAATAAAACTCTTTCCAGGGTGAAGACTTTTAGACGTGTGTACAAGATAGGCGGATATATCGTAGCTGTTGGCATGAAACGTCACAGTGTGCGTTGTTATCACCTTGGTTTGACATTTCTGAATGAGCCAGGACTTCATTTGTTTACACGTTGTGATTTCCAGTTATGGCAGATGCAGCCAAAATAGTTCTGTTTTTAACCTTGCTAGGTGGACTATGTACGTAATTACATTTTACTTTACCGAGGAACAGATGTGTCTGAATGCCACATGAAGGCTACTTCTTTGACTTTTTCTACCTTCTGATTGGTCAACATAGACTTAGCTATTTTGCCCCCTGTTGGCTTATCATACCCTTGACTTCGCTTGTCAGTGTGAGTGAGCGCTCTCTCGTGGTTGAAGCTACTTTTAATGTGTGGACCAGAGTACATGCCTAAACAAGAGAAGAAAAATCTGCGCGAACATGTTTCACTTAAACTTTCTGGTGGGGCATCCTCACACTAACAGAAAGTAAAGTAGAAAGTAATCATCATTATTCTGCAATAGCTGTGTGGATCCAGCCTACACATTTTTTTGGACTCAACCCATGTCTCTTTGAAAATTCTGCAGGGTTTTGGTTTTGGAGATTTAGGCACCGTGTTCATTGTTAGGGTCCATTTGGCCCTTCGTGATTGTTGGGGTAAGGTCAGAGCTTCTGCATGAATGTGGGCATTGTCCCACACTGGAGTGATGAAGACGGAGTAAAGCACATTGATAAATACATTCCAAGCTTCACCTCTGATTGTGAACTATGTGTCATTAAGAGACCTGCAGGAAGAATTGGCCAAAATAAGTCGGTTGGATGGCTGGGCTTGACTTGAGACATTTGGTGACATCTGGGAAAATCTCAGATTGGAGGTAGCGGAGGTGCTTTGGGCATTTGATTAGTTCTCCTTCAGTTTTCCAACCGGTTTGAAACTGTAGGGTTGATCCACAACTTGCAGGATTTATGGATTATAAGTCAACAAAACTGTTCCCACAAAGTTCAGGATTAAACAAAAAATGAAGTATATTCATTTGAAGCATGTGACTTAAACATCCACTCAAACTCCCACCCCCGTGAATGAACTAAAAATAATAACGGACAAAAATTCGATTATTGTGGAACAGGGAATTGACATTACTCAAAGGAATGTGAAACAAACAGAAACGGTGTTTTTCTCTATTATCTAGCAGACTGTTAAGAATGAATGAATTTGCATCTCAGATTTTCTGCATATTCCGTTAAATTGTACAAATGTGTTGCTGATGTGAACCCGAACCAGACCACAGATGAAAAGCTGTGATGTAAAATGTTTTATTCTTGGTACCCGCATAATGAATCTAGTTGTGAAAAATCAATAGTGAATGGAAAACTTTGAAAGGACATATTTTAAATCAGTTAGTCAGTGTGGCACATGCCTGTGGTGGTGCTTTTTGATCTTGGGTCAGTCCAAACACACAAACAGCTTTGTTGGTTACACATTGCACTAATATTGAGATCTAAGGTAAATAACTTTTACACAAAGGTTAGGAGTTGTGGTTTGGTAATGACCACGTGTGGGTGTATGCTACATGCTGCTCAACGTAGGCCGCTGGACAGTAAGATGTTTAAGAAGCTCGCCACATGCGGCGTGGCAGCGGGCCAGCTGGCTAGTAGCCTTCAACCTCAAGCAACACTGTTCTTTTTCTTCTGTTTTTTTCCCTAACTAGTTAAACTCGTCTTTTTATTCATTCTATCACCTCCTTACTTTAATATCTCATTTTCTTTTTTTTTTTTGTTGTTTTTGTGTTTCACTTTGCCAGTTTATATCCCACGTATCAAAGTACTGGAAGACACAGAAACCAGACATATTGTCAACTCAAGCACATGTCCTACCTGTCACACACAGACACACACACACACACACACACACACACACACACACACACGCACACACACACACACGCGCACACACACGCACACACGCCTGTCTCTATTCTTCTCTATCACATATGGCCTTGAAGATGAAAGAGAACAAAAGCATTGGAAATAATAACACTAAGAGCATCAAAACTCCACCAAGTCTACTGTGCGATAAGATTAGATTTATTTCACCAGCTGTGACATAGAAAATGGAAGTGGATTATTTAGTTAAATAAAAAAAAAAAAAAAGACAGAATTAAATAAAACTTGTAGGCGTTATTGTTGAGCAAGGAACGGAGGGGGCTTAAATATATAGGCTCAGCGGAGTCCTCAGGCTGTGGATAGCACAATCTCTATTCCTCTTGTTCCCACCAATGGACTTAAAAAACACATATGAATTGCCTTCCAGGACCACAAAGCCTGTGTAGAAAATCAGAAAATAATTTCCTCTTCACTCCTCTCTCTCTCTCTCTCCTCTGTACTCTATGTCGTCGCTCTTCTCCCCCAGAGCTAGCACAGAGGGGGCTGCCAGTGCGCATCAATCCAGGGTTGAGCTTGTACCTTTGACGTGGAGAAATACAAAGTGCGGAGATTTGGTGCATAAACATGCGTGCTCTTTAAAAAAATGGGTGAGGAAGGGGGAAATGGTGCCAAATCCCCCCATTCAGTCTCAAAGTGAAAGGAGGCGACATCCTGATAGCTTTTAGGTGAAGAGTACGAGGGTTATGAAGGAAGAAGAAGAGGGCGAGATGGTGATTCGGGGGGGAAGGAGATGAAGATGTTGAGAGAGAATATCAGGTCCTGGGGATAAAAGCAGAGTGAAAATGGATTATATGCTGTTTATATATTCGTCTTCTATTCTATATATGCTTTTGCTATTTGCTTTATCAGTGATGTAATGATCCTTCCTTCTCAGGAGGTTTAAACGCACAAAATAACTTGATAACCATAAATAACTTGAATAATGTACAGTGTTTTTCATAAGAGAATAAACGGCTGCCCTGGAGCTTTCAAATATTTCACATCATGTAACATCATTTATATTTCATGACTCTTTCAGCAGCAGATACGTTGAAATTAGCTTCATTTTCTTTCTGAGCCGTTTCACAACTTTCCGAACTGATAAAATATCCAACACCCGGTTAGATTTTAAAAATAAACTTTGCATACTAACATTTGACTTAATATGATCTATTAGACTTTGAGACTAGTAATAACTTTGTGAAATAGTCATAGTTTGGTCTGGATTACGCTTCAAAATAACTAGATCATGGTTGCTCTCAGACACAATTAAGCTCAGCAGAGATAAGATCTTTTTGATTCTGCTTAACTTTATTTGATGATTGCGATGGCTTAAATTTTAATCTAATTACCACAACTTTGCTTGTATTCGCTTGTATTTTGTTCTTCAGGCTACACGAAATTGCGCTAACGTTCACACAATTTTTTGCCATTCCGTTGAAATGCTAGAAGGAGATGAAAAATCCTCTGCTGATTGGAACAGTCTTAGGGAGCATCCCATTTAGGGGGGGTGTCCAGAATATTCAAGTGAGCAGCATTTTAAAAGTTTCAGAAATATGTTTCATGGGGCTCCTTTGTTCTGTTTTACACCCCCCCTGAATTTTTGTTAAGGATCTTTGGGACTGGGTTCTTTACTCACAGTTTAAGTCCCATTCATGCAGAATTTTTGCAAGTATATCAGTCAACATTTTTGACAAATATTAAACATTGTTTTTGCATTCTTTTTTCAGCCTCCATACACGGACACGGGACACGAGAACATGTGCTCTCTGCACAGAAAGCCCGACAGGTCAGCGCTACTCACTGCACCGCACACTTCATTTTCAACTCTTAAAGCTCAGAAGTTGAACATATCCTGGACTCAGAAAGATGTGATGTTGAAAGTCTTTGGAAAGAAATATATGTGATGATATATGTAATCAGAAAGAACTCCAAAAAACTCTTCTACACAATAGCTAAAATGCTTGTATTGTTATGGCATAGTGATTTGGATCTATAAAACCAAAATGCAAGACACGTTTTCTGGTTCAAAGCTTTATCTTCATCTTCAAACTTCCTCAATCTGACAGAAATTACACTAGAGAAGTATCCATCATAATCCTCATAAGCTGAAGGTGAACAGAAAATTGTTGAAAGACAATATGGGGCTCCAGGTGGGCCACCAAACTGAGAATGTTTTAAATAAGCCATGACTTTTTCCAGATAACCTACTTACTTACTCAGATAGATTGTATGTGAATGAGAGATGAGTTTTCTGAAAACCCTGTACGATCTCTGGGCTCCTCATGATTCATGTCCTGTCAACTAACTTTGGTAAATCCTGGGTTGTTTTTTCCAAGAGGAATGTTGGACAAAACTACAAAGTAAGACCCAAAGAATGCAGAAAAAACAGAAGTAAGAGAAATATGTGATGAAGATGGAGGGACTTGTCTAAGGAAGCACTCATCTCAGTTATAAACCAATCATTTCAGTGGGATTGATTGGCAGGTTTTCTTGGCATTCAGTGATCCGCTCAACTGATGGTTAAAATATTTCTACCCCTGAACAGTCAGGATATATGGTATTGTTATCGCAGCCGCTGTGTCTGCTGACATAGATCATGGTCGTTAACGCAATTCCTCGTTCAATCGAGGAATTGCTTATACAGCGCAGAGGATTGGGATACATATTGGCGTCATCTACAGTGCGTTACTGCTTCACCTCGGAATCATTTCACCTCTACTGCTGTCAAACCTCGTCCCTGACTTCAGGCTGTATCTCCGGGGGGAAGATAGGGCTTGTGCCACTATAAATGTATCTAATTGATGAGGTTAAATGATGAGGTTAAACACAAAGCACTTCATCCTGTTTCCGGGTATAAATGTATTATATATATATAGCAGCATGAAAACTGAATGTAAACTGAAACAAAATTGCAATTGTATGACCTTTGCCCTTTAAATGACACGCACCACCATCTGACTTTAATCGTAATATTATACTCAATCGAAACACATAGAGAGGCTTTTTTAGAAGTGAGTATTTAAAGTCCTTCTTTCTCATCCACGCACTAAAACATGTATATGCTGTGTTTTTGCTTGGAACCCCCCCCAAAAAAGGAATTTTATTAATTCTAAAGCTCGCCTCTGCAGATTTTAGTCAGTTAAAGCCTTAAGTTTGTTGTTAATTGACGTTCAACGAAAAGTCTGACTCTGTCGGCTGTGCTGTAGTCAGGTACCAGCTATATTGTGTAACTGTCTGTGTTTATGTGTGTGTGTATGTGTGTGTGTGTGTGTGTGTGTGTGTGTGTGTGTGTGTGTGTGTGTGTTTATAAGATGTCTGGTCATTTTTTGTAAATCATTCACTTTCTTATTTATCTTCCCAGGCTAGTCTTCCATTAACCCTGCTGTTATACAGACTCCTTTTCATTCTTGCATTGTCCTCTCCCGGCGCTCGCACAGCACCAAAGATTGCCAATGAATAAGTGACACCAGAAGCTGTCTATTTTCCCTCAGCCATAATTAACTTACTTGATGTTTTCAAGGAGAGGGGAAAATAATCCATCTAATTAGGACTCAGTTAAGATTCACACAAAGACCACAGATTAATTAATGTTCCAGGCAGCCATTGTCTGGCCAGAAAACAGCCTTGTTTACATGCAACCTTTGCCACAAAGTGACGTACCTGATGGGGACACAGAAGGGAAAGGTCTCTGGTGATTTCACCGGCGTCGCAGTCTGTGTCCAGTAACCTTGAGTGGCAGCAGAGAACTGGAATAAGATAGACAAAAGAAGGTATGGACTAATAAGCTGCTGTCAGTCAGGTGATACAGAAATATAGACCTGACCAAGGATATGAAATACAAAAACAGATGTGACCCATCCCAGCTGCATTCTGAAGCCATTCACATCTTTCTAATGATGAATACTTCATTTGCATGAATCCTGTATTATTATTTTTTTAATGGAACATCTCTTAAATTCTAGAAACATAATTTGTTTGTAACGAAAGCTTCACACGGAAACTGTTTTTTGTCTGATTTCTTCAAGTTTTGAATTATCTTTCTGACACTATATAATGGAGGTCAGTGTTCTTTCATTAGTCGCCTTTGTAACGCTGAAAAGTGTCTTTGCTGATAGACGACAGACCTTGGTTCTCGTCGGAACTTCTTTTTACCGAGTTGTTTTTAACAGCACAAACAGGATTCCACTCTGCAGACATTTCAAGGATTAGTTTAACTGTAAATGCATTTATTCAATACCGTTAGATCTTAAGATTGATACCAGTCTAAGTTGTGTGTGCTTAGGGAGTTGGAGCCAGGAAATAATTTGCTTAATTTAGCATCAAGACTAAATCAGGGGCCAACATCTAGTCCGGCGCTCAAAAGTTCTAAAACTATCAACACCCTGAATAAGACATTTTGTCTAGATTGTTTGAATAAATATGTGTCCAGTGGTTCAAAGGTGAGCAGCCAGTGGATGCAGACTCCCGTTAGTCCCAGGTGGTTGTCTGACAAGATCACCGTTAGTCCTTTGTAACCTACATTCACTCTAAATCAGCTTCTAGCCCTAAATTCCGGACTCTTCCATCATCTCTCGATGTTTGATTGATTCTTCGAATTGGTTCATTTTAATGTATGAAAGTTGTTCATATATATGAACTCTTGGAAAAGTGAATTTTAGTGTCAATGAGGATTTTACCTGGTAAATAAAGGATAGGTAATAAAGAGGATGGTCATATAGGTTTATCCTTGTTATCACACATATGGGTTTTTTGGGTAATGTGGCCGCCGCATGCCTATTCCTATGATCAAATGATGATCACATCACTGATACGAAAGGCGACTTACAAAAATGAAAGCTGCACCGTTGGCTGTGACTTTGGTCCTTAATAAAGTGTAAAGGACATGAAGAAGAGGAAAATCTCATGTAGACAAGGAATCATTTTATTAAATAATGTGTAGAGGCTAAGACAACGCTTTAGGCCACTGAGATATTCCATAGCAAAACCTTGATTGACATGCTAAAAGTAAAAGCCAATGCTGGTATCAAACCCGGATAGATGGGAAAGATGTTTCAGGAAGGGCATCCATCATAAAACCTATTCCAAATGAATATACTGTGCTGAAAGTAGAAGATATGATTGGTGAACATGCAAGTGATAAATCATACATCTAACAAAGAACAGAAAGAATAATGCAACGTTGTCTGAAAGCAGTGATTGTTCTGTTAGTGTTAACGTCTTAATACCTGGATGGAATGGTGTGCTTCCTACCTCACTTTACTAACACAACCATAGTCTGCTGGCAAAGATGGCAGAGGCAGCCATTTGTTTGCCCCTCTCTTTCGGTCACTACCTATCTACCTGCCAGTTTATCTAGCAGTTTTCCTGCCCAGACAGAAATTGAAGGGCTTTGGAGGTGGAACAGACCCCTGAGAGACACACATAGGCTGAGAGACGGAGTTACCTCTAAGTGTAAATGAACACGCACATGTCTACATTCGTGTCACTGCATGTCAGCTCAAGTACCACAGGATAGAAGGTGTGCGCTGTATGTGGATGAGAGTGGCCTGAGCCCCTGCCTGTATTAAGAGGGCCCTGGCAGCCAGAGATAGCAGCTCTATCTTAATGGCTTCTGCCGCCTGCCACTCAGCCTTCAGACGGGGTCCTCAGCCTGCACGTGTCTCCCGACGATAAAGCCACTTCACAGCGGCTCGTACCTCTCCACACTGGCCTCCCCTTTCCCAGCAAAGAGGGGAGAGAGAAGAAAAGATGCCAGAGGTATTGATATATGAGCTCACTATGAGCCTGAGACGAGCTGCGAGTGAGACAGATGGAGGGACAGGGAAGCGTTCACACCTCGGGCCTTCATGCTGAATTAGAAATTGTTGATCATTACTGATATTTTTTCTAAAGACTGTCCTAAGAAATAATCTTTAATATTACATCTATTACAACAATGTCAAGAAACAGATGATCCCAAGCTGACAGGCTGAATGCCCAAATTTTAGGTTCTGCATCAGTTGAACCAGTACATTTTTTTTTCCACGGGTAGCTTATCATCAGGGACAGCCACATTTTTGCGAACAGCAGGAGTTGCAACAATGAGAAAAACACAAGTACTAGTGGTAATCCATCATGGATCGGACCTCAACTGCTCAGTCGGATGTCTTCACAGCAAGGCTAGCAAAGGAGGAACACTTGAAACCAAAGTTAAAAAAAACTGTTGGTATTGAGAATAAGTGGATGGAAAATTAAGATTATTTGATCAACTACCGTTTGGAGGCTGTTCTACTGAGAAAATCTACAGAATCAGGAGTTTCAGCGAGTGCTTCAGAAATGACATATTCATCTCCAGGCAACAAAGCTCTCTAGTAATTGTGTTAATTATGATGGGAGGAAATGGGGGAGGCAGATTACTTTGCTATAGAGTAAAATTGTCTCATAGTGAGGAAGTCAAGTTTGGTGGATGGAATTAGCAATAAGTCAAGAATACCATTCTATTTAATTTTCTGCATGCGGTTCATCTGGGGTCAGGTCATGCTGGCAACAGGCTAGGAAGAGTATTCCAGATGTCCCTCTCCCCAGCGCCTCCCAGTCTTATCCTCATGTTGATCCTGTTCTAGATATTCATGAAGGACAGTATCTCGAGGCGTAGTCGAAGTGAGGAGAGTCCCGGGTTCCTGGTGCTTAGAACGACATTTCTGCTGTTTGTGCAGATGATGTGGTTCTGTTTGCCACATCAGTCTGTGATTGTGCACTGGCATCAGAATCAGCACCTCCATATCTGAGTCCATAGCTCTCTGAAGCCTCGAACGAAGGAGTTTCAGTTTCTAGGCCAGGAATGTATTTTGGCATTTGATTCAGAAGACTTGTTGGTAGCTATGAATGAACTCAACTCCATTATTTGACCAACATTGACAAAAGGTGAGAACACCTGATCATCTGATGATGGTGTTTTTTGTGCTCAAAAATAAAATAATATAGGGTCAGATAGGTAATGAATTTCTGTCTGTGTTAATAACCATGATTTAATTGCTGTGATCACGCACAAACACACTCTCATCCATTAATCAATCTCCAACTGCTGCCATTTCCAAGTTGTGATGGAAATGAGTCCCGTCGTCTTGCAGGGGGACGGATAATGGTTTTTGATGCCATTGGCTTTCTGAAGGGTTTTCCAATGTGAGGCTAATACCTTGTTTTGATGGGTGAGATAATCAATTATCTTGATTATGGGGGAAAACATTTCGGATTTGTTATATCTTTTCAATATTTTTTTCATCAAATGATGCCCCCTGTCATTTTGCATATATGTTACATCTGAATTGTTTCTCCTCAATTTTAAATAAATAAGCTTGACAGTTAATTTTGCTTAGGAACACATCATATAGCAAATGTGTAACTTTGTGTTTCACAACATGAAAATACAATATTCTATACAACATGTATGGCATCAATTTGTTCCACATCTGATAAAAATGTAAAACACAGCATATTGAAGTATTAGAATTTTTATATCTTTTAAAACTTTTCTTTAAAACAGAACATAAAGCTGAAAATGTGCAAAATCAGCACTTTATGGGTTCAAACTCAAGACTTTTCATAGCAGTTAAGCAGCATGAAAGTATCGTCAACATGGTTTCTTATTGTTTTAACGCATTGAAAATGTGATTCCTGCAGCACTATAAAAACTGTTTTTATATATACTGCTCTCCTCATGAAGCCAGTCTTATGAGGATGTGTCTGCACGAAGACGGATAATGAGTTTTGATGCCATTGGTTTTGATTCCATTGGCTTCCTGAAGGGTTTTCCAATGTGAGGCTAATTTCTGTTTTGATTGCCGACTTAATTAATTATCAATGTCAATCACTCGGTCATAATTCAATTTCTCACTGTTTTCATGTCGCTGTTAACGCTTTGATTGAAGTCTGAAAAAAAAGGATTGCAAAAATTTGGGCACCCAGAATTTTCAAAACAGCATCCCATCGGAACAATACTGTGCTGCTCCTTTCCCTCGGATCTAAATGCAAACTATCTCATTTTCTAGATGTGATCTTGCTCTTCCACAGGATAACCGTCTGAGGTCCACAACTACTGTTCTGACACACTGCGCCCACTGTGTGCGCACCATTTCATAATATGGTGTGTGAATGTTTGTGAAGATGTGTGGCTGATGTGTGTCTTCAGGCTTTGGGATTGTTTAGTGCCGGTCTCTCCCTTCTCCTGCCCGTGGTCGGCCCCTAATGCACTACAGCTGTTGGGGTCCCGACACAGGGGCCTCCCATCAACGGTTCCATTGTAATGGACTTTTTTTTGTGTAAACTCAAACTGCCTTTCTATGTGTGTGTGTCCTTGTAGCGTGGAGCATTTTTTGCAGTCCTTATTGGAAATGTTCTTCTTCCCTCTTGAATATTTTGTGTACTGTGTGTAGCATATCCCATCCTTATATGAGCAGCTCTTTGATTCCTCCTCTCTCCCTCTCTTAAAAAACAGATTATGAATCTGTAAATCTTTTAACAAGCCTCCTTTTGTCTCATCCCAGGTGAAACACTCCCTTTTCATTTCCTTACCATTGTCCTCTCAGAAAAAACATTACGCTCCGCTGGCTTTGTTCATTCTCCGTCCTCGGCAAGACGTCATACCTGCAGATGATGGTTCACACCTGAAAGGCTTGTTTACCTTTAACTTACTTCTGTATGCCTTTAGGCGCTCTATTCATACAGCATTGTTTCCTGGGCAACCCTATAAGCGCAGAAGAAACTATCCGTTACATGAAAGCTTCATCGCTGTGATTTTTCATTAACACCCGTGTCACCTGTGCCTGCAGCAACGTTTGTTTTCTCAAGTCTGAAGGTCGAATCCATAGTCAAGTCAAAACATTCCGATTTTATGAATATTATCACATCTGTTTAAAGCTTGACAACCAATGCTGATCGCCAGTGTCTCTGCTGTCCTTCACGAGGGCTGTTCCCAGGTCAGCACTCCTCCACTCTGTTGACCGATTGCTGCCAAGTCAGCCGTCTAATGGAGACATGAAGTTTCTGTCATGCCCAAACAAGTTATCATTGGTTTTGCAGCTGCTTACACTGTCAAAGGGAGATGCCGTTCCCAATCTGTGCTCAATTAAGTCAGAGAATGCAATTAGATTTACGCCCAGACGCCGCCCCACCCCTCCACACAGGGTCTCTCTGTTTGACCATGAATTTCATTAGGCAAATAGAAAACTGAGACCAGTACTTTTTTGTTGACAATGACATATTCATTTATCTGTCTTAGAGTGAGCAGAATGATGCAGTACTGTATTATATATACACACACACACACACACACACATACACACACACACACATATGTCTGGAGGGATTGTCTTTCAACAACGTTTTTTTTTTCCACATTTTGAAGTGGCAGGTTTAAACTACTAATATCTGAAACCTAACTTGAAAAACTTTAAATTGCCACCTTTGCATCAAGTCCCTCACCATTACTTACATCTAATCATAATAGTTCCTGTGCAAATGACCATATTTAAATAGAAATTTAGCGTGTACGCACTGTCACTGTCGGAAACACGCCCCCTCCGTCGGACCGAGTGTCAATAAATCGTGCAATTGAGTTATCTTTTGAAATAAGGGTAACTCAACATTGATCCCTGCAACATACCCCGCCGTCAGGATTTGGTTGTCCTGACATTTATATGTAAGGGGATTTTGATGCCGGAACTCGAAAGCGTAGTAGTTGTTGGAGATACATGTTCACATGACGCATGTAGGTTTTATGAATCTCGTGTGTGTGTGAGAGAGAGAGGCTCTAATGTAGATGTGCTATTGTCCACAGTAGGAACAGTGACGGGCTCGCTTTTTCTTCCTCTGTGTGTGTGTGTGTGTGTGTGTGTGTGTGTTAAAGTATCACAGAAGTGGCAGTCTATCAATTCTGCTTTTCTCTGCACTCTCCAAACAATAGCTAGATTGACCGTATGTGTGACACGTAGACCACACACCACTAATAGTGACTGACAGCACTAAGGGCTGAAAGCAGCATGCACTACTCTCACATTCTCTCTCTCTGTCACACACACACACGCTCACACACACACACACACACACACACACACACTGCATACACCTGAGGACAGAATGGTGAAGGTTTCAGTCGTGTGTATTTGCGTTTTATGTGCGTGCCTCTCTCTCTCTCTTTATCTCTCTCTCTCTCTCTCTCTCTCTCTCTCTTTTCGCTCATTCTCTTTCGGTGTGTGTGTTTGTGTATGTGTTCATCCATGCATGTGAGCCTCAGCATATGTTCTGCTGAAAGTATTCAGCTGTGTTCTTGTAACAAAACTGTTCAGTGTCACAGAATCAAATGTCTCCTTTCTCACTGCAACAACACAAAGGGGGAACTTTCGAATCGAACTCAACTGAAGTCTGTTCAAACTTTCATTCTCCCTCGTTGTTCATCCTGCAGCCTGAATCATCATTGTTGTTCTGTTATAACCTAAAGGCAATTAAAAAAAACACACTAATTCTTATTGAAATCATGGATGCCAGTCTTGGGATAATTATATTTACACATAGGATTAGGAGGGATTGGAAGAGAGAGTGAAAATAAAAATTGGTGGATTAGTATTATGTGACATCCCTGCGTCTCATTTGTTGGAGTTATATAGTAAGATGTATATAAGATGGGCGAAGATAAGGGTCAATAAGCTTCCATTTTATTATATATACTCAAGATAATAGATCACAGTGAGAGTTAGAAGATAGGGATATCATGTAGAAAGAATCCATAAGAACCCACAACCATTTCTCTTTATTGGAGGATTATGGGGGATGTAAAATTCGCAAAATGGAAAACATTTCTAATTTATTTTATATTTTTTAAATATTTTTTTTCATCAAATGATGCCCACTGAGATCTGTAATTTTGCATATATATTAAATCTGTATTGTTGTTGTTTATGTGTTTTATGCAGCACTATAAACCTTCGTTTTATAAATACTGTTCTCCTCACCAAGCCAGTCTTATGAGGATTTGTGTCGAAGTGGAGCAAAAAACCGCCTCCTATCTCGGACCCGGTAGATTCTAAGGGGAAGTAAAGGAGGCTGCAACAACACTACAACTCTAATTAAGCTTGGGTGAGTCCAAACATGAGGGCATTCCAAATATGTAGTAAAACATGTTAGTTTTAGCTCAGGTTTTTCTGTTTGGGCTGTGAAAGCTGTAATATACTATAGATTATCGTTCTGGACACAATTGTATGGGCTGCAGTGGAAATATTATATTACATTATACAGACCTACAGCAGACAGGAGCATCACATCAGGCTGTGGAACGTTGTGGTATTCTATGGTAGCGATTCAGTTCAAACTATCACCTGCTTTCTCTGCAATGGAATTACTGTGTTTAGCACAAGCCAGAGAGAGAGCAGCCTGTTTCTCAGAACCAAACACATGAGGTAATTTAATGTTTGAACTGTCTTACTTGTTTTTGAAGATCTGTTCATAGCATATTTTTCTTACAATCATTTTTAAAATGCTTGTTATAGGCGTTTTTCTCTGCAGAATATCCCCACTGGTAGGGCCTGAGGTTATTTCTTCACTTTAACCCTTTAAATGTCCTCACCAAGAAAGAAAAAGACTATGAAAAAATGATTTTGATGCATGTTTCTGTGAGTTGTTATGAATTTATTATCTTAGACACCATAAATTTACCATAAAATAACAAATAATTTGGTGATGCATGTTTTAAACAGTGCAAAAATTTAAATTTTTGCATTTTGTATTTAGAAATGTTGGGTTTTTTTTATATTTGAAGGACAATAGTCCAATAGTTTAATTAAATGAGCTGAACCTTTTACAAGAGCATGTGGTTAGAAAACTACTTGACCGTTTTTCAGCTTTTTCTTTTGTTGGTTGTATCAAGTTACATCATTCTGTTCAGTAAGTCGTCACATGCTTAAATATGCCCCCAAAAAATCACTAAATCCTACTTATGGAATAGAACTTTCTCAATAACAATGGGTAATGCCATCTCCTTAGTGGCCCCCTCGACCAGTGGTGTCCCCCAGGACTCCATCCTTGGCCCTTTAGTCTTTAGCAGATTCAAGCTGCCACCGGGGCATATTATAAAAAAGTCCCGTCACACTTTCAATAAGAAAAAAATGACTCTCAATGGGCTCAACCAAACCGTTGAGCAGAATACTAAAGGGTTATCATACTGCATTAACAGAACAAACCCCGAAAATGCCAGATTACAGTTAATCTGGATGTTCACTCTATAATACGTCTTGTGAGTGAAGACTGGTGATCAGATCTCCCTTTCCCACTTAGTACGCTGATAAACCCAAATCTTGTTGGAACACACAAGGATTTTAATACGAGAGAAAGAAATTACTTCATTTGTGACATTTCCTCCACTTAGAAGAGGGCCAATATATGATTAAGATTTTGTCGTAAACAGTGTTTCACAGAGTTTTCACTGTTTTCTCAAACTCAACAACTCATTAAACTGAGCCCTTTTTAAGGGAATCTGAGGACATTTCCCATGAAAGACAAAGAAGTAGCCTGTTTTAATATAAGACGAAAACTTTATTATTCCTGCCGGTGAAACTTTTACAGAAATGTTTACTGTCAGTAAATGTATTCTTTCATAAATTTAGTGTAGATCATGAAATCAGTAGAAACTGTCTGTTTTAAAACAGCTACGAGAGGGAAGTTAAGAAACACACAGATAAGCCATAACATTAAAACCTTTGTAATATTTTTGTAGAGCCCCGGTTAGCAACCGAAACACATCTTCGATTCACGGTGTGTTCATGAAAGAGCCTTAAGTCCTTACCTTTGGCGCCCATGATCCTATTTCCGGTTCAGAGGTTGTCCTATTAGAGCGGTATGCAAGATACTGACCACTGCAGACTCCCAACAACCAGCAAAACTCGAATTCAGCAGTGACAAAGTCACTCAGATCCTTGTACTTGCTTGTTTTTCCCTGTTCTAACACATCAACTTTGAGGAAATAAATATTCCCTTGCTAACATTGTAATAAGACAGTAACTCTGACTTTGCCTGTAAGCGGTTATAATATTATGGCTGATTGGTGTAAGGCGGCTCGTTCAAACCAGGACTGCTGCATCCTGGGTTGATGTTTTGTTGATGTATTATCTGTGCGATCCACAACCTGAAGTTTTAAAAGCAGCTTGTAGCGGTTAGCAGCTAACTCAGAGAGCAAGAAAGTTCTTCAAACGGAGGTAGAGGTACTTCTTTCCCTCTGTGAAGAGGACGTCAGCCACCATCTAACACGTATGGATAACTCTTCTTTTGCTTGCCGTGTTTCTATTTAAAATCCCCCAGTGGTGGTGTTACGGAGTCGTGGTTCTGATCAGACGTTTAAAGAGGGTCACAGCTTGGACAAAGTGCTCCGGAGAGGCCAAATACGCAGGAAGAAATTCAGAGTTTGCCATAGCCTGACTCAGACACTGTGAGAATTTTGTGAATTCTGTTAGTCTTGGAGTATTTTGATAAATAGTTCAACGGTGAAATCATGTCACAACAATCTGCTGCTTACCTTGGCAGGTAAGGAAGCCACCTGCACTCACTAAATCAGCATGAGCATGTTAGCTTTCTTACCCATCATGCATTCTTCTACGTGTTTCACGGTGGAAGTCACCTACATGGCCACATTACACACTCGCATTCACACGGAGACAATAATGTGGTTCTACTCTAATGTGTCCCAGGCAAGATGTGATCTGAGAGATCGGATCTGAACCGTGACATCATTGCATTGTGGGTGAGTTCACACCTGCACTTAGATGTGTCCGCTCGGGACAAACGTTGATAGCCGTCCATAACAGAGTCTTTTCTTACAATCCGGAGTTCACTGACGTTATTAGGCAGGGCCTTTACGCTTTACTTTTAAAAGGTCAAATAAATCATTCTTAAAGTGTTTTCTGTGGCAGATCTTGTTTCAACTATTTTCTTTTTAAACTAACATTAGAAGAAAATACATTGATGGAGGGTTTTATCAATAGGCTTGCTTCCTAGTATTAAATATTTTCTTTAATACGATGAGGTCATAGGTCAAAGTTACAGTCTGCGTCAACAAGAGTTGGAGGAAGTTATGGGATTGGTTGTTGGAGTTTTTGTCAGGAGGACTAATTTCAATTTTCTTTTATTGGGACTGTGGACTCTTGGGAAGGGAGCAGGAGATTCGATTTTGATCCTTAATGCTGAGTTCACACTAGCACATTCTTGCATCATTCTACTCACACGAGTGTCAGCGCTGATTGATTTGCTTCACATGCCTGATTGATGGATATATACAAACATCCCTTCTGGGAACAATACAAATCTGTAGTGGTATTACATATCTTATATATCTTATATATCTTATGTATTTGTGGTATTACATATCTTATATATGTATTTGTGGTATTACATATCTTATATATGTATTTGTGGTATTACATATCTTATATAGAGTGACCTGCTGGGGCCGCAGCATCTCAGCTACCGACCAACGCGACTCAAAAGATGATCAAGAGGGCCGGTTCCGTTCGGGTCAGACACTAGATCCTGTGGAGGTGGTGTGTGACAATGACATGACAATGTCGGCTAAACTGTGGTTCCTGTTGGAGAAAACGTCCCACTCCATGTAAGACGCTCTGACTGCGTTGAGCAGCTCCTTCACACTGTAAAACTGATCCATAGTCATTACGTTAAAATACAAAAGCAGTATATCGCTGAAGTATGAATTCTATCAAATAAAGAAACAGTTAGCAGCTTATTCTTCAATAAAGAAACAGTAAATAACACAGAATTTTACTGTGAAAACACAAACTTTTCATCAAAGTTGACAGAATAATACACGAAAGCCAGTACTGTAATTATTATTAAGTATTATATTATATTATATAAGCATTATTCTGTCTAAATAAAACAAAAATAACACGTCGTCACTTCTATACACCTTTACCGTGACAACCGTCATCATGGCAATATACCCATTCTGTATAACAAATGTGAACAGTGTGTAAAAAGCGTAACACTCCACTCTTTACACATGTTTTGCTCTGTATTTTTTCTTCTGTGCTCTTAATATTTTTGCAGGATAATATTTTTTTCTCTGCTGATGTAACACAGAAATTTCCCTGGAGTGGGATGAAGAAAGGCTTATCTTATCTTTGAATTTTTTTCCCCACCATTTCTCCCTTCTATCAGCCATGACTGGATTAAACACAATTTCCTCTTTGTATTTGATGTGAAGTCACAGATACATCGCATAACCAAACACTGACATCACACAACATTGTCTGGGTTATGTGCAGTTCGAAGATAGGACCAGAAATTTAGACAAGACGAGGCAGGAACGCAGTAAAAATGTTTTTAATGAACAAAAAAAAGCGCAACAAAAAGTTCAAACTGTCCATGAAATTGCGTTCAGGACTCAAAAAACAAGAAACTGAGAAAAAAACTGTAAAAAGCAAACCAGGAACAAAAATTGTAAACAAGGTAGGGGACAAAGAACGGGCAACGAACTGAACCTGAGGAGAAGGTGGCCAATACTTAAATACACTCAGTAACAAGGTGAGGGCAGAGGACAGGTGAGCACCTTCATCAGTCAGGGAGGAGACACACAAGGAGTCAGGGCTCATGCTCACACTGACAGTGAGAAGGAAAAGAGAGTGCCCAGTGAAAGAGACACAGAACCAACCCTTCAAAATAAGAGGGAACAAGCTGACAATAATTCAACAAGGAAACAGAACCATGAGAATCTGGTGGCATATGCAGATGGTTCAGGGTGCCTACATACAGCTATGACAAACCTGTTCTCCACCTACACAGTAAAGCACCGATGATGGCTTAACGTGTGACGTTTGGAGAATCTCATCTCTCATCTCTCATCTGGGACTTTAGCACAAGAGTTCCTAACCGAATGAGGAAAACGGGTCAAATCTCTCTTTATTAATCATCATGGCCGTCCTGCAATTTGCATTTATACAGGCTTGGATGTAATCGCTCCCTGCAAAAAATGTACCTGCAGGAACAGACCGTACAACAGTAAAGCCATGACTCAACCTACTCTGACTCTGATTGGCTCTGTGATGTCATCAAAGTTGTCAGTCATTCGGAGGCAGAGTAGGATTGGTCATGGAAAGGAAGATGGAACATGTAAAAGAACTTTACATGACCAACCATCCCTAACGTCCAGGTGATGAAAAATTTATCCAAAACGACACCAACAAAGTTCCCATGCGTAGAATAAACATTTCAAAAGCATGGAAACCGAAGATTATGTGGGCTTTTAAGTTGTTCAGCTCATCTATTGTCATTGCCTTTGAGTTGCATAACAAAGTTGTCACGGTGGGTCCACATTATCTGCAACTGCCAATGTGAAAATGGTTCCGGAGACATAAGGGCTATTTGAATAACAACAATTTTCACATACAACTGTAAAGTTGTAATGTATGACTGTTTTTAATAATCACTCCTCCAGCAAAGTGTGTGGTTGCTGCATCCTTACAAAGGTCAGGGGGGACACTTCCTGGTCCTTGTTGGTGTTGATGTTTTAAAGTCTTACCGCCAAATCCTGGTCTGGTTTGCATCCTACAGTGCGCAATGTGGTAATACGCAAAGAAACTTTTAAAAAACTTTTTCCGTGAATAAAAATAGAGTAAAAATATTGCGGTATCAACAGGGCCTCGGTGTGTGAAAACCAAGTGTGAGAGGGAGATTGACTAGAGAGGGGGGCAGCACTGCTCTGCTGTTGCACTCAGGCAATGAGGAGACCTCTGGTCAAATGGCCACTCCCATTTCTGTACAAATACACGCACACACACATATGCACACATCCATATGTACTCACACACGTGCACACACATGCATACATCCACATGCACTCACACACGCGTGCACACACGAACACGCACACATCCGCATGCACACTGGGGAAGAGGCTGCGATGCTGCTGGCCCTTTAAGAGCTGAGCCCAGATCTCACAGCTTACAGGGAGGGAGGGAGAAGAGGAGGGACACAGCCAGAGTAAGGGAGGGTGTAAGGCAGAAAGTGTGTGAGTGGAGAAGATAGAGAAGGACACAGTGAGGGAGAGAGAGAGAGAGAGAGAGAGAGTCAGCAGTGTGTATGAGAGGTTGAAGGATCACTTCTATCCCGTCTTGTTTTGAGGAGACTAACATTGTTGATCTGAGCATTGTGGGACTGTTTATGTTGTTGTTGTCGAGAGAGACGGACCCTTACTCCAGCATGCTCACTGAGCCTGAGCTACCTCAGGAGTGTAACAGGTATGTGACGCTTTCTACCTCACACACACGCACATACACAGATAAAAGAGGAGAGACACGGGGAGGGAAAGGAGGAGGGGAGTGTATGAGGAGAAGGTTCGATCAGTGTGTGTGTGTGTCTGTGAAGCGTGTGAACTGTGAGCGCCCAGGCTGAGTTTGAGGCTGCAGCGCGCGCGTGTTTGTGTGTGTGTGTGCGTGTGACAGAGAAGTGAAGGAGAGTTGATGATTGACTCCTATGCTTTTGGGAGAGTGTGTGTTCATGCATGTGTTCCTCCTAACTGTTGAAAACCCTCATGCGTAAAAAGTGTTGGTGTGTGTGAAGAAACACTTCTAGGGAAGTGTGTGAGTGTGTGTCAAAGTCCTCTCAGCATCTCATCTCCACTGCTCACAACTTTATTTACTTCTGCTTTCCCCTCTGTCGGCTATTTATTTCTCTTTCGGTGACACTCCTAACATGTTCAACTTCTATCAACAAGTCTAAATAATAATAACAATTATAGAACATGGAATTTGTATTCGAAAAAAAGATGAAACACCCACGTTAAATAATTCTTCCAGTCTGGATTTTGAAATGTTGACACCGTGCCCCCCCCCCTGTTCAGTCTTTTAATATTTGCTTATTTATTTCTCACCTAATCCAAATTCAATGCATGCAAACCCCCCGTAATCCTATTGTCATTCTGCATGTTTTTAATTCTTGCCTCATGTTAATATTAATCTCACTCTGATGTTTATGCAGGCCTGCTTCATGTCGAGGTTTCGAACGCTCCAACCTTGCCCCCCACATTGACAGTAGTGTCAACACAAGTGACTTCTGCCTGTGGAATAAAAGCTGTTTGATGCTAATGCTGCCTGAGACAGATTGTGTTATAATACCCGGGGTTTTAATACTTACACACACTCTCTCTCTCTCTCTCTCTCTTTTCCCTGCCTCTGCTTGACTTTTATTGCATTAAAGTAGCGCACTGTTTTGCCCCGATGAAACTAATCTTTTGTTCTGAGATAAACTGGGGTCGGCGTTGACTGCGGCGGTGGGGGCCCCCTTGAATTAAGAACACATTTGGATGTGGCAAAAATGTGTTCTTAATAAACCGTTCAATCCGACAAAGTGGTTAAAGAGAGAGAGAGAGAGAGAGAGAAAAGAAGAGATAACAACAGCTAGGAGGAATTAAAAATTTAAGGGATTACACAGTAAAGCAGAATGTATGTAGATAAATGCAGGGATTACAATGACTTAGGAGGAGAGCGCTTAAAACTCTTGCTTTCCAGTAATGCACTCCATCACTGTGGCCGTCTGAGTGTGTGTGTTGTGTGTGTGTGTTTGTCAGACGTGGATGTATGTGTGTCACACAGAGAAGGATATCTTCCATTCTGTACATGTGTTTTTGTTTCCAGTGTGTATTTGGGTTTGTGTGTTTGTGTGTGTGTGTGTGTGTGTGTGTGTGTGTGTGTGTGTGTGTGTGTGTGTGTGTGTTTGAGTGTGTGTGGAGCAGTAGTCTCTCGGTAGAGCGGAGTGTGTGTGAGTTGCCAGTGAGTGTGTGCTCCAGCTCCGGTGGTCGCGATGCTCTCCGTTCCTGTATCTCTGTAAGTTTCTCCTCCTTCAGCCTTTTTTCTTCTTCTTCTTCTTCTTCTTCTTCTTCTTCTTCTTCTTCTTCTTCATCCTCTCATCATCATACATCCTCTTCCTTTACTGTATCTTCTCTTCTTCTCTAAATTACATAGTTGTAACATTGAGTCACTTTTAATGGAAAAACAGTAAAGGCAGAGGAGTTTCTAGAAGATTGGTTTGTTTGAAAGGAACTTAAGTTTTTTAACAGGTGAGGAATTGTTATTACTTGTTGTTGAACAGGAATTGAAGAGATGAAAAAAAAACCGCAACACATTTCTGTCATTTGATGGAAGTCATAAAAAGTGTTTCAATCTATGAAATATTTAAACACAGTTCATCCTTCTGCGAAACTATTTAATCTAATTTAATCGTCTAAATATGCTTTTATAATAAGCATTTTTCCGGCTCTTCACGCATTTTGAATTTTCCGAATGAAGCTGAAAATGGTTGAAGCAGACATTCTCATCTGTTTACACAAACAGATGAGAAATACGCACACGCAGGGAGAAACGGAGAAAAAGCCACAGCAACCAAACTCCAGAGAGGAAAAAAAAAAGACCGAAGAGGAGAGACATTGGAGGGAGCTGGTGGAGATGAAGGGAAAGGAACGATGTGGTCAAACTGACACATTCCACACGGGTGGACAGAAGAAGGAACAGGGTCACAGAAAAGTGAGAGTGCCATAGATTGGGTCGGTGGGTAGAGAAGGAGGAGGGAGGAAAGGAAGACAGTGGTTGATTTTCACACTTCTCAATTTGTCCCCTTCATTTATTGGGGTGTTTGTGTGTGCGTCAGTGTCTGAAGGGGTGGGGGGGGTGGGGGTGGGGGGTGGTCAGGGGTGGATGTGTCAACACTGTGACGGTTTAAGCAGGATACACTCAGATACACTCTGACAACAGTGCCGTAGAACTCAGCAGAAAATTAAAAGTATCGACAGACTGAATTATTGCACTTAATTCAAATCTGACAAAACCGCATTTAGTCAAGTCTCGTACTTTTCTAAAAAATAATTGATTTAAATGTTTCTACGAAACTCCTTCACGTTGTTATCAAATTATTTGACACTGTCATGATAATTGCAGCTCTGTTTTATATTCTTAATAATGGGCACCTTCAGAAATATGATCCGTCGGTGTTCCATCATTATGTTAAAACAGGAAGTAGCTGCTTCAAACTGAATGCATCTGTAATTATTGTAATATGTAACTGTAAAAATGTCCGAAATGGGCTACAAAAAACACTTTTGCTTTGAAAACTTCTTTTATCGCAGTTATCTTTCAAATGCAGGACTTTTCAGAAAATTGTTTTGCTCATTGAGCCGAATCTGCATTTTTTTTAGTTTACCCGAACAATGATTGACTTTTATTTTTGAAAATTTAGCGGACAGAAATTGTTGTGGATGATCAAAAACTTGCCTCCAATATATAAGTGAGTAGTACGGCTTCCAGTGTAAGTGTCTCTGTACTTCATTTAAAAGGGTGAGATTAAAGTGCTGTGCGTGTTTGAGGGTAGAGAGGATGTGTGTGTCTATGAAGGAGAGAGAGAGAGTGAGAGAGAGTGGAGTAATTGAGTAGAGTGTCCGTGCTTTGCAAACTAATGCGCTATTCTGCCTCTCTCTTCCCCTGTGGCCCTGTTTCGGCCTCCCTCTCTCTCCCACCACCACCACCTCGGACTGGAGGCCATTGTCTGGGCCATATTGTCTGTCCCCAGAGAGCCTTGATAACCGTGTCTCCATCCACGGAGAGAGAGGGGAGCAACAAGAAAGGAGAGGAAAGAAAGAGCGACAGACAGAAAAATACCAGAGAAGAATGCTAAAGCTCCCCCTATCCTCATTTCCACACTCTCCCACCCCTCTTTACCCCTCCGATTCTCTCCCACCATGAAAACCCCCACCCCGGAGCGATCAGCTGACCCTCTGTAATAGCCAATGGAATGAAGGAGCGGGAAGATTAGGCTGTTCATGTTGTTGTCATTTATTGATGGGTGCTGCAAGATTAAAGGGAAGAGAGAGAAAGTGTGAGGAAATCTAAACGACTGACAGAGATGTCCCTCCAGGCTAACTAGAGTCCGGTCTTAAGACATGAGGTCACAGGGTAGGGGTCACAGGTCAGCCGGAGGTATTGTATTGTCAACAGGAGGAAAGCTCCAACGGCATGCAGACATAGACATGTGTGTGTATGTGTGTGTGTGTGTTTATTCTGGATTCCTCTCTTCACCTTTCTGTTTCTCTCACCGCCTCTTCTTCTGCAACTTCGGGGCAACTTGTTTTACGATACCCGTCCATCCAATCTACAATAGGAGACAGTGTTAGAGCGTCAGAGCTCCCCTCCTATAGCCCCACAATGAAACCTCTGTCTTTCCAGGTAGTGAGGGTGGGAGAGGGGGAAGATATGGAGGGAAGAGAGAGGGTTGGGGGGGTCAGAGGGGAAAAACGAGGATATCATCTAGGTAGTTGTGGGATAGTTTCAAAGTACCGCACGAAAGAAAAGAGGCCAGGTGGGAGTGTGTGTCAGATTATTTTGGGTTTATGTGAGAGTATGAGCTCAAATCCGTGTGTGTGTGAGTGTGTGCGAGTGTGTGTGAGAGAGTCCGGTTTACAGGGCCAGACCAAGCTTTGACAGTGAAACAAATGTTGTGAGTCTTTTATGGATTGCTTCACAAATAGTGGTCTGGCACTACAATGGAAAAAAACACTGTCCCTTGCTCAATAAACATTATGCAGCGTCTCCCCCTCGCAAAACGCCAGGAGGAACGGGGGGCCACCGTCCACCGGATGCAATTCTCCTCCATGTGAACAAACGACCCTTGTTCTATTGTTCACCCCTTTCACTGTTCTTATCCTCCTCTCCTTTAAAGGGGTG
Source organism: Lophius americanus (assembly GCA_037951165.1). Lineage (NCBI taxonomy): Eukaryota > Metazoa > Chordata > Actinopteri > Lophiiformes > Lophiidae > Lophius > Lophius americanus. Next base: position 944,405 of record JBBDHG010000098.1, on the reverse strand, counting down.
TTTAGTCTTCTCACCGATCTCCCTTCTTTCCTCAAGTTTTTCCCCACACGGTGTGTGATGACTCTGTCCTGTATCTTCTTATCCACGCCTGTGTTTTGTATGAATGTCTGTGAGTGGACGTGGTCTGGTGAGAAAAAAGCAAGAAGAAGCAAACATGCAGAGGAAAGTGTGCGTCGCTAATGACAAAAGCTTTGGGTGGAAGAATGGATCTTTCTCTCTTTCTAGAGGCAGAAAGAAAGAAAGAGGGAGGGGAAGAAAGAGAGACAGAGTGTGTGTGAGAAGAGAGAGAGAGAGAGAGAGAGAGAGAGAGAGAGAGAGAGAGAGAGAGAGAGAGAGGTAGTCCCAGAGGCCACATGAGTTAGCCCACATCTTTGGTGCCAACCGTCTTAGCTCTGTCTACACACAACCCATGACTTTCTCTCCAGCGCGCGTATGTGTGTGTGTGTCAGTGAGCAAGAGACTCTTGCGACCTTAAGTTGTGTGTTATTGCCTTTTGTGGTTAAGCTGGACAGGAAACATGGTTTGGGCTGGCGGCCGCCAATTTAGGCCACCTCACATAAGATGGTTTGTGCGCATGAGACTTGAGTTTGTGTCTACCCCTTTATGTGTGTCTGTGTGTGTGTTAGGGTGTGTCTGTGTGTGTGTGTGTGTGTGTGTGTGAGCATATGCACACAGGAGCTTTGTTCAGGTTTTCTCACTTCACACTGTTTTCCTCAGTAAAGAAAGTCATTTAAGGCATTTTATACGAATGTTCGCTTGTCAAGAAGAACTAGACCTAACAGAGACACCACACCGAGGGGAAAAGGGGATATCATTCACTCCCATCTCCAGGTCCCTCCTCCGCTAATCTTCATCCCTCCATCGCAGCCATTCCTCCCCGTTGCTGCCCCACTCTTCCCACTGTTTAAAAGGACAGTCTATAAATAGATATTAGGCAATATCCTTAAGAGTCTGCACAGAGAAGAAGGGAGGGAAAGAGGGAGAGAAGAAGAGAGGGAGGGGGGGGGAGATGGAGTGACATTCTTACAAACAGCTGATTGTGTAAAGAGGGAACAGTAAGTAAGGCAACACCGGGTGGGGGGAGAGAGAGAGAGAGAGAGAGAGAGAGCAGGAAGACAGAGAAAGGGAAAGAGCAGGAGGACGGGCGATTAAAATAAGTTGAGGAGTGTGTGACAGAGATAGAGAGAAAGAGAGGGAGAAATCGTTTTGAAAGGTGAGACGGGAAAGGTGAAGAGGGAAGGCAGGGAGGGAGAGAGCGATGGCAATAAAGGAAGTGATAGCATGACACAGGGGGAAACATTTGTTTAAATTCCCGCCTGAGGTGTCACACGGATGTAAATTTTGCGGTCGACTCCTCGGAGGCAAAACGCCCCGGGCTCCTTATCTAAAAGGCACATTCCGCTCAACAATTTTGATACGCCCGTCCATTCCCTTGGAGAACATTTTCAAAGATCGCTCACATCTCCACTCAAATAGACCACCACTGAGTGACGGGTGGGCAGTTCTTAGCAGCCATAAGGTTAAAAGAAAAATCCCCACAAATGTCACTTTGACTCTTGACGGCGCTTTAGAATTAGCCACTGTGCTTGTTTTTACTGTAGACGATGTAGATGGATTTGACCAACTGTGTTTGTGGAGTGAATGAAGTAATGGGTTGTAATTTAAAGAGAGGCTGCACACACACATACTCACACACTCGTACGCGGAAGCGCACGCACTTTACTTTGGAATTCTCCAGAGAAGGCTCCCACGCTCCCTGAAAGCTTGTTCTGAGTAGAGGAGTTAACAAGAGCATTTAGCACCATGATAATGTTAACAGCCAGACACACAGGGCCCGAGAGCCGGTCTGTGTGTGTGTGTGTGTGTGTGTGTGTGTGTTAGTTTGTGTGTGTGACATTTCTGTAATACCTGCTTTGTCTTCGTGAAGTGAAGCTGAAAACAAATATTTTCCCCGCATTTAGTTGGATTCATTTAATATATGTGTGTGTGTCGGTTTTCTTTTAAGTATATTTTTTGCTCGCGTGTTCATAAGTTCATAAGTCCGTCGCCTGTATTTAAGCACGCTTGCATGTGCGTAAAAGTGCGGTTGCTGACGTGCCAACATTAAATGGGTGCACTGATCGCGGTAAGCAAACGCCCGGATCTGGTTAACCACCGTTGATGGCGATTATTCGGCCTGGTAATGGACGTCGGTCGCTGTCCGATTAGTGACTTAGCAGCAGTGGACATATGTGATATGAAGAGGGACTTAACTGAGGAGCCGCTAATCATCAAAAAGCCAAGGGGAAGTGGCGCTCTAATCTAAGCTTAGTGTTCTCAACTAGTGCATGCTTACGCGCGTGAGCGTGCGAGGGAAACCAGAGTTGAGTGAGTTCAGTAAAGTGACGAGCAGCAGATTGGACTAAAAATTATCGGAATCGAAAAAATATACCTTTTTCACCGGTGTCATGCCATTTGAAGCGTATGGAACATCTAACCAGCGTGTACGTGAGGAGTTCAGTATATTCATGAAATTTTTTATTTCTATTGATGTTCCGGGCAAAATAACGCAAATGCTCTCCATTTACAGCCCGACCACCGATTTGTCGATTTCATGAAGCGTAAGCTTTATTTAATCCTCCTCATCCCTCTGTTTTTACAAGCCCCTTCCTCCTGGTCTTGAGGGCATTGCCAAAGTTTAAACGAAGTAGCAGGAATAACCTGCGCACCCGCCGTGCACAATTGTGCAGCACCTCTACTTCAAAGGGGAGCGGGAGGGAGTGAAGCGGTTTATAGCCGAAGAGGAGCTGTGAACCGCCTCCCCATTCATAGACGTCCACCTCTGAGGAAGTAATAACAGAGATGGGGAAGGAGTTTGGCAGGTGTGAAGCGGACAAGAGCACAAACAAGTGATGAAATGTTTGTCCTGGGTGTTTCTGCATTTATATATCGCAAGACTGAAAGATTTCCAAAGATCTTTCTGCAGCTGATCAGAGCAACTTTGAAAGAATCCAAAGCTGACCCTAGAATCTGTCAAGAGATTTGCCGAAGTGTGCACAGAAAACAAGGGAAGGTGTGTGCAAGTGTGGGTGTGTGTGTGTGTTAGTGTGTGTCTGAAACAAAAGGCCTTAGTGTGAGGGAGTGAAAGGAGGTAAAGTAAACAGGCAGTGATGAAGACAGACCTGCAGTGTTGCCTCTGTTCTATATATTTGCACGTGTGTGTAAGTGTGTGTGTGAGAGTGTTTGTGTGTGTGTGTGTGTGTGTGTGTGTGTGTGTGTGTGTGTGCCGCGTGGCTGGAAACCCTGTAGTTTGTACAGCTGGGCCTGTCGCTTACATTGGCTGCACACACACCCCTCTCTCCCCAGTCATTATATCAAAAGAACCATAAATGTTATCACATGTCAATTTAAATTGTAATATTAATCACATTTAATGGTGATGGCGCGCAGTTTTTTTTTTTTTTTTTATCTCTTTATGTCTTTTGTTATCCAAACAAATACAAAGTCTTTTCTGGTCATTTATGGTTGTGCTGAGAAAGCCCATGAAGATAGAGCGTCCACGTAGGCAGAGATAAAGAAATCAGCTGCAGATACACATGTTGACGTTTATGTTGACGTCCAGAATTGTTGGTGCATAATCTGTGTTTGTGAATTTCTTCTTCTCGAAGTCTTAAAGATAATAATGTACCTCACTAAAAGTGTGCAAAACAGTCAGATATATAATGATTTAGTAGTTGAACTAAAAAAAAAAAGAATAACATTTACAAGTGGGTGAAATTACCCACATTTTTAAAACCCTGTGGATTGAAAACTTAAACTTTTGGAGATAAAAATCTTCTCAGCTCTTTGCAAATGATAGCAGCATTTGTAAACTGGCCTCATGATTAGATTATCTCTGAGGCCTGTGGAACTTGAAGGCAAAAATCCTCCAAAAACAATTAAAGGTAATTAAATTTCATCACTATGGTGGCGACTTTATTCGATTTTGACCGTAACCCTCTCCGTGATGCGATAATGCCGCATGTTGTGCGTCTTTGCACCGCGCTCCTCTTGTCTCCTCCAGTGAGCAGCACTCAATACTGTTTGCCTTTCCACTGTCATAACGCAAATAAGCAATGAATTAGTGGCGGCGGCCGCTCCTCGGAACAATGCCAGATGTACAGTCCAGAGGAAATCCAATAGAGTCAAGAGTGTAATCAGTTTACCGGAGACAAGCGGCGAGAGAAGGGAAGAATTTCAGAGAGAGAGAGGCAGGAGAGGAAGAGGGAGCTAATTAGACACAGAGGAGTTTTGGAGAGCGAAGACATGGAGATGCAGCTCGGGCTTTTGCCTTAAAGAACAGAAGCAGACTTTGAGTCAGACGCCTGTTGCTTCCCACTGCACCCCCACCCCCACCGAAGTTTTCACAGTCATTCCATCCCTGAAACTTGCTGCCTCTGTGCGACTGAGCATTAGCAGCCTATTATCCGGGGTCATAGACACGGTGGCTTCAAGGGTGACAAGTGCATCTGAACGCACGCGGGCGACTCTGAGAACCACATTAAATTCTATTATGGCTGCATAGTGACTGCATGCCTATTCAGCTGAAGTAGATGGAGGCAAATTTACCTTGTGAGAGACAAGAGTTCACCTAATAGATGTGGCTTTTCTATCCCTTCCTTCTTTTCAAGGAAACAAAGCTGCAGTAACCAATGCAAATAGCATGGCCCTTGTGTTCCGAGCTATTTTCCTCCTGCTCCTCCATTGTCCAGAGGTTTTTATGAACACACATTATTGCCACAGTGCGTACTGCTCTCACTCTTTTTTTTTATTTCCAAACCCTCTTTCCCACTCTATGTCTTTCTCTCTCTACAAGCCTATTGTCAAGAAATGGTCATTTCCTCCACAATGCCAGTGCAAGCGGGTTCCATTTGCAGTAATGGTCTGGTCTTTTGGAAAATGTCAACGTTGAATGGCCCCCAATGGTAAACATACTGTAAGTCCTGAGAGTGTGTTTGAAGGACTGCCAAGGAGCTGGATGCTCGCAAACCAACTGAAGGACTATTATGTGGAGCTGCACTGCGAGAGCTCAGTGCTGAATGTGCCACTGAAAAAAAATCCAGAGAAAAGAGAAGAAAGAGTATTGATTAGCTGATTGGGATTTGGTGAATACCTGTTGCCAGGGTTTATTTTTGCACACTTTTTTTGACGGTATACACAATAAACGGGTGGGATATAAGGTTGGCTGACCCAGTAGTTAACAGGATCTAGTTTTAACCACCAGAACCTCCATAACTCCAGTCATCAAGCTATTATATCACTCTTTGAATATTGCTCACTGTTTTCCCTTCTCTTCTTGTCTATCTGCCTCCTTCTCCCCTCTTTATTCCAGGATGTCTTCCAAGCGACCAGCCTCTCCATATGGGGGGACAGATGGAGAGGTAACCATGGCAACCAGTAGACAGCGAGTGGAGGAAGAGGATAGCGAGGGACTGGGCAGTGTCATCCACCTCCCCCTGGCCTACTGCAGCAAGGTGTCCCCTCACTCCCCTCCCAACCGCACCTTGGACAGCCCCCCTAGCATGGTAAGGACAGCTAGCTGAGTTGCATGCTTGCATATCACCTCCAGTAGATGGCAGCCATGAGCGCTGACTCAGCCCCACGGTATAAAATGGGGCAGATATTGGACCCGCAGTATTTGTCATGCTTTTTATTTTTGCTTTGCGACTTAATCTCCATTGAAAACTACTTTACGGCAATGTGAAATTATTTTACTTTATTCTCCGAATTCTGACCGAAATCCTGACTTCATTCTTTGACTTTAAACCCCCCAAAAAATTTGATAGAGCCCCATTTGGAGAATAAAGTAAAATTTCTGAGAATAAAGTCCAAATTCTGTTTTTAAAGTCAGAATTAGGAGTTTTAAATCAGAATCAAGTCACAGTCAGCACCAAAAAATGTTTTTCCAAACATAGTTTTCTCCCCATTAATACAAAGTGAAACTATTAAAGTCCAATTTAGTATGTCTTTTTTGGTGCCAGAGAGAGTCATGCACCTGAAGGACTATATTCTTCCAAACCTCAAGCATGAGTATCATAATGCCCTAGACTGAATTAGTAAAAAGATGTTATGAATCCAATAAAGAATATGTTTTTTGTTAAATCACTATATAATCAAACATCCTTCATAAAAAAAATCCTGACACAAGAAAAGTACAAATCACATTCCATATCTGATGTGACATGTGACATCGAGGGAAGAGGATTAGGGCCACATAGGGCTATGTGAAAATTTATTTTGGGATTCTGAAGAATTCTGACTTTAAACACAAAGAGTTTCAAGAATTCTGTGTTTAAAGTTAGAATTCTGAGGATAAAGTAAGAATAAAAAAAAAAAAACATCCCCATATGTGGCCTAATCCTTTTCCGTGGACATCTGTGCTAAAAGCTTGCAAACTAAGCAAGAAAACTGAGCAAAAAAGTCTCGGGGGAGCTCTACCTGCCGTGTCTTTTGGCCCGTTGAGCACACGGGGATGTGTGTGTCAGCGAGGCTCGGTGTCGAAAGTGACCCCGGGGCGCAGACCCCAGATCAAATTATGCTAATCCTGACCTCGGGCTTTACAGAGAGATACTCAGGACTGACAAGTGTAGCCATTTGTCTTTACAACAGGCAACAGGCTTCATAAAGTAGATGGAATTAGCACCTTTTTGACAGCAAATCGCAACGCTTGTAAGATCAAATAATAATAGATAATAACATTTAGTTTTAGGTATTTAAAATACGTTTCTGATTTACACCGATTGAGTCGTTTGTTTCGGAATTTCCACCAATGAGCATTTCCGGCATTTTTAAAAGAAAAAACAACGTGCTCATACAGGCTGGATCCGAAACTCCTGTTGTTGATCGAGAGACGTCTTTTTTTTATAGGCAAATCCTCAAGGAGAAAAATCAGAATGATATATAAACTTTATGAATATTTGTTTGGTGATTCATGATTGACATTATGAGGGTGAGAATTTATTGCAAGGTTCTAGGCTTTCTGTCTAGGTGCACGCGTGTTTTTGCTTTTATGAGCGCGCCACCAGCGGTCGCCTTGAGCCCATTTAATGCACACCATTGCGTGACTGCAAAATGTGAGGCATGGCAGTGAGTCATTTTCTCCAGGATGAAGTGTGACATTGTGTGGCGGAGCCGTGTGTATGGCCCTGTATGCTGGTGCGTCCTGGTGTGTGTGGTATTTATACAGCTGGATTGTGTCTCCTCTGTGATTCATGTTAAATGTTGGTGAAGACCTCCTCTTCTCCTGAGTTCATAGCAACATGTGCATTTTTAATATGACGTTATTGTATAGATCTGATAAAATTTACAATGCAAGTTCAGTAATTTAATCTATTTATGTTATTGCTATTTATGTATAAGTTCCTGGTTTGTGTTATGTAGTCAAAATTCTCTAATGTGAGTGTATTTTCGCTTTGTGTGTTCGCCGGGACACAATGCGCTGTCTTAGCTGCTCCGCACCTTGGCACAGCAGCGATCTGATAACAGCAGTCGACCTTTCCCCTCCTACTGGCGATAAGTGCTTACTTGCTGTAAAACAATGAAGCAGTGCTTAGGAGCTGTAATGGAAAGCTAATTCTGTAATTAGTCCGCTGATTAGCCCGCAGGCCCCTCCTGCAGTGGACCCGTGAGGCAGGTGCCGACTTGTAAACCAAAGTCCTGGGATCATACAGGTGTGCAAACACCCGCATAAGTACGCAGACACACTCTGTGGTATCTGTGATTAGATCATTTTCCCTTAATGTAGAGAATGCAAACGCTGCTATTAAGCAAATAAGTAGACGTTATTGTCCGAGATCTCCATCCTCCCAGGGATCCTCCAAATTCTCCTCAAAATAACACACATCTGGTTCATCCAGTGACAGTGTGTGCATGTGTGCGTCCGTATCTGCGTGTGTGTGACTGGAGGTGTTTCATACATAGCAGAATAGCTGATTGAGCTTATTAACTGTCAATCTATGATGTGGGTTTTCTGCTGATGGAATGGGAGCTCATCCACATTTTTCATTGTTGGAGGGGTTGACGTTCACAGCATCAAGGAACTGGAATGGGGAGAAATATGTAGAGAGAAAAGGAGATTTCTAATGTGGTGGCGGTGTTTTTTGAGACTCGCAGGGGCGGAGGGCGGGAGTCTAACGCTCTCAGGGTGTGAAGTGTTAGGGGGAAGTAAATGGCTCATTGGTGACCAGTTGACTTGGAATGTGCAGTGGGGATGTGGAGGAGACGTGTGTGTGTGAGTGTGTGTGTGTGTGGGGGGGGGGGGGGGGGATTACAGCTTTATCTTGTCATAGTGAATTAGCAAGGTGGCGGAGAGGCACTCAGCTACACACGGATTTCTTCATCCTGCTAGTCTAGTCTAGATCAAAGGTGTGTTTTGTTAAATGTGAGGTTATCCACTGGTGGACCCTGATGGGAGATCAAAAGTGTCAGTTAGGTCATCCAATCAACAGTGCATCCAGTTATGGCGAATTAAATAACTAACTAATTGCCTTTTTCTTAAGCCAAATGATGAATTATTATAAACTGTGTGCCTTTATGTCCACAAATACGTTGTTTTCTTGCTTGTATTCTTTGAAGTCTTCATAGGTGTGCTGAGCAAATGCGTGCGGAAAAGAAATGTTTCCATCTGGCGGATGATGGTATCATCCCTCTGAAATGTTCTAATGGACAAATAATAATTTCATTAATTAGGACACAAACATGATAGAGAACTACAAAGGGATTTCATCATCCTCTCATTTACTTCTTTTTTTTTTGTAATTTGATTATGTTTGTGTGTTTTTTTCATGATAATCGGGCCGGTGCAGTCTGGAGACACGGTGGTCACACTTATTTTCTCATGCCTGTGATGCTCTACCAAATCAACACACAACAGTGAGCAGGGGTCGTGTTAAAAAGAAATCTCATGTATTCTTGCCAAATTGCAATTAAGAATTCGGAAGCTGCATGTTTTTACATACGGGAAGGGAAAAAGGTTTAATTGAGGGAAAAGGGGAGGTTTCTGATTAATTAATTGTTTTTAAGAATTATGTTTGTGGTGCATATTTTTTTTTTTGCAATTTTGGAACTTTCCATGGCCAAACATCTCCATATTATTGGAAAAGGAGGATAATGGTAATGTGTGTGTTTGTGTTTCCTTGTTTGTCCCAGCCTGAGTGACATCAAAGTAAAAATGTAAGGTGTCTGTGTTTAGCCATGGCATGTAACGGGATTTGGTGCATATGTGCGTGCGTGTGTGTGTGTGTGTGTGGTTGTTTGGCAGTGTATCGGAGGTGTGTTAAGTGTAAGTGGCAGAGATTGGCAGCTCTGGCGCGGAGCTCAGTCTTACCCCCTGCAGGAGTGATCAGTGACATTCTCATGGTGTGTATTTTAGTTGAGCAGCTGTTTCCAGTTCTTCCTACTGCCACATTGTCCATGCCTTGATCCACAGCGACGCGCCAAGCATCCAATATTGTTTTTCATATAAACACCTTGCACAGCCCAAGACATGTCAAGCTATGGTAGAGCGAAGGAGAGAGAAAGAGTTGTTCCTGTCAGGCCACAGATGAGGAGGAAGGAATAAAAAAAAGAAAAAAGAACAGGAACGGTGATGTGTGTGCTAGCTTTAGGAAAAATAAAAAAATCATTTGGATTTTTCTGCCTCTTTTTCTGGCAAGAGTTACATCTTTTTAAACCAACCTCCCCTCACAGATGAGCTTAAGAAGACAAAAGTTGTTTAATTCGGTTCCATTGCAGAGGCAGTAAAAGGATAAAAAGAGTGCGCCGCAATTTTTACTTTGTTCCAGTCATTTTGGAAGAGAATTGACATCTCTAAACTAAAGGCAGAACCGCCCACACTGCCAGCCTGCCACTTCCAGTGCATATAAATACATGCAGGCACGCACACACACATACACACACACACGCATACCTACAGGCTATGTGCACTCACAGTGTCACACATATTCGCAGAGAAAATTAAAGAAACCTGTTCGCACACATGCATCGAGATGAGGGCATGGATCTTCTAAGTATCCAGAATTTCTGTTTGTACTTGTGAATAAATGCATGTTGATGAGGAAAAGTTTTGGAACCCCGGAACATGTCGCAAGACAACGTAAAGTCAGTGACTCCCGTTACAATAAGGAATATGTCTCAAGTGGCATCTTCTTCTTTTTTTTTTTTAACCTCTCTGTTTTGGACCTTTTGGGTAAAAAAAAATGTCAGCTGGGCACATGGATTATATGCCGGGAGGTTGATGGAAGGAAAAAAAATCCATTTAAGTTGCCTTCGTGATAAGGCTGTCTGTCTGACTTTACACATAAATAACGTCACGGACCTTAATTTACCAGGTCCTTGAAGAAGCCACGGCTCCCAGCTAATTCCCTTTGATTGGGAAATGACCTTCATTGTTGGACGGCCTTAGATGACATCTCCTTAGCAGATTTTCGTCAGGGTTGAGAGATCCGACAAGCCCGAACCCCCGACTTCATCTCTCTCCCTCCATCTCCTCTCATGTATTCTTGTCCTGTTTGTTTAGTTTGCCCGACATCTTCCTCAAAAAGAAAGAGTGCGGCTGTTTTAAGTAGGCTCTGGATTAGATAAATGGGTTGTGACAGGTGTGACCGCTGCCTTCAAGATGCCTGCCTTCCTCTCCCTCTCTTTCTCCACGTATCTCTCCGTCAACGCCGTCTCTCATTTCCTCTAATTACATCGCCTCTCTTTCGCCTTTCGCTCCTTCTGTCTTTCTTTCATTTCTACCCACTTATAATCTCTCCATTGCTTGTCTTGTTACCTTTGCGTGCCATGCTGGTGATGATGCAACTCGTTATCACAAAAAGCCGCTCATTTGAAGTCTGAATTTCCCTAATCTGGAGAACAGGAGAGGATGAATGAAGACATTAAGGAGGAAAAAGAGGCAGCAGAGGGTCGAGCCTCTAGTTGGAGTTCTGTTAAGAGGAGGAGAGAAAAGTCGTCTGCCGGGCGGCGGGCGGCCCTTTGCTCTCAGAAGTCTCAACAGAGATTGATTGATCATTATATACGTACAGCTGTTACGAGTGTCGCACTCTGCCCCTCTGTCACGATGCTTGCACAAGAACAAGAAGAGAATTAGTGAATTATTGAGCATTGCTGACTTATTCAGAGAGTGGAAACACACACACACACACACACACACACACACACACACACACACACACACACACACACACACACACACACACACACACACACACACACATACACACACACACACACACACACACACACACACACAGAGAGAGAGAGCTAGTGAAGTGTGGAAAACAGCAAGTGATAATGTTCTGCTGCACCTTTCATTCAGTGTTTGACAATGAAAACATTGGAAGCCTCTGCCTGAATTTATTCTCTCAATAGAACACAGAGGAACCATTTGACACTTTGTCTTGAGTTTTTTCTCCTGCACAAACGGATCCTGTTATATATATATATATATATATATTTTTTTTTTTTTTAATTATCATATCATTCTTGATAACTTCATTTTTGACTGTTATCTCATTACTGAGTTCTTCTTCCACCGGCGGCCTGCGAGTTAATGATTAAAAAATGGTCTTAGACTTAAAACATCATAGGGGTCATTAATACAGCTGGAGAATCTCTCTGTCGCCCACACATGCCCTCCCACACACAGGTAAACAGAGGTCCAGTATACAGTCTGTGTGCCACTGTCCCATGGGGCATGCTCCATATTGTAGTAGGATTAGCCAAAGATTAACCCTGTGGACCATTGACCCTCCTGAGCTGAAGGACTGGCAGGTTGATTGACTGACTTACTTGTTTTGGTAATTAAAGAGCACAACTCACATTTGAACACACTGGTGTGTGACTGTATGTACCTACGTGCCTGCTGGGAGGTTCCCAGTATGGATACAGTATCTGCACTCATCTATCCATGTACCGCTGAAAGGGAGGTGTTAAGTTTTCCCTCTTGAATCTTTTGACGGCGTCCTTCTTCTCATTGTCAGTGTTAATTGGGTTTAGCCAGCATTAAGTCTATCATGCAGGCTGGTCAAACAAACAGGCTAAAGATTAAGAGGCTACAAGTTACTTACTGTTCTGCTGGTGTCAGAGGGCCTTCCCTACTATATCAAACATATAGTGATGATGACGATGGTTAAACGATCTTCTTCAGGACGTTTTAAGAAAATCTTTAGTGATATCTGTTGAAATCTTAAAATGACTCAAACTCTTAGATTTTAGTTATCAGTGTACTTCTTCTGGGTTTGACATTAGTTCAACCAAGAGAGTAAGGATAGATGAATCTTTATTACGACGGATGCAGCGTGATCATTTGTCCCTTTGAATAATAGATAAGAATTATAGGTTAGATTTTAGTTTTTGCTGCTTGTGATCAAAAGGTATGTGCCATGAGCAGCTGCAAGATCTATGGCGTCGCTGGTGTCTGGATGCTAGTGGTGGTGGCTGATGACTGCTGACACTGAAAAATGATGAGGCTGATGGATCTGCAAAGACATGCGGATAAACTGCAAGCTAACCAGTAGCATAAAAGAACTAGATGAATGGAGGGAATCATATTCAAAAAGAAAGCAGATGATGATGCTTAGATACCCCTGCCCCAATCTCTGCATCGCATCATTGCGTCTCACTTATTCATATTTTCTACATCAGATCAGTACATGTCCCAGTGTTCCCTGTTCTCCACAGTGACTAAAACGACCAGTCTGACGTTTCCCAATGATATAATTATGTGTACGCGTATGCAGTGTATCTGAACACTCGCGGTTTTGTTTTACCTTTGTGAGGTAACTAAATTGATCTTGAATACTTTATCTCACAGCACAAAAAAAACTTTCCCTGTCAGCAAATTAACTGTTCCTCCACCTAACAATAGACAAAACTCTTCGTTCTGCCAACTTGAGTCAACTTAAAAGATACAATTTGTCCTGAGAGTTTTCAGTTTTCAGAATTTGGAATTGAGGAGTCCCTTGTGCTGAAACTTGTTTTTTTTTCCCATTTCTGAAGGTTGTTGAACTTAATGTATTCAGACTGTAAACTTTAGACACTAGACAGTAGGAAAATTATTCATCTTGACAGTTTGGCAAAAAGTACAGAGCTCTGCTGTGAGCTGTATATATTATATTTGGTCGCTGTCATGTTGATTGTTGTTTTGTCAGTGCTTTCATGAATTTATGGAAATGATTTGAAACCACTCCAAAGCTTTGTTTCCTGAAAAGGAATCCATTTTTTGTGATTTTGATGTTTGATGGAGTTGCATCCTCAGCATTAATTGTCACGAATCTTTGGACAAAAGTGGCGATGCGCTGAAACTTGGACTTGGAATTTGGTACGGTTGCGTTGGACGTGCCTCAAAGCCAAGCTGTTGAAAGCTTTGTAATGAAGAGTTAGCGTGACTCTGAGAGTGTTGGGAGTCGTTTGCTGTTGTTTCATGTGCTCGTTCTCTGTCAAGTAGCCCCAAGTCAGTCAAATGCAGATTCCAGAGGATGTGAGAGAAGAAGAGAAGGAGGAGAAGAAGAGAAGAAGTATGCAACTGGCCAGGGATGACAGTTGGTTGCATTGAGTTATGAGAAGGGGAGATGGAGAGAATCAAGTGAGACAGAAAAAAGAGAGGAAGGAGATAATGAGGGGGTGTACGCCAGCTCCTCCTCCACCTCCTCCTCCTCCTCCTCTCATGTTTTCCTCCTTGGTTTTTTATTTATTTATTAATTCTAAGGTAATTTTTAAATCTAACAACTTTTCCTTCTATCCCTTTCCTCCAGGAGCAGGATGGCATCAAGGGGAGTTCTTTGAGTCCTTACCCCCTGCACAATGCTACCTCACCGGGCAAAGAGGAAGGTGGAGGCGGGGGGCGCCCCGGCAGTGATGGGGGCTCGGCCATAGGAACCCTAGGCACCCCCGAGAGGCGCAAGGGCAGCCTGGCAGACGTTGTTGACACACTGAAACAACGCAAGATGGAGGAGCTGATCAAGAATGAGCCAGAAGGTCAGTGATGAAAGGGGATGCTGGTGAAGCCAGATGTTCGATCTTATACTCCCCGCCATCTCTTTGGCTCGGCGACGCTCTTGTATCACACCACGTTTCTCTCTTATGCTTTCTTCCTGTCTCGTTTTTGTGTTCCTCTCCTCCCTCTGTCATGAACTCACACACATTCAGAAGGGAGGCAAGCCTTTTAATTCTTTCCCGCATGCAGACACAACATCAGCTGTTTGGGTCCATTAGCCACCGCTTTTTGCATATTTACCAGGATCCGATGAATAACATGCGTGCTCACATGTGTGTGGAGTGTGTGAAAAGCCTGCAAAACACACTAGGATATCTAAACAAATTTTTCTGCGGATGGTTCCTATTACCTTTTAACCTTCGGGGTGAGGCTCGTTCATCTCTCACAAAAGTTTCAAACACTTTAGAAAAAGATTGAACCAGATTTTTGCCAAAGGCTCCATAGCTTAGTGCAATTAGCCCCCACATATATCCTTCCCAGATTTAGCCTCGGGCTAACAGTTGGAGAGATAAAATTAGCCTGTGGCCAACTCTAATATCTATTGAGTGGATGAATGAGGGCTTAAGTCGCTATGAAATGCGTGTGATAGTGATAATGTAATAAGAAGATTGCCAACAGGTGTCCATCCGCTGAGATAATATTGTGATCTTTTTGTTTTCTAACAGGGCCGCTGAGCCCTTTTACTAAAACGCTGATTTAGCAACATGATGTATTGCTTAATTCTTTTCTGTAATATCAAAGAAATGCCAGTACATCTTTTTTGTTCATTATTTAAAGCCATATAATAACCCTAAAACTCTCCGTCTACTGTCAGACAAGATTTCACCTATCGCCATCTTTGTTAACGTGGGTTAGGGTGTTCACACGAGGTTTCACGAAGCGTATGTAGAAGATCAGCTGACTTAGAACAAGATTCCTGCCTCCCTGTGACCTTTCACCCAAAGCACAAAGCAGAAGAAAGCCAAGGACTGTCCGTGGCAGAAGAAGATGAAGTCTTACTGCTGTTACAAAGCTGATAAAGTTTCTATTGAAAGTCAGATCAGGACCATCGAAAGATCGATTGAAAAAGATAGTATGAGAGGAACAGTAATTTACCATCTCAGTTAACCTGAGACCAAACCCTTGTGATGATCACATAACCTTTTCTTCAGTTTCTGGTCCAGGGCCAAAGTGTGACCCCATGTATTTACTCACAATCTGCAGCTTTAAGTACACATTCACAGTTTTACTGCTGACTTTACTCCGCTATATTAGTACACTCAAATCCATTTGGATCCACTTAGGTATTAGTCGTATTGAATAACAGACCCTAGGAGGTAAGCAGGACCAAACTGACCCAATTAGACTTAATTGGGACCAGGTCTACCTCCGGGTTCCTGGTCTGGTCTTGATTCGTCGCATTCGAGTCGACCTGCCAGCAACTCTAAAGCAGACGCGCACAATAACAACCACCAAATCTTCTTATACATATCCACGTTTCCCTTTATCTTCTAAATCCCCCCACTGCTGTGCGCTAAGGAATCTATTCACACATCTCTGTTTGCCGTGCGTCGCCCTGAGCCCAAAAGGTGAAGGAACAGTGCGGTGTATGTTTGTTTTTAAGTTTGGGTGTTCATGTGTGTTTGTGTTCCCACTGCACATCAACAGGCTTTCAGTTCAAGCTGCAATGTGCTTACCTTATTTTCCAGGCTTCTCTGCGAGGTTTTCAAAGACCGCTGGTCAGCTCTCACCGTCTGCTTGTTTTTATTTGGCTCAATAGAAAGTCTGTTGTGGCGCATTTTACAAAAAAAAAAAGGAAAAGAGGGGAAGAAAAACTGGGCTGTCGGTTGAGCTGAGCTGTAATTGAGGTGTGTTTTGTGTTGTTTGCTGCTTCACTAGACCTCATGATCTGGCTGCACAGGAAAAAACAACAATAATGGATCTTTATGAGTCAGCCGGTGCAGAGCAGCAGGAAGAGAGCGGGACAAGACAAGAGAGAAGGAGCCAGATTAGGAGAAGAGAAGACTGAAGGAGAGAAAGAGCAGCGTCTTCACAGACCCCATTAGCGTAGAGCCATAGTGGTGCCTCCAAACCTACCCGGAGCATTATCTACACTGGGTTTAAATGAAACACGCTAACAAAAGGCCCCATCGCCTCCAGACCGATCACACACACACACACACACACACACACACACACAAAGCACACACAAAGCACACACAAAGCACACACAAAGCACAAAACATAGGCCAAGCAGAAGAGAACGGAAGAAATAAAAGAAGGTAAAGGAAGAAAAGGGATGCTGAGAAAAGATGAAGAGAGGCAAAGGCAAATGGAGAAGGAGGGGGGGGGGGGGGGGCAAGGGTCGGTATTGAACTCAAGATAGAAATCCCTTTTCTGTGCCCAGCTAGCCATTGTTTGGCTGTGTGTCTCACAAAGGCCATTAGCAGCAAACAGCAGGTTGGGATGAAAATTTAATGAAGGCTTTAATCATTATGAAAGGCTTGGAATATTACTGCTCTCTCTGTCTCTCTCGCTCTCTCTCTCTCTCTCTCTCTTACACACATGCTCACACAGCGCTTCCAGCTGGATCAATGACACACACACACACTTAGAGTGTAGGAGCATTAACACCAGGAGGGTTGTGAACAAGGGCCCAAAGACAGGAAATGGGTCAGAAAACGATAAACACCGCGAAACAGAACGAGACAGGCTCGACTTAACGAAGGCAAGCCCTGAGCTAGACAACACACTCACACACAAACCCACACTGACATCACACATTGACATCACATGCACACTCTTGTGTGGTTTAAGTTTGAGAGATCTAGTTGTGTGTCTATGGCTCGTGTTGCTCTACTTAGGCTAGATGAATGGATGGGTAGATACTAGGTCAGCTTCAGCTGGGAGAAGGTACACTTGTGTATCTGGATTTGCATATGTAGTGTGACAGAATGTGTGTGTTTTTTGGAAGAAATGGATTTGGCTGTAAAAACCAAAATGCAAGGTGTGTGTGTGTGTGTGTGTGTTTGTGCATATGTGTTTTGGCCTCTAATAAATGACTAGTCATGTTGTCCCCCATGGCCTGGCCTAACCATGCTCCACCGCTCTCCCCCTCTCTCCATTCATCTCCTGTCTTACACCAGCGGCCACCTGCTACCCTGGAGATACACACTCACTCTCACACATTCCACTACATACAGTATATGTGGACACACACACACACACAAACACACAAACACACACAACCTGCCATCCACCGCCTTTAATAAATTCTTCGGGAGTGACATCGAGGAGTGAAGATAAGAATGCTCTGATACTATTCTGTGTTTAGACATGTCTTTATATGTGTGTGAGTGTGTGTGTGTGTGTGTGTGTGTGTGTGTGTGTGTGTGTGTGTGTGTGTGTGTGTGTGTGTGTGTGTGTGTGTGTGTGTGTGTGTGTGTGTGTGTGTGTGTGTGTGTGGACTCAAAGTGGCTGGGTGAGCGGCTCATGTCTGAGTGTGTGTTTGTGTCATTACGTGGAATGATGAGAGCAGAGTCCAGGGCATCGCGGGAGGCATGAGGTCGAGAGGACAGTTGGTGCAAAACCCAAGAGACATGGCTGCACACAAGTGTACACATGCTTATACAGCTGAACACACACACACACACACACACACCTGAACATTTCCCTTGGAGTTGCCATTTAACCCGCTCCAACCCTGTGCGTAGCCAAACGATAGTCTTTTAGCCAAACACTGTCACACAGAGAGAAAGGGAAAGGATAGATAGATAGATAGATAGATAGATAGGTAGATAGATAGATAGATAGGTAGATAGATAGATAGATAGGTAGGTAGGTAGGTAGATAGATAGATAGGTAGGTAGGTAGGTAGATAGATAGATAGATAGATAGGTAGATAGATAGATAGGTAGGTAGGTAGACAGGTAGATAGATAGATAGATAGAGAAACGTTACCAAATGGGGCACAGATGTTTGCTTCAGCCCCTAGAGTGCTGCCTCCACTGCCCTACACTTTAACCGGACACTCAGCCTCATTTCCCGCCTCTCCTCTCCTCTCCTCTCCTCCCCCATTCTACAGAAGAGAACAGAAAGTAACACAGAGCAAATGGTTCCATGTTGCATTTAGCCTTAATGATCTAAGCCATTAAGGGGCAGTGTTTAGTTCAGTGCGTTAGTTATCCTGCATAAAACAACAAAAAAACTTAAATTACCTTTTTTGTTGGCAATGAGTTCTTAATCAAAGTGAACAGCTAAACCAGGTCCTGCTAGTTAAGGTCCGTCACAGGAATGCACAGGACAGACACTGAAGGGAGAATAGCCTAATGAGGGTGTGATATGTGAAGGTTACTTTCAACCTCTTTGTGTGTTTTGAAAATGACCAAAGGTTCATCAACTTAAAGTTTTTGTGTGGTACGGTACCAGAGTTGTAGCTGAACTAATGGCCCATAGGCTGGAAGGATATTTCTGGTGTGCTTTTGTGACTGTGGGTTTTCGACACTAGCCTCTGCTGTTCATCAAGGGATCATCATCAAGAGAAACCTTGGTGAATGGTGCTTCTACATCCATCACAAGAAAAGCCTGGGCGGTTGTGCAGAATTTGAAAGATGCTGAGTACGGTTGTAACAAAAAGCAAAAGTCTCACTCACTTCATATATATACATGAGCACAGTTTCACATGTCCCTCTCTAACAGCCTGTTTCGATGTAGGAAAGGATCTAAGAGGGATTGATTTTTCTTTTTTTTTTCTTTTTTAAAGCAGTGGTTGTGCTTTGGCAGTACATATGGAGCGTCATGCCAGTGAAGCCCATTTAATTGAATTGAATTGATTGTGAGCCTCTGGTGGTCACTTTCCCCTCATGGTGATGACGTCGTCTTGGTCAACAAATGGCAATATCGTTGCTTTACTGAGCCAGGGTGCAGCTCTGGGGTCAACCTCTATACATCACGGCCTTGATCCGAAAACATAGAGAGGAAAAAGAGTCACACTCTTGAACACACGCACACACACACAATGGGCAGGTTTACAGCCTTGCTGGCAACCTCGGGGTCAACTAGAATGGTGTTTTTATGGCTGAGCGTGCTCACTGCTCCAAGGCACTGGTTTCCATACTGAAAATGCCAACTCAATGACAGATGTCACCCAACACACACAAAGTCACGCACGCACATATACACTCACTCGTGCGCGCACAGCACTTCATCTATTTTCAAGGCAGGGAGGGAATCCAGCTTTTAGAGAGCACTGAGGCATTTTATAGGACAGCACTTAGGCAAGGCCATTGTGCTACACAAGCACACAGTGGCCGCAGCTCCCTCATGCCTCCATACACTCCAGCGGGTGACAATGGGAAGGGCGGATACGTTCTGCCATGAAGAAGGAGAAAGAGAAAGAAAAGGAGACACAAAAAGGAGCCGTAGGAGTGGAGGGATCGAGGCAGGATCTTGTTGATCTGTCCGTCAGTCCTACCAATCCTTCACTTTGCCTTATCCTTCCACTGCTCGGCTATGTGGGAGGTTATGTCAAACACACTTACACACACACAGTCACACACACACAGACACACATGCCCATACACTATAAACATAATGTCAAGACCCTTGAAAAGTCATCAAATTGAGATGAGATCATATCCCTAAGGGGAATATATGTGCTTTCAATACACATACACACACACGCACGCACGCACGCACACACCCACACATACACTCACACACATACATGCACATACACACAGCAGCAGGTTCACAGCCTTAGCGTGGGAGCGGGCGAATGTCTTTATGTGATTTCAACCTTTGGTCGGTAATTAGTAGTTGTATAAATTAACGTGAAGTGCAGCAGGACTCTCACAGCCATTGTTTGTCGTGATCATTCTTCTCACGCTGGGGAAAGACGACAAATTAAATGAAAAGGGGGGGAGGAGTTGAAAGGGAGGTTGTTGTTTTTTTACATTCAATACTAGCAAAGCCCGAATGTTCAGATGGGCTAGGGAAAAAAAGTCAGATTTGGTCTCACTTATGAAATAAAAGCCCATAAATACACAATCACGATATTCGAAGGAGAAGTCAACATCCTGCTGATGTGACTATGACTGCCTGAACCTTCTACTGAGGAGAGTCGCTCCATCTTCTGACCTTCTTCAGTGGCAACATTCATACATATTCCACACAGACATATGCAACCTTTTTCTTTGGTTCTAGTAACACTTTGAAGCCAGGTTGTGTGTATTTCCTGGATAACTAGTTCCAGTTATATTGAAGGTTGTCTCTAGTTATCTGACTGTTTCCGGGCTAGTTGAAGAGCGGAGCATCAACCTTTTCTCCTTTGGTTGCATGAGAAACAGGCAATGTCGTGGGGCAAACTTGAAGCCTATTGTGGGGCCGGCCATTGTTGGCTCGATGAAAGGCGCATTCAAGTCACTTTTCTTATTGAATTGTTTTGCGTCTGCTTTTCAACGTGGCATTCTCTCCCGAGATTCACATGAAACAATCAGATGGGACAAAATTCCTTTTAACCATTCTTACAAGTTCAGATGAGCGATATTAAGGACATGAATGGTGTGTTCGGGCAAATGTGTGTTTGCAGTGCTCCGGCTTTTGTCCGATACATGAGTATAAAGGGGCTTATAAAGAGGAGAGAGGGTCCTGTGGTGTTCCTGATGGTGTGTGTGTGTGTGTATGTGCTTGTGTGTTTCATTGGCCTCCCGGCGTGGCATTAAGAAAGCACAAAGGCCTTAGGTTCATGAATCAGCCTGGCCTGCTATAGCTCCCGCTATTGTGACCTTCCACAATTTTACTGTTCTACATGATGCTGTGTGTCTATGCCGATGTGTATTTTCTCCTACCTGGTTAATTCATATAGGAATAGTTTTTGGTGTGTGTGAGAGTGTTTTTGTATGACTCAGACTGGCCCATATAAAGGCCTCCTGTCACCAGCTCCCAAATATTAGACAGGCCCAAGTGTTTTGGCATCTGCCCATTCACTTCCATTCAGCACCAAGTCCCATGACCAAATCAGTGGAATCCATGATTTATCTATTCACTTTCTCATAAAACCTCCAAATTTGCACTCTCTGTAGTTTTTCCTGGCTTTTTTTTTGCTATTTTCCACTCTTGGTTTTTTCTCCCTTCCCCATGGAGAGACAGAGGAATGTTTTCATGCTCCATTATGTCTTTATTATGAATGAGTTATGTGCAAAGTGTGACGGCTTTGATTTGTCCATATATTACGTTATCAAAGATACAGCTGAGGAATCAAAAAGTTGTCAATGGGGCACATGACCTACACTCTGAGAAAAGACCAGTTTAGTGCCCTTGGAAAAATATTTGAGGTAGGAAGAAGACTTGTCGGGTCAGTAGATAACATCACTCATATATCGTGAGGCAGTTTACTGACATATCACCGGTTCTTTTGTGAGTAGCTGGATGCAGTAAAACATTCAAGGCACTTAATACACGCAGTGTTGTTTTTTTTTTATAGTCTTGCATTTTATATATTTTGTCTTTGTCAGTTAAAACAAAAATAAAGTGTTTATTTTTCAAGTCCCCAATTTACTCATACTTACAAAATAAGATTCTTCAAATGTACATTATAAAAACCTTCAATTTAAACCCAAGTCCATTTTTATACATCAATCCATTTAGTCATCTATCTGGGGTTGGGTTGTGGTGAAAGCAGGCTATGAAGTATATTCCAGTCATTCTTTTCTCCTCAGCAACACTCTCCAGCTTATCCTAGGGGATCCAGAGGCATACCCAGGCCAGATGAGAGATATAGTCCCACCAGCGAGTTCTGGGTTACCCCGGTGTTTCCTATCAGTTGGACGCTCCTGAGAAATGTCCAAAGTAAAGCATCCTTATCAGATATCCAAACCACCTCAACTGGCTCCTTTCGATATTACGGAGCAGTTGCTACATTCCAAGCTCCCTCCGGATGCCTTATACGATATAAACCATGTGTAGTTAGCTGAGCATTGATTATCTTGTTACTTGTAGGAGCCGATCAGTGGTTGGGATATATTTGGCCGCAAGTGAACATTTTGACCAAAAGCTCATGTTTATGAAAGACGGAAAAATGGGCAAATTTAAGGATCTGACTGACTTTGAATTTAGAAATAATTCACACTCAACTTATGTCCACCAACGTAAAGGCTCTCTGGTTTACTTTCTTAAATATTAATGTTTGAAACCAATACATGAAGGTTAGCCTTAACAACGCGATTTTTAAAATTAGCCAGAAGAAGCGAATAGAAACGGTGACACCAGGCCCGGCAACATAAGTTAGCATATTCGAGGAAATTCCTTGGCATAGATGAAATTGACGTTGACGTAACTATTGTGATTTATATATGCATCTAAAACTCGTGTACGTTCTGTATGCATGCGTTTGGATTATTTCTTCACCTGACCTATATAAACAAGTCCTTTAATATACGTTCACATTTTCCCCTGCATGGACACGAGTGTACTTACCATAGTCTGCTATGTACTCCCTGTTAGGGCTTATTTGTAGCAGCTTTTTTTTTTGCAAGAGATTTGGAGGCTGTACTTAAAGCGTATGCTTTACTTATATATTATATGCATAGACAAGTCAGTTTGCGCCTTAGATGCCACATATTGCATGTTAATATGTATGAGATTGCACCCCACTCTCCCCCTGTATAATCCATATAGGCTTGTGTACAAAGTAGCACAATCTTTTTAGCTCAATTTCACATCCCAGCTCCAACACACACATGTGAACGCATCAGAGATGTTGCCATGTTTTCGGCCATGTCAGCCGCGTCCAGTGCAGGATGTAAGGCCTGACATGGATGTAAGGGGGCTTTAACAGTGAAGGCGTGTGGTTGGTGGGTGTCAGGCGTAGCTCCCTGTTAGATTGTCTGCAAACGTGGCAGCCCAGACACACATAAACAGTATGGCGCTCTACTGATGGGGACAAACACACCTGGGCCAGCTGACTGAAATTGTCCATGATACGTAGAGGAAAGTGAGTGGATGCATGCAAACAATTCACATTCTGTATTGAATGTGACCATGATTACTCTTTCCGCTCACACTTAGGGTGCTTTCACACCCGAAAGTCCATAACAAGGTGTTGGTTATTATCACGTTCTATTAATTTGGTGCACTCTGCAGGTAAAATCTAACTCAGGTCTGATTCTTGCTAATATGTGATTTTTCATCGCAGTGTGAACAGCACAAACCACATTGGCGCCAATATAGGCCACTTCCATATGTGGTCCGAAATTCAAAATGGGTCAGATTTTTTGCTATGCGACTTCGGTCTGAACCGTCAGGTCAGAATTCATTCGCCTTTGACGTCATCCTCCGTCGGCATCACAACGAAAGATCATTTTGATTTCACAAAGCTGTAATCATGTTTAAATGATGTAAACGCAACTATCAACACGTTTATTACAAATGAAAGTATTACAACTTACTTTTGAAGATTCCATTTTATTTCTGTATTGACAGCATGCTGCGTATGACGAATTTGTGATGGTTTTGTTGTGCATGTGGGTCGGTTCTGGGCCGTTAACTGCTCATACTGGAGTCCAATATAGGATACAGAGTCATGTGAACACCTACACAAAAAAAATGTCTCTCCCAACACTCAGTGATTGATGGCTTGTAGATAGGTATGTGTCAGTCGTCGTCTTTAAGTCTCTTCATTGGATCATGGCACTGTTAAATACCTTAACCCTGCCTCGCCCTCTTCTGATGTTCAACTATGACTCAATTCTACTCAACATAAATATTCCCTTTGTTATTTGTCTTTTGTTATTTGGCAAATGCGACCTCTGTTGTAACTTCCTGCAATTGCTCCGAATGTCTGAACCCTCCAAAAAGGCTATCACACTGGACACAAACCAAACCGCCTCTGTTTGGTCTTGATTCGGTCGGGGTAAGGTTTCACACCTGGATCAAACTCAAGAGTCTGAAAGTCCAGACTAAACGGCAGATACCGCGGTTCAGCGCTGCTTCTTCTCAGAGTGCAACAAGTTAGTCCGCTCAGTCCCTCGTCACTCAGTGAGTCTTTCAACAAGTCAGCCAGTCGTCCAGCAAGGAAGCCAGTGAGACTCCCAAGCAGCCAGACACTCTTTGTAGCTGCTCTGAAGTCCATTCAGTCAGGCAGTCACTCAGCCGCTCCATCATCCAGTCACTGTGTCAGTCTTTGAAGCCAGGGGGTCTATATTAATTAACCCCTGGCCGGCTGGTCAGAGGGCGGGTCCTGTAGATGAAGTGTTGGTGTCTGTGTTGTCAGCCTCAAGGGTCACAAACCCTGAGTCCACAACGCGGCCCTTATTTGAGCCAGATGTTGGGAGGCAAGCATTCCCCGCCGGGCTCTCTGCACCCGCCAACCCTTGACTCCCGATACATTCTTTTCCTTTGCTACTGCTTGGCCAGTGGAGCGGACATCACCAGCCACTCATGTGCTCCCCTTCCCCATCCTTTGTCTCTCCCGCAAACCTGCTCTTCCTCCCTGTGGGATCCCTCTATCCATCCTTTCACCTCTCCCCTCCCATCCCTCTGTTTTCACCCCTCCCTCCTCATTTGGCCCACTGCCCCTTTCCGCTCCGCTCAGGGTAAAGAACCCTGTGTGTGTGATGCCTGGCAGCGAGCCCGCTCTCATCGTCTTCCCCTCCTTCTCTCCCGCCCCATGCTTCTCTATTCTCTCTCTTTTCTCCCTCCTATCCTTTGCTTTACATCCTTCCCCATCCTTGCTTTTCTCTCTCTTCCCTCCATCCTTCCCATTCAACCTCCCTCTGTCCCCTTCACTTACTCCAGCCCGTTTTTAATCACTCCCCTACTATCTCTTTCACCTCCTTCCTCCATTCATACTTCATTCTCTGTCTCTCTCTCCCTCCTCCCACCCTCCTCTTCTCCCTCCCACCCTCTGTTGGGCTCAGGAGCAGTGAACAGGTGTTGTCTCCTTTTGATTTGGGTGCGTTCGGATTAATGCTGTCAGCTCAGCTGTTAAAACAACTGCCACCGCCAGATGCCAGTCAGTTTGGGGCTGGAGCTGTCACCTACACACACACAAACAAACACACACACACACACATACACACACATTTAAACATCCAAAGATACGCACATGCAGATGCAAGCGTGCATGCAAAGGGTATCATGCACATTGTCACACACACACAGCTCAAACAAAATCCCTCTTGGCTAATTGTAATACAGACAAAGCAGATCAGCTGCTGTCTTGTCTGTAATACAGGTGTGTGCGTCAGTTGTCTTTCCAAAACATCACAGTCAGAGGCTATTAAAGGGTCATTACAAAATTATACCAAACTGATCATTAATGCATCGTCAGCGGCGCTTTAAACTCAGACCGCCACTGATGATGTCACCAAGGTTATCTTGGGATCTTCATAGAAAGCCTGTGTTTGAAAGTGGGAACCTTAAGCTTTGAGGATGAGGGCATTTAACAGCCGGGGAAACTAAAGACATTGTTAAGTTGAGAGTATTCTATCGTGTCCCTTAACTTTTTTGAAGCACAGCACCCAACTGTGGAGTGCCTTTCAGGGTCCATTAGAAAAACAGTTAGATAAATGGGTTCCAGAGTGTAATCTTTTGAAAATGTCCCCATTCCCATCACCGTGTAAATTGCTAAAATGCCATTCTTTAGTAAATGGTGGTGACGCAGCCCCGTTTCTCCCATCATGGCTGTCAGATTTTATAGAACAACGACAAAAACAATGTTGATCTGGTACGTTTTGTTTGTTTGTTGTGTTCGTAGCAAACAGCCTTGATGTTGTAAAGTTACACCATCAGTCACCGGACCTTGCAAACACACCACAGCATTTTTTAGATATTTTTGTGGATCTGTGTTAATGCGGATTGTTTGGACAACATTGCATCAATCAAAGTGGAATTTATTAACTACTCAATGGACAAAAAAATGTTTCTATCTCAAACAAACTAGTGTCAGTGATGACTTGATTCCCTCAGCCTATAAGAACCCTTCCAGTCAGTGATTTTCAGTTTTTGACACTCCTCAGCCATTTTTTTAATTTTTAATACAAATAGGTTTGTATGTCGGTCAGAGTTCAGGCCTTTTATTAATTACTTTATTAATTATTATTATTCTATTAGTTTAAGTTATCATTTTGGAATTGCTATCGCCGCTGCTTACTCAAAATCTATTTAATAGATAATTTTCAAATTGTATGCGCACTTGGGCTTTAGTGCCAGGAACAACTGGATTGATGTTAGGAAAGGCCGGTTTTATATTCCCAACACTAGCAGGATCTTTATATCCAAATGTTTCCAGGCCTTTACTCTGCAACCGTTGGTCCGTATTAGCCAAATTAGGTAGATAATTGAACTTGAGGAGATATATCGTAATTTTATCCTAATAATCCTATTTCCTTCACTAGGGGGGCTTTTTTCCTTTTTTACAAAAATTACTAATTTGATTGGTTCAATCAAGGGATTACTTGTACAACGCAGGGTATTGGTTACTTCTTCAGGTATATGCCCCAGCTGTCAGTGGTACGTAGTACAGGGTGGATTACACCAACGTTGATGTATTTTGAAAACCATTAGCTACCTAAATACTAACTTTGTAATCTTCTAAGATTACAGAATTAACTAAATCCTCAACACACACACACGTTACCCAAGCCACAACTTAATGTACAATGTTTTTAGCTAACATTGATTTATCCCTATATTAATCAGCCATTTCTCTCAGTGAGTTCAACCTGAAATACAGAATTTTTTATACAAAAATAGTAAAACTTTTCATTCGTTTTTACATATCTTCTGTTTGTTTGTTTGTTTGAAGGCTATCCTTTTGTATTCAGGTCTTCATGGACTGTTTCCTTCAGCTTGTTCAAAAACTGTATTCACTGTTGGATGAACTCTCTAGTCAACACATAATTCTACCTCTCCAGTCTCGCTCTCCCTCTCTCTCTCCCTCTGCCCTCCCTCACCTGGTCACTTGTTCCTCTCTTGCCTTTAAATCAGCTATCCAGCTCTGTCTGTAGTCGAAAACCACATAAATGTATTTTAAGGGTTCCTTTAAATCTTTAAAACCTTTATATATCTGTGTTTCAGATATTTGTCATTGTTTTGAATGTGTTGAATTCAGAACGTGCGTCATTGTTGAAATCTGTGGATGCAAAGATGATTAATGACTGGTTTAAGCAGCATCTAAACACGGCTTTGTTTAGATGCTGTTTAAACACTTTTGAATGTTTGTTTCAATGTGGGTGGAGTTTGCTAACTTCCTGCCTGTCTGTCTGTCTGTGTCTGAGTGAGTGTGTGTGTCAGTGGGTCATGGTGGGTAGTGGGCTTGAAGACTGGTAGCACTACTTCGTGGGTCCGCTTTATAACATACTCACAATACATCTGGAAAAACATTCCATAATCCATCTTTTCCTTCTGGCAAATTTTTGATCTATCTTTATCTCTCTCCTCCTCCTCCTCTCTGTCTCTTAGTCAACTCATTTGTTTGTTCGTGAACTTCACAGCAGACAGTCTTGTGATGCTGGTGTTGGGCGGTGTCCACACTAAGACACTGGACACTGGTTTGTTCGGTCATGTTGGTTTGTCTGACCCCCCCTTAAAAACACACACACCCATTGCGCTCTGTAACATTTAGCGCTCTGTCGAGGTCCCCACCCCCCTAGAATCACTTTACTATGTGAAAACACAGCCCAATGCTGTATTTCCAACCGACTAACAGAACAGTAGTTGTTTCTAGTTGGATGTAGAGAGCGCCCCCCTCATCCATTTTGTTGATTTGTTTAATTGCTCTAACAAGGTTATGGCCAAGGTCATCATGTCCAACTGTAGTTCCCAGTCTCTTCTGTGCCAGATGTTGTTAAGACAATTAGCCCACTCAAGGAGTCATGGATGTTTTGTTGGAGTAATGGCGGGGGGAGGTTGAAAGGAGGGTCAAAGACTGGAAGGAATGTTCAGGGAGAAAAAGAATTACTGATGCAACTGTGTCTGACACGACTTTCATTAAAGTGTTATATATATATATTTATGTATTTATGAGTTTGATGTAAGTGTAATTGAAGTTACCATTTTCTTATGAAGATATCAGATGAGCAAAGGATTGATTGAATTTAAAAATGAAGTGAAGAAAAGCATGATTAGACAAACGTCAGTTATTTCCAACTGTGTCATCCCGGTTTACGTGGTGACTGCATTTTTGACATGTTCTAGATATTTTGTAAGGAGTTATTATATAATATTTCCCTTTAATCTGTACAACTAAGCAAAGAGGAACCCTCCTAAGTGCCTAATCATACTCAAAAGTATTTCCCTTTTTTTTTCTCCAAGCAGTACTGTGGTGTTACCATTTTGCCATTGTCAGCAATATCCATGTGGCTAGAAACATATAGAAAAACATGTCCTTTCAGAAAGCCCTCCTTCAAATTAATATTGTTTACCAATCAGGATCTTTCATACTTTTGAAAATTGTATCTAAAAAGTTTTTAAATTTCAGTCCCTACACCCACACACACTTTCTTCCTACATTGTCCATAATGCAACTTTCATCTTTATGAGATAATCTCAGCCTATTTCTGAAAATGCCCTCCAAGAGCCACAAAAGACCCTTTTTGTTAAACTTTATCCTATTATGTGCATTTCCAGTCATGCACATTTAAAAGATGTTAGACTAAAAATAGCAGCTTGTTGTCACTGTGTTTAGCTCACCAAATCATTTAATTAGAGTGAGCCCTACACTTCCTGTTTGTCGGCCACAGAGGCGAAATCATCTGAATGTGACTTAACTGAACGCTATTGATGAGGCAAATCTCTTAAACTTCTCTCCAGCAAACCAGGGGAGTAGGAAAAGATATAGAGGACCTCTATATAAGTGAATAATTGGAGGACAATAACTCCTTCGGCTCCAGCAGGTCAGGGGCACAAACACTCACAGGCACACACACATGCTAGTCAGCAGAGCATTCCAGGGCTGTTTGGACTGCTGTTGCCATTGGTGTATGGTTCTCACATGTCTGTCGCCCTATCTTTGAGCAGCACACAGGACAATGTGGGCTATTCTTAAGACTTTACAACGCCCTCTGTCTCGGCTGATCGATGCACAGATGGAACAAACATTTGCACATAGAGAAGAAAGACAAAAAGAGACAGAAGATGAAAATTAAGACTCAAACAGACGCATAAACAGAGGGAGTAGTGTGTGCGTCTGTTTGTGCCTGTCAACAGCATCCGTGCTAACTGGAATACGCGGGTCCCGCCTCCGCCGTCCGGCGAAGCAAAGTCACTCTAAAGCCAAGCCAACTGTCAATCAAAAAGCCAGCACTGGGCCAAAACTATGATAGCATCAGAAAACAGCCTTTACCCATTGGTCCCTAACACACACACACACACACACACACAGACACCAACACACACACAAACACATAGGGGAGGTTAAAGTCACAGCTCAGCCTTGTTTGAATAGGCCTCCAACATGCAAAGCAACATTAATGTGTCAGGAGTGTCTTGCTGTTCCCTCTGTCTCGCTTTCATTGCTTTGACAGGCAGACGAAAAATGTCACGACTCGCAAAAGTAAATGTTGCACACTGTGAGTGGGTTTGTATGTGCGTGTGTGCTCTCCGTCTGTCTCTAGCATGGTTAATGCGTGGGCCCACTCCCCTCATGTACACGGCAGACCCACAGCACAATGTCTTCTTTTGTTGTCACGTTAAAGTGACGCAATAAAGCTGTGCAGTGACAAGGACGGCCCGGGGGCTGCTGCGGTGACAAGAGACATTCAGCGTGTGCGTGTGTGTGTGCGTGTGCATGTGCGAGGACGTGGAGTGGAGACAAGCGCATTGGAGAGGGGTTATTGCCACGAGACAGATTGCAAGTGTCATTTTCCATTACAGCAGCCCTAGCCACTGTGTACGCCACACTTACACACACACACCGATACACTTGCCTTGGCCTACTTCAACAGGACGCTTTTGACAAGGAGAGATGTGCCTGCATAAAGAGACCCCTGGCCCTGACTGTTTAACCCCCTCCGCCCCTCTGACATTGGGATGAGAAAGCAGAATTTGCAGCTGTCCGAATGCTCAAGTCACACATTTCAAGTCTGCAAATTACATCTGGGTCTATGCACAATTTAAAATATTTCCGTTGAAAACCTCATTTAAGTAATTTTCATGGTTTAGTTGGTAGATTAAATCATGATTTCTATTGCTTGAGAAATCCTTTAACCCCCTTGGCCAGCGAAAACAAATCTTATTTTGCAGAATCGGCCTGGCTTGCTTTGCATTTTAAGTTTGCTTTCAGGAAACGCAGCGTTTTCACCTGACAGCATCATCTGGGCGATACCTTTTACTTGTCAGAGCAGCTTTTCAAAAGACCTCGGTGACCTCAACAACATTTAAATACAGCATCCACATTGTTGCATATGAAAGTCCATTATCTATTCAAAAGCCCCACATGAGGCACTGTTTGTTAACCAGACAATTAGCGGCCAGTTTTTGGTGGTTATCAGTACCACAGTTGACACTTGTTCTCTTCAGCCTGTAAAGCATGAGGCAGTAAAATGAAAATGGGATCTGCGTTCATTCCCATAGCTTGTCCGTAATAAGATGCAGTGGCTGTCGATATCAGTGTCCAGCCTGAATTAGTCCATTTGGGATTCAAATGTCTAGATGTTATCAAACACCATTTAATGATAATGGAGGTCACAGCGGCAATTGGGAGAATGGAGTGTGTGTGTGTGTGTGTGTGTGTGTGTCTGTGAACGGAACATTTCTCTGTCGCCTGCAAATACACAGCATTAAGATAAGATCGCTAATTTCTCCTTCTCGGCACAAAAACAGCAAGCAGACTAGGAGAGAGAGAGAAAGAGAGAGAGAGAGAGAGAGAGAGAGAGAGAGAGATTAAAACTGCACACAAGCGAAATGAGACAACAAGGAAAGTTTTTCTGCGACTTTCTCGAATATTGCTCCAGATTTTGCCCTTCATCATACTTTCACAATGTCGCGCCCTCGCCGCTGCTATTTCTGACTGCCAGTGTGTGGATCTGGCTCGCAGAGATTTCATGCCAGTGTAAAAATTGGCTGAGGGTTTGGTTCAAATCAAATTGGACATAAGCACCCACAACACCATCTGTTAGGGAAAGGCAGTGGAGTGAAGGGCAGAACTCTGTATTCAGATAAATGGATTTTCAATTTATTAAATTGTTGAGTGACACCTTTGCAAATTTTTTCTTTATTTGCTGCGGCCTATTCTTAGAAAGTCACATTTAGTGGAAACATGCTACTATGCATCCATACCATCCCTAATATTAGAATGAATGAAGATATGGATCATATTATCTGCCGTTTTGGAGCTTTTTCAGGTGTTTTGGCAAATGATATCATAAGAGTCTGTGATTTTCTATTAGCAGGTGTGACACCCTGAAATGTGTGGACGCAGTCTGTGATTGTCACAGAACTCTAGGGAAGGATCATATGTCCCGTGTCGCTTTACCAAAAAAACTTTCCAAAGTGAATACGATTCTCTTATGTAGTTCAGTGCGTGTGTATGTGTGTGTGTGTGTGTGTGTGTGTGGGGGGGTATTTCTGGGTGTTTATTCTTAAATGCAGTTGGAAACAACCTCTGACATCAAAGTCCCTGCGAAGATTGAGACTTACCACGAACTTAAACAAACACACACACACATCCAATCCTTTGGCTTCTGGAGAAGGCTGGAAGGTAATAAGGAGGTGGGAGATGAAGAGGGATTTATGTGTTTGCACAGAGGCCCATTAGAACTTTTGCCAAACAACAAACGGGTAATTGCTACTGTTAGCCGCTAACCTTTGTGCAGGTGGTTTGGACACAAAGCTTTTGATGCTTCTCCCTCTGATGCGGCCGTTTCCTACCCTTTTTTTTCCTTTCCTTTTTTTTTGACGAGAGAGAGAGAGACTTCCAACAATCTTGGCTCTCCCCCCCCCTGCTTTCGTTTTAAATCTGTTGGACCATCTCTAGAGGGAATCAATGAAAATGTGTCCAGACACATGGCCCAGCTCAACCAGACATAAATTGATCATCAAAAATATCAACATCATCATTTTGTAATGGAGCATGTTGGTGCCGTTAGCATGAGGGGGAAACCTGCCGTATCAAGAGAGCTTAAATAAGCGAAGAGCCGCATTTCAAAATTCTGATTCGCTGATGTTTTGTTGAACATCTTCGACTCATTTTCCCTTGTTTGTTTTGATATAGGCACCCGGTTTACCGCTCTCAAACCCATCCATCTTAAAAATGTCAATAATCAAAGTCTGTTATGCTTGCTTCAAATTTGGACTATAATTGAGTTTAAATAACCTGCTTAAGGAGTTAACTCCATGACTGCCGCGGTCTGGTTATCTAGTTATAATCTAATCTTCAGCCGCATCACATGGAACTTTGTCTTTCTGTCTCCGTCAAGGCTGCCAGCTAATGACTTTCCACCACGTTTCTGTCCCCACTTCAACTTTCCAACACTGCTAAATCATGCCTCCATCTCAATACTTCAGTGTTGAGGGTGTCGCTCTGAAACAAACTCCAGCAGTGCTTGTACAATTGCTTATTCAATCCTGACCCCTGCTCAGTTTAGGAGGGAGGAGTATGGAGGATAGCAGAGAAGGAAAGGGGGGTTTATGGAGCCTCTCTATTTCTGCCAAGACCCAAGTCAATGTGGAGCCTGTTTTTTGGGCTATAAGGGTCCCCAGGCCAGGGCCCTTCCTGTGAGCCCTCCTCCTCCTCCTCGTCTTCGTTCTCACTCCTTCATCCTCCACCCTTCCCTTCGCTCGGCTGGGTCTGGCGCTGGCACAGAGGTCCCTTTGTTGTGCACCCAAGGGCCCGGACTCTCTCTCTCTCTCTCTCTCTCTCCTCATCTCTCTCTCTCTCTCTCTCTCTCTCTCTCTCTCTCTCTCTCTCTCTCTCTCTCTCTCTCTCTCTCTCTCCTCTCTCTCTCTCTCTCTCTCTCTCTCTCTCTCTCTCTCTCTCTCTCTCTCTCTCTCTTTACACAAACCTTTTCCCTCCTCCATACCATCCCCATCCCTCCCTTTCCCTTCTCTTCCAAAAGTCTACTGGCTTCAAAAATATGAGATAATAGGAAAAGTAGAGCTGGCTGCTCATGGTGACTCAGGGCAAAGTATCTCAGTGAGTAAAAATAGAATGAGTGTGCGAGAGAGTGGGAGAGAGAGAGAGAGAGAGAGAGAGAAGGAGGGAAATAGAGATTTTAGGTTTGTTAGGTTGGCCAGAGTGAGAGCTCTCTCACTCTCTCTCTCTCTCTCTCTCTCTCTCTCTCTCTCTCTCTCTCTCTCCTCTCTCTCTCTCTCTCTCTCTCTCTCTCTCTCTCTCTCTCTTCTCTCTCTCTCTCTCTCTCTCTCTCTCTCTCTCTCTCTCTCTCTCTCTCTCTCTCTCTCTCCTCTCTCTCTCTCTCCTCTCTCTCTCTCTCTCTCTCTCTCTCTCTCTCTCCAAAAAGCTCAAAAAGCCTGCTCTGAGTCCAAAAGCTGGATGGGGGCTTGCCATCTAACACACACACACGCAAATGCACACTCACACAAAAACACAAAAAATAGTGTTTTTCTCTCCCGTTCTCGGCAGGTGGACGAGGATGTTTTGGCTCGGCTGCAGGGCAGCAGCTTGACTCCGTTTGAGCCAATGAGCCAAGATAATAGCCGACAATTCCAGAATCATTGTCAGCGTTTTCCCCCTCTGCTTTTCCCAGAATCTCTCTTCGCCGTGTGGTATGGGACTGAGAATGTCGCTCCCCAGATGAATTAATGCTTTCAAATTAAAATATTACAGTGGAAATCACAGTTACAAACAAGACAATGGTTTATCTCAAAGCTCTGTGGTCCGTATGCGGGCCTGATCCAGAGGTTTCCAAAGATGCCATTGGTTTCTAAACCCATTTACAATAGTGGGTTTTATGTTTTCATTTAGTGTAAACGTCATAAAGGTTTTAGGAGCAGTTGGAATGAGTTGGTACATTATGTGTGTGTAATGATTTTTCCTACTTTGGAGCTACTTGAGGGTAAAATAAAGGGAAGAACTGAATTTTGAGAGGGTAACTTGTGACTCACCCTTCTTCCTTCTGCTTATTGCCTCACCCCCTTCATTTTTGTCAAAGAGGGATGCAGGTATCCACCCTCACCCTCAGCTCCCAACACCCCACCCTGGAAATATATGGACCACACCCCTGAGCGGGGACCTAACTACACCCGCTTACCTCACACAGCATGCACATCGCCACGCACACAAACACATCCCATATGTCAGAAAAACAGGGAAAAGCTTCTCTGATTTTTATGGAAAGTGTTGTGCTGTCCTTAGACCGAGATTTTTGGCCTCGTGAGCCGTAGTAGATGCTCACTTTCTTTCCAGCCAACTGTCGAGCAAATCTTGTGAAAATCTCCTGAAATATTACAGAACGTAAAATCAGGTGCTTTTCCATCTGTGTGGCTGAAAAAAATAGATATTTGAATACAAAGTAGATGGAAAGTGATTTAGAAAATGGGTTTGAATCAGAAAAGTTGTTATTGTCGTGTAGTAATGGGTGATTATTTCCAGATATTCCATTTATACAGAGTAGGGGGAAATGCATGAGACGCTAATGCGTGGGAGGGGGGGGATTTTAGGATTTCCAAACGTGTGCTGGTGCACCAAGTTTATGTGTGCGCCTGTAGTTTATCATGGGTAACAGTGTGTGTTCATTCACCAATCACTGACCTCACTAAAAGCTGCAGCTTCCTTTCTTTTCTCCTCTTTTTTCCCCCCCCTCTTTTTTCCCCTCTCCTCTTTTTACTCCTCCTGCCCATTTCTTCCCGTTTTTTGCCATCCGCTACACAATGAAAGGTCCTCCTGGCTTTTATTAATAGTTAAAGTGGCCCTGGCTTGTCACTGGGGACAATAACTGCAGCCCTGTTAATAAATAAAAATAATAACTAGGAGATGGAGACAGGGAGGGAGTGCAATGGAAAGAGAACAGGCGACACTGCCATTTGTTGTTCCCTCTTACTTGTCAAAGCTCTTTGGCTTAAAAGCCTCTGTCATTGTTGAGGGAGGAGGGAGGGGTGGGAGGGAGAGACAGAGGGAGAGAGGCGATATAGGCTAATAGCACCTGTTGGGGTGATGGTGAGACAGCTGTCAGGAGGGGGTAAGAGCACAAGTGCGCACTTTTTCTCCTTTTCTGATTTTTGCGTCAAATCCTCCCTCTGAAAACCCGACCCCTCAAGTCGACAGTGGCGTCTGTCAAAGACCTCTGAGCGAACATCACTGGAACTTTGGAGACCAACTAGATGAGTGGCAGTGCCACCAAAAACGCAAGGATAGACCAGTAAGAGCGTGTGGATGGAGAAGAGGATGGGCAAGGCAAGAATAAAAGATGGAAGTAGGAGAAGTGAAAGGTGGACTGCCTTGTTTGTGTTTGTTTGTGCCCATTGAATTCAGAGGAGCATTTAATTTTCTGATCTTGGAGCCAGAGGAAAGGACCTGATTCAGGCCTCAGGGGAGGTTGACGGCAAACACACACAGACCAAAGAGCAGTATGTAGGACATGGGTGTGTGCCCAAGAGGAGCTTGTGTGTCTCCGCTCTCTGGCGTCCTTGTTTTGGTGCGTTTGTGTGTCATTTTAAGTCCCGAAAACCTACACCTGGAGAAAGAAATTTAGGCTTCCTGTGTTTGAGTCACAACTTCATGTCTCACTTAGAGGAGGAGCTCCAAACTGTCTCGGGATTGCTGTTCCAGTGTGTTTTTGTGCAGGACAGCCATCTCATAGCAGTGACATTAAGACTTTTTTTTTCTTAAATAAGTGCTCTCATCGTGGAAAAGAATAACGATAATCCAGTCGCCAACAAACTTTTCTCCAGCCATCAGCATTTGCCGGTGTGTGTTTCTATATGTCTGTGTATTGTAGGTAGATGCGTTGTGTTTGCGCATTCAAATACGTGTTTGTGTTGGCTGATAGGGTTAATCTCCCCACTCTAAGTGTAAAACATCTTTCCTCAGCGAGGCCTCGCATCAGGAGTGCAGATGGCTCCCAGTAAATAGACCATTCTCTCGGTCTCTTCCACACCCTCTACCTTCATGTCTGTCTTCGTCTGATCATTCCATGTCAATAACAGCCAGGGTGATGGCCGCATGTTTATGTGTGTGTGTGTGTGTGTCTGTGTGAGTGTATGTGCAAGTGAGGATTGTAATTAGAGCCTCTGTGGATACATTTGTATGTGTGTGTGTGTTTGTCCAGAGGTTTGTGTGTCTAAGGGTCTGTGGAGTGTGTGTTGAAAACAAAGCGCGAGCTGATAATGTGTCCATTGTGGTGGGTGCATTAAGGCCCTCTTTGTCTCAGGGCCCACAGGGCTAATGATTCTCTAGCAGCAGGTGAGAGGGAAAAAGCCTCTCTCCTCCACTCTTCTCTCTCTTCATCTTGCATTGCCTCTGTCTCGCTTTCCCTTTGGCTCACTTGTTTTTGTTCCTCAGATTTCCTCTCGATTTCGATTATCAGTCTCTCTCTTTCCGCCTCTCTCCCCTTCGCTCTCCCGCTGATGCGGCCATTAGGATGAACCGCTGCTGCCTTTATTACAGCAAATGGACTTCAAATGAGCTTTATTGTCATGTTGGCCAACCAACTAAATACCTCTCTTTCTCTCTCTCTCTCTCTCTTTCTCTCTCTCTCTTTCTCTTTCTCTCTCTCTCTCTCTCTCTACCCCTCCCTCCCTCCCTCTTCCCTTAAACAGAGGCCCCTACTATTGAAAGGCTGTTGTCAAAGGACTGGAAGGATAAACTATTGGCGATGGGCTCAGGACATATCGCAGAAATTAAAGGTATGGTATACTGAAAGAGTATTTAAACATTTGAACGGAACTATTCCAACAAACATCCATAGATCCATGATGGAACCTTTCAAAAAGTCTTAATTTCACTTTATATTTTGCCACCTAATATCATTCTAATGGTTTGCAAATGTGGGGCTTATATGCAACAGTGCACACAGACTTTTTACACGGCACAAACTCAAAATCTTACCAGGCAATTTTGTATTATTTCTATCTATATCTCATTGAGCTGGATATAAGACATTGAACATGTGACATTTCAGTGAGATATAGAGACTGTTTTTTTGGCAATGCATCTTGAATATCTTGAAAATATCTCAAACACTCAATATGAGAATGTACAGCTTCTTTAAAGGCATATTTGATCTTGAAATGCTGAAATATAACTTTTTAATAGAATTTCAAGAACCTGATGGTCTTAAATCTAGAACAGTTTTGCAACCTAAAATATGTTAAAAACATATTTTTGATTGCCAGCTTATTCTGAGACACAACACTTCCAAACATTAGTCAAATATAGCTCAAACTAAGATTTCCCAGCTAATTTAAGGTTACTAAGTGAATTTCTTGTTCTATTGGCAGATTTTTAAGTAGTGCAAGCTAAAAACATCTTTTATTCAATATTTATTTACTTTTTTCTGAAGGGGAATTTTTCCCAGTGTCGTTTGTTCAGATTCATCAAAATGTTAAGAGAAATGCAGTAGCTTTAACCAAATATGTTGGAATCAGATGTATACCACTCACTAATGCCATGACAACATTCTATTTCCTGTTTACATCAGGCCTTATGGGAATTCTAATAAACAAGGCTCCAAATATATTGATCCAAATTGAATAAGTAAGATGGAAATAATTGAAATAAACTATTTTTGTTGTACACTTGGTTCATTAATTGACATTATTTGGATATCGTCACTATCGTCAAACTACCTCCATAGTAAAAATTCTGATGAGCAGACACTTAGCATGTAATTAAAGCGATTGAACTGCAACAATGAAAAGGTTAAAGGTCAAACTGAACTGATATTGACTGAACTGAACTCAAATTACGTCAACCAAGTGATTGGCTTCGTCATTTTTGACAGAGCCGTCAAAAAGTCATCCACATCTTCACTGTAGTTCGTCTGCTTTGCTCACCCATCATTGTGTTAATCACTTAATTCTATCCACATCAGGTCTGAGTTTTTTTTTTAAAAGCTACTAAATGCACTGTGCCGTGAATATGCGGGAGCAGGAATCAGCCAGAGAAAGAAAGGAGAGGGCGAGAGGGTGAAAAGAAAGCAGAAAGAGGTGAAAGAGTCTGAGCTATTATTCCCTGTAACTCCAGGGCAAAGCCGTCGTTCTCCTCAAATAATTGAGCTTCATTAGGAAGCAAAGCAATATGTAATCAAAGAGCCTTGCGGAGCGGCATAGCCGTAGAGAGGGAGGCTCCATTGATCAAACCCCCTTTTCCCAGCTCCCTGCTGCGCTGACATTTCTATGCAGGGGCGTCCCGCTTGGCGCGCAACACACAAACAGCTGGGTAGAAATATCAGTGGCATGTACGAGTGCGTGTGTGTAGCCGAACTGCATACAAGTGTGCTCATGACAGTTTAGACTGTGTGTGTGTCTTGGATGGCGCTTACATAAGAATGTGTTTGAGTGTGCAAAGGGACACAATTGTATGTGAAGTCAAGTGTTGGTGCGCCAGATTGTTATAGCTAGTATGTGTGTGTGTGTGTTCGTGTGTATATGTCGCTGTTTGTGTGTGTGGGTCTGTGCTCTCATTTGTCAGTGCATCCCTTGACTCTTTCCCCCATCGAATTCCATTCAAAAGCTTTTTGTGGGGAACAAAGTGATTTTGAGCCACCGCCTACCGCTCCATCAGCCCTAGTGAGAAGCAACATTGGTAAAAGACCCCATGTGGTTCACATACAAAACGCACGCAGACACACACACACACACACACACACAATCATGGAACTCATCGGACTAGAATAAATATCCCCACAGTATTGTTTTATCACCATCGGAGCTACGGCATTACACAGTCAAGAGCGACGGCATGGATTAATCTCTTAAACCCTTGATTAAACTCTTGAGTCTCCTTTTGAATCGGGCTTTTTCAGTTTTATATCAGCGTGTTGCATCACCTCATTAAATCTCAACTATGTTACACTGAGAGAAATATCTAAACCCCCAGGACCAAAGATTATGAATGGCTGTCAGCACCATTCCATCAAATTAAACATTCCGGGTGGCCATCCTTTCTCGTTTCGCAAACTTGGAGCCACAAAACCTTAAAAACATGCACTGACGCTATTTTGTTTCGAAGTGGTCATCAGACTCCCAGCCGGTAAAATCACATTGAGCATGCACAGAGTCGGGACTGCCCTGCTCGGAGGCACAATTGCATTGGTTGTCAAGGATGTATCGTCTTCATTTGGAGATTATTTACAGCAAATGTGTTTCTGAGTCCTTCTGGAAAGGCTTCCAAACTACTTCATTCCACCACGTCTGTGTCTTCCCTCTTTCATACTCCTCCCATCCTTTGCTCTCCTCAATCCTCCTTCCCTCTTTAACTGTGTGTGTTTGGGGGGGGGGTTCCTCATCAATGCAGCCGGGGTCATTAATTAGCCCCGCAAACACGCTGACAAGCATTACATTGTAACAAATTGATTAATTACACCTTGCATGGGCGTGAGTGTGAGCGAGGAGAGAGTCTGTGTCGGTCCGGCGGGTTTGTAGG
Organism: Lophius americanus; assembly: GCA_037951165.1. Classification (NCBI taxonomy): domain Eukaryota; kingdom Metazoa; phylum Chordata; class Actinopteri; order Lophiiformes; family Lophiidae; genus Lophius; species Lophius americanus. The sequence goes on along the minus strand of JBBDHG010000098.1, from coordinate 904,872 downwards.
TAAACGCCGGCTGCTGCAATCTGCCTAAGAAGGAATGTGCGCACGATGATGGAGGAAACCAGTTATCGATCCACCTGCCCGCCTCGCAGCAGCTGAGGAAACGAGCCAGCGCCAGCTGATTTATGGGGCAACCAAAGAAATTCTGAATGCGTGAATGAGAGCAAACGAGGAGAAAGACAGAAATCCACGTAGGATCGCAAACTCATCTAAGTTCAGAATATAAGCATTTATTATTATTCATCCTCTGCGTATATATTCTGTTTTGCTGATAACGGTTGAAGCTAAAAGCAGCTTGTAGAAATAGAATGGATTCGTGTTCACACACCTAACTGAAGGAATGTCATTCCACTTCAATGGAGGTACTATTTTGCACGGAGGTGCCCAGTTTTACTGTGTTTGCATTTGTGCATGTGCGGGGATGTGTGTGTAAAGAGTGGGGGGGTTAACCCCAACAAGAACTCCCCACAAGAAAGACCCCTTTGATCCATCGTTTCACCTTTGCAACCCCCCCTTATCCCTTTTTCTCCCCCCGTTTCCCCCTTCCTCCCCAGCCCATCTCCCCCATTTGAACGAGCTAACGTTTTTAACACAAGGCTCTTTCTTTGACTACGCACACACACCAGGCACGCATGCACACACACACATCTCTGACTTTACAAAGGTGGGTCTGTGAGTTAGGACAGCGTCGTGTTTATTTTTCCAGCGGCCAGTGCTCCCGACAGTTGCCTTTATTGTTCATTGTTGGCTGATGGATGGAGTGCGGGGAGAAGTGAGGGAGGGGGAGGGTGGTGCCGGTGGGCAGGGGAGCCGGGTGGGTGTCGGGGAGGGTGGATGGCCTTGTGGCAGCGGCTACCAACAGTGAGGACAAATGGATACCTCTCACCTTCCAGACTGGTCAAAGGGCAGGTCAGCAGCCTCATCTTCACTCCCTCCATCCCTTCCGCTGACTCCCCCTTTCATCCCCGTTATGTGTCTCTTTTTTCAATCCCTCCCTGCTCCCTCTCTTTTTCCCTCCTTCTCTCCTTCGCTCTTCCTCATCTGGTTTGACTGGTGCAGGAATGCAGCCCTTTTAAAGGTAGCAGCTGAAGAACAATGGGGGATTGTGCTGGTCCACACATGCATATACACACACACACACACTCACACACACACTGAAGGCATGTAGGCAAACATTAGAACATATGACCAGACATGGGTGCACACACTCACTGATTGTGCCTCACTGTGCCTCTCTCTAACTACATCCTGTTGAATGATTCAGACCTTGTGTGCAAGTGTGTTTGTGTATGTTTAATTGCGTATGTGTGTGTGAGTGCATGTGTGTAATGGAGCTGGTATGTCAGGATCTGAGAGGTCAGAGGTCAGGCCATGCTAAATGTGAGCAGGAGGTTGGCTGACTGCAGGGTAAACACAGACCAGACACACTTGTCTCCTTCTCTTTCTCTCATGTTTTTGCTCTTTCATTAACACTCTCTCACACACACACACACACTTGCACTCTCACACACTCACAAGCATTGACACGCACACCTTTGAAGTCGAGCTTGATAGCCAGCAATCAATCCCCACGTTTAGCCATAACTCGGCACTAGTCAGTTTGATTTATATCTTACTGCAGGTTTTTAGTTGGTCATGTACAATTTCAAACCTGCCTGAGGATTTGTTGTGGCGTATTTTTATCGCTAAACATATGAATGGGGCTCTTCCGTTTTCCCACATTTTCTCTTCGTTTCATTAAGCCAATTAAGGCAATGATGGAGGTAGTTGGAGTCATCAATACTAGCCCTCTGCGCTGAGGAGAATAAGTCAACATCTGGTTTTACAACTCTGCCCCGTATATACGCGCTTCGTTAAAGGCACCCTCCTTTGACAAACCCCCTCCTACCGTCCAAAGCCCCTAACCAGCAATATATTAGACTGACCTACAAACCATGGATAGTTTCAAACTGCTATGTTGTTCCTTCCTCCTCCTTTCCTCTCCTTCATGCCTCTGACCTCTAACCTCACCCCCACAGTCTTCTATGGCCTCTGGATAGCCATGAAAGTCTCAAAAAGAGGAGGAGGAACTCAGCAGGACACGATTTTTTTCATAATATCTGACCCCTACTTTTTTTTTTTTGCTCTTGTTGAATTCACATATTTTCCAAATAAATCTTGCTGTATTTGAGCTAGCAATTCTAAAAAAGTAAGGGGCCAATGGTGGAGCCCTGGGGGACAGCACAGGAGTGAAGAGTAACATATACATTTGTTTCCAAAGTTATTTTGTGAAGGCATAACTATTTTTTCATTAATAGATAAATAAATTTTAAATGAAAGTGTAATCTCAACTTTCTTCAAACTGCTACCGTCTCACCTTTGACCTCTCTCCCTCTCTGTCTTACTCGAGGTACCCCAGATAGCCTAGCAGAAAAAGAGCGCCAGCTCATGGGTATGATCGGCCAGTTGAGCAGCCTGAGGGAGCAGCTCCTGGCAGCACACGAAGAGCAAAAGAAGCTGGCAGCCTCGCAGATGGAGAAACAGAGGCAGCAGATGGAGTTGGCCAAGCAACAGCAGGACCAGGTACAGGATCACGGTGCATGCAAAGGGCGTCATTTGGAGATGCAGGGTGAAAAAGAAAATCATTTAAATCGTTGACTGTGGCTGAAGTTTACAAATTAATAATATATATCCTTCAAATCAGGTGTTTTTTAAGCTGCCTTCACACTGCGGCTACGATTTCAAACATATTCTTTACATCACATCACAGTTTACTAACAAATCTCAGGATTTTTCTTTCCTCCACACTCACACACTCCGTTCTCCGCAGCCAGAGACGTGAGCCACCGGCAGCGTGAGCACAGGGACACAGGAACGAACTGAGGCTATGTAGCGTTGGAGCGGATGTAGCGAAGAACACACACATTTACACACACATCCACACATAGACTCCAAAGCTCCCGGGTGAATGTTTCCATGTATTTGCATAGAGAAGGGTTTCCCTCTTTGTTGTGCTTTTTGCTTCTGGAAAGCCTGTGATACAAAGAGAACAACAAACACATGCACAGAAACATGTCTGTAAGTACAAATTACCTGGGACAAACACAATGCCTGCAGCGCCCATGGCTGCATCCTGCATCGCTACGCACCGATGTACCAGCTGTACATGAATGTACTTTATGGAGATACTTGTTTGCAGTCCACCCCCTGAGCCCGTGGAGATACTCCGTCCGGACGGAAGTCGATTACATTATTGGCTTAAAGCTGTCGCATTCGCGAAGAATGATTAAAATTCCATGCGAAACAGCTTTTGCTTGACAATTGATTAAAAGGAACATTCCAAGCAACAAAAGGAAACATTGTAAATAAATGTGTAAAATTAGTCTCCAAATTGATTTTTACTTATAGATTAGGAAACGAGGAGAAGTTGATGTACTTTGAGATACGGAGTGTGTTGGTGTGACACTGTTTTTCATTTGGCTGTTAACTGAGTCCAGATGAGACGAGCTATTTAATATTTCATACCAGGGCATCGACCCTCTGTCGTGCAACCCGGGCCTCTGAGACCCGAAGATGTGTTACTTCTCCCATGGGCCCTGTACACGCACTCACACACAAACCCACGCACACACACACACACAATTAAACACACACACACTTGCTGCATATACATTATAGGAATCTGTTGTGTGCTCCATCCTCAGATTGCCCGGCAACAGCAGCAGCTTCTACAGCAACAACACAAAATCAACCTCCTGCAGCAACAAATCCAGGTGAGGCCAGTTTGTGTGTTTGTGTTTGTGTGTGTGTGTGTGTTTTGTCCACCCGAGTATGTGTCTCTCTCAAAGTATACATGTGTGAACGTGCCTTACAAAGGCAATTCTGTGATTGTTGCGGCTTTTCCGTTGCTCATCCATCAGAATCTGGAGCCTGGATGCAGGGTTGACTTCTAATAGCCCTTCCTCCTTTGACACACACAAACAACCGCTGTAATCACTTAAACGTGGTCAGTCTGCTCGTGGAAAAAATCAGAAGCAGAGTCCTGACTAGTGTGGAATGTAAGTCTTTATTATCTTAATCAAAGGTCCACAACAGTGAATTGCAGCTTTTTTTTTATTATTCCGTGTGTTGTTAAGTGATTGTGATGGACGTTTTCATAGGAGCTTGGATTGCTTAAACAACAGCAATTTTTCTCAAATCCAGATCTGGCAACTTTGCCAGTTAAGTAGCCAAGAAGGCCCAAATAGAAAAGATGACAAAAGCTGGACATCATGATTAAACATCAGGGACGAAAGCTTTCCACAAGAAATGGAAATATAGACTTGCTTGACTCCATATTTGTCGCCTTTTTGTTGTGAAAAAGATTTTAACAAGTCTAACAAAGCAGATTTAAGATATATTTAAATAATCCCGATATATTAAAAGCCTGTGAGGTAAATTAACCTACACATAAAATCGTCTACAGCATATGCATATGAAAGTAAAAAAGTCTTTTTTAAGCATACATCTGATTATGGCCTGTACACTAATCAGCCATAACATTGTAACCACTGACAGGTGAAGTGAATAATAAAGAATATCTGCCACGAGGGCGTTTGTAAGTGGGTGGGACTTTTAGGTAGTAAGTGAAGTGAAATTGATGTGTTGGAAGGATCTGAGCTTCTGTTACAATGACCAAATTGTGATGGCTAGTCGAGTTGGTCAAAGTTTCTCAAAATCTGTAGTTTTTTTTGGGTTTTTTTTGGTGCTCCTGACCTCACTCACTTTCTCTGAGTGGTCGGTACCACGAAAAGTGGTCTAAGGAAGAATAACCGATGAACCGGCGACATGGTCACGGGAGACTGAGGATCATTGACGCATGTTGGGGGAGAGAGTCAGAGTGGCTATGCTGACACCTGCCAAAATTGTCCAAAACGGGATCATCCGCATCATTACTGGAAGCAATTGTGCATTCTAGTGAATGGAATGGCACTATGGGAAGAAGGCAAGCAACGGTTGACAATGTGAACCTTTGGGTTCTATATATCTATGTGGATATTACTTTGACACGTTTCATCTATCTAAACGTTGTTACAGACGTAGTAGAACCGTTCATGGAGGCCACTGCCATACTCTATGGATAATGTACCTGACTTACTGCAAATATGGTTCAGGATTAGTTTGAGAAAAACAATTAGTTCAAAGTTTTGACTTTTTCGTGACGTGACTTGGAACATCTAGGGGATGTGCTGGACAAACAAATATGATCCGTGGAGGACCCAACTCCCAACAAGACTTAGAGGATCGACTGCTAGCTTGAGATACCGCAGCACACCTTCAGAGGTCTTATGAAGTCCATGCCTCAACTGGTCTAAGCCTTTCGGCGGCAAAGGTGGAACCTGCACAATATTAGATAGGTGGCTATAATGTTTTATCTGATTTACACACATGTGTTTATTACGTTGACGTCGATATGTCCACAAGGTGACAGTTGTGGGTTAAATGTTGAACAGTATCAGCAATGATGTCGGTAGAAGAGTTTATCCTAATGTACCGAGGCCATTAAATACATCGCAACATATGGACGAAGAGTTGCTTCTAGAGTTGCTCCTCTTTGTTGCTCCTCTTTTTTCATGCATCTAGACATTTTTTCTTGCTTGATTTATGGCTACACTGCTCCAAGCGATTTCCACTGGTTGAAAGTTCCACGTATCTAAGATTTCAGAAAACCAGATAGAATAGGAAGTGTGCATGCAAGACCCCATCCATATCCGCCCTAAACTGTGAGCATAAATGAGCCTTTAAGCTCCTCGGAAAATGGGTGGGTATATATATGTAACGCTTAAAAATGGAAGTATTGTCCTTTGGGGTGCTACACTGGACCCTCTATGTTGGTCCAGGTGGCTTGGAACGAATAGCCCGAGCCTTTGTAAAAGCAGATGACACTGAATTTTGAGCTGAGAAAGCCAGGCTTTGTATCATAAGAGACACCCTGTCCAAGAGTCCACACACACACATACAGACACACAAACACACACACACACATTCCCTTTCCCCCAAGAGGTTAGCCATACACACTTTGTGCGATAAGAGACCTTGTGATAGCATGTGTGTGGGACATGTGTCTGTGTGTGTCCATGATTCTGTGTAAAGCAGCTGTGTTTATTTGCTTTGTGTGTGCTCAATTCTGGATTGTTCAGGTTTTAGTCTCTGACCATGTAAAAAAAAAAACACAACAACTTTGTTTCTGAGGATTTCTCTGTGCATTCTCATCCATTTCTTCTCCATCTTCTTCTGTGCATATGTGTGTGTTTGCCACAGCTGTGTGTGTTAAGCTATAAACACGTCCGCTCATGATTCACTCCCTCACGACCCCGCCGAGACAAAGCTCCTTTTTCCCATGACTTTGCAACCTTTTCCCAAACAAGCGTCTCACCATTGAACAGGCCCAACAATAGTTTCTCACAAGCAGGGGCAGCTGTAGCCAGCCTCGTTAAGAGAGGGACACAATCAACAGGGGCTCATCACAGAGTGCAAAAAACACACACACGCACACGCATCCACGTATATCACACACATCAAAGTACGGCCAAATACAACGATAAACATACGGAAATATATGCTTCCACAGCCTCTCGCAAAGTGGCCGCAGAGAGAGCCACGCACTCGCCTGATGATCAAACACACACTCATCATCAAAGAGTTGGTTGAGAAATACACTGCTTAATCATTCATGAAGAGATTGTCCGCACAATCCCACAATACAATGGCCTGCCAGAGAGAGGGCACCAGGTTCAGTGTGTGTGTGTCTGTGTGTGTGTGTGTTTTGTGTCTGTATGATAAACCCCTTGTGATTGAATTTCCCCCTAACGAGGCTGAGTTCAGCTGTTCCTCCATGTGTGTGTGTGTGTGTGTGTGTGTGTGTGTCTGTGTGTGTGTGAATGTGTGAGTCCACGTCCTTGGCTTTGTTAGACCCGAACCCCCAAAGGCCTGTGAAGAATGCTTTCAACCGTCCATTTGGAAGAGGTGATGAAATGAAACGAATAATCAAGCTCATGAAAAAGAGAAGAGAGTGACACACATCCCTCATGAAAGGAGGACAAATTATTTATTGTCCTCGTGTCCGGTTTCCTTTTCTTTCTTTTTTCTCACCCCGGAGCCCAAATCAATCTCGCAGTATGCTTGTCGGTGTGCAGTGGCGAGGCCGACGGCAGACAAAAAAGCATGATCATTTACAGAGGAGGACGTAACAGTAGCACAAGTTAATGACATGCACCGTAAACAGGACACAAACAAACACAGTTAATATCAGAAGTCAGCAGTTGACTCCTTTCTCAGTCCGACTCATCGATTCCACCTGCACAGATCGATGAATTAGCATCGATTAAAGGTTTCCCCTACGTCTTAAAGAGTACAAAAATATAAACGATCTTTTGACACTATTAGTGAAAATAGTCATTTCACTGCTTCCAACACTTTTAATTGAGTTTGAACCATGATTTATCTTTTTATTTCTGTACACATGAACACACCATTGTGTACCCACAGTTCTGTGAATATAAATAATAATAAATGATAACAAAAATCGCCAGTAAGGATGTGGAGTAGATCATTTATGAGGATCATAAAAACTTTTCAAAAAGTCTAAAAATGTAACTAATTGAAACCTTCAGATGTCCTTCAAACACACCTCATCACAGGCGCCAAATAAGCTTGCTTTTATCCGGCTTTACATGACAGGAAACACTCTACCCACTCCTTCAAATACTGCCGTACAGAGTTTGATGAAGCTTCAGAAGAAGGAGCAGGAAAAAGTGTGTAACCCCATCATCACTATAGTGTACCAGAGCGATGTTGGTATCTGCTGGTTGATCCCCTGGTGCAGCTCCTGGACCAACAGTGGAGGAGGTCGACCACACATCCTCCCTCTTGCCGTAGTTTAAATGTTCTAAGGAAGTCAGGCCCTTGTAAAGGAAGTTCCAGCAGGCTTTCTGACGGTAATATAATGGTTTCAAAGACTTTTTGGAACTCATTGAAAACTTCAGAAACTGGGTTTTTTTTTTACCTTGGGACTTTTTCAGGAGTTTTCTTAGCATCTAATCTGAGTCTTTAGCTCAACTGTTCTCCTGGCTTAACCTAAAATCCCAAACAATGATAGGTTCAAAACCCTGACCTTGAATCGTTATTAACCTTAACCCAACGAACCTAATCCATATTTTTTATCTTGAGCTCGAATTGAAACATCCTGAACCTAAACCTGGCCCTAGGGGTAAGTAAGGAAGGACTAAAGGTTATTACCCCTACTTTGTCTCAATCTCAGGGTATGACACAACCTGCTCCCTAAAGAATGATAAAAACAAGAACATGTGTGCACGTAAAAAACACACACACACAAACACACACACACACATATTCCTATCCCCCACTTGGGGCCTCCTTGTTAGGCTCAAAGGGGTGAGCACCTTGCCTCCCCTTCCTTTCCCTCTCTCTTTCGTCTTCTCTCCTTCTAATTAAATGACTCGTCTCGGAGGCTCCCTCCGGTGTTGCGGAGAACGACTGCCACTGCTGGGCGAGGAAGCGCATCAGGGATGAAAGGAGCTCACCTGCCGAGCTGCTCAAGGCTTACCTTGAGAACACGCACGCATTTACGGAGCACACCACTCACAATGCGCAGCGTGTTTGGAGGAGCGGGATGAGGTGGACACAAGTGTGCCCTGCCTAATGAATCTAAACTCACTCAACCAAAGCATACACAGTCTTGAGTGCGTATCTTTACCACCGCCGGCTGTCTCTCATCTCATCAAGCAGTGGCGTGGCTGAAGGTGGGATCCGGCGAAAAGTCAGAGACGAGCGAGATAGAATCAGAAAATGACTAAATCTCGATTTTTTAACTGGTTTAGGGGGGGCCAGACGCACCGGCGACAGCGGTCAACAAGCTGTCTATTTAGTTTAACCGGCAGTCGTGACTTAATCACGCACACTCCTCATTCTGTATTATGATAATTAGAATAATACTGGAAGCAGTCACAAGCACAGCCTCTGTCCCCGTTGAACGTTTTTCACTCCGTGGGAGGAAAAGGTAGCAACGCCAAGAAACATGATTTCCATTCATTTTCACCCTGGTAGAGTTTAAGTCGTACATGCGCGCACACTCGCACCTCTGTGCGTACGAGCGGCTTGCCTGTGTAATTGTTTAACCACTCCCAGTACTCTGCCACCAGCAGAACATTCCTGGCGTGTTTATGCACACACCCACATATAAAGTGGACCACAACCAACCGGCCAATCCCACTGAGACTAACCCCCTCTCTCACGATTTCCCATCACACACCTGTGTGCGTGCTTGCTGTGGAACTTCACATTCACAGCAGGCTGACCCTTAATGGCCACCGTCGGGAAAGCCGTAATGGACGCGTAATAAGAACCAGCTACCACTTCCTCTCTCTCTCTCTTTCTCCAAAATTAATTATTGGTGGTTCTATCTCTCTCACATCACTTCTTTTGCAATAGGTCACCCAGGTCTTGCATTAATTGCCGGAGCATATGGTCGCCAACAGATTTTAGCTGTGGGACTCGCACTTTAGCGGGGGCTATTTTTTTCGCACACTCAGATGCGAGCCATATTGTGCAGCGCTGGCAGCTATTGTTCAGCGCATTAACTTCATAGAGCTAATTACTCCCCAATAATAACTTTACCTTGGAGTTTTTAGCGCGCCGCGTGCCAACCAACCTGTTTCACACCCCATATGTTAATTAGCGGCCACATCTTCATTATGCCGCAGCGGCGCTTTAAGTTCAAGCTGTGCCGCCTGGCGCCTGGTGAACGCAGCCTGGACTCGTTGCCAATTATCCAACTCTTGCTCCCCTCTCCGTCTCTCTTTCTCCCGCTCTTATTCATTCTGGTCCGTCTATCTGCTGTTTATTTCATGAGAAGTTCTCTCGCCAGGGTGAATTTTCGACTTCTATCTTTCCTTCTGTCCTCTTCGCCTCTGTGAAAGTTCTCAAGAAAAAGTTTTGCTCTCCTTCTGCATATATGTGCACTCAGCTCTTCCGTTCAGTGCTTTTCTTTGTTTTGCATGCACTTATCGCTGATTAGAGGATTCTTTTCTCAGATGAGTTGCAGTTTTGTTTGTCTCAGGTCTCTTTTTTTGGATGGGGACTGATTTTCAGATGAAAAGTGAAGCCCCTTATTCTCCGCGCTGTCGGCCTACAGTAGCATCGATGTGATGTTTTGTCTGTGAGTGTTATAGGTTTTCATGTTCACTTTGGGCCTGATGTAAAAGAGAAGCGGAGGAGTGCGTTATTCCCCAAAGCGCCTGCTGTTTCAGATGTGCCTTTTCTTTTATGTGGGATCTGGAGATTGTCTGATAGATCTGGTCTCACTCTCACTTTCTCTCCCTGTCTCTCGCCCTCACTTTCTCTCACTGGCTTTCCTTTTCCTTCTGTCAATGCATCTCTTTGTCTCTGATTCCCATTCTCTGATTTTGGAGAGCGCTCTCCCTTGTATCCCTTCCTCCTGGTTTAAAGTTTATCTTGACATCACGAGGCTAACGCACAGAACTCATGATCCACTTTAAGGATGCTGCTTTATTGTAGAACACATATGAGGATGAATATCAGATTAATTTATTTTGCACATGGTACAGCATTCTAAATGGGAAGGAATGCACAGTGGGGGGTGGGGGTGTGGGGGGGGGGAAATCTCCAATATCATATGATCAGCTTGTGTCTACTCATCCTCCTCCATCCCTGACATACACGCACACAAACACACACATACATTCCGTAGACCTCATCTAAACAACGTTTTCCGCCACCGTGTGTTTGTGGAAATCTGTGTGTGTGTGCTTATGTGGAGGTCAGTGTGTATGTGTGGGTTTGTGGAGGTCAGTGTGTATGTGTGGGTTTGTGGAGGTCAGTGTGTGCGTGTGGGTGTTTGTTTGTGGGGGTCAGTATATGCGTTTGTGTGCATGTGTGTGCGTGCTCCTAGGCTACTGCTGCTCCTCGGCTCAGCAGCTGTTAAGTACACGCACAATGCCGCTACTGTAACATCGAAGATATGGGATACAATAATTCTCGGTGAAGGATTATCTTGTCTGACTCTCTTCAGACTTTCCCTGTATTTCTGTTTTTTTCGTTCTTTTGTGTCTTCCTCTTTCCGTTCTGTTCAGATCTTCTGTTGCTTGATCTTCTTTTTCTGCTGTGTTGACTCACATATTATTGTAGAACAGCACAATAGATTGTTGGCTTTTTTTTGTGCTTTATGTAGTGAAATAAAGAGTCTGAAATTCTATGATCCTTTTATTTGCAATGAATGAAAGAAAGGCCAACTGCACATATGCAGACCAGGTACAGAATATCAATCAATCAATCAATCAATCTTTGTTGATATAGCGCCAATAAACAACAACAGTTCTCTCATGGTGCTTTCCTGAAAAAGCAGGTCTAGACCAGACTCTTTATATAATATACCCAACAAATTCCTCCTTGAGCAAACACTTGGCGATGTACAGGTAAAGCTGCCCTCTCTCCTCCTCTCCTCTCTTCTCCTCCCCTCTCCTCTCCTCTCTCCTCCTCTCCTCTCCTCTCTCCTCCTCTCCTCTCCTGGGTTCTCCTCTCTCCTCCTATCCTCTCTCCTCCTCTCCTCTCCTCTCCTCTCCTCTCTCCTCCTCTCCTCTCCTGGGTTCTCCTCTCTCCTCCTATCTTCTCCCCTCCTCTCTCCTCCTCTCCTCTCCTCTTCTCTCATCTCTATGGTACATTACAGTATTGCTAGCCAGCTCCACTCCAGCATATGTCCAATTAAGCCTGAAAGGCAAAGCGGAACTGTTCTATCTGTGATTTGTCCCTGCGGGGGTCCTGTCCGAGCATCGCGCTGGAACGCCTCTTCCTTCTGATCGTGCAGCGCAGGCTGCACCACGGTTTATGGTTTACCAAAATGGTGGAGTAATTATTGTTTTTGGTGTAAGGGGGTAACATGAGCCGCTTGAAGGGAGCGCTATTCCCCTGTGTAGTGATAGTTTGATTATAGTGCTCCCGGCTGCCGCATGCCGACACACAGGAGCAGGAGGGAGGCAGTGAGGGAGGAGGAGAAAAAAATGTACACACACATTAGTGTTTACAGTAAAGGAGCATGCATGAGTGTACACACACAGGCATGGGAAGTGGCGTTATTGGCACTGAGAGACTATTTACCTGTCTCAAGCACTCACCACTTCCTTCCATCTCTGAGATATTGCCTGATTGTAGTGTGGCACTCGTCCTCGTGATTCTGCAACCATTTCCAGCCATTTCCATCATTCCAGATCAATTTACTACATCAAACAGCTTTTACCTGCCCATTATCTCATTCAGTCACTACCTGGCTGCCCTCCTGGCAAAATAAGAGACACAAAAAGAAGAAAGAGGAGAAAGAAGAGAGGAGCTGTGACAAGCGAGCAAAGTGCTCTGCAACCAGTAGTCCGGCTCTGAAGCCTGAAGACGTTATCAGGGATTTGACTTAAACAGGCAATCTACCAACATCAGTGAGTCACATTATGGGAGGCATGGCACATACCAAGAGCTACAATTCTGGAAGCTTCCCAAGTGTCAAACATTTACAGTAGTACTTATTCAACATGCCTGAGTATTCTATTTCCTTCCTTGGTTGTTATCAGCAGCTGTTTCCATACCTCACTGTTATTGTCCGTCACTTTAAGTGTCTTTGAATTCTCCTTTACTTAGTCTTCAGTCTGAATCTAACCTCAACCTAGTCTTTAATATGAATCCAGGCTTACTTAGTCTTTAATATGAATCCAAGCCTACTTAATCTTTAGTCTGAATCCAACCTCACTTAGTCTTTAGTCTGAATCCAACTTTACTTAGTCTTCAGTCTAAATCAAACTTTACTTAGTCTTCAGTCTAAATCCAGCCTCACTAATGTTTAATATCTGCTCTTATTTTCAAATGTATTAGTACATGCTACATAATTAAATAATTTCTATGCATTAGACCCTGGGAGCAGAGTGGGGGGTTCGGGGTCTTGCTCAAGTACCCTACGACAAGTACGGTAGACCGCAGGGGCTGGGATCAAACCACCAACTTTTGGGTTGAGGGACGACCACTACACTATTAACTACTACTAAGCTATTAAGCGACAGGCTCCTCAAACCGCCTCATTCATGCTTTTTTCTTTTCAAATATACAGACAAACCGATATCAAACTAAGAAGCCAAAAATCTTAAATCAGTATCTGTATATTGTGCATCAAACATTTTACGGTTTAACCGGGACGCACAAATCCCTGGGATTTTAAAGAGCTGAGAAGCGTTGAGTGATTTGTTATGGAGTCACACTGCAGGACTTGCCTCTTCTTTTTCTTTATGTTTTTTTCCAGTCCAGTGTAGGCAGAGCATTGTTGTAACAATGCCATATACAGAGATTTATAAACTGAACAGGTGGCCAATAAAAACACGGTATGTTTCAACAAAAGAAACTTGATTAATGAATGAAGGAAGATTAGCTCAGCAGGGGCTCAGCGGAGTGCGAGGCATCCATACTGGTGTTCAGTGTGGAAACATTGATTCTCTGGTTAGACTTTTTGGAGAACTGCTCTGAATTTGACCTGGATTTGGCCTGAGGTCCTTCCTCTTCTTCAAATTTGTGGCTTCGACTTTTTACTGACTCTTGACAGGTCAATAAAATGTTCCTCCTTGTCTGACCTTTTTCCATCCTCTTTCTCTCTCCTCCTTGCTTCCTCTCCTCATCCTCTCCTGTCTTTCCTCTCAAACTGCCAGTCACTCCGTCACATGCGAGTCTTTGTGTGTTGTTTTTGGCATAACGCTCTTTAGTGCAACCATCTGTCTCCTACTTCTTCCTCTCTCTGTCTCCCTGTCTCTCCTTCTCTCTCTCTCCCTCCCTCTCCCTGCCAAAGCCACCCATCGGAGGAGCTTTTTTTGCTTCTCCTTTTAAAATCTTGGAAACCTTGTGAAGTCTTATGGCTCTCTGCCGATGGACGCACGCGGAGGGTTGTGCATGTATATATTTGTGTGTGTGTTTGGGCTGTTTGCGGGGGATTGAAAAGGGGAGAAAACTTCATCTTCCAAATAAAAGGAAAAGGCCAGCTGTTGTAGTAGTTGAGTTTATGAACTGTTCTGAATATTTGCATTTTGTGTTTGATTCTGAGTGTGTGTGTCCGCAGACTTATGTCAGATTTGTGATGCTTATGTGCGGCACTGATTCTGAGAAAACCTCATGATGTTATTCAGATGTAACTGAACGATCACATACACGGTGCTATATTTAGCGCTATTTTCAACGCGCGTCCATGGGTGGTCACTTCAAGAGATGCCAAAGGTGCTCATGTTTCTTCTGTTTTTTTCTACTCCCTCTTTGTACCCCCTCCGCTGATCTCTTCCCCCTCCTTCATCAGCAGGTCCAGGGCCAACTCCCTCCTCTGATGATTCCCGTCTTTCCTCCGGACCAGAGGACTCTGGCGGCGGCTGCAGCCCAGCAGGGCTTTCTCATGCCCCCCGGCTTTAACTACAAGCCTGGCTGCAGTGAGTAACACACAAACACATACACACATAATAATTCGTAAATAGGTAGAGCCTTACGTTTTAAAAGGGCAAGCAAGGTACAGCTTGACCACTTTCCCACACAAGCAGTGAGATTGTTTCCCAAAAGACTCGCCCCTCCAACAATATCTCTGTCCTAATAGCAAAAACAGTCCAAACACACCCTTCCTGTTTACACTCTCAATCTCGCTCTTTATCTCTCCCTCTCTCGCTCAGTGCTATTGGCCCTTTCCTCTTGTCTTGTCTATTTTTTGATGTACAAAAGCAACAAAATACAGGCGTCCTGCACGACATGTTTTTTTTTTTTTTTGGCCATCACACTCTGGCTGTGTGGCAATGTGTTGTTTACCATGATAGAGAGAGAGAGAGAGGAGAGGGAAGGGAGAGAATGAGTGGTGAGTGCTTGCCAGGGGATGCTGGGAATAAATGCACAGTGGGGGGTTTTACAGAGGGGGAGGCGGGGAGGGTGGTAATGTGACCTGCCCCAGGTTCTCCTCACATTAACACAGAACGCGGCCAGAACATTTGTTTCCAACAAAGCTCCCACACACACAAACGCACATAAACGCACATACAGGCAGCACCATAATATCGCACTCACAAAAAAAAAAAGTACTTATGTGTGAGGGTGCGGACTCCCTCCACCCCAGCCCTGCCCCCTCAGAGTTTCACAGCTTCCCAAACAAGTCCATTCCATTTCAATTAGAGCCATCCTCACCAACGCCCACTGCCCACGTAAATACCCCGTCAAGTGGTGGGCCTGTCTTTTCCCTGCCTCCGCCAGCTCCAACCCGATTGTCATGCTCAGCCAGACTAGGCCGCCCCTGAGAAAAGTCTCTGGCAACTTTCAAAGTTGCTGTGAGTTGACGTAGTTTGGTGCCGTGGCTCTAAATAGGACTTGTGTCGGTTTGTGTTCGGACATATTCTCACAGCCCTGTAAAGATAAAAGTTTGTCTGCACACTGTGGACCATGTGTGCTGAGTTGTGTAAACACTTGTTGCGCAGTAGCTCAATTTATATGTTGTCAAAGCCACTGACAAAGCATGTTAAAGCTAAGCACTTCAGCTTTTTATAATCTGTTATTAATAATAAGGAATAAATTAGCTCTGCATTTTCAGGAGTGACATATTCATCATTCTCTTTAAAAGCTTAATTTGAAGCAGACTTGTATTGTGCTGCTAAAGTCAGAATACATATATGGCCTCTTCACTGCCAAGGATGGTCAAATTCTCGCCTGTGATTCTGAAATGCTTTCACGATGACGAAGTTACAGTTTGTGGCCTAACAAGAAACAGATTTAAAAGTAGGGATATCAAAACAAAGCGCAGACATTTATGGGTCGAAATTCCCACGTCTTTGGAACTCCACATTCCGATCTCATAGCACTTTTCCAAAATTTCAGGCCCATTCTCAGATAACCTTTATGACATCATCATGACATCAACCATCCATTGCACACACACACACACACACACACACATACACATACACACACACTCAAACAATAATCATGCGTTTCACTTTTGCCCATTTGTCAGTGAGAAATTTCCGGCTGGCCCGTCGAGGTCGCCATGTCCAAGCCAATAGCAACATGTTTGCTTTGCTTTGTCCTTCGTTCTTTTGTTATGGCGACCCCCATGAGGAGCAAAAATATCTTTGCCGCTCATGTTTGTCCAGGGAGCAACCAGAAAAGACCCATCTCCTAGAATACACAGGCCTGAAATAATTCTTTAATCCCTCCTGCCCTCCCTTGCTGCTGGAGAGAAGAATGTCCCAGCTTTTTTTAAAGAACAGATTTGTATGGGAAAATATGTCGTCAGGAACCTCTTGGCTTCTTCCAAGCTTGTTCGTACTCAGTGATGTGGGCGCACACACGCAAAGTAGACGGTCCTGATACAGTCAAGGGGCTGATCACTGCAATGGAGGTTTAGGTCAGAAATGCAAGGTCAAGCCCTGAGAACATTATCTGCCCTTCCTCACCCTCCTACTCCCCTCATCTCTGACCTTTCTCTCCCGCCTTTTCTCTAACCCTCTCTCCCTTTCTCTCGGAGTAATTACAGCGCGGCCTATCTGCACCTGGTCACTAATAATCCGCACTCGTCTTTTTCTACCTGGCTTCTTCTCTCTGCACCTCTGTCATCTCTTCTGCCCTGTTCATTCATCTATCTCCCGATTTATCATTCCTGACAGAGGGAGGGAGAGAGGGAGGAATAAAGGGCTGGACATGGAGGGTTGCTTGTGAGGCGAGAAAGATGACAACAGGAAGTACACAAGGAGGGAGAGAGGGGGTGGGAAGGAGCACTCACCTAACAAAGCAGGAGATCAGTCTGTTTCGGGTGAAAAAAGAGAAAGAAGAGGGCAGCAATCGGCAGCGGCAGCTCTTAATTACGGCGCCGGGGCCAGCTTTATCAGAATCCCTCACCTCGCTGCTCTTTGTCAGGGGGTATTAAGGAGGAGGACACACAATCAGGCTTTTTATTAAGGCCCCACCAGCAGCACACACAAAGGGTGGCTTTAACAGCTGCGGAGAGGGACCCAGGTGGTGGGGAGGGGGGTGAGGTGAATGAAAGAGAAGGATAAAGGTGGGATGGAGGATGGAGGAGAAAAACTGGAGGACGAGGGAGATGGAGGAGGTCAAGATTCTAAACCAATAACTAATTCTGAGTTAATATTCGTAGAATATGTTGAAGCTCCTTCAAAAATATTCTCTCCTTTGATTCCTCCAGGTGATCCCTACCCTCTTCAGCTCATCCCCACAACAATGGCCGCGGCTGCTGCTGCCACACCAGGACTGGGACCCCTACAGCTCCAGGTAAGACCTCAGGATTTACACATGACCTCTCAGATGCAGAATTACGGACCAAGAATAACCGGAACGACTCTGGATTAACAGTCATTAAAAACATTCAGTTTTCCTTTACCCCCAGGTAATCCCATTTGGGAATAAATCCCCTAACCTTGACAGTGAAGTGACCCCATAAAACATGATCTTTATGGTCAGTGCTCAAAAATCCCCCAGGACTGACACATGTGTCCCAACCCCCTACCATGATCCTCCAGTAGGAAGTGGAAGACAGAAATATTCCGACTGACTGTCCAAGCTAATCTGTGGGTGGTGCTGAAGAGATCTAATTAAGGTTGAACGGCAAAGAGGCATCTCTGTTTGTGCATTCCTCACTCTCAACATTTAACACGCAGAAAAGGAAAAGGCTGTTGACTCATATGGAAGCTTCTGACAGCTGATAAGTGCTGATACAAAAAAGCTCATCACCTGTCAAATTAAGCCAGGTTTTGGCCAACAATTGCAAATAAAAGAATGCCTTGTATGTTTATTGACTTCAAATTGACTGACTTGACTACAAGTCAGTGTGCGCCCCCTTCACGCACACACATAAAGCCCCCACAAGCACACACACACACACAGACACACACACAGTCCGACACTAGTCCAGCGACTATACCTCACAAACTTGCACTGGACTCTACTTTGGGTCTTCGTCTCCCAGCGGTTAAGAGCCTGTGTGGGCATCGCCTCAGCGGACAGTTTGAAACACATTAACCTCCAGCGTTGGGTTCGGTTCAGGCGTATTCTCAGGGAGTGTCACACACATACATGAATCTGAGAGAAACAGCTGCATTAAAGCACATTTCTCTTCAGGACATATGTTCCATTTATTATATATGAGTTAAAGATAAGGAAGAGCGTGATATCTCTAAGCCGGACGCGCTTGAATGCTAGACGCCACAGGATGAGTACAATAGCTGTGTAATTGTGTCATGGAGAACAGACTCCGCTGTCCTCGCTGATTTCATTATCACAAGTGTGCGAGAGATCGCATTTGTATGTTTAGCTCCAGAATAATGCTCTCTCTGCTGTTCATCGCTGCTTCAATCTAGCCGTCCATATGTTCCACAATGTTCAGTCACTCAATCTTCAGTTCAACGGCTTTGTCCACCTTCCAATTGGATTTTTTGTTTTGTTTTTCTACCATTAGGGAGGGGTGAGAGGACACAATAAGCACAAAAAAACATCTCACTAACAGATTTCTTTCTTAAAATCCTCCCAGTGTCTAACGCGCACATCCTCACACACACACACACACACACACACACACACACTCACACACACAGACACAAAGGCGCACACTGAGATTAAGGCTTGTCAGAAACAAACTGATTTGTCTGGGCTAACACGAGTACAGATGTCTCAATGTGGATGGATTTCCTTTGGGATCGCCTCTGCGCCCTCATTTGATAAGGAGCTGTTTCTGTTGCCTAGACGAGACATGACAGTTATCTCAGGTCTTGGGTCGCCACGGCAACACAGTAGGTTTTGTTAGAGAGTATTCAGGTGAAGCCACTTAGCTGAGGCACACAGACAAATAGTCTGAGAAAATGAAGGATTTTCAGGTAGGGTACAAACTAAACTTTGCAGAGAACATTGAAACACATTAAAATATTTGTTACTTCAAGGAAATATGAATGTTTTCCTCATGAATGTTTCCCTCATGTACTGACATATATGATACATCATCATCTAGGGCTTGGTAAGATATTTAGAGCCCATTCTTAGTAGTCAAAAAACTTAATTTAAACTATAAACTAATGTATACTATCATGGATACATTGTGAAAATCAAGAGTAGTGATACAAAAATTGTATTTTTTAAATTTTATCTGATGGGAGCACATACAGTAAACACAGACAAGAATCTCTGTCAGAACCAACATCAGCTTTTGCAACAATTTATGCCACATTGTGTCCTATACGTGATATGACAGTCCACCAATGAGCCTTGGGCACCCAGGAACACCCCAATAAGACCTGCAGTTTTGGAGATGCTCTCACACACTTCTCCAACCGTAAACAATTTGGCCCTTGTCACAGCTAATACCTCTAAACCTCTGACAGGTGCCCTTGTTATGGGGTAATTAATGTTATTCTGACATTACCTGTCTCTGACTTAAACGGTATGGGCGATCGGTGTACTTTGCAACACTTGTCCCTTTTGTATAGCAAAAAGAGTGAAACAGAGAAATGAAAGAGTACAAATTGAATACAAAGTACAACTAGAAAAAATTGGGGTATGAAATTTTCAAAACAACTGAAAAAGTTGTTGACTTATCACGTCCTCACAGAGGAATTGCAGACACGGATGCGATAGACGCCAAGTCGATTCCATAATATCCCCCACAATTCGGAGATATTCTAAAGCACGCATTACATAAAAAATCTTGGGTCAAAATCCTACATTTCCCATCATGCAACTCTATTGTACCATTTTTTCAGCCTTCTGGAATTGCCATGCCCTCTATTATTTATGTAGCTATTCTTATAAATTCTGTAGACTCAAATCCAAGAGTTAATAACCTTGGTTACATCAGTGGAACTTGACTATGTCTGTAGTTTATAAGTGAAGATGTTTTATGTTCACAACCACGGCTCTTTTTTGATGATGCTGGGTTAGAAAGGTGTGCATAGAAAGAATAGTTTTGAGAGGAAAACTCAGAAGCACGGCTTTGAGTTAAGTGCATTTCTTAGAAAAGCGTGTTAACCTCTCAATGATTTAAAGCTCTTTCTGTGTTTCAAACATCTTCCATAGAAATCAACAGTGTAGCACTTAGTCAATGGGGGCTTAGAGTCGAAGCGTCCACACAGTTTTCAAGGCAACAGAGGCTTTAGAGTGGGCAAGTTTGGCATTTAGTATCTTAATCTGGGGGATGAGTGTGACATTGTGCATTAGAGAGCATGATAATCCGGCTCCCTATTGACCCTTGATATCATTGATATCATCCATATCACATAAATGGACTGAAGAGGACAAACAGAACTGGAAAATTAAAAGCAAAGTGTACTTATCTGGGCGAGAAAGAAGAGAGGATGCTAACAAAAGGTGAAAAGGCGGGATGTACAAGAGAGGTATTTAGAAGGATGATCAGTTAAAAGGATAAACGGAGAAAGAGAGATGGGGGAAGTAGAAGTAAGTGGAGGAAAAAGTCTGGATGTGTATTAGAGATTAAATGGGTGTGTGTGGCATAAAGAGGGTCAATGGCGTGGGTCAGGCATCATATGGAGAGGCAGATGTTGGAACATATTGTCCTGGATTACCGCGCTGTACACCGGAGAGATGGACGGACGAACAACGGGAGGGAGCGAGGGAGGTGAAAAGAGGAAAAAAGAGACAGGGACAGATGACAGAAGGTAAATGAGAAATCAATCGCTCTGCTGCTTTCTCCATAAAGGCTTATCTGAAAGAGAGAACAAGTGCAGCAAAGCATTTTCAAATGTGAGAATTGCTCCGGCGTTGATGTCTTCTTCAAGGCCCTAAAGGTTTGTTGAAGTTGCAAGGAAATACCTTTTTGCGATAGCAGCCAGGGTTCATTGTTAAATCAATAGGATTCACAGATAAGAGACTGTCGTAGGCAAATTCTGCCTGATGACCTCCAAAAAAATCACGGGGGAAAGGAAAATGACTTTTAAAGTTAAGAATCGAGATAATTTATCTCCAATTTTTGCCTTCTTAATTACTTTATTACCCATATTGACAACGCAATAAGTTATGGCTCTTCGCTATCAGTTAAAGTTCTTTTGCACAAAGAGAAACTAACCCAGTTCTTGAGAGGAAATCACACGGATTTCATCCATTTATCCTTGAAGCCGTCCTCATAAAGGTTTCCCAAAGGCATTGTAAACATTTTCAACTATTTTTTTTCTAGCAGTTTTATTTACACTAGACTGCTGTGTACCTCTCCCTAGGGAAGTTGTGATTTTTTTTTATTGCTGGTTTCAATTACTTAAATCAGAACTAAGGCTCCAAAGCAAAAGAGACTGAAATCCAAAGAGATAAGATGTAAAGAAAAGGAAGTCAATTAGTCCGCCCTTTGCTTCTTTTTTGCCTTTCAGCATCGAGGCACGTTGAAAAAAAAAAATTACGGTCAGACGGACAGGAAGTCAGACAGACGGACAAGAATTCATTAAGCTCCATACAATAGTCCTCAGTGTCCGTGTAAACAATAAAGCTCAGGCTGCTCTGAAGCGCCGAAAACTGACAACAAAGACCAGACGTAATCTGACTAAAGCTGCAGATTATTGACCAAAACAGTCAACCTCACACACACACACATACACATGCACACACATTCACACCCACACACTAATACCAGATAATCAGAGGAACACCAATAGTCACACATACATTCCCTCCTGTCAATAGAGCTCACGCAAACACACACACTCGTCATGTGATGCACGCACACAGACATGAATGTAGAAAATGTGAGGAGTGGTTCAAATGCACCTAAGCACACACATATAGCATCTGTGCCTGGCTTGTGAGTGACATTTAAATTTGCTTAGTGTCATCCTGCAACTATGATTCCACACAAACACAAACACACTCAATGTGTTTCACTTTGTGTTTGTGTGTCTGCGCCTGTGTGCGCGCTCGCTCCTCCGCTCACCCCAGGGGCCTTTGCACTGTCACTTCCTGTTTGTTGACATGTATGTTGTTGTGGCAATGCTCTGGGCGCGCTCCAGTGCCTCTGCTCTCTGTACCATGTGTGTGTGTGTGTGTGTGTGTGTGTGTGTGTGTGTGTGTGTGTGTGTGTGTGTGTGTGTGTGTGTGTGTGTGTGTGTGTGTGTGTGTGTGTGTGTGTGTGTGTGTGTGTGTGTGTGTGTGTGTGTGTGTGTGTGCGTGCGTGCGTGCGTGCGTGCGTGTGTGTCATTATAAGGCCGGCCCATTGAGCAGCCTTTGAGTGACGGGAGCTGGCCTTGTAATGGAACTCAATTCACTCCGCAAATAAAGAGGCCTTTGAACCACTGGTCCGAATATGGCAGGACACACACACAAACACACACACACACATACATACACACACACACACACAGACACCGCCTGTGGTCCACTCGCTAGGGGGTTTGGCTGGCAGTGAAGGGAGAGGGGGGTGAGGGGTCTTCATGCTTGGCTGCACACCCTCTTCCCCCCCCCTCCCCCTCACCCTCACCCTCTCTTCCAGGAGCCTCCGTGCGGCTAATTGAAGAGAAATGAGCGAGTGGAGGCTGATCTGATGTCAGCGAGCCGGTCCTCGCGTGGCCCTCATGTTGCTCCCCGTATCATGACCGATCTCCCGCTGATTTCGACATCAGCAGCGGAACACGGCGTCTCTCATGTGTCCCGCAATTATCATCATTCACCGTAGTGGCTTTAGGAGCAACAAATGCAAGGTGCAAAAATGATGAACTTCTGCGAATCTCAGGTTAAGAGAAAAGTTCAAGTGAATTCACAAAAAAATATTGCAAAGCACAAATTGTTGTCGCTTTTCTGGACAGTGAATATTGTTGTTGCCACGTGTGAGTGACAGTCAGGCGGATATCATTTTCAAAGTCAAATATGACATTTCTTCCAAATAGAACTTCTTTGGGCTTTTTCGTATAAGAAAAGATAAATGTCCTTATTTTAAGATAGCACAGTAGAGCTAATGTGGCTGTCACGAGCGATAGAGAGAGGTACAAACAGACGGAGAGAGAGAGAGAGAGAGAGAGATAGCAGTGACAGCATCTCTTCCTTGTCCATTTACATAAAGCAGCCTTTGTTTGACGCTGGTGGCCGGCAGCCAAGCGCCAACAGAAGGACGGAAGTTAAACTAAAAAAAAAAAAAGGGATGGTCGTCTTCCAGAAAAATCTTCTACCAGAAATAAATAATAACAATTATAACTATTCAAAAAAACAGCACATCAGTGACTCCATGCTAAACAAGCGTGGTGTTGCTCTTCAGAGAAGGGAAAAACAATTCTGAGAAAACAAAACTGTGTCTTGGAGATTTGTATTAGCTGACATGAAAGTAATAGAGCTTTGCGGGATAATTTTAAGGACGGAGAAAGGCTGACAGAAAGTGTTTATGAAAACTGAGGCTCCTTCCATGTAGTGGATATTATGGTGTGTCTGTAGCTGTGGAAATACTGGCCAGTGACTGTTTTGTGTGATACAATGCTATTGTATAAATGTTCCCGGCAATGTTCACACCATAATGCTTTCTATTTAATTGGAAATTAATTAAATACATAAATAAGAACAGGGAAGGCCTGTTTTTTCCCCCACAACAGTTATTGAAACACTTTATCTTTATTTTACACTATTTCATAGCTTTTAGTGTCAGCACACTGAAAACTCTGGAGGGTCACAAGAAACTCTTGGCATGTCCCATCTGGCATGAAGCTTCACCAATTTCTCTCTCTTTTCCTTCTCAATCAACACTTCTTTTCACCTTGAGCGAGAGGAGCCGGGCTCTCCGCCGTGACCTCGATAGCCGGGATGTTTTCCCTTTCTCCCAGGATTCACCTGGAGGGGACATGGCCATCTCTGGGCCTGTCAGCGAGGCTGTTAGCGCTTCTCCCATGGGGTGAGGGAGGGGGTTGACAGTGGAGATGTCCCTCTCTCTGTCACACAAACAGAGGCCGGGCCACTAATGGCCTCTTCTTCCAGAGCTTTTTAGCCGGCGTCTTCTTTTTTGTTTGTGCAATCTTGAGTATTCATTTATTCATGTCGTCCTTTCCTTTTTTCCCTCCTCCCCTCTCTCTTCGTCCTCTTCTCATTCTTTTCTTACTGTCCTTACACCCCCCTCACCCCCACCCCCAATTCAACAATGTCCCTCTGTCTGTCTATCTGTTTCTCCGACCTTGCAGCAGTTGTACGCCGCCCAGCTTGCGGCCATGCAGGTGTCCCCGGGGGCCAAGCAGCATGGAGGAAGCCTGACCCCACAAATCTCACACTCCCCACCCACCAACACGCACTCACAGAGCGACAAGGGCCGCAGCTCCCCACAATCAAAGACCAAGGTAAGGTTAAAAACCTCTATGAGTATGTGTATGTTTGTGTGTGTGTGTGTGTGTGTGTGTGTGTGTGTTTGATACTAGAAATGCAAGTGGAAATTGGGAATTGTGAATCACAAATTTTCAGTTTGGAAATTCTTTGGTTAGTCTTCATTCTCAATCGAGCTTAACGTACGCCTGATTCCGTGTACATCAATCACCCACAGGGAGCTGTCTTATTCTTCAAATTCCTAAACTCAAGAAAGTTTTATCCAGACGATCTGGCATATAAACCTTGACTTTTCTAGTATTACGACAGAGAATGACAGAGTGAATGTCTGCCTGGATGAGATTTGTGTTGCACTGTGGCGCATGAGCTAGAAATGTGCATCCAAGCTTGTTCCAAGGCTGCATTGCATCCCAAATGTTCTCCTTACCTTTTTTTCCCTTCGATCAAACAAGTGTCCCGAGCAGTGGTCAGCTCCTCATGTTTATCTACAGCTCGGCCCCTCGCGGTCAACTCTGCAAATCAAACAGCTCACCTTCGTAGCTGAGCTCCAGCTGGTTTACGGTCGCTGTGGATGTGGAGGATATATTGGAGTTTGGGCTGTTTTCTCGGCTGGCTGCACAATAGGGCTGAGGGGAAGACTTGTGTCCATCCGAGTGGAATTCTATGAATATCTGGTCAGCCTTTGGGACCCTGACCACCCCTCCGAACCCTCTCCGTCCACACCCACTCCGACCCGTACACAGCCAGCCATCTTACCCTTGCTGTCCACTTTAGAAGAAGACATCCTTTATTGATCACATACAGCCATACACAGTACAACACAGTTAAATTATTTCTCTGCATTTGACCCATCCCTGAGGGAGCAGGGGGCGGCCCCTTTGAAGCGCCCTGGGAGCGAGGGTCTCAGGGTCTTGCTCAAGGACCCTACAACATTTAGGACCCTCTGCAAGTGCAGCGTCCGGTCACAAATCATCACATACATGGAATCAAGGTTCCTAAAGATAATTAAATCTGATCCGAGCTAATTCCCTAATTGTATCACATTTGCCTTTATTTTCTGTCATTTCCTCTCCCGCTCTCTTCATTAACCCTTTTTCACATCTCCTGTTTCCACACACACACCAACACTGAGATGTTTCCCATGGCTCAGATTAAAGCTTACTGTTGACCCCAGAGCTTGTCCCTCTGTTTCCTCGTCCATCAACGCCTCCCTGCACCTCCACTTCTCTCAAACACACCCCCTCCAGCCTTCTATTATCATATATATGGAGTTGAGTTGACAGGCAAGAGCTTGAACCTGTGTTGGAGGGGAACTGGGGAGTCGTAATCGCCTCCCCAGTTCAGCAGGGGTGGCAGACTGGGGAGTGGGCCAACATGGACCTCTGACAGGGCCCAAGGAGCCAAACTGGCCAATTGATTGTACCACCGCCACTGTGTACTCCCACTGTTTGGAGCACTGAGAGACAAACTTCAGAAGATCTCTGTGTCCTTTTCTGTATATTTGTCCCTGTCTTTCATTTCATCTTTTCTCTTTATCCACCTCTCTTTCTTCTTTGAATTCTTTCATTCTGGCTGACCACTGTAGCTCTCTCTCTCTCTCTCTCTCTCTCTCTGGGTGAGGGACATGTATATTTCAGAGGCGTGCTCCCCCGTGGGCTCTATCTCAGGTCTCTAGTCATTTAGAGACGTGCTGTCTGCCTCTGCTCACAGCTGTTTGGACTCAGGCACACACTGCTTAAGTGCTTTACCCTCGGGTGAGACACGGACACACACACATACACACATACACACACACACACTCACAGGTGTTGAGGAAGACACCATGCCAACTAGAAACCATGCAGCACCTTTATAGACACACAGCCATGCACAAATCACTGCAGCATACATGCAGCTTTCTTATACGCAAGGATGGATCTTAAGATGTAGGCAGGCATGCATACAGACCTATACAACAGTTAGATTCAGATTATGCACCATATGGAACCCATCGCTGACATGCATCACAAACACGCAGGGACCACAATTGATGCGTTTTACTCAGTCTTCATTTAATGTTTCTCTAAAGTTCTTCCCTTCTGCGTTTTACTTTTGGCAAATACTTTGAGGTTTTACAAACCGGCTCATAGACGACGTTATATACAAATGTTCTTACCAGTATATAAAGCAGTTATCGTAGAAGGAGAGACACAGTCAAGTGCAGATCTCTAGCAGGTGTGTCTGTTTTCAATTCAGATGGACAACAAATATGTTTTCAATTTAGCTGAATCTAATTAGAGTTAATTATTTCTCCATATACAAATGTATAGAAAATGTTTTAATTGGCACACAGCACAGGCAACGGTTTCCTGTCTGCTTCTACTATGTCGTCTTCCGTTTGAGGGAATCATATACGAGAATATAATTAATATCCCTACATACAGTCCTTAAGAAGTGGAGGGGGAGAGAGAGAGAGGAGGGATGAGAGGATAGAGGCAGAGAGGTTGGCTTTGTGGCAACACTCACCTAAACACAAAAACACTCAGAACCCTGCCCGGGATAAACGGCAGCGGCACACACACTTGTCCTGTTAATTGAACCGTCAGTTCCCGTGATAAGATGCAGAGCCCTCATGTCGCTCGCACATGTTAGCATCCGCAGAAGTGTAATACAGCCCACACACACACACACACACACACACACACACACACACACACACACACACACACACACACACATTATAATTCCCCTCCTGTTTGTTCTCCGTCCCTCTGGCTCTGTGCATGTTTTCAGTCTCAAAGCTGGAGACTATTTCATCAGCCAAGAGAGACACAAAAGCAATTGTATTAATTCAAGATTCCAAGCCTTCCAGGGGCTTTTGAGCCCTTAGCCTCACACACACACACAGTCATGAGATTTAAAGCTTGCCGAACAATTTCTTGCAATGACAGACACCCACACCCACACACACACACACACACATACATAAACAAGTCGGTCCAAGGCTCTCAGCTCCACTGTCTCAACTAATTCCTCCACACTGGCATAATACAGGTTGGCCACCTTCCCACCATAGGATTTGGCTTGGCGCGGAGGGGAGACACCCCCATCCACTGTACAAGAGGAGAAAGGCATTATCTATTTGTAATAAATATTCAAACGCGTTCCCAGCCAAAGCCCAACATAATATAGGTCAGGATTGAGAAGATCCCGTTCAGTTCTTCTCTTCTCCTTTCTCTCCTCATCTTCCTCGGCCCATTGTCTCATTGAAGGCATCTTTGGGGGTCCGCCGTCTATTTAGAGAGACCCCCCTAATGAAGGACAATCCGGTTAGGCCTCATCACAGAGGCACGCACGCACACACACACACACAAACACACTTAGGCTCGTGCACAAGTAGGAGCTTAATTGGAAGGGCTTAATTGAGTTGTGAGAGGCTCATAAGGCTTAGTACGACTCAAGGAATGGGAATCAGGGAAAGTCGGCCTTAATGAGTGGATATACATCATACACACACACACACACGCACACAAACGTGCATCATTTACTCTCTTTTTCGAACTCACTGTGTCCTGGGTTCTACTCCGCCTAAGCAGCCATTAGACTAATGCCAAAAGAAAAAAGGGTCTTTTCTGTGGTTTAAATGTTACTAAACCAAGACCACACCTTTAACAAATAAAGTTACCTTTAATTCAGTTTCATAAAATGCACTCTTATTTAATTAATCACTTTAATAACACAAACACATTGATAATTCTGTACATCTTTAATTGGGGGTGGGGGGTCATGTTGTCCTCGCCTTTTAATTGCACAGTTTTTAATTAGGCATAGTGGCCCGTGTACATTTGGCCCCTCGGTGATCGGTCAGTTGACCCCCAGGAACTCCCCCTGATTGGATTCGGCCACCAGTGGGGTCAATGTAGCCATGACAATTAATGAGATAAGAGCCTCCTACGTCATGCGGTGGTCCACATGGCCGATTCCCAATATATTTTACATATATCGGGAATTTCCCTGTTTGAAGGCGTCCTCTGATTCCGAAGAATGACTGATTTTCATAAAACGGACATATTGATACGAAGATGTTGGTATCAGAAAACGTGCAGTCATGAAGGCCTCTTGTTTCTAATGGGGGCATTGAAGAGACGGTCTACCTCTGTTTGCTGCTGGATGAACAGAAAGGTTTTTATGTCTGACAGCTGTAAAGACAATCTTAAGGAGGTGTTACTATATGTGAATAAAAACCAGACGGAGGCATCTACTACTTTTGATGAAGATGCCAAGGTGTTTTATCTCTTGGTTCAGATTGTCGCTTGTACCTCTGACTTTTTTCAGGGCGTGCTGAGGAGCTGTATTTCAGTGCATGTTTGCTGAAGCCTGCATGAGGACTGTGCACATGCATGTGGTGCATGAATTGGCTCATCTTTGCGCTGACGACAAGTCAACAAGTTATTTTGCATGTGAAATCAGTGGTTTGCACCATAATATGTTTTTCATTTTTGTCTGAGCCGTTTGGCTTGATGATGATGATGATGATGATGTTGCGCTGATACGGGCAGTGGCATGCACCTTGTTATCTGTCCCACCAGGCTTGCCTCCGATTGCTGTGCATGGACATCCGTTTAATTGGTGCTTGTTAAAGACTTGATTGAGAGAGTCTTGGTGAGGCCGGGGGGAAAGGTTCTCCCCCAACCCCCCAGTGCCTCCCGCTTCCAAATTCCTACGGTGGTCACAGCAGGCGAAACTGTGCTGTTTTGGTTTTTGCAGGACAGTGAGGGTGCACAGCCACTGAACCTGTCGGCCAAGCCTAAGGCATCCGAGAGCAAGTCACCCAACTCCCCCCCAACTTCCCCACAGGTCCCTGCTGCTGGTGCCGCCACTAAACTGGGCCATGCTGGCAACATGAAGCACACCGTCGCCCCATCAAGTATCGGAGGACCACCGACCAGAGTCAGCTCCATTGGTAAGTGGACTTAAGTATCGATTAAACACATGCTATAGGAAAAGTTTAGGGATTGTAGAACGCTATTATTGGCCAGCATAAACAAATTCTGTCTGTCTGTCCATCCATCCGTCATGTTCAGTTACCAGAGTGCAGCTGAAAAGCTGCCAATTATTTTAGTCACATCATTTTTTTACACACAATTACAATGTACTGAAGTGGTTCGCCACAAAGGGATTTTTGTCATCTTAATTTTTCAGTTTCCATGGTTACAAGCCGAATTTAGGCTCAGGTGAGGGTTGCCAGGATATAAATCAAAAACTGTTCATTAAATCTTCATGCAACTTGATGTCACAGCTCCCATGTGGTGGAGAGATGTCTCTTCATACTTTTAGATTTCAAGAGTTTTGGCTTGTTTTTTTCTTATTTTGGAAATTTACCTTTTTCTCAGATATGCAATTAGAATTTAAAAAAAATATTGACAAGAACTTTAACTTACAGAAATTATTTTCTAACAATCTCTGCCATGATGAAATGATGAAATTATCTGAGCCTGAGTTCTTCGGTTTTGTTACAGTATGGTCGTGGTTAGAATTTTTCATCATCGGTTGCGGTGTGTGAGAGGTTTTATGATTATGCTTATGGTTTGCCGGTGAGACCTTCAAACCAAATATTACTTTATGTTGGAGCTTAAGTGTGGTCGTCATGCTCCTACAACGGTAGCCAGCTACGTAGACAAATCGATGAAAAACAGTGACAAAATTGGCCTCAGTACTTAATGTAGCCACACAAGCTGTTGGCACCAATACCTCGCTTACTATCGATTGGTTATGTCAATTCTGTGTGATAATCCTACTTATTGTCTCTAAAACAAAGCCCGAAAGGTGACAGAAACAAAATATCAGAGGATCAGAAAGCATTGGGCGTCATCTAATCAATGAATTAAACATTATTATATATTTATTACTTATATATAACAGTTCCAGGAGAATCACCATTGTGATCAAAGTTGGGATACTTTGCTTTAAATGCACACAAGCTCATACACAACAAGTGTGAATGCATGTTTCTTGTTAACACGCATGTTACTCAGTTTGCAACTGGTTCTTGTAACAACAATGTGTGTATTTAAGGAAAACTCTTGCTGGCTGTAGGGATGAAGAACAGCGTTTTCCTCATAGTGGTGCCTTTGTTGCCAGTCCCATAATCAATCCCGGCCATATGCACGCATACATAAACTGTGTCATAAATGAATCACCATTTTGTACACCTAATCCATTTTTTACGCAACACTGATAGTTCAAATATTACACATATGTAACAGGCTATAATTAGTGTGTTTGTGTTTTTCCTCCGTGTGTTATTTGCCTTGGGGCTGCTTCATTGTTATTGGTTTATTAGTGACTGAAAGAGACAGAGAGACATAGGATTGAAGGAAGGAGAGGAGGGATAGAGGGAGAGGGAGAGAGAGAGGGATGGGGATTAACACTTTTTTTCCTGAGCGATGAAGCGGGGGAATAACAAAGAGAGGAGCGCATGACAGACAGGAGGTATCACCAATGAGATTAGACAAGCCTCTTACATGAGCCAGGACAGCACAAACACCCAGAATTAATGACAGAATGACAGCACACACACTCAAACACACACTCTGCACGCAGAAAAAAAGCTCACAATCCCACATCCTCCTCCGATATGCAGTTAGTCATTTTTTTCTGACTTCTTGGCTAATCTCACTGTTTTTCAACAAATCGGCGGATTTAATATCAGATTAGTGGATTTGCAGTCCCAGATGTTTTTTGTTCAGAAAATGGATTACAGTGTTTAAAGTTTGTGTGTGATCCCTGCTGAATTATTCGTGCGTGGAGACCTGTGTGTGTTTTGTGCTGCAGATCCCAGTTAGCTCACAGTCCCATCTGTTGCCACTGAGTTTAGCCGCTCACTGGCACATTTGTTATTACAGTTTATAGTTGTATTAGGATTCCTGTGACAAGTTCAGAGAGGATAGAGGGGGCAGACAAATTGGAAAAGGGTCTAGAGGCGGTCGTTTTGATGTGGGAGTTTATGTTTGGAGAGGAGCAATCCTGTGTCTGGCAATGTACACAGAACTAGATTTTTTTTTTTTTTCACTTTAAGTCATCTGCAGTAAGTATTTCTGAATTGAGCACAGGGCAACTCTATGATGAATAATAAAATACTGGCATTTGTGTCCTCTTCTGCCATATTCACAGTTTTTTAGGTAGGTCTACTTCTAGTAAATGTGCGTACGTATGTGAATATACATCCACACTTGATGATGGTTTGAAAGCATTTCTTTGGATAGAACAATTAAAAATATCTGAAATATTTAAATCTAACCCTAACCGCGATCATCTTAGACATTAAAATGCACTTAATGTGTTATTGAGTCAGTGCTAATAATGGTAAGAATTAGATAACTAATCATTTTATTACTATGTAATATGTATTGATAAGAATTTAACACTATGAGGTTAATGTTTAGGGCAAAATTTTTTGACATTTCATACTTACATTTTGGTAACGATACCTTTATGACCTATTCCACTGCTTACACCAAACAGCAATAACATTTTGACCACTCATAGGTGAGGTCAGAATAACATTGATTATCTCGTTACCATGGCAGCTGTTGGATACATTAGGCATATTATTTGAACATTTTGTCCTTCCCAAGGATCTGAGCTAACAGGGACCAGATTGTGATGTCTGAACCAGAATGCCTCTAGAACCAGCAGTCTTGTTGGGTGATCCTGGTCTGCTGTGGTTAGTATCAACGAAGTGGTCTAAGGAAAGGAACAGTGATTCGATCGAGTGACGGGTTCCCAAGGCTCATTGATGCAAGTGGGCAGTGAAGGCTACCCCATGTTGTCTGACCCCAGAGAGCTCTTCCTGTAGCATAAATTTCCTGAAAATGCTGATGCTGGTTCTGATTGGAAGGCGTCACACAGTGAATTGCAATGTGGTTTTGTAGGCAATAAACTCCAATCCCGTTTAACATACATCATTTCTCTCATTTGTACTGGATGCTCTTAGAGCCTGGAAAGAATATGGCGAAAAGATGTCGTTGGTCTGATGTCTTTCTCTACATCAGTCAATATGCGTCTGCATTCCAGTTAGTCTGTGCCTACTAACTTCCCCAACAGTTCACCTCTTTCTGTTTTTACACCTCCCGACCCTAAGGCACGTTTCCCTTCCTCCTCCTCCATCCGTCCATCCATCCATCTACCCTTCTCAAACAAAACTGAAGGCCTGTCAGCGCCTGTAACTTCCACCACGATCACACATTGGTCTTTGTTCCTGTCATCAAACACTGAAGTTCCCCCTGACATCCCGGCCACGGCGTTATTGTACTGCGCTTGTCTGTAGAGATCTGGAACTCAGAGGGAGACAAACCTTGTGTGCATGGAGAAGGAGAGAGCCTTCGCCACTTATATCTGGGTCACATTCACTTGTCTGGATTGTTGGCATTGCTGTCAGTTGAAACAAGACTCGATCTGACCCCCTCCTTCATTTGACTCCAGATTAAAATTGACTGCCACCCGATTCCATCGCCCTCTCGTCTGTCCTTTCTCGACACCCACCCCCACTTTTTTTTGGCCTCTCTCACATCCAGATTTTCCGGTTATGACTTCTGAAAGAGTTCACGGCTCTGTCATTACCAATCTGAAGCTGGTAATCTGGCCTGAGATGGCATTAGCGCCGCGGATTAGAGCCGATAAAGGCCCTATAAACCAGCCGCAGCTCTTTGTTAAAAGCTAACCCGACTGATAGAGCAAGGCGATAGCTGCACACAAAATCTTGTACGCACGCACACACACACACACACACACACACACACACACACACACACACCCACACACAACCGGAGCAGATGCCTCATCGGCAGCTAAGCTGAAGAAATAATACAAATAACAGGCCGTGAGGAGGAGCGGAGAGATGTGATCTGTGTTGGATGGTGGGACAGATGTTCTCAGATGGGGAAATTAGCAGGACTTTTTAGCTGTAATAAGAGTCATCTGGCCATCTTGCTGTGAAGTAGAACTATG
Organism: Lophius americanus; assembly: GCA_037951165.1. Classification (NCBI taxonomy): domain Eukaryota; kingdom Metazoa; phylum Chordata; class Actinopteri; order Lophiiformes; family Lophiidae; genus Lophius; species Lophius americanus. The sequence continues at coordinate 871,560 of JBBDHG010000098.1, read as the reverse complement.
AGGGTTCTGGTGGAAAGGGATGTGTTTGTGATGGTGGTGCTGGTATCTGAAGTGGTTTGTGTCTATATTTTATTTCTGGTTGTCTGAGGGCTGGTGGAGAAGCAATGGGCAGCTTGTGGTAAGTTTGTAGCAAGGTAGCAAGGCCGGACTTTTTGTTATGGATGAAAACCTCTTGCCAGCTCCCCAAACACACATAAACACAAGTCATTGCTCACCCTCTCTCCTCATCTATGTCCCTCTGTCTCCTCTCCCGTGTCTCAGCAGACCTGCTGTCGTCATTGTCCACCACAGCCTACCTGAACGACCACGAGGCGGTAACCAAGGCCTTCGCCGAGGCCCGGCAGATGAAGGAGCAGCTGAAGAGAGAGCAACAGGTCCTCGACGCTAAGGTCGCCGCCGTCAGCAACCTCAGCCTCAACAATGGACGCTCTGAGAAGGTGAGCCGAACAAATCAGAGCAGAGATTTAAAGCGTCCACCAGTACTTTCAATGGTGTGATTTTTTTTTCTTATTCTCAGAGTTGGGAATTAAGAAAGTTTTTATTCTCAATAACAATAATAATAATAATAATAACCCAAACATTTTTCTTATTATTTCTTCTCACATTTTCAGGATAGGCTCGTTACATTTGTTGATTTTTTTAAAGTTTTGCATCATAGATAGAGAGGAGCTTCATTATCAGATCCAACATTTACAAAGTCACAGGGGAAATAGAACTGAAGAAGAGACGAGACGTGAAAACAGAAAGAAACATACATATAAACTTTAGAATAAAATAAATGACAGGCTTAAATAGACATGCACAAATAATTAATAAATGTGAAAAGTAGAAAATTCTCACATACATTTAAATATAAATAAATATGCGATAAATATGAGGAAAGAGTCCAAACAAGGAAAGGAGGAAAGAGTCTCCAGAACAAGTAAAAGTTAGAATAGTCCAGTTGAAAGGGAAGTGCTGTCACGACCAGAATCTTTTTTTCCTTCACAGTGAAAGCATTCCTAACCTGTGGATGACGGAAGAAGATGTAATAAAGTTCCTCATTTCTTAAATAATATGTATTATATAGTTAACAAGACATTAGAAATGTCCATCCCAGGCTTATTTGTACTTTTATACTTTGCATACGCTTCAAATTCTGTACTTTCTTTAAACATCACTTGTGAACAAAATATTGAATCAAAACACAAGTAACTGTTCTTCCACTCGAGTGAGAATGTGTGCACTTTGCGTGTTTTAAGCTATATTTAAAAGTCCCCATCAACAGTTTAAAACCAGCTCATTTATAAATGTTACCCAAAGAGCATGTCAGTTCGTCAAGTGAACCAAAACCTACTGGGACTGATGAGAAATCGGGAGTATTTTATCTCTTAGGAGAAAATTGATCCCACGATTAATTACAAGCAATCTGGAAGTGGTTGCGAGCGGCGGCGGCGGCGGCGGCGGCGGCTCATTGCCGGCGTGTAATAATATGCCTTCCTGCCACATGTCATCTATGTAGGAGGTAAATTGGTGCACAATATGCTCGCTGAAATGTCTCGAACTAAACGGGGCCAGATAAGGTAAAACTAGAGGCGTCTCAGAGGTAATGAGTGTGTCTGTGAGGCGCACTGCAGGGCTACACGGCTGTGTGTGTGTGTACGTGTGTGTGTGTGTTTATGTGTGTGTGTGCGTGTGGGGAAGAGTGGAGCATCAGGGAGACAGTAATGTGAAGTGACGGCGGCGGCTCCTCGGCGGCGTGGCTAAATTGTAGTTATTTGTTAAACACATTGGGAGTTAGCTGGTACACACACACACTCACACACACCCACGCACACACACGCACACACACACTAACAACAGTGAAATTGAAGCATCTGCGGCGCTGACATTCTCAACACGTCTTGTGACTCTTACAGCCGATGTGTGTTCTTTGAGTCGCCACAAATAGAGCGTATATTTCTCATATTCTCTTCATACAGTGTAGAAGTTTAAAAGTGTAAAGGCCACATTTGATGAATCTCCTCAGAAGGAGGAAGAGCATTTGTGTGTTTTATATCTTGTTGCACACATTCAAGGCATTAAATGTATATTTATCTGCGTGAATCTGCTTCAGTGTGTGTTAATATCATGACATCATCTTTATACAGTCTTGGTAAATCTTATTATTGAAGATTATTATTTCAATAAAGTTTTTTCATTTATTATTTTAAATCATGCAAGAATTAAATTAAAAATTAATTAATTATGGAAAAAGAATATTAAGAATTTTGTCAACCTCACACAATTAAGTTTTTCTCAATGTACAACACAGACTGAGGATAGAAGTTTTGATTTTTGAAGTTTGACAGTTTAGGTGTCTGTGTTAAGTTTGCAAATCTAAGATTCTGTAAAATCTCAGACGCTCTCTGAGCTTCTCCCGCGTCCCCGACCCTTTGGCTTTGTGCTGCGTGAGGGTGAAGCCGGCGAGCTTTCAGCGATCAGCCACAACAGTGTCATCTCTGACACACACAGAGGATTAGTTTTGTCGCTACTTTGTGTCTTGGCTCCGGCGTCAGCCATTCAATCCACTTTTCTCATGTACTGTACTGGGGCTTAATGTCAGACCAGCCTGTCATCCACTCTGTCGTCGTCTTCACCTCCGTCTCCATCTCGCGCAAAAGAAAGCACCCAGGCTTAGCTCACGTAGAAAATAACTCAATCGTACTGACCTGTTGGCAGATTATGGCTAATAATCTCAAAATACAATACCTCTAAATAAACAGAACGCTCACAAATACGATCATCTGTGCAGCCTGATTGGCCCTCTCCCCCGTTTTTATCCTCCATCGTATCTTTCCAGCCATATTTATTCTAATTTGGGTGGGAAATTATTTCTGACAATTGGACTAAAAACAGAGAAAATGCATTTCATTATCGTTCTGCCCTCCCCTCACGCAGCCAGCCAGCTTGCCAGGGTCACATGTAAATGTGGAGGGACACTTTTTGGAAGGTTGTGTTAGAAGACGACAGTATTTTAGGTACGGCTCCTAATCGTATAATTAAACTGTAAAACGCTGGCACTGCCGCGCCGTGGTGTGTCTCTGTGAGTCCGTGTTCACCGGCTCCGGCGCAGAGTGTTCCGGCTGCCTGCATTAAACATGTAAATGCTAAGTAAATCAGCCTTTTATTGGTTGTAATAAATACCCAGGGGGCTACGCGGCGTGGCCTCGCTCTCGTGCGTGCTGCAGTCTCTCGCTCTCTCCCTCTCTATAATGCGTCGACCCGCGGGGGCCTCTGCATGAGCGAGGCAAGCCGCTGCACTTTACTCTCGCAGGTGGCTGCCAGGAGTGGCTGCACACACACACACACACACACACATACACACACATAGCATACAGTAAACACACAGAACAGTAAACATTCAAATAGACCTGAATTTAATCAGCGTTATTGCTGCAAAAGCACACAGGTGCGCATTCAAGCATGCCCTCTAAACTAACAATTTGTGCTGATATTAACATTGGAGCAAATTTACATGGAGGGGATCCAAAACGCCCTCCTGAGATTATTGCTGGTTTCTTTATTATTATTTGGATCGTTACAAATCAATATGAACTGATTTATTTCAGATTAAAAAGGAATTTTGTGAAGGATGGCACACATCTTTTTTCCGTCGTGTTAACCGTCGGGGTTTTAAGCCAGTGAGCTTCCACAGTGTGAATTTTTGCTCTTTTTTATTTTTTTGGAAATTCATTTGCTTTCAGGTTTTAAGCTAAAAGCGTGAAATAAAATAAATGTCCGAGAGAAAAAAAGGCAGCAAATGTATTTAATATCAGTTGTAAAAATAGCCTTTAAAAGTGAATCGGACAGTTGTTCTGCTTCACTACGTACGCGTGGCTTCACATATCCATTTATTCACACTCACTGACCGGCCGCCACTGTGGACTGTTTGTTGTTTAGGACAAGGCTGCCCTGGAAAGTCTGAGTCAGCAGCTGAAGCAGCAGGCGGAGGACAAGTTCAACCACGCCATGCTGGACTTCACCATGAGCGGAGACTCTGACGGTAGGGACACGCGCAGGCACGCACGCACACACACACACACACACATGTAGGTAGGAAAAAATGTGTGATTTTTGAAATTTATTTAGAGAAGAATGAAGTTATGATTCTTTTTTCCTGTTCTCATCAACATTGCAGTATATGTCTGTGTATATAATTAATAAATGAATTAATATACACACGTTCAGCTTTAGGACAATTTCAGAGAGCTTATTTATCTGAAGAAGCAGATGAATTATTTAAACTACAGTAGTAAAAAAATACTAAATCTAGCAACTCCTCAGCAACGTTCCCTCCTTTTTGTTCTTTTTAAAAAACCTAAAACTCAAAATCTCTGAATAGGTAGATCGTTCTTTTCACTGTATGTGCTCTAATGGGAGTTTTTATTAAAGCCGTTGCATGTGTTTCCTCCACTTCCTCCTTCTCTCAGGATCCCCCAGCGTGTCAGACTCCAGAATATTCCGGGAGACTCGGGGTCGCAGCAGCCAAGAGCCGCACATCAAGCGACCGATGAACGCCTTCATGGTGTGGGCCAAGGATGAGAGGAGAAAAATCCTGCAGGCCTTCCCCGACATGCACAACTCCAACATCAGCAAGATCCTCGGTAAAAAACACGACCGCAAACTCTGCTGTGGTTTCTTTGACCCGGCTTTGTCTACCAACCCACTAAAAGAAGATATGTGTGCCGGTGGTTGTGTTTCCTGCGTTCTTAAACACACACACCCCCACAGTGATTTCATTACAAGCGGTGACAACGTGTAAGCGGCTGTTAATGAACGGCTGGGGAGAGCACCGCTCCGACAAATGATGATATAATTCATTATGCATTAAACAGCCTGCACAAGGCCGTCTGACATTTCCCCTGGACCGCCGGGATCGGCCCTGACATTTTAAAGAGCTCCTAAGCGTTTTATAACACAGGAAAATCTGGTTTTAATAAGCCCCCCCCCCCCTCCTTTCTCGATTGCTAACAGATCGCAGAACAGAGAGAGAGAGAGAGAACAGCCAAGTGCTGACAGCTTTTACCCATTAAACATACAGTAGTCAAGTGCAAATTCAGACCAGATATGAAACACACAGGGGAGGACATGCTGGAGATTACACCCACACACACATGCAGGAGTCTGATACTACAAACCCAGAGGCTGAGCGGAGCGAGACGGCGGCAGGTTAAATCCTCATTAGTTTAGATGAGTACCTGTCGTCCTCAGCGCTCTCCTCATTAACACTGATTTCCCGTCAGTGTGTATAAGCGTCGCCAAAATGTCATCACTCATGTGTCGGTAGGCACATGTGATGTCAGGACGCTTGATCTTCACACGTGAATTAATTGGTCTGAAGTACATGCTCCAATTAAATCACCTTTTAATTGATTGTTTTGAATACTTGGGCTATTATTTAGGTTTATAAACAGCTTGTAAATCATTTATAAACGGCAAACAATAAACACCAAAATGTTGACAATTTGCAGGCTCACGTTGGAAAGCCATGACCAACCTGGAGAAGCAGCCCTACTACGAGGAGCAGGCTCGCCTCAGTAAGCAGCACCTGGAGAAATACCCCGACTACAAGTACAAGCCGCGACCCAAACGGACGTGCCTGGTGGACGGCAAGAAGCTGCGCATCGGCGAGTACAAGGCCATCATGAGGTCCCGCAGGCAGGAAATGAGGCAGTACTTCAGTGTGGGGTAATGGAGCTGATAACACCTCAGTGGAATTTAGTATTTGATTTGTAAATTATGACCAACCAATAAATCACATTTTTGTATTTTACCCAAAGCGATTATTTTCCTTTAAAGATTAATTTCCCCACAGAGGAAATATTGTTGTTACAGCAGCCCAAAAACATTACAAAACTGATAGTGACAGTAAAAAAGAATCATTAAATTTGGCAGGTTTTGTTCTCTTTGGAGAGCCATTAGCTTTTTTCAGCCTTAATGCGAAGCTAAACTACTGATCTGCCAGCCTCGATATTCAGAGAATAATATTTATCTTCTGATCAGGGGCGGAAATCCCGGGGGTTGATAGGGGGGACATGTCCCCCCTTCTACAGAGTATCACCCCCGCATAATATAATTGTAACAGATAACTAAAGAACATAGTGCAATTGTAATAATATAGTAATTTATTTTCAGTCATTTGATAACAATAATCATTCAAATCAACAAAAGAAGAAAGTTTGTGATGCATTCTGCATGATGCCTTCAATTTCTATTCGGTAAAAACCGGTCCTAGGCGAAGCAGAAATGTAACATAGTCATCAAGATGTGTTCAATTGCAATCTTGTAAAACGTAGTTTTGGGCGAGAAACTTGAATATGGACTATTTGAAAGAACAATTTGTAGATGTTTTCATGGCAATATCAAATTGATATTGCTGATGCTAAAAGTCATAACAATTCTTGGTGCCCCCCCTACACTGAACCTGGATTTTTGCCACTGCTTCTGATCTTACTTTACAATGTGGAATATTCTTGTCAGGGATCCCTTGACAAATATATACACCACATCTTCTCAATTAGGAATCTCAGTTTTTTGTAATATGATGTATAAAATTTGAGTCTAAACTGATTTGCCTCTCTTGTACTGAATTACGTCTCCTGTGTGTTTCAGGCAGCAGGGCCAGATGCCCCTCTCCTCCGCAGGCGTGGTCTACCCAGGTGCCCTGTCCATGGCTGGAATACCCTCCCCGCAGATGCCCTCAGAGCACTCAAGCATGTCCAGCAGCCCAGAGCCCAACGCCAACCAACACCAGAACCCCCACTTGCCCGGCCTGAAGGGGGACGGGCCTCGAATTAAGGAGGAGGAGCTACGGCTGGATGACAGCAATGGCGACATCTACGACGAATTTGATTATGAAGACGAAGAAGCCGATTACACCAGCGATAATGACAACCATATCACCCAATAGGATGGCCTGAGAGCCTCCTTTTTTTAACCAATCACAGCTGGTTAATCCCTAAACCCACCAATCAGGATTAAAACTTTCTCTTTTGCCAATCTCTTTGAGTCCCTATCCCCCACCCCACCCCGCCCCCACCCCCCACACCGCCAACCTCTGCCCACCCTGACTAACATGGACTCTGATCAGAGAAAGAACCCTCCCACTGGAGTCCTGATACCAGCATCTGACCAATCAGCGGAAGCACAGGACCTGTCACTCACACTGACTGTTACACAAACGGGAGTCTGGCAGGATGAGACGAAAAAGCTGCTCTGAAGCTTGCTGAGGCGTATTCAACTACTACTGCAAGAGTTTGTGTGGCAACGTCACGACTTGGAGAAATAAATTCACATACAACCTTTCCAGCCCATTTGTGGGCAAAAGGTTTTGAAATGAAGGACGGAACAGTGGACCTGTCAAAGGCGAACAGATGACACTTTAAGATGGCGGACCTGTTTATTATCAAGCGACACTTTTAAAAAAAAAAAAAAACAGCTTTTTTTGTTCTTTGGTTCTATAATATTCTCACTCAGGTACACGGTGCCAATAAGTGGCTTGTGAATGTGATTTGTTGTTTTTTGTGCTACAAGTTTGAATAATAATAGAAAAAAGAGACTTTCTTTTTTCCTCTTTTGTTGTAAAGCACCTGACAGACGAGTTTATTTTTAACAAGAACATATCTTTTCTTTGACCTCGAAGTGGTGTCTGTCAAACCTGTCACAGATTTGCCCCTTTTTTCCCTCTGTGTTTTTGCGACTGCCCACCCCCATCTGAATCCGATGGGACGGTCAAGCCAGGACTGAGCAGTGCTGCATGGACTGTCCCACTTTGAAGATTTTTCGGAGGGGGGGGTGGGGGTCTCGGAGCAGAAATGAAAGCACTGTGTTGTGAGACAATCCACCAGTTTTCTTCTCGTTCCGTCCCTTATATCTTGATCGCGTCCAGGACAAAACATCAGTGTGTCACATTCTGAGACGTGCCACAGTGTGAGTGTGTGTCGGTGCGTACACAAGAATTTGGCGTGCAAAAAAATCCAAAACTTGTGAGATACAGAAAAGACATGGCAACTTAGGCTGCTGCTGTTGATAACTGTACCAGACACACAAACAAACACAAACTGATGTTCTGTCCGTCAGTGTTTTCCTGCATCCGCCAATCAGCATCGTCCTGCTGTCCGCCAGTGGGCGGAGCTAAGGTGAAGTCAGCCAGTCAGTGTTTCTGTTTGTATTTGAATACTGTATTTTATTATTTCTCTTCAAACTGCCTCTAGTTTAATAATATTATTAACAGTAATTATAAGGATGGTCAGCTTTTCCTAAGTTTAGTAAGTTATGTACAGTATAATTTATTTTTCTCCCCTTTATTGGGTTTTTATGACCATATGAACGACAGTCGATGAATTCATTATTCTATTTAGCTGGTAGGTATTTAGCTCTAAACAAAAGTTGTCATTTTATCAGGATTTGTTTTGCATTTTATGGTTCCTCTTTTCTTTTTTTTTTGCGATGCATTTGATCTGTTATAATCCTCCTTACGGGTGGGCGGGGCGAGTTAGGACAGTGAGCTGGGCTGATGGACTCGTCCGAGCTGAAGACATAACCTTTTTATGTCCAAACCCATTTCCAAGAAGCACTCAGACTCTTTGTAGTCAGAGAAAAAGAAGAACATGATTTCTTTTTTTTTTTTATTATAATAAGTTTATTTGTAATGGTTATTATCATAATGTATAATGTGAAGTTTCCTCTCTTTTTATTTTGCTCTTGTTTTTGTGGGGTGGGGGGGGGGGGGATCAGTTTTATCACTTTTAGAAACTGTTTTCTGTGAACAAAGAGTCTCGTCCCCGTTTACGAAGTTTGGTCGCCTCACCGAAACACAGTGGAGCATCTTTGGCTGGGAACCACACACACACGCACACATGCACAATCACTAACACACACATTAAAAATGAAGAGATTATTATGACAACCAAACAAATCCTATGCTGTTCGTTTTGTTCCTTAAAATCTGGAATTCTAGATTTAAATCCTGTACATATATTGTTTGGTGTGTTTTTTTTTTTTTTTTAATCATAGGAAACCAGTGTTTACCAGGATCCACCAAACGTGTTCCACTGATTGTGCACGAGGCGACCAGCCGTTTCTATAGCATCTATAAAGTCACTTCTCATCAGGAGCGCTTTGCTTTGTTTTAGCTCCACGAAACGCTACAAGAGCCATGACTACTCTTCAGGTGTGCTGCCACATATTGATCACCACCTTCTCGCTGTAGACGTGCGCTACGTGCCACATAATGAGCCTCTTCGGTCTTAATTTTGCTGTACAGTCACGCCATGGTTCAACCACATGCTGGAGAGAGGGTACGACGATCAATCCATTTTAGGGTATCGGGTGGGTGGGACATGAAGATGTCAATCATCCCTGCTGGCAAGGTCTGTCCCCATACAGTGTCAAGACAATGAAAAATGATGATAATAATATTATTTAAGACAATCAAAGTCATGAGTGGAGCTCAAAACAAAGTGAAAATTATTAAAAGTAAAAAAAAAAAAATCTTAACATCTCAACTTGATAAATCGAGAAAGATAATTATGTAAATATAACATAGAGTTATAGATTTATATTTTGTTCATAACACAGTGTAATATAAGTTGTATATTTCTTTTGTCTCTCCCTACGGTCTCTTTTATTGATGTTATCCATGCCACAGAAAAGCAAGAGGCACAGCACTCTCACACAAAAAAAATGAAGAAAAATATCAAAGAAATAAAGAAAAAACAGGAAAAAAAAAAAAAGCAGTGGGCTGCCACCACCATCTGTTCTAAGTTCACTTTTTTTCAGTATTACTGCCAGACAAGGCTCTAATAAAGACGGCAATGTGTTCGGTAAAACTTGTGCTGGTCCTGGTGACTTCTTTCTTCCACACATGCGTTCACACAATGGCTTTACAGTTCATATTCACATAAGCGTGCACATTTACCCCAGCATGTGCTGCTTTTTGTACGAGATGCAGCGATATCATCCAATGAGAGGCCAGTGAAGGTTTCCTGACTCTTTTATTAGCGATATAATAAAATAAATAAAAATGAATGAATCCAGTTTAACACTTTTTAATCCCTTCTCTGAGACACACTTGGGCCGTAAAGGCGGCGGCGGCAGTGGCGGCGCTGCGGCCTAACTATTCAATCATCTCCATAACAGCATGTTAATTATGTTAAGTCCACTTTTGCCAAACTCCGATCAGAGAGCCAGCTGGGAGATGTATTGCCGAACCCCGGCCGGTTAGCAACCTGATAACCTAATTAAGCACAACAAGGGACTTGCGTGCGAGGGGTGGAGTGATGAAATGTGTGTTTGCGTGTGTGTGCATTTCACAAACACAGTAAAAGGAAGGCTGTGGACTCTGACCGCCTCAACTAGGGGCCAAACGCCAGCCGCCGGTCGCCAGTTTTAAAGCAAATCTTTAATTGATGCTCGCTTAAGGACATTGAGGATGTTCATGCCTCCCCTTTAAAGGGTAAAAAAAAAACACAAAACCCCACTCAGCGCGGCCATTAAAATGCTGTCCCCCATCTGTGTCCATATGTTCCAGCAATCAACCTCCACCGCCCATTGCAGGCGCTCCACGCATAAAAACAGAATAATGCACTTGGAGGAGATGATTTTACGTGGTTTGCTAATTACCATAGCTTTACACAGAAAAGCCCTTTTGATGCAATAAAGAGGCATGATGGGGGCAGATCTGCATCTCCTACGGTAAGTGGAGGACTTAGCAGCTCTCTGGGCATTGTGAATATTTCAGAACTCGCCTAGAGCTAAAAACCTGAGAAAAGGTTTATGTGTGAATAGTTGAGGAGCAGGACTGGGGATTCCGATTTTTCTTTTTCCTTTATTGTTGGCAGCGCACGAGGCTCCGGAGGAAGCTGCCGGAGACTAGACTCACAGATTAAATCACACACACACACCCACACACACACACACACACCCAATGGAGTGCTGTGGAAGTTAACTCAGCTTAAACCACAATTCTCCACTGGCTCTTACAGTCACAATAGTTGAGACAAAAGAATGAAAACTCTTACACATCTACATGTGAACGCTTGCTCATATTTGCCGTGCACGCATCCCCTCAATATGATTTAATATGCTGTAACTTTTTGTGCAAATCCCTGGAGCTCATGGAGAATCTCGGTGTGAATCACATGCACTTATGTGTCTTCTAAATGCATTCCACGTATGTGTCCAGACGACTGTGTGACTTTTTTCTGTGAGCACGGCCCTCTCTCTGCACCGGCTCAGTGGAATATGCAGTTTTCAACCGTGGGTGTTTAGAAATTGAGTGAAAACGATGTCACATTAATGATTTAAAGTCGGTAATAGGATGTGCTGTGACGCTGAGCCGCTAGCTAAGCTGAGTTTAAGGCTCCGGCGTTAATGTATTCATGAGGAGGGGGGATTATACAGAGACAAGAGCAGTTAGAAAGCTGAGTGCAGCAGAGCAGCCAGGGCCAACAGGCCTGCTAGATATTATATAAAACTGCATTTATACCGCGGGAGCACACATCTCTCAATGCAGGAGGTAGAACTACACACACACACACACACACATACATATATATAAATATATTTGAAAAAAGACATCATAATCACATTTTTATTAATGAGTAAAGGAGAGATACTTTGTGTCCGGAATTCAAAATGACCCAAAAATGTTTCAACCGTACAATATACGTGTTAAAACAGTCACACATAGGGGGGGTTCTTTGGGGTCTGGACTCATGTATGAAAGAAAATAAACTGTATGTAAAAGGACAAAACTGGAATCTAACATGATTTCGAGGAACACATTCACGTAAACAGTGACACTGATGATTAAGACACAACAGGGTTAAAAGCTTTTTCTCACAAAATTTCTCATAACAGAGCAGGGTAATTATTCCGATGTATCGGGCTTTGGTCATCAACCCAGAGGAACCCAGAGCCATTTCTACAGAAAAGTATGGCTAAATCAAATAAACAAAATCAACCATATGGACGCCTTATCTTAAATTATCTATTAAATGATTCCCCTTGACAGAGATCTGCAATTTTTAATTAATGTAATGTAATTAATGTAACATTTGGATTCAATGGTTATTTCAACTTAAAAAGAAAAATCAGCTTGATAGTTGTTGTTGTTGTTTTTTCTGCTAAGCTATCTCGTTTCTATTTACAGCAAATAGCAAAATCATAACGTTGCTGATTATGTTTAACAACCTGAAAATTCAACAATATTGTAACATCATTTTGTTCATATGTTAAAACTGGTTAAATGTATAATTTGTAATGTGAAATTAAAAAGAGGATAAAGCTGTACATGTCAGAATGGTGTTCATGAGTTAATAAAAGGTGTTATGTTATTGATATTGATGAGTAAATAGAGGAAGAAGATGAGCTGCACTTTCCACATTTAACTGATAAACTGTTAATAATGAATACTCCGGTTGTGATGTGCAAAAATCCATTATACATATTTTCAAATAGACGAGGTTCTCGGCTTGGAAACATATTATAGTCTGGTTCATCCCAAAAAAAAATGATAGAATCAAACCTTGCTAAATTAACTAAAGCCCAAAAAGCAGATATTATTATTACAAATTTTGCGTTTAGCGCTAGCAGTTTTTCTTCTCTTTGATCTTTGATTCTTGCATCCCGGCTAATCCCGTCTAACACACTAAGGTACACAAAAAATTGCAGCCTCATTAAAACAGGAACAAGCCATCATAAAAGTTTCATGAAAATATTTTCACTGAAGCACTTAAGCTGATTTAGTTTTTATTTTCTTGAGTATATTGTATCGGTTGTCCCTCGTTCTCAGTGATTAGGTGGCTGATGCATTAAGATCCCGTAAAGTAATTCCTTATTTAAAAGTGCTTGCACTCAGAACATAAATGTACAAGATGCTGGGATTCAAAATTTAATAAGTATGCAGGAATATGCTTTATGTTATTAGAACATTTTATGATTTTGTCTGAGAGCCACCCAGCCGCTATATTTATCGGTAATATACTGTAAGCGAGTATTTTTGCACATGTGACTAACGTGTGTTGGCCCACATGTAGCACATATCACACAGTATCACATGGCGGCGCTCGGTCCGTGAAGCTAAAATACAAACATGACTAACTCTGTTCAATCTGTTATTTCTGGATGAGTTCAAATCGGGTTCAATCAAACCCTTGACGTGATCGGATCCAAAAAACACAGCCACTCATCGGATATCAACCTCACTTCCGGGTGTTACTCCCTCGCCACAACTTCTCCTTCAGTCTCTTTACAATGACCAAAGTAATCAGCGAGACACAAGACAGAGTCCACAAAGCGCCGCCGATGTTTGAGTGACATCCCTAATGTGACACATCTGAGAGCGGCGGCGTGTGAGGGACAGGCGTGGCACGCAGCGGAACAGCAAGGCCCGGGGCTGATGCCCAATCTAGACCGGGAAACTGGCTCCATGCCCCAGACATGTCGCCCGTCTGCTCAGTCGCTGCTCTCTACATGAAACACTCACCAGCTTCATCAGCGGCCGCAGCAGCTGGCCTAGTTTCAACCCTCTCCTCCTGTCGGTCTCCATCAAAACCTACAAATTTATTTTTTCTTTGAATTTATTCATGTGTTTGTTTGTCATCTGTCTGTTTCTTATAAGCCCTACAATCCTCACCTTTGACCTCTTTGATCTGGCTTTACATATCGCCATGTCACCTGTCACATTGCACACCATCAGATCAGGAGAAATGGTTCCTATCATCATGATATCGCAACTTAGAAGACTGTTTGCAACAATCGCAGACACACAGGATCCACACAACTTTCCAGTCAACTTGAAAACATGAGTTCGCTCGCCGAGCAGCAGCATCAAAGCCAGATAACGAAACCCGTGGGCGTTTTTTACGTCATCCCATGAAATGTATAATTTTTTTTTTTTTGAGACGAGAAGAAAAAACCTGCAAAAAACTGTTATTTTATTTCCCCATCAACACCCTAATGCACATATGCAAATATTATGCTAATGATATGTTAATTGATGGAGTAGCTGTCAAGCAGGCCTGCTGTTCAAATGACTGGTGAGAAAATAGGTGGGGTCAGTCGCAAGCTGTAAAAGCAGCTCCAACACAAATAAACAAAACCCTTGGGGATTAACAGAACAAGGGCCAGTGATAAACGGATGAGACGAGAGACAGGGAATACAACAGGCTGTATGCGAGGGGACAAGGGAATCAGCTCAGGGATATGGAAATGTGCAGAAGCAGAGGAATGAGTGGGTAAGACGGGTTTATGAGGGAGACACGGGGATTAGAAGGTGACACAGTAAAGGGAATAAGAAACAGGACAGAGGTAAAAACAAATAAGAGCAAGAGCGGGTTGACGTTCTTATGGAAATGAGTCAGAGGACAGGTGAGGACAGATTAAATACATCAGAGAAAGTAAGGACACCGGCTCTAGATTGAAAGGACCGGTGTAAAGAAAGTGTGTATGTAAAGGTCAGAAAAAAAGAACTGGTCTGTGTCGCCAGACATCATCATCAAACAGTGTCCCATAATCAGGAGCTGAATGGTCCGACCTCACAATGTATATTTGCCTTTTGAGAGCGGCGCCATCAGATTGGGTGGGCTATAAATTCTCACTTGGATACGAGACATGGACCACCACGCATAATATCATGCACACTTTTACAACTTCTGTCACGGGCGATTGAGTAGGAGGTGAGGAAGTGTATGTTCAAAGCGTCACCTAACGTTTCCGTATGCAAACAAGGTTTCATGAATGGAGGTACCCTCGCTGCACCTGCAGAGATTGTCTTTTCCTTCCTGGTCCCTAGAAAGTGTGAGTGTGAGTGTGAGTGTGTGGGTGCAGAGCATAAATATAGGCCTTCATTTACACCTGCGGTAAACACGTGAACCGACAACCAGCCTCCGCCCGGCTCGTTCCCGCCGCTTATTCAACAGCATTCTTCTGATCTCCATTAAGCACGAATTTTGTTCAAATCCTAATATGCTAATGAGGTAGACGCGTAGAAGCACCTAGGTGCATTTTTCTTCATCCATTTAAACTCCGGTTTCATGACAGGGTTTGTTAAAATTTTAAAAAGTTCAACATTTGATTCCCGCGGCACACGCATCCGCATAAACGTTTGAAAATGCTGTAGTACTCATGTCGGGCCAGTAGATGGCGGTGTAACATTTTCAAATCAACATCTCAATAAAACTACGCACAACTATTTTCATTGTTTTCCTAGATGAAAAAGTTATAATTTAAAGATCCGAAGTGAGTCATCACATCTTTCACAGGAAATGAGTTTTGACGGTTTACACGACACCTGCAGAGGAGGCGATTTCAAAAGATGAGACTCTGGAACCTGTTTCCATAATGTAGTATTTCAGACTGCCAAATATCGAGGTTGTGTCAACAAAAGGCCTCAAAACTTTAGTTTGATCGAAGAAAAAAAAAAAGTGTAAATGGCGTCTTGAACTGTGTTTTTCCTGATCTAGGTGGGATAACCAAATGTTTGCTTAGTTTAAATGGGGTCCTACGGTGTAGTTGGTGATATGGCTCCCATTACTCTGATCAATTTGGTAAAGTACGCTTGACCACTGTTGGACTGAAACAATTGATTTGTCTTGCTTGACAAAAGTTGTCAAAATTGTGAAAGAAAGCAAAGCATGAAGATTTTTTGTTTCACTTTTTTCTGCAACAATCAACTATGTTGCATTCAGTCAGCCTGATAGTCTTTTCTTACAGGGTCTGGTCTTTAGCAGGCAATTGGATGTAGACTGAACTTGACATGAAAGTGAAGAGATATTCTTTCCAATCCTTCCGAATCCCAATCAAGCATCCCATCTGGGAGATGATGAATCACAGAACCTTAAGCCATAGTCAAGTTTTATTGCAAAGCTCCAAATCAAAACAAATGTTCTCTTCAGGCACTTTCCTTAAAGAGTAGGTCTAGTCTACACTCTGCTCTTTATTCTACGAGACCCAACAATTCCGTCAAGAATTCAAGGTCAAGGTTCAAATCCAGCTCTGGTCTTGCATGTTCTCCCTGTGTTTGTGTTGGTTCTCTCCGGGTACTCCGGCCTCCTCCAAGTCCAAAAACATGAATTACTGGTGACTCTAAATAGCCTGAAGTTGTGAAGGAGAGTGTGAATGGTTGTCCACTTGTCCATGATGTACCCCACCACTCAGCCAGTCTGTGATTGGTTCTCCCCCGGGACCCTGATCAGTGCAGGCGGGATAAACCCATGGTTGTCCACTGGTTGAGTAGGCCCAGTCCTGATCAATGAGATTTAAAAGCTCCTTAACCCCTTTAATGTCCACACTAAAAAAAAAAAACTACAGAAAAATAATGTCTTTGCCTGTGGGAAATTTATTCATTTAATGTGTTAGACATTCTAAGTTTAACTTAAAAGGACATGAAGTGAATTTGGCAAACAAGTTTTTAAACAATAAGAGAAAAAAATCACGCATAATGATTTCATGATTTCATTTTTTATTTCATGGAAAATAGTACATTTTTATTAATTTGGCTCAAACTTTTGTTAAAACTTGTCTGGTTTAAATCTCTTTTACCATTACTTCACTTTTTTTGGTTGTATAAAGTCACATCATTCCTTCCAGAAAGTCCTCATATGCTTTAACATTCACTAATAAATTCTTAATTACAGAATAGGTCTTTCACAGCAGCCATGGTTAATTCCTCCTCATTGGAGGTCCCTCTGATATTTGGTGTTCCCCAAGGCTCCACCCCCGGCCCCTTACTCCTCAGCATATAACTGCTGCCACTGGGTCATATAATAATAATAATAATAATAATAATAATAATAATAATAATACATTTCATTTATAAGGCACTTTTCCTCAGTGATCAAAAAAAGAATTAAATAAGTGTGAGACCACAGTGAGGTACAAAGACCCCTAAAGAGTCGATGTGCCGTGTAATGTTGAAAAAACAGATTTAAGTAAGTTCTGGTAAAGTCTTCTCTAAAGGCATCAGGAGATTCATGAAGTCTGTTTCCTACAAGGAATCCCGCGTCACATTCCCCAAGTTGCTCCGCATAATTGCTTGGAGTATTGAGAGTTGTGCAACATTACAATTTGAGCACCCTAAATAAATAAGGCACCCTCTCATTTTCTTAGGAATCTGTCAGGGGTGTTATAGCGCCAGGCCTCCAGTGCCTCAGGTCTTTCCCTGCGTGTAGTGTAATGTGTTCGAGCTCAGCAGGCCCTGGCAGGAACAACAGTATTTGGAAACGTCAGCGTTCGCTCCATGCCAACCAGCCACAAGATACCCCCCTTCCTCCTGCTGAAAAACAGCCCCGATGGCTGCCAGCTTCTCAGGCAGCCCACCGCTGACCCCTTCAGGCCGAGAAACTGTTGTCCAGCCAAGGATCCAAAGTGCCCAGGGGCCCCGGATTTCCCCCTCAGACTCTAAGATGGATGTGTTGGCGGCTGATGCTGGCCTGGGAAAGAAGGGGCGGAGAAGGGGGGAGAGGGCCGTAGTTTGCATTTTTAATTTGATTGCCTCGTCACTTGCTCCAAGATTAAAAAGCCCACTTACTCTTCTCTTTGCTTTGGACTTTTGTTTTGTGAATGTGACAAGGACTTCCCCAGCATGCGTGCGCTCCAGACGGCAACGCAGACGCCTGAAGCCACGCAGCAGACAGCCATGTGTCCTGACAGTTGACTTTGAATCAGAGCGGAGACTTACTTGCTTTTGCCGGCTTTGTTTTTTTTTCCATTTCTTTTTTTTTACTTTGAAAGGCGGTCGAGAAAGGTTGCGTGAAAGACGCACTGTCCTGTTGGTTGTCGTCGCGTATTTGTCCTCCACAGCTAGTTTGTCCCCGTCATTGTGACATAGTCTGACCAGCTCTGGCCGTCCCCCTGCCTCTGGGCCCTATGTGGGGTTGTTGGGAGTTTTCGACTGGGATGAAGGAGGACAATCCGGCCTCAGTTTGGTGCAGAAGGAGAGAAAAAAAAACGGTGAGGAGGAGACAGGAAGGGACGTGACAGCAGGGGGATTGAGGGTTTTAAGTTCAAACTTTGGACAGCTGTTGTGTGATGAGGGTCAGAGGGATTTCCTGGATGGAGGTGTCGTAATGGCCTGGTGTTAATATGAATTCATAGACAACCCATTAGCGCCCATCACTAGCTCACCTCCTACTCTTCTTCAGTCTCGCCATAATGGCTCTGGCTCTGGCCGCTAGTCTGCATGTAGCGGATATAGCCTGGATTTATTCTGATGTTCCCAGGGATTACACCCTCTGTGAGCTGTGTATTATGGGTAGATTTGGGCCCATAACTCCCGAAGATAAGGGGGGATTGGGGCGATTGTTTAGACGGCATGTGTTAGCCATCATCACTGGAACATGGAGCTGGCAGTGTCTGTGTGTGTGTGTGTGTGTGTGTGTGTGTGTGTGTGTGTGTGTGTGTGTGTGTGTGTGTGTGTGTGTGTGTGTGTGTTCAGAGCATTGGCGTTCATTAAAATTCCATCCCAATCTCAATCAGACTATTCTGAACGACTTTAAATGAATTCAAATGGACGCTTCATGTAACCAACATGCTTTACGGATAATGAAAAGCTTTTGCTTGCATTAATCAAAAGACAAATTCTACCGATTATGCGCCATCTAAGTTGAATTTATTTCCACATGATCACTTTGCCAGAGAAATGATAACAAAATAATATCTAACAGAATTTTAAAAAAAGCAGATGGTTCTTTATTTGAACAAAAACAAAAGTTGTCTGGAAGGTTAATGACGCCTTTTCACTATAGATCTGTGCAACCGCGGCATTAGGAGCCTAAAATTTGAATAAAAGCACATTAAAGTTTGAGTCTGACCCAGTTTGGCTCCAAACAGGAAAGAGGCTGATCATAAATGCTTCTAATCAAGATAACTGGTACAGCACAACGAAAACAACTAACTTTAAGCCGTAGTAAAACCCAAAGCGAGACATCCAGCCTCCCTCACGTCCCGTCGGGTCCCGAACTATAAATCCTGAGCTCGGACATGCTGCTGCTCGACAGATGTGTGAATTCTGGTCTTGTGGTGGGATCGCAGTGCGGCTGAGCAGCCCTGTGGTGAGGATCTTTACAAGGCCTAAGGGACAAGTGAGAGACCACACTGACCACAAAACACAGCTCCATAAACACTGTCAGAAAGTTGGACGGGCGGCACAGAGCCGAGAACTGGAGGTATGTGGGATACCTTCTCTGACATAATGAAACCCCAGACTGACACCACGGAGCCTTTCATGCGAGCCTTCGCCTCTGACACCCACCTCAAAGTTTGCGTCACCAAAACGCAGTTCTGGTCACTGGTGGAAAACCGTCACTAAGATGAATCATGATCTCCTGAACAGAATCCAAATAGTCACAATGCATTGGATGTGGATTATAACTCACTTAATGCTATGAGCGGTGTATGTTGGACAGTATATATAATATACAGACGTAATCTGTAAAGGCACTTATCGCGTCTCCAACGTTATCCAGCGACGTCTGCAGAAAGTTTACACTCTGCTCTCTGCTGAACCCAGATGGAAGAAGTGAAGTACTTTTTGACAGTTTTGAGGGATTGATTACCCAGAAATTACACGGTGGGATGTCAATAAACTGCATGTTTGTTTTACTTTATTTTCACTGGCGTCAAAACTGAGTGAAACTTAGGAATTCCAAATGAGAACTCCAGCATCATTTCAAACAGCAGGAAAAGTGTTCTTTGTTTTCCCCGGTGAAAAAGGACAAAGCACCTATTTTTCATCCGATGAAAATACTCTAGAATTCAATCAGTGCTTTTTCAAAAAAGCCTCTAAGTTGTAGATAACATTCTGATTATTTTACAACATTTGTGTAACATGGCGGGACGAGACCTGTGTGGTTCAATAATTAACAGGTTAAAATAAAAGCTTGAAATAATTTTTTAACAAACATGTGTTCCGCAAAATGAAACAACGTCTGCCCTGCACCCTCCACAATGTTCACTTACCACTGAGCCAACATCTATCATGGTCAAAATGCACCAAAAACTTCCCTTCATTAGCGCAAAAGTGCTTAATAATAAATATCTAGAGCAAATAAATAACTAGTGACCCCAACTAGAAAAATACAAAGCAAATTATTCATTGATAACATCTTTTTTCTTTTTTTTTTTAAATCACTCACTTAGTCATTAACATAATAAAATACACCTGAAAAAATTAAACTTCCTTAAAAAGCAGTTACAAACGTTTCCTGGATTCATAGAGAAAAAGGGATCATTTTCAAAAAAGCTGCAAAAATGGATTTACCTGAACATTGTGGATTACAGATGAAAACTCTCAAGACTTTTTGTCAGTTTGTGTAAATGTTAGTGTTCATTTTAACATATATTTATTTTGGTAGAGCAGCAAGCCTTCGTCAGAGAAGCAACGCATTGAGCAACACTAAATTTCCCTGCAGAACTTTTCACCAGTTGTCCCGGGATCCTTTGCGCCAGAATGAGTTCAACAAAAGAAAAGCCCCCCCATTTCTGCCTTGTCACGTTTTTTAAGGGCTCGTTGATGCCAGTCAGGAGAGAAGGTTAACCTACGTTATCTGATCCAACCGTGCTTTAAAGTTCATGCCTTCATTTTTATTGTTTTTTAAAAATACGGGGCGTGAAATATGACAGAAAAATCACAATTTAAGATAAACCCACTGATCAACTGAAGAGGATTAGGGCAACACATGGCTTTGTGAATTTTTTGGGGGGGAAATCAGACTTTATTCATAGATTTCTGACTATAATCTCAGAATTCTGACCTTAAACTCAGAAATATAGCTTTATTCTGACTTTAATTCCAGAATTCTGATTTTAATCTAAGACTGATGAGTTTAATCTCAGAAATCTAAAATGTATATCATGTAGCTCTATTCTCAGAACAAAGTCAGAATTCTAAGATTAAAGTCAGAATTACTCAGAGTTCTGAGTTTAAAGTCAGAATTCTGACAATAAAGTCAGAATCCTGAGTCTAAAGGCAGAACTCTGAGCGTAAAGTCAAAATTCCAGAGAAAAGTGATCTCTACCCACACAAATATGAAATCCAGAACTCAAAATTTGGAAAAAACAAACAAACAAAGAAATAATAATAATAATAAATCAAAAGTATTAACATTGATACAATAAGAATGATAATATGAATACGAAAATAATATGTACAAAGACATAAATTATTTTAAATTAAAAAAAGAAGGACAAAAATGTATGAATAATAATAAATAAATAGAACAATTGAATATCTCCACAACAAAAGAAAAGTCCAGGAATACATCGCGTGACTAAAAATCAAGTCAAGGTAGTTTGAGGAATGTCTTTCCACAGTAGTCCAAAGAGACCTTTCCAATGTTCTAGCCCGCTCTACCCCAATGACCCTTAAAAAGGGATTCCCAGTTTCTGAGGAAAAAAAGGCACCTAGACAAAATTGTTCAGGTGGTTTTACTGTAATGTCACTCTAACCACCACAAATCCATACATTATTAAAAAAGTGATAAACCCAAGACACTTACCTCATATCTAATCTAATTCATATTCGATTATTAGACCTT